>JAQJVL010000153.1:828497-1470997 GCA_035578905.1 Stictocephala bisonia
GATTTTAAATATAATTTTAAAAAAAAGCCATAAACTTTAAAACCCCACATGATATTTACTTTCATTTTGTACAAAAACTTTCTTTCGCTTACTGTTGAGGTATTTGTTTTACTGTAGTTGTAATATTTCGTTTAGAAGACATCAAATGACGTTGTTTAATTCACAATAACATTTACTACAAGACTTTTTATATACTTCTATGCTGAATATACAACAGTTTCCTAACAACAAGTTAGTTAAGTTGAGCTTTTTGTAAACAATTGTGATTTTTTGGAATATATCCTCCCATTTAAGCATGATTATAATCAGCTGAAAACTTAAAACCTTGTACACTATTTACATTGACCTCTCCGTTTACCAGCCCCTGTGAAACGCTGGCAGACAGTCATCGACTTACGCAACCCCCGGTGATGACCTTGGTTAGGCTCTGTGATCAACATTGGCAGACCCCCATGACCAACTTGCGTAGCTCCCGTAATCCTGTTGGGAATTCCCTGTGATCAAACTGCTTAGTTCTAATAAAAGCGAAAATGCTGAGAACTTGTTTGATTAATTTTTAATATTTTAACTAATCATATAAATTATGAAAAAAAAACGAAAAAAATTAACTTGAACAAATCCACTGATAAAGTGCGTAAGTTTGAATAGTATTCAAGCGACTTAGCTAGGTTGAAGGATAGGCTAGTTTTTCTTAGTAGCTTGACCAGGGGTACTGATGACATTGCATTGCGACAAACTTTTCGTGATCTTACTAAGTTCTACAAGGAATCGAATAGAAAAGCTAAATTGTCATACAATGCCAACTGTATTGAAAAGAGTAAGAACAGGTGTAAAGCTGCCTGGAATATTATTAGGGACAACAACCATACCTCCAAAAATGAAATTAAGCATTATATAGCACCAGACATTTTTAATAACCATTTTGTGAACTCTATCGAACAGATTAAGAAAAATGTAAGCAAGCCAAGTAACTCTTCTAATGATTTACTGAAGAGAAATCTAATTACTCATGTAGCTTTCAATTTTAATCTTATAACACCTAATGACATCCTGAATGCAGCTAAGAGATTGAGTAGTTGTAATAGTTATGATGTATTTAACATATTAAATAACATTTTGAAGTTTATAATCTCAAGCATAGCCATTCCTCTTGCAACTTGTATTAACAGTTGCTTAAAGGAAGGTTTGTTTCCAGATCAGCTTAAAATCTCCCGGATTTGTCCTATCTTCAAAAAAGGGCCCAAAAACCAACCTGAGAGTTGTCGTCCAATCTCGATTATTCCTACACTGTCAAAAATTATTGAAATATTGGTCTATGACCAAGTCAGCAGTTTTCTAGAAGTTAATAATTTTTTAAATATATCTCAATATGGTTTTAGAAGGGGTAAATCGACCTCTGACGCTATAGATAAGTTGTTTAGAGAAATACTTGCAGCCTTTGAAAGCAAGTCTATGCTCAGGCCACTCTGTGTGACCTGAGCAAGGCTTTTGACTCCGTTAATCATGATGACCTTTTATTAAAACTAAATTACTATGGATTCAGTGGTCCTTCTTTAGAGTTTTTCCAATCATACCTTAAAAATCGCCGGCAAGTTGTGTCTGTTGATGGTGCGTGCTCACAGGAGATTCAAAATAAGTAAGGAGTTCCGACACAACCTTTTTAAATGTCAATACTAATTTAGATGAACTTCAACTTTTGGTAAATAACACCTTAGAAGAAGTCAGTGCCTGGTTTAAAGCCAATGGTTTTCTGTTAAATGAAAATAAAACACAGTCAATTCTTTTCAGTTTGAGACCCACTAACACGCATAATTTGGAAGATGAATCACTTCCATTTGTTAAATTTTTGGGGATATACATTGATAATAACTTGAATTGGGGGAAACATATTGATTATATATCCACCAGACTCTCTAGGGTCTTATACCTTCTCAAGCGACTAAAACTTCATGTACAAAAGAATTATGTTAGGACAGTTACTTTGCATATTTTCAGTGTGTGATTAAATATGGTCTCGTCCTTTGGGGAAACTGCTGTCGAGTTGATGAAATCCTTTTACTCCAAAAAAAAGCTGTAAAAAAAGAATAATGGCTGATCTGGGTCCTCCCGATCACTGTAAACCAACATTTAAAGAACTAGAAATACAGACTGTAGTAAATTTATACATATTCGACTTAGCTGTTTATGTCCTCAAAGATGTAAATAAATTAACATTTAATTATAATATTCATAACTACAATACTCGCAACAAAAACAATGTAGTGATAGGTCACAATAGGTTAAGCAAAACTCAGAATAGTCATAGTGTGTTATCCCTAAAGGTGTACAATACCCTGAGCCTCCTTATGAAAGTATATCCAGAAAAGCAGTTTAAAAGGAAATTGTATACCTGGCTCTTGAATAATCCATTTTATAGTTTTAATGATTTTCTCTCAATGGATTTAATAGTGTTTTGAGGGTTGTAATATAGTGGTATATTTAATTTTTATTATTTAACAAACTTAATTATGTCAAGTTCAATGTAAACAGTGTGTCACATGTTTGTAATTTCATTGTTATACTGTGACTAAAAATTATTGTAATTTCTTTTTAGATCATTTTAGGCTACATTGACTAGGTATTATTACTGTTTAATGACATTGTGAATGATGTAACCATCCTTACAGCAAATAAAAAAATATTATTATTATTATCAACTTGGTTAATCATCCGTGATCATCTTGGGTTGCACCCATCATCAATTAGGCTAACCGGCCGTCAACCACTTAAGTAGCCCCCATGATGATCTTTTATAGAACCTCGTGATCCACTTTGGTAACCACCCGTAATAATCTTGTGTAGCCTGTGATCAACTTGGAAAGCTCCTGATAATAAACTTTGGTAGCCACCCGTTATCATATTGGAAAGCACCCATGACCTGACTAGCTATTCATGCTTAAACCACAAGGGAGTTTGGAGGCGAAGCCCCCATTGAGCGAAGCGAGTTTAACTATAATCCAGGAATTAAACTTATATTGAATAAATCGTGTTTATTTAACTACTGTAAATGTTATGTGAAAATAAAGAAATTGAATTAAATATGAAAGTATATATTTCATAAATTATCTTTATCTACATCCAATGCTATTGTTTGTTACTCAAAATAATAACCATTATTGTAAAACTCGGCTTTTCACGCGATCTAGTAGTTGTTGAGGTGATAGACTTTGTCAAACTGATGGTCACTAGTTTTTGTACTGCTGTTTTGCATATTATTAACCATTGATGTAAATTTATAATAACTCTACATCTATCTTAAAAAGCCACTCTCTTCCTGTGATTAGATTATTAAAATTGACAAACGACCAGGGGTGAACCAGCAAACCCTCTTCCTTATGTTATCTCACAATTTACTGTCTAGTAGTACAGGATTAGTATGGTATCTAATCAGTACACTTCAATACCCTAATATCAGATATTTAAAGGTCCTTAGTAAATTCGGCCAAGGGCCGAACAAATTTTGCAAGCCCCAACAACTGCACTAATTGAATTTTTGGTCTTGAAATATATAATTGAATACTGAAATTTTCATAATTTAAGATATTTTTAAAGAAATGTATTGGGCCAAATACAACCTCGCTTTATCGTATAAGAAATCAGTTATAAAAGAGCTGATTTTCATTTGTAATTGGTAATTTGCCAATATGACTAGAGCAATTTGAGTGTTGTAAATCTTAAATAGCAATGATGCTTGTTAGTTTAAAATTACAGAATTAGTGTTTTTAAACATAAACTTAATTACATGTGTAGTTATTAATAATTAATGTACATAATTTACTATTCAACCATTAGTTACTTAAGAAAATTAATTGTAATGAAATGATTACTATTCATACATCCAGGTCAGGTTATGGAACATATATGTATAAGAATATATAATTTTTAGTTTTTCAATAACATTGAGGTTCTGTGTTATGCTGCCTGTATTATGTTCTCAGTAAACTAAACTGTAATTTAAAAGTCAATTTAAACTATAAGATAGATTTAAAACTATTATCCATTTTTGTTTTTGTGTATAAAAAATTGAGAAGCAAAAAGGGGTAATATGCAGTGTACTAACAGTACTAACAGATATGTAGTTTGTATTGATACATAACAGCAAGTGAATGAAACTATAAATGCAATTGATTAATATTTTACATAGGTTGAGTTTCATTTAAAGTATAATTTTAGTATATTGAATGGTTTTGTTTTATTCCTTCAATAAAACAAGGTTGTCTAGTGGGACAGTATTATGTAAGTTAGTAACCCAATGAGGGTAGTAAGCTTGTGGCAATCAATGCTGATTGCATAGAACATCTTCATTTTGTCGTTTCAGTGAGGTTTAAATGTTTGATTGTATCAGCTATACATATCTCTGAAGTAGCCTATTAATTCTGGTACATGTTAAACAGTCATGCCCAAAGATGTTTTCGGATGGTGAAAGGAGAGTAGATTTTGTACTGGCATGGGAAGAAGTAGTTCGCAAGGACAGGTGGAGCGAGGAGGCTGCAGCTCGGCGGCAGATATTTCAGTCCCATTTGCAGAGGGAGGGATTGGAACTGGAGAGTGATAAAGAGGGGCGTCACCACTTCATCAAAGTTCATGCCCCTCACGAACTACTCTGCCGTTACTGTGAGATCATGAAGCTGCGTATGCCTATGAAAGAGGTACAATTTTTAACAAGTTATTATTACTACAATGAAAAATAATGAATAGTTAATAACAAGATAAAAAATAGAATATATTTTATTCAACCTTGAATTGCACAATAACTCAACAATCAGAACATCAATTTAAATACAAAATTCCCCCTTAATATACATATAAAAATCCTTTTAAAATAATTCAAGTTTAAATAAGATTCTAGTTCTATTTCTAACTTTTTTTAGATTAGTTTTTAACTAGTTCTATTTAAAGTTTTTTTGTTAAGTAAAAACAAAAAAAACTTTAAAAACTGTTTAAACAAAATCATTTATGATGGGTATAAAATATATGACAATTTTTCTCCAATCTTACACACACTCTTATCATTTGAAGGTCACTGGCCAAGATTCTCAAATCCGCTCAGTTGATTTTTGTTGTTGATTGTATGAAGATGAATAACATGGAAGGTAAAGTAATAACATTCGTGCAGTTGAGAACATAAGTACAGATGCTCAACTTTAGTTCTCTGCAGATTGAAGATGGGGCACTTTAGTCTGCTTAAATTATTAAGGTTAATTATATTGGCATTTTTTAGTAAAAATACAAGTAGGATAGTACACAGAAGACCAGGTTTAATATTGATGAAAACGTTATAAAATAGATTTTAAGGGAGCTCAATATTTTCCATGTTTGTTCAAGAATATTTCATATTGAATAGTAGTTATATTTTTAACATTTTTACTCTTTTATCTGATTGTTGGACCTGCAATTATTAATCACTACCATTTTAAATATGTATTAGTTTCTAAAGTCCAAATACCATTAAGTTACATTACCAGCAAGACCTGTTTGTAGATGGTATAATTATTATTTCTGATGTAAACCGGGAGCTCGGACAGTTTATCTCTTTCTTATTCTGAATGTTAGACCTGTTCAAGGATTGAATATAAATAACAAATAAGAAGGATTGAACTTTATTTACTTATCTCAAGATTTTAAAGCTGTTTGGTAAAGCAAAATTTTACATTTTTTCAATTTCCATTTTAAAAAAATGGGAGGACTTTATATCTGCTATTTAACACCTCCCAAGTAGTTCTTTCTTTAAAATTAAGTTTATAGTTATAAATAAATCACAAAAATGTGAATTTGGGCTTTGTTTGGTACATATAGAAATAAGAAACTATTTTCCTGCTTATTCCCAAATTTTAAAAACAGACCCTTACAGGACCGGTCTTGCTCATCAGTTATTTCAAATCACGTAATTTTACTGAAAATTAGTAAATTTGATTTTAAATAATAAATGTTATAAATTTGCTTTTATTTTATTACGACGAGAAATACCATGTTATGTTTGGCATCTTATGCTTTTTTTATATCACTAAATTTACAAAATCGATTAACTTTATTTACTCAACTTTTGGTTGTTCTTTTACCCAAGATGCTTTTTTATATCACTAAATTTACAAAATCGATTAACTTTATTTACTCAACTTTTGGTTGTTCTTTTACCCGCATGTTATATTACAATCCAATCGCTACGTACATATAGAGTGATAACCAGCACCCGCACCTACAGAATCGTGCTTAAACGACTTCCTGCAATTATACCCCACACATCCCAGAGTAGGGGGAGGGGTCGAATGTCTGTATGAGTAGATCGCGGTCAGACGTACAGTCTGTGCTTCAAGCGAAATTCACTTGTCCCTAAAGCCGGCCGAACCGCCTTAACAATTCCAGTTGAAAACTGTTCTGTTGTTGTTTATATAAATTAAAAATTGATTCAATACAATGTTAAACTTGGGAATTTTGTTGTTGCTGAAATAAATAGCTACAAACTTTGGTCAGGAGTTATTAAAAATCTAGAATTAAAAGAAAAACATACAGTAATTTTCATGGAACTAAAAAAAAAGAGGTCTATGCCGAAGTGACATGTTGTATATCTTTAAATGTTTAACGTTTTCCATAAACAAATTGATGCGCTATATCCTGTATACAATATTCATACCTTTAACACCAGGAGGGATTAATTATACTATCGAATCTCAGACAGAAACATTTTGAAAACATTCAACTTAACATGGCATTGATATTGTACAACAAACTGAACATTTACTTTAACAAGTATTTAGTCTGTAGAATGCTGATTGAAAAAGACCATTACGAGGTATCACAGTTTTTAAATGATAGATTTTACTATTCCAGATAAATTTTTTAGCCACTTTAGGCTTTTTTGCTATTTTGTTTTTAGTTATAAGAGAAAAATGTGTTTTAACAAGTACTTTAGATTTGTAATTTTTGCAAACATTTAAATTTAAAATGTCACGTTTTTTGCTGTTTCTTAAAACATATATATTTTACTCCTAGGCTCTTTTTAACCATTTATTTAAACAGTTAATACCAGCTAGTATATTTCACTGTACATAAAAATAAAATAAATAAATAAAATAAAGTAATAAAACACAGACTCATAATTCTTGTCCAATGCCTCTCATAGACTACCAAGAGGACCCATTGGATTTTAACAAAGGCAAGTAGATCAAATGCTTGTAAAGTGGCATGATACCTTCCTCGATTCTTTTTGCAGCTGCTGGGTTCCCTAGACTGTTCAAATTTTTGAAGATAAAGCTTATTATGTAGATATCAGTAATTCAAAGTTATTCAAATCTCTCCTCTGTTGCTGGTTAACGGAAAACATGTTCAAATTGTCAATTTTGTCATATGAGATAGAGTGACTGAAAATAAGTTTTTTATGTTTGATATTATTTGCATGTTCTTTCTTAGATAATTTTCAAACTTAACATTAATATAGGTACCATGCTTCTTTTTTTTAATATCAGCTTTCTGGCATTTGTAGAAACAAAGTGGTGGTGGCAAAAAAAAAAGAAAAAAAGATGAATTATCGTACTTACAATACTACTTTTATTAGGGTTTGTCACACATTTGTCGGCTTTAGTGGTACAGTGCTGTAACCCAGCTACTTGGGGACAAACTGCTTTGGAAATTGTAAACTCTAGGTTCTATACTCGGTCCTCTTAATACTGACATGGCATCCGCTCAATGGTTGCTATTGCCTTGGACACTACTAGAGAAGTTGGGATGTTCATGTTGGATAGTAGTCAGTGTCAGGATGTTGTGTAGGGGAGAGAACTGAGTATCATTCTTGTCAATTAGCTGAAAATTAGACCAATACTACGTAGTTCGGATTCCACGTAAATCTGTAGGTCCCTTTGTTGCTCTAGCTATTGGGCTATTAAAAAAATCATCCATTCTGAGGAACAGTTGAACTCAGTTAGTAACTAGACAACACAGGTCATCCACAGTCATCCTACTCTCATTTAATCATAATCAATTAATTCATATTCACCTTAAAATACACACAAAGTTGTGTTGGCATCTCATAAGAATGTAAGAAAGTATGGAAATTAATTAAAAGAAAATCAAGTAGCAATACAAGTTTAACCACAAAATCATTGTATTCAAACTGAACCCATCCATAGTAACACACAGAATTCAATTCTTAGAGCACCAAATAGGAAAGGAGGATTCTTTTTTTTTCAACTGCCATTTTGATTTTACAGCAAATAACATTAGGAAGTTATAATTAAAAAAAAAAAAAAAAACCATGATATATGTATACTGAGGGACGTTTGAAAGAGAATTAGAAATGTGGACCTTAATACTCCACAGTTCACACTAAGCTTCCACTTCGGCAAGATTATAATACTACATTCAAAATATTTAACTAACAGAGATGGTAGTTAATGTATTTTATTCAATACCGAAAGTTTTTACATAATTTCAATGTTGTGTTGACCAGTTATGTAAGTAATGGCCATAGTTTTTAACTTTTACTTCCTTTAATTGTGTTTTTGTTTGTGAAATATCTGTATTGCTTTTGTGGTATGTTACTTGTTGGTCGGCATGCAACCCCTCCCACATTCTTCAAGTTTTGTATGCTAGCTAGTAATTTAACTTTGGGTGCAAATTGTTCAAACTCGAAACTGAATCTTATAATACAGGTCTTCTGCAAAATTGTTTATGGTAAGTGGTACAGTCTGTTAAGTTATGTATGTACAGTTTGGTTCATAGGACCTTATATTTTATATATACATAGGGTGGGCAAGAGGCCCATTCATTTGTGAAGATTTTAAAAGCCTGTAAAGATGTGTAAACATATGTGGTTGTAAGTTCTTTCTTACTTACTTTTACAATACAAGTGAATATCAGATAACACATATTTATTACAATACAAGTACATACTGTAGAAATATTATGGTGATCGATTTAGATAAACTATTTTTAACTTCTTCAGACCAGAGGGATTCACAGAAGAATGACATTGATGTTCAACTACGCTACTTATATACTAGAATTTGTTATGGTTGGGAATGTCATATGATTTCCAACTCAAATCAAATCAATTATTATTGTTCATATTCTTTGAGAACAGAGCAAAGGTCAGATATTTGTGTTACAATTTGTGTAAAAGTAGGTGTTTGTCACATAATGGTCAAAGTCCTCCATTGCAAGAACTCTTATATGGTATAGACTGGAAGCTCCAGAAGCCAGAGTTTTAATTGTGTTTGAAAGTCCTTTTCGGGGAGTCTTCTTAAGGAGTCAGGCAAGATATTGTAGAATAGGGCTCCTTTGTACGATAGTTTCCTTTCAGTCAGACTTAGATGATGCTGGTCAAGAAGGAAGTTCCACTTCAGTCTGGTGTTGTAGGTATATCTGTCTTCAGTTCTTGTTTGATCTAATTTTATTGCGTAAAGGATTGTCTCTTGTATGTAGAGTTCTATAACGGTCAGAATCCTGAGTTCTGTGAAGGCTACTTGACAAGTGTCCAGTGGTCCAAGTCCTTTCAGTGTTCTAATTGCTCTCTTTTGAATAATAAGCACCCTTTGAAGGTTTTGGCTGATGTCCCTCCCCAAGCTATCAGACCATATTTTAGGTGAGACTGAAATAGTGCGTGATATGCTGTTATGGCTACTTGAGAGCTGGCTATTTGTTTCATTCTTCTTATTACAAAGAGGCTACTGTTCAATCTATTGTAAAGTTTGTTTATTTGTTGTTACCAGGATAGGTTTTGGTCTATTATTTTGCTGAAATATTTGCCTGAAGGTACTGTGCTTACTCCTGGAAGGCCTTGAAGGTGGTTTTGAGTGGGTGTGAAAATTAGCTGTTGAGTTTTTTAGGTGTTTAAAATTAGGTCATTCTGAAAACAATATTGTTTTGCCAAGTTGAAAGCAGGAGATGAATCAGTATCCAGATGACTTTTATTTTTATTTGTAATGATCAGGGTCATCAGCATACATGACTATTTCACAGTGATTCTCAAGATAGCTTGGAAAATCGTTGGTCAAGAGGATGTATAGGACAGACCTGAGCACTGAGCCTTGGGGCACACCTCTGCTTACCTGGTAGCTCTCCAGATTTAACTTTTTCTGTTGTCTTATTTAATGAGCAGGTTATTTCAACCAGCTGTTTCCTATTATTTAAGTAGCTTGAGAACCAGTCCAACTCCCTTCCATCAATTCCCAGCGATTTTAGCTTTGATGTTATTAGCTTATGGTCTAGGCAATCAAGCACTTTGCTAAAATCTAGGAGAATGCTTGTGGCAATGTTTCCTTCTTCCAGTTTGTTTATGATGGTTTTGATTAACTGTAGTTGTGGACTTGTCTTTTATGAAACCATGTTGTCTAGTGGTCTAGTGTGACAGATGGTTTTAAAGTCTAGTTAGCACTACTCACTCTAGAATTTTTTATAAAGTTGAAATAAGGGATATTGGTCAACAAATGATAGCTTGTTGCTTCATTTGTTGATCCACTTATATTTAGGGTGAAGTTTTGCAAGTTTTAGTTTGCTGAGAACTATTCTTTGTGTGAGGGACTTATTTATAATATTTGTCAGTCGGGTATGATTTCTTCTCTTATTTTCAGTTCTTTCATATGGTTTTGGACTGATTTCTCCTTTCTGTCATTGTTTATTAATCTCCACATGGCTTTTGATTTGTTTTCTAACCTCTCTACAGAATCTACATTGTGCTGTTTCCAGAGGGTTTTGAGTTTTGTGTCAATAATCTTTTTTTCTACTTGCTGTTTCTTTTTTGTCTTCTGGGTGGCCAGTAACCAGTTCTTTGTTGAGCGCCTCTAGGTAAAGTTTTTTTGTGCTTGGCTTTCATCATCCCATATAGTTTTGTTATTATTTCTTTTATGTTTGACTGTTTTGAAAAGGCATGTCAGATCCGTTGCAGACTGAATGGTCCCGTTGAATATATTGTAAGCAGTCTCAGTGCTCTTTGTCTGTATTACTCGTAACCAGTCTTGTTCTTATAGATTCATTTTCAGTCCTTCCAAAGTTTTTTCACTAAAAATTCTTCTTTTTGTCTGGATCGGTTTATGGTTTTCTGATATTTTTGAGACTATGCATAGTTGAGCAGTGTGGTCAGAGAGGCTTGTTCCCAATACATTAAACGATACTGCAGTTTTTTTACGTTTGTGCATATACAGTCAATTGAAGTTTGGCTGTTATTAGTTATTCTTGTTGGGGGGAGGGGGAGTCTACTTAGTCCATGACATTTGAGCATATCATCAAAGTTTCTTTTTTTGCTGTCATTAACCAAGTTATCTATGTTGATGTCACACATTACTACTACTGGACTATTGGCAGAAATAATTTTGCTGAGTTCTGATGATAACAGGTTGAAGGCTAACTCCAAGTTGCTATTTGGGGGTCGGTAGACACCCAATAAGTGTATGTGCCCTTGTTTAACTTTGACTTTCAGCAAGATAGTCTCACATATGAGTTCTGTTGTAATGTCTGACACGGTTTGCGTAGACTTTTTAGTGTGTTGTTCTCTAGCAAAGCTACCTATTAAGCTGTAGACAGGAATTCTGGTGTTGTCTAGATTTTCTTGATTGAGGCCATGTTCTGTAAGTATTACCAGATCTGGCTTTGAGTTGTGTAGGAAATGGGTAAGTCTCTCGATTCTGTCTCTAAATCCATCAATGTTTTGGTGTGCCAGGATGAGCTTGGGTTTATCTTTTGTTGGTATTCATAGTTGTCCAGTTGTAGAACTGTATTTTCTTCCTCATTGCTTAAATTTTCCATTTTTCTTCTTTCTTCTGTCTTTTTTCTAAAAAATCAGACTGACTACTAATGAGGTCATATCTTCTTGCTTTAAGTTTTAAGTCTCTATTTAGTACAATGAAAAATGCTAGATATTTTTCTTAGAACTCTTGTACGCTTTGTTCCTCTGGTCGCTTTATCGCAGTCAGAGGGGGTATTCTCTTCTCTGGTGTGTGTTTGATTCACAGATTGGTTGTTTCCTTTTTTCTCTAAATTTTGCAGCTTGAAGTGAAACACTGAAGGTGTTCTTTTTAATTTTTATGTTATTTTTCAGAGAGTTGTGTGATAGCTGTGGGTGAACAAATTTTACTGGGCTATGCTTTATAGGATTAGATTTTCTTAGAGTCGTGGACGTATGTTTACGTGATTCAGAATAAGTCCATCAGTGTGAGACATGCGCTTGTTCACTAGGGTGTCGATAGTGTGTTGCGGTGCAGGTGTTATTTATTTATTTTATTTACATGCTTTAAAACAGGTTTTACCCTAATAATTTTACAGCAGTTCACAAAAATTTCACAAAAAATATGAGTGGCTTGAGTTATAAAGTCCACGTCACACTATTTTCACATCCAGCACACAAATATTAAGAAATAAAATTTTTGCAAGCAATCCACCAAGAATAAATAATTATGTAAAGTATATAATATAAATAATATAACAATGTAATGAGTATAATATAATAGTCTAATAAATATAATTTCATAATAATGTAATAAATATAGTATGATATTATTATAATAAATATTATTTGCATATACAGGTTAAATACAGAAATATATAAAGAAAGATACAAGTAAACCCTATCCCTCACAAAAAAAAAAAAAAAACAAAACATCCTAGGTAGCAACAAATAGAGAATATTGGCTTACGTATCTTAAGCCAACAATGACTTAATCTTTTTTTTATCCAACGAAATTGGAACTGAGGAGGATGCTGATTGTTTTCTTACAACTGACTTTGTTTGTTCCAGTTTTCTTTGCTTGGTTAATTGTTCTTGCATTGTCATCATTTGGCGCTCAGTTTGATCATATTGAAACTTCAGCTCAGCTAGTTGAAGGAGTAGTGGTTCTGAGTCCATGTATCTGCACTAGTTGTCTGTGTTTCTGAGTTTCTTGAGGAGTTTAAAGATTGTACGGAAAGTTCTGTCTGTACCTCTGGGTGCCCATGCTACCGTCTTCCAGGCGGAGGTGATGGCCTGGACAGGAAGAAATGCGTCTAGGTGGCTTCGGAGGAGTAGTTTCCATCTGCTCAGACAGCCAGATGGCGATAAAGACGATCATGGCGCCACATACCAGCTCTAAGTTGGTATGGGAGTGCCAGGGGATCCTGGAGACTCTTTACCAGCATAAACAGGTGAGACTCATATGGGTCCCTGGGCTTGCTGGCATTGATGGAAATGAGAGAGCTAATGCATTGGCTAGGAGAGGGGCAAAGTGCCCTTTGCTGGGGCCAGAGCTGGCTCTTGGTATTCCTTTTCAAAAGGTAAAAGGAAGAATTGACAGGTGGACCTCTGAGGAACACGATGGCAGATGGAAGACCGAGTCCGGACTCAGGCAGTCTCATGCACTTATCCAAGGACCGGATCGCAGGTACAGCAGAGATCTGCTGAGCTGTAACCGGGCCAAGGTGAGGGTGGTTACGGGAATGCTGACCGGAATCTTCTTCACAGACATATGGAGATAGTGGGCCTAACAGAAGACTCCACATGTAGGCTTTGTGAGGAGGATGAAGAGAGCTCCATACACATCTTTTGTCATTGTGGAGCTCTCTCATCTCTTAGGCATAGGACTCTGGGTGCCGCTTTTCTGGAACCAGAGGATATTAAAAGGGCTACACTAGGGGAGATCATGTCCTTCATAAGGGGGACTGGTCTCTTGTGACACTGTTGTCAGGCTCAGGGCGCAAAGGGCCATGGGGTGGGCTTGGTGACAGGACCACAACCCGGTATATCTAACTAACTAACTACCTCTGCTGCCACTGAAAGAGAGGTTTCCAGATCTGCATCTTCAGCATTTTGAATTCTAACTTGGATGTCATTGAGATTTTCTGGTGGCTTTTCTGGTTTTTTATCTTGGATTGTGGTGGTGCTACTAACTGACATGTTTCTATTTCCATATATTACTTTGTATGAAACAAAGTTACTTTATCGTTTATTATGACAAGTGCTAATATAGAAGTAGAGTAGTTGAACACCAATGTCATTCCTTTGTGAATACCTCTGGTCTGAGGAAGACCAGAGGTAGACCAGGAAGACCTCTTCTGAGGAAGGTAAACATGGTTTACTGAAATCGATCACCATAATATTGTACATTTTGTACTTATATTGTAATAAATTTGTGTTGTTTGATGTTCTCTTGCACTGTATTTCTACCAATACGTAATATACTGACTAAGAAACAATTTGTGTCCAGTTGTGTACCTAAAGAGTGAGTATAAGAGCCTATCTGATTGTGAGTTAAGAGACTGGTTCATTACTATAAGTTCAGTCAAAACATTTTATGGCCATACCAAATGAGGCTAGAGGGCTGGATAGAATTTTTATAAATATGATTCTTTATTAGTAAAAGTATCTTTTTTTTTTAGTTAGAAGGTGAGGAAGAATTAAGGGGATCACAGTTCAACCTCATGACAGAAGTACGTTCATTATTGGCCAAACTGACCAGTTGTGTTAACCTCGACTCAAGTGTCTTCCCTCAAGACAAGTTTCATCCTTCAGCTGAGTACAGTCGAGACAAGAGTTACTTGTAAGTCAGGAATATTTTCGTTTTGCATGACTGACTATGGCATTAACCCTGATTTGTGGTTAAAGGTATTTGTGTGGTTTATAAAATCTAATTCAATATTAATATCTGGGTCAAATTAATTTGCAGCTATGAACATGTTTGTATAATCAGTGTTGTTTCAGGGTTTGTTAGGAGTAACATGAACATTAAACATGAATTTAATATAAATATACACTAAATAACTGTAAAAGAGAAATCTTGTTAATTGAAAGTACCTGATTCTGAAAATTAACAACATCTTATTTATTGTTTTTTGTATTTTATCTTCCTGTTAAGACAATACTATCAGGATGCTATGCAAAGTGGTAAGGACTGATAGCACCAGTAAAAGATATTAGTTTGGTCTCATTTATATAGAGATATTATATCCATGATAAACATATTACTGACTGACGATTTAAATTGCACCTGGATAAATAGCAGGGGAAGGGATTTTGTCCACAGAGAATAACACAATTTTCTATACAATTCATGAGTTTACAGATAGTTGAAGACTGGGTCTACCTGATGTTGAGATTGTGTAGGTCAACATTTTTTATTATCCATTACTGTGCTAATTCTATTCCTTTGAATTTGGAACTATTAATATGGGGCAGAAGGAATTCAACTACTTTGGTGATGTAGCATTGATCAACATTTTGGCTATGGAGAAGGGTATGAGCAGGTTTTTCAGGACTTTGAACTTTGGAATGTTAGTGACAATTCATGAATTTCCGGAGTATTTCTTGGGCAAGGTATTGTAGTTGGTTTCAAGTTTGATTAAGTTTCTATGTCATAAAAATTATCAATTGGACAGGTTGTTATCAAAGGAACCCCTTTTACTCCCTCAAAAATAGATTGGCATAAGAAAGAACTGTGCAGTTGTTAATAATAGTTTTTAGGTATAAACTGGGAAGTACACTAAGATTTGAGTGTTAGGTGTTGTGTTTATAGTTAAATATTGTCTTATTTTACCAGATAAAGTTAGGGCTAAACAGCCCTTTCTGACACTTAACCTGGGGACCAACAACTTTAAGTGACTTCCGAACCAAGGGAGTGGCTCAGAGCAAAAACTGTTAATGGTCACATCAGGAATCGATACTGGACTGGCTATGTAGCAAGACACCACCTTAGTAGGGCCTCCAAGTATTTTTAGCTAAGGGAGCTAAAAATACTTGGAGCCTTAGCTCCAAAATGTATTTTGCACCAAATGTCCATTACACTGTCCAAAATGTAATGTACAGTGTTGGGAGGATGTGTCTTGATAAGATACTCAAATGTATGTAAAAGGTATGTTTTGTAAAAGGAAGTAGTGCATCTGGTTACATGTTTAGTATTCAGAATGAGGAGTGAAAGGAGGATTAAGAAAGTGAGTCTTGGTGAACAAGAGGAGGAATGGTTAAGAGTTTGTTATCACCAAAGGCAGAAATCCTATCAAGACTGAACATTTCTTTATCACAATAGGCATTGATGAAGGGACGAATTCTTGAGATTTTTGGTAGGATATAGAACTGGGTTGAACTGAGCTGTCCATTGATCAACACTACTTGGATTGCAGTATTGAGGTTTTGGTGTTTAGTGTAGTGAAGTAGGATTTCACCTTATTGTGTTTTACGGGTCAGAGTACATTTTCATTGTGTTTGTTTTATTATAATTTAATATCTAGGTAATATCAATTAGTAGTTACAAATTTATCTTCATTCTAAGAAGTATTATGTAATTTTCTCTGTAATGCTTGTTTAGGTTTGATGAAGAAGCAGATGACTTTTTCTCAGCTGCTGTACGAACTCTTGTGGTAGATTTCATATTGGAGCGGCAAAGCTTCAGTGAGGACCCAAGTGACGCTCAAGCTGTTGGTATAAAAAAGCTTCTTGCAGATGGTGTCTACAAAGCAGCGTACCCCCTTCATGATGTCAGTGCCCATCAAACTTTATTACACCTAACGTAAAACATATTTTAACACCATTCATATATTAGGAGTTTACCCTTTATGTAGGTTAGTAAGTTATATAATGGTGTCATATACTAAAGTTGATAACGGTGAAATAAATTTCTCTTTTCTGCAGTATATCTTTAGTGTTGTAAAATTGGGTATGGGAAATCAGGGCTATGTAAATGATTTGAGAACAATTAATCTAGTACCGATTTTGAATCTCATAACTAGATTATGAATGACATATCAACATGTTTAAAGACAATTGAAGCGAATATTGAAATGGAAGCATATAAGTCAACTTGAAATATAAGTAAAGACATGTCAGTGTGCTACCTGGAAGTGACCAAGTTTTTCCAGTAGTAACCTGACCACTGTTATAGAAGATTGGCTGACCTCAGGAAATGCACGCTACTCCAAGGGATACTCGCACTTGGCTTACTGATAAGGCTTACTAAAATGTTGGTGAACAGACCATGGTAATGACCCACCTTCCCTACCATAAATGTACAGTGTATATTTGAATCTGATCATTTTACCATTTCTCACCTGCAGAGTAGATATGACTCCCCCATACTGTGGTAATGACCCTTCCACCCACTGACCCATACACGTACTATGGTAATGATCTACCCGCCTATCTATATATGTATAGTTGTAATTATATTTGGGCTGATTAGTTAGGTGGTAGAGAGGACTGTCTTAACTTCGCCTTAAAAATAAAGTCATTTTTCATTGTCCAGGCTTGCTTTTGACTCCTTAAATGCGATCTGAAAAGTGTAAACCTTGTGGCCTTTTTGCTCGTGATAAACATATGGAAATATGCTAAAACCAAAGGATTTCCTCTGATTGATATATAAATCCTCTGCACTGGTCTAGCATTTGCCACTGCCATCTAACAGTAATTAATGGTTTTTCCTAAAACATAATGCTGTGAAGTGCTAATAAAACTCTGCTTGTTTATTTTGGTGTAGGTACTTAATATCAAAGTATTGTAATTAGTGATGGGTCTGTCCCATTTTTTTTTTTCGGCTCCGGTTTCGTTTCTTTACTGATATCGGTTCTCAGTTCTGAGTACTTTCTGAGAAAGTCTCAGAAAATTTGTCTAATACCTTTACGCCAGTGAATCAATACATTTTGTAGAATCCGTCAGTAAAAACAGTGCATAGTATTTTGGCGATTTCTCCAACATGAAGTACAATACACCCTAAAAATCTATAAAATGACATAAAATATTTCCAATAACTAGAGAATTGATAACATTTTATTTATTGTCAGGGTATAATTGTTTACACTTTTGTATTTACTTTAAATTTAAAAAAGTATACAATTTAGTTAAATTGAATATAATGCTATTGACATTTACCTTGAGGAAATTACAACACTAATAAGCTTAGAGAAAATAGAAAAATAACATGCCATTTTAGGTCTGGTTTAGTAATGAAATTTATTTAAAAACAAATCACAACAATTGGTTGGAATTACCACAAGTAAATTTAAGAGGCTGATGTAATTGTAGTACATCAAAAATAAACAGCAAAAACAAATTATAATACAATTAATTAAAAAAAATATATTTACTACTTATTGTAAAAAAAACTATTTTTATTAACTATTGGTTCTTTTCTCAATTGGGGATAATACTGAATTAAGGAAATATAAATGCTACTCACATTCATAAAAAAATATACAGCCAATAATACCATAAATGTTTTAGAAATAACACTTTACATTTTGTTTTAAATTTAAGAAATAATAAACTATTTTGGGTCAGTAAATGTTAAGGCAATGCAATTTAAAACATTAATCCTTTAAACATTAATCTAATTTAGAACGTTGTAAAAAAAAATTAATATAAAATGTAACTATTTTAAAGTAAAAATGCTAAAGACTAATTTTGTTCAGTTTGATTCAATATTAATCTTAAAAATTTATTTTTCAATCCAATTCCCTAGATTTTGTATGCATTGTTTTTCATTACAAGACTAAATAAATAAACTCTAATATCTTAAGTTCATCATAAAAACCTTTTATTTTTCAAAATACACAATAAAACTAGAAGCATAATAAATTTCAGAATTTTAGATAAGTTGTAAACAGAATGGAATGTTTCCACAGGTGTTTTTTTATCAGGCAGAAAGTGATCAGAAAGGATCACATACAGTAAATATAAACAAAGGTGGAGCAGTAAACATGAACAAGGGTGGAGCTCAGGTGTAAAGGATGACTGAACTCTGGACTCTTGAACAAAAACTGAATGGCTTTAACTCACTGCCTTTGCCTGTGAATTCCTATTCATTAATGTTATCTGCCTCTTTGCACATGCTGATAAGAAAGTAGCCAGACTATGAGCGAATATTTTCTGACTTAGATATTTTGTTTATTTCCAAGCCAAATCAGGAATATTTTCTGACTTTGATATTTTGTTTATTTCGTAGCCAAATCACGTACTGATTAGGAAGTGGCCTTCTATGGGTAGATATTTTCTGACAAAGATATATTGTATAATTTCTATACACATGAAATAGAATTCACTTCCATTTTTAGACTTATTAGTCATTCATTAGAAACACATCTTCTAAAGAACTTGAATTTGATATATACTGTAAACCTACGCATACTGATCGATCCATAACAAATTACTCCAATCATCCACGAGCACAAAAGAGAGCTGGTATTGCATTCTCTTATTTTTAGACTAATAAATATACTTTTATCAGAAGAACTATTAAAAAAAGAAATAATTTATATTAAAAATGTGGCAATTTTCTATGGATATGATACCAATTTGATAGATTGTATGTTAAAAAAAGCAAAAAAGTAGCAAGAGGAAAAAATCAAAAACAAAACTTATACCTATAAAAGAAAAAAAAACAATAATTGGATAGTATAACATGGACAAATTTTCAAATTTTATCAATAAAACATTTAAAAAACACACAAATATAATATAACATATAAAACTAGAAAATAATTTGAAAAATAAATTAAAAATCCAAAAGATACTGAGAATGACTAAAATAAATCAGGAATTTATAAAATAAACTGCAATGACTGTAACAGCAAATACATAGGCCAAACAGAAAGGAAAATTAAAAAAAATTTCAAGAACATTTCTCACACATAAAATTTAATCGAGAAGAAATATCTACAATTGCCAATAACTGCATTAACACTGGACATAGTATTACAAAAAACAATTTAAAATTATTAAAACATATAACAACACCAAATAAAGCAAATTCTGAAAACTTAATAAACCAAGAATATGGACCAATTCAAAATTCTATTTTACTTTTGAAACTATAAACAAAATTAATTTAAATTCAATTTATAATACTTTCACAATCATAATAAAACTAACACTTAGAAGAATAAATATATTTAGCCACGAAAGTTAAACATTTTAAAACATATGTTTATATAAGCTAATATTTATTTACTTTTTGTATATTTAATATTTGTGATGTGTCTGACGATTATAGCCTTGCTATCAAAAGGCCTCATCACTAATAAAGTTTTAAATATTGGTTTTAAATTGTGTTATTTTTAACAATTATATGTTTAGTATAGTGTAGTACTTTTTATGTTTTTCATTATGTTATGTTATATTCATAGATCTGTGTGAGTGACACTTTTTAATATACCGTTAATGAAGCCATGGACTCATGCCTTGTTAGCAAGTGAAAAAGTTTAAAAAAATCTAATTATTTACATAAACATGATACAATGAAACCTTCTTCAATATTATACTTTAATTTCAAGTAATTTAAGTTGGGAAGCACATATTTATTTACCAAAGTTCTAAATTTAGCCTATCTTAGAATAATCGAAAGTTTGGTTTTGCAGGTTAACAACCACTATTTTCGAAGAGTGAGACTTAAAAGCGGGATTTGTGACATTAAGTTATTCTAATAAATACTTTCAAATTTTATATACAATATTTTTTGTATTGTATATAAAATTCTGTTGTATGTTTATTTATTTATTTTCATATCTATAACAAATTGCTATGATATAGATATAATTTGATATCTGTCCTCACATAATTTTTTTTTCATTCTAAAATAGAATTGTAAATGGTAACATGTTTCACTGCTTTCTATTTAATGTTAAATAAAATAATAAATTAGTATTGAAACATTCATGTATACTATTTTTATAGTTAGTTTAAAAGCTACTACACTTGAAAGTTTAAATCTACACCTAAAAGTTTTTTAAGTGTAGATAAAAGCAGATTTTATATCTTAGGACACTTTCAATTAGAGAGCCAGTTGCCAAATTATCAAATGTGTCAGAACTTTGTATCTGAGTTAGAGATAGTGCAAGTTCGAATACTGGCCTTGGCTGTTAGTTTTTATCAGTAATATTCATCTTGTACTGTACCTTAAAAAAAAAAAATTATTTTGTATTACATTACTGTTATTTTCACAGGGAGATTACCAAGTACCAGGCTCCTTGAGGAACCTGTTGTACACGGAGTGGGCTCAAGTTAATAAGTGGATTATGTACCAGCCCATTGACCAGATCAAAGAATATTTTGGTGTCAAGTTCGCTCTGTACTTTGCTTGGCTGGGCTTCTACACTCACATGCTTATCCCTGCTTCTATTGTCGGACTTGTCTGTTTCGCCTATGGCTGTTTTACAATGTTTAAAGACACTCTCAGGTGATACAAGTTTTACTTTTAAAGACACTCAGGTAATAATTATTTGTAAAGATGTCTAAAGGTAGGGGATTAAAAAATATTGGGTTAAATAACTTATTATTCGTTTTACGCACAGGCATAAAAAAGCCTATGTAAAACTTTCTTTTCCGATATATTAAATTGTTTAACTTGAACCTTTGTAACTTAAAAGGGAAATAAATTGATTTTCTTTCTTTCTTTCTTTCTTTATTATTAGCGCAATTCTTTATATTGTGTTCCCTTTTGTATAATTACATCGTATACATATGAGGGACAATTACTAGCACTTTCACCCCCAGGCCTATTAAAGCAGAAACTTCCACTCAACCTAGGCTCATTTTATATTAACTTTCTGTCTATCCCATGTATATATATTAAATACATGCCAAAGAATTCCACACAGCCTATGAGTGTAATTTTCTTAGGCTGTGTTCAATGCTCATGTAAGGGTTAATTTTAATACCTGTGTTACTCTCAGATACTCAGCTAGAATTATTTTAAACATTCTGTTGGATATGTCTGGGCCCAGCGAAATATCAATTCCTATACTGAGTATCTATCAGCTTCTCATAGGCTGAATGTAAAAGTTAAATGTGTATCTTACAGATACTTATGGGGGTGTCAAAGTGCTAGGTATGTTTGGATGTTTAAATGTAAGATTTAATTTTTCTTGCTGTTAACTTTATAGAACAAAATATTGTTTCACAAGTTAAAAAAGAAAGTTGGACGAATCTCTTAAAATTCAAAAACTCCATATATTTATTATTTTATGTTGCTTTAGAAATATGGATTTTTGAGGAAGCATAAAAACAATTCAAGTTTCAACTGTCAAAAAAATCTTTGCCAAATCTTGGTTCATCCTGAAACGTCTGATCCCAACATTAATATTTCACCTAAAAAAAATTTGCTATCTTGTTCTTATCCATGAAAAAAATAAGTAATATTTTTCCCATTAATACCTCAGCGTTTTCAATAATCAGTTCAGTCACTCAGAAACTGGACTAAAATAAACATATGTTGAGTATGAAAACAGTTTATTTTACCATCACAAAACAGAACTTGTAGTAAAGAAATATTCATTATGAACTTTAAACAAACCTAACCACTGAAACAATTAGCTTCTATTAATAGATAGTTTGTTCTTTTAACAAGTCACTCGTGTAAAATTATTATAGAAGGTAATAAGCATTTCAACTATTTGGTAACCAAACATTTCATTAATAAATTTATGATTCATTTACTATTTTATGTTTCTTATAATAAGAAAAGAATGTTAAAATTGTTAACATTACATTCATGATAAGCTGTTACACTCATGCTTATCTTTCTTCCCAGAAGTATATCCAAGATCTTTCGAAAGTGATAAAGTAAATTTTTCCACTCATAACTGGAAAGAGTCAGTTGAGTTCTGTTAAAATAAAAAAGAAAACTTGCCTTTCTAACAAATAGTTGTATTTATTTAGAGTTTGTGCTAGGATGGCTTGCTCCCCACTAAATCCAGCGTTGGTTTTCCTGGTTCTTGTAATTGGTTTAATACACTATACCATCTATGCCATTCTGAGCGTAAAATATCAAAATATGATAAAAATGGTTGATAGAATTTCATGCATTTTGTTTTGGGTTCCTACTGCAGTCCTTAAGTATAATTGGTAATGTTCTTTATATAATTCTGATCAAACATTAAACTTTGTATTTTAAGTAAAAATGATACAAATTATGTTGTGCAGCACAGATATTTGTGATAAATCGGATGACATTGTGATGTGTCCTCGGTGTGATCGTACTTGTGACTACTGGAAGCTCTCTGACACTTGCACCTATGCACGCATTACTTACCTCTTTGATAATCCAGTTACTGTTGTCTTCGCAATCTTCATGTCATTTTGGGGTGAGTGATTTTTTACCACATAGCATTTAGGTCTATAATGTTAAGGTGTTTTTTAATCTGCCACTTCAAAGCATATACATATATTTCTCAGAAGGTTTGTCCAACAAGTCTTAGACATTTGATAGTTATCTACAGAGAATAGCTTGTTGAGGCATACTACAAACATTTCCTGATTCCTTAGTGATTTTAGAAAAGTGTTGACTAAAAGATAAAACTGTTCAAGAGATAATTTATTATTATAGTTTTTAACATTTGAATCAATAATTTTGTTGACTTCTTTCAATTAAAGGGTTTAAACACGTTGTTAGCTGTACAGTAATATTGTTCGATTCTGGAAACTCTGGGCTTCATGACAAATTTATATTAACCTCCATTAGGCAATACAAAAACAGCAATGATATTAGCTGTTAATTTCAAGTAACAATAGGTGTGTCATTATCATACAAACAAATTTCATAGCCTTCAATTTTCTCCAAACTAGAGGAGTGTATAGTACTGAGAAGATTATTAAATCACATCCGAATAAAACCTTCTGACTATTAATCAACATAAGGGAAAATGTACAAAACAGTTGTAATACATTTTCTGAGGCAGTGATAGACAGGTTAGAGGACGAAAAACTTATAGCGACCCTATTGTTACACCTAATTGAGGTTTTTAATAACCTTAGTTATTAAAAACCTCATACTATTAAATAGTCATCATCTCATACTAGACTAGGGATTCTGTCGGTTCCTAAAGTCAGTTCTTGGTTCTATCGGTTAGTGATAAAAGAACAGGAACCGAGAACCGATGGAAAACTGTCTGTTATGTAATTCCGGTTTCAGAAAAAGTAAAGGAGGATAGCTTTCATGCCAGGAATATTTCAGGAGTGAAAAGAGCTGATAAACAGAACAATGGAACGAATATCGGACCACAATACCGAACAAAATAACTTTGTCAGACGCAAGATAGAACAAAATAACTTTGTCAGACTGCAAGATAAACAAAATAACTTTGTCAGAAAATATCTGCCCATAGTCATGTCTTTATCAGCATTGAAAGAACATTAGAATTCAAAAGGCAGTAAAGAGGAAGAGCTGCCTGAGCCCCACACTTGTATATTGTGACCCTTTCTTATCACTTCCTGCCTGATAAAAACACCTGATGACAACATTCCATTCTGTTTACAATTCATATCCTATTATGAATATGATTTTGCTTCTAGTTTTTTTTTGTATAATAATTAAAAGGTTTTTTATAGTGAGTTTGAGATAATAAAGTTTATTTATTTAGACTTGTTATTAATAATGCAAAACATAATATCATTAAAAAAATGCTAGGAAATATTTAAAAATACATTTTTAAGATCATATTCTGTCAGCACAAGACAACTCTTAATCATTTTTACTATTATTTTTTTTATTTTTATCAATAGTTACATTTTATTTTAACTATTTTTTTCTTTTTGCATAGTTTCAAAGAATTAATGTTGTCAATTTCATTGGCTTAATTAACATTTACCAACCCAAAAATAGTTGTTACATTTGAAACAAAATCTATAGTTTCTAAAAAATATATTTTATTATTGGCTGCTGGTTTTCTATGAATTTGTAAATATGAGTTGCACTTAAATTTTTTTAAATCAGTATTATCACCAGTTAGGAAAAAACTACTATGTCTTAATAGTTAATAACTATAGTTTTTTTTCAATTATTAACTGTATTATCATTTGTTTTTGTTATTATTTGTCTTTGATGAACTAAAATTCATATCATGTATATTTTATGTGATAGAATGGAAAGAAAACAAAAGTTAACTAAAAAGTTTTTTCGTAACATGGTATGATATCGTTCAAATATTATAAATTACCATCACCACTATTTACAGTTGTACTTGTACAACACTGTCACTTTCTTAGATATTTTCTAATGTTGGAAGAGTTATACGGTAGTGACCCACCCGCCCACCCCATACACATGTCTTGTAATGTACCCACGCGTAGTTGTAATGACCCATGTTAGTTGTAATGACCCCACCCATGTTAGTTGTAATGACCCACCCATACGCGTACAGTGGTAATTTCTCAATACCACTCTACTAGTATGGGTGGGCGGGTGGGTCAATACCACTCTACTAGTATGGGTGGGCGGGTGGGTCAATACCACTCTACTAGTATAGGTGGGCGGGTGGGTCAATACCACTCTACGTGTATGGGTGGGCGGGTGAGTCAATACCACTCTACTAGTATGGGTGGGCGGGATCCCCATACCACTGTGCGTGTTTGAGTGGGTGGTGGGTCAATACCACTGTACGAGTATAGGTGGGTGGATGGGTTAATAACACTGTACACATATGGGTGGGTAGGTGGGTCAATACCACTGTACGTGTAAGGGTGGGCAGATGGGTTAATACCACTGTACACATATGGGTGGGCGGGTGGGTCAATACCACTGTACGTGTATATTTCAATACCACTATACGTGTATGGGTGGGCAGGTGGGTCAATACCACTGTACGTGTATGGGTGGGTCAATACCACTGTACGTACCAGTACCAGGCACGTACTGGTGTGTGTGTGTGTGTTTTGTTGTTGTTGTTGTATCTCTACCAACACGTGACATGCTAATTTAAATAACAGATTGTAATAATTATTATTTTGGCTCATTCATTCCATGACAAGACTAAACTGTAAATATTATACTATTAAATTATAATTGTTATTGCAGCCACACTGTTCCTTGAATTGTGGAAACGTTATTCGGCATCCATAGCTCATCGCTGGGGCCTCACAGGTTACACAGCACAGTCAGAACATCCCCGGCCACAATACCTTGCAAGACTGGCCAGGAAACGTCGCAAGAAGGTGCGCATCAATGTGGTTACAGGAGCCAAGGAACCATATGCACCCTTCCTTACTTGCAGGTTGCCTGCCATGTGTCTCTCCTTCTCTGTGGTCTTTTTGCTGGTGAGATATATTTTGTATGGTAAAATTGTAAAACAGCATGGTTTCTTTTTAAGTGTCCCAGTACTATCTCTTTTTTTAAGATATATATTGTGATTTCATACATTGATAAAACCTATTGATCATATACATTGACAGCCCTGTCAACTACTCACACAGCACCTTCAAATGGATAGCTTTCACACCCATCCACATATGATCTCCTATCTACACACAACAATACACGTTGATGTCCATACACAGTATATTCGTATATTTATCAATCCACCTTTCTTAAACTTACCAGCCTTATTGCTTTAGCCTGTATTGTATGAGTGTACCAGCTCTTCTATCCATCAGCAATCAAATACAACATTCATAATTCTCATGATCATTAATAAAAATAATAAGGTTATTTACTTAGTAACTGTTGGTTCTTATTATAGAATGCATCTCACAACTCATGCAATTCTCATTACAAACACTTCTTTCAAGTTCTCTGTAAAATAATGAAACAATGCAAAGCTCATACAAGAAATATTTTTTTAATTAAACAACCTAGTAACATAATATCCTATTTAAAAAACCAAATATTTTGTTAATAATGTTTTAACCAAAAAACCTCCATTTAAAAATTAATAACAAATTAGATCAAATTCTTTTAATGTAATCATATATTTTAGGTAAGGTTTGTCATATTTTTACCAATAAACATTTTGTTGAGGTACTTTTCATTTCTTTGTGTAAAAATATACAAACGTTAGTATTTACTTTTTTGTTCCATTATTTACTTATAAGTTTTTGTATTAGTGTTTGCTCGTGCATCTGATAAAAAAAAGTTAATTTAAAAACAGAGGGTCCAAAGTATCTATTTCATGAAACTTTATAATATTAAGCAATTGTTCAAAACTACCTTTTTGAACAATATATATATATATATATACGAGGGTCGTCCAGAAAGTAAAGAACGTTTTGGTGTAGGTCAAAAAACAAAAGATACGAGGATGAACATTTATTTATAACCTTACTCTATTTTTCAATAAAATCACCGGAACCGTCAAGGCACTTGTTGTAGTGTGACACCAATTTTTGAATACCTACGTTATACTCTTCTGCCGCCAAGGAATGAAGCCACGTTTTTACTCCTTCTTTGAGATCATCGTCGTCCAAAAAGTTTTTCCCGCCTAAAAACACTTTCAACTTTGGAAACAAGTGATAGTCACTCGGAGCCAGAACCGAACTATACGGAGGATGTCCAAAGATTTGCCATTTGAAAGATTGAAGTTCTGCTTGGGTTCGTGCACTGCAATGAGGCCGAGCATTGTCGTGGATCAGCACCACCTTCGACGACAGCATTCCGCGTCGTTTGTTTTGAATAGCGCGGGGAAGCCGATGCAAGGTCTCGATGTAGGCCGCTGAGTTGATTGTTTCTCCTCTCGGCATGAACTCCACATGGATTAGGCCTTTCCTGTCCCAAAAAACGGATCACACTACGGACTTCACACTTGGCGGGATTTTCAATTGGCGCCGCCATTTTGAACTTCCACAAGAGACGCAAACGTGACCTCACGGCACCGCTACACAGCTCAAACTGAAGCGGAAGGTTTGGACTAAAGAATAAGCCCACCCCCGCGGTGGTGGGGGAACTGCGCCGTCCGTGATGCGCAATCGTTCTTTACTTTCTGGACGACCCCTCCTATATATATATACCTTTTTGAATAATATATATATATATATATATATATATATTTTGTTCAAAAAGGTCTCAAACTAGTTCTGAACAATTTTGCTACTACCTTTCTTTTTCAATATTTTCCAATTTTTCAAAACTACCTTTTTGAACAATATTGTTCAAAAAGGTCTCAAACTAGTTTTGAACAATTTTGCTTGATATTATAAAGTTTCATGAAATATATACTTTGGACCCTCTGTTTTTAAATAAAGTTTTTTTTATCAGATGCATGATATTATTAAGTTTTTTTTATGTCTGCCCCTGTACGTGTATGGGTGGACGGTTGGGACAGTACTACTGTACATGTACAGGTGGGCGGGTGGGTCAGTATCACTGTACGTGGGCGGGTGGGTCAGTACCACTGTACGTGTGCGGGTGGGTAAGTACCACTGTTCGTGTATGAGTGTGCGGGTGGTTCAGTACCACTGTACGTGTATGGGTGGGCGAATGGGTATCTGGTTTCTCCGGTTAACACATAGGCTTATAAAATATCAACTCATGTTAAACTGTGAAGATTGTCTATTTCTTCTTATTTATTGTCCATTGATTAGCGTCCATAAATAGAATCCAAGTGCTAACCATATAACAATACAATCAAGTATTCTTGTAACATACATTTGTTTACTATAGGTTTTGAGTTTATAACAATTAGTATAAAAACTGATTTTAACGCCTCAAATGTGACACGTTATTATTTTTAGTTACAGTAAAAATCAGGACATTAATATTGCATTTTAGAGGAGTTGTAAAATGTAGGAATAGTAGCACGAGCCAATTGATATTTAATTTATGGTGGGAATGCAGGCACGAGTTACTCTTTACCACAGTGATAGGAAAACAATGACAGCAACACTCACTCAATATCACATTGATAGGCAAGGAATGACGTAATCAGTTACTCAATATCACATCCACAATACAAAAACTCAATATCACTAATACAAAAACATAAATACCCTCTGAACTCTCTGAGGATCTTTTTAGGTATTGATTGTGGGTCAAAAACAAGACATAATATCATATTTAAAAATTCCAAATCCCGACCGTTACCCGTACAGCCGCCATTTTGTATTTTTACAAATTATTTTTTATTTAAAAAACAATTTAACCTATAGAGTTCAAATTTGGTACACATTATTAATTTGGTAATCCATTTTCTTACTGAAATAAAAAAAAATCATAAACCTTTTTCATTATTTCAAAATCATGTGCAATCAAACAGTAAAAATCAGCTGCAACTTTTTACCCCTTGCCTGCTAGAGGCATTTTCATTAAAATAATGTCACAAATCACTTTATTGTAATGTATATATATATATATATATATATACACACATTACAATATATACACTTTGAACTATATATATATATATATATATATATATATATATATATATATATATATATATATTGTTCAAAAAGGTCTCAAAATAGTTTTGAGCAATTTTGCTTGATATTATAAAGTTTCATGAAATAGATACTTTGGACCCTCTGTTTTTAAATTAACTTTTTTTTATCAGATGCACGAGCAAACACTAATACAAAAACTTATAAGTATATACCCTCTGAATTCTCTGAGGATCTTTTTAGGTATTGATTGTGGGTCAAAAACAAGACATAATATCATATTTAAAAATTCCAAATCCTGACCGGTACCCGTACAGCCGCCATTTTGTATTTTTACAAATTATTTTTTATTTTAAAAACAATTTAACCTATAGAGTTCAAATTTGGTACACATTATTAATTTGGTAATCCATTTTCTTACTGAAATAAAAAAATTCATAAACCTTTTTCATTATTTCAAAATCATGTGCAGTCAAACAGCAAAAATCATCTGCAACTTTTTAGCCCTTGCCTGCTATAGGCATTTTCACTAAAATAATGTCACAAATCACTTAATTGTAGTGTTTTGGATGAAAGTAATCAGAATAGATCGCTGATGTATTGTTGTGGTTGACTCGCACGGCACGACACCATGGCTGTACACATTCATATGTAAATGATTAAATACAAAAATACTCAAATCTCCGTAGTTTGTTATTCAATTTCATAGAACGTTACTTTTTTGGATTGCAAATAAAATTCTTTTGATTTTGTTCTATTCCTAACCTTTCAAAAGTTATTAAGGATCAAAAATTTCAAAGTGCCGCCATTTTGAAAATAATAAAAAAAGGTTTAAAATGTTTTAAATTTCAGTAAGAAAATGGTTTTATTAATGTGTATACCCAATTTGAACTCTATATGTTAAATGGTTTTCAAATAAAAAATAATTTGTAAAAGATACAAAATGGCGGCTGTATGGGTACCGAAGGTGATTTAGAATTTTTAAATACAATATTATGTCTTGTTTTAGACCCACAATCAATACCTAAAAAGATCCTCAGAGAGTTCAGGGACACCCTGTATATATAACGTGATATTTGTACCCACATTAGCTTTAAACTTTCATAATTATTAATTTTTATTTTATTAATTTTGTCAGTTATTAGTTTCATTGTTTTCTATGTTGATGGATTTGATGCAGTAATCCAGTTACTTGACATGGTTTTCTGAATCAATCTCAGTTTGGTACCGGTGCAATTTCATCACAAATAGAAAAAAAAGGAGTGTAGTGAAACTTGGGTTATCGGAACTTTGATCATCAAAAACCTTCCAATTGTTTTTCAGATCAAAAAGAATCTGAATTATTTTTATTCTATGCCAGTGCCACTTTTTATTGACTATTGAAAAATGTCAATAAAAAGTGTCAAGTTATGGTACAATGTTTCAAACCCATCAAGCTAAAGTTAGTTGGACCTCCCTGGATTTGACCCCTGCATTTAAGTCAGGATTGCTAACCCTCCTTTAGGCCTCTGTACTCTACTATCAAAAGGCCTACATTAGTCCCTCTTATCAAAAGATTGAAGAAAAAGTAAAATGTTATATGTGAAAATAACTGTGCGAATAATTATAGCAATAATATGTTTAGATTATCTTGGTCAACTACACTTAAATATGTAAATGTGTAATTGGAACTTTGAATCAGTATCCGTAACCTGTCACCTTATCCTGCAATCTTGACCCTCTAGTGTCTACTGGCTTGTCTCTTTTTATTACTGTAGTTGTAGCTACTTTAGTTGAACTGTTGTGTCCCATATTTAAACTGTTAACTATGTCAATGTTTAGGTTTCATTGAATTTTTTAAAAAGAATTGTTTCACTAGCACAAAAGTTTTATTTTATGTTGAATAAAAATTCTTTATATTTGTTGAGCCTAAATTCTGCCTTTATTCTGCCTTCAGGTGTGCCTGGCCATAGCTGCAGTGTTTGGTGTTGTGCTATACAGAATGTCCATGCTAACCACCCTCAATTTGTTGGAGGACAATTCTGTAGCTACTAAATACGCAGTTGTCTTCATTCCGGCCACGGCTGGGTTCCTCAACTTGGCCTGTATCATGGTGCTAAACAAGGTCAGTACAACATTACCTGAAGGGATGTGATCTCTGCTACACATACAGAAAGATGCACCTTGTGTAGATTTACCTTCCCAGGTTAGATAATTCAGAACTGAAATGTAATGATTTCATCTCTTTCGTAATGAATGCATTATACTTACGATTTTATATCAAAATCACACCAGAATTATTTGTGTTCAACTATCATACAATTCTGGAATTTAACAACATTATACTCTTAAAAAGTTACTATACATTAGGCTGCTTAGAAAATGTCCTTTCCAACACACTTGTACGAGTGAGATGCAAAGAGTGGTGCAATTGAGCCAGGGAACTACTCTTCCTCCACTGTTTAATTACATTAAAAAGTTGTCATGGCAGAGCGTTAGGCTGCATGCTGACAGCACAATAGGAAGCTCCACCCATTTTACGTCATTTGCAACAGTGACCATTGGTTGTTTTGATTAACACCAAGGTATGAAGCTTAGAACAATTAATACCGACACAGCGTCCGCTCAATGGTTGCCATCAATATGGACACTACTAGAGAAATCTGGGATGTCCATGTTGGATTTTAGGCAGGATTCGAATGTTGTGCAGGAGTGAGAACTGAGTGTCAGATTTGCAGTTAGCTGAAAATCAGACCAACACTATAACTATCCGAGCTTTGTTCGGATTATTCCACGTAAAGCTGTAGGTCCCATTGCCCTAGCTATTGGGCTGTTAATAAATTGTCCTTTCTGATCTAACTTGAACTCAGATAGTAACAATGACTACACCCGTTCATCTACACTCATCACACTCATTCACCCCTCATATTAGCCCATATCTCTACGATTGGCGTATTAGAAATGAATAATGAATAAAACAAATCATTATTTAATATTCAAATAACAATAAATAATAGCAATAATACGATGAATAATAATGTAAACAGCAAACCTGTTTACATTATTATTTTTCAACATAAACCTGTTGCGGAAGTTGAACACTTGGTGGCGGAAGTTACTTGGAAATATTTCCCTCTGCTGCCAGAACCTCCACATGCACTAAATATAACTAGCAGTTTCTTTCTACCTGACCCAATTATAGAATTTTATTTATGTTACAGTGCAGTGCAAGTAAATATTGTATTGCACTGTACATTACTTAATATTACATACTAGCCGACAGCCCTTGCTTCGCTACGGAGCTATTCTCTGCGCTTGCTTACTTTTCCCCCGTGGTTCCCTCCAAACCATCACATCAGTATAAAAGCTCAACCTGCTGCCGTTCTTCTAGACAACGAAGTTGGATGGTCTAGAAAACCCTATAAGCACAGATAACTAACTCTTCCCAGATATCTCAATCCCATGCTAAAGAATGTTAGCAATTTTTTCCTAGTGTGTCAAGCGGTTGTCAACTGGGCGGTGTTGCCAGATTGAACTCAATCAACTAACTATATTAAAAACGAATATTACAATAACAAATATCAGCTGATAGTAATAATTGTTCAATGCGGCATCTTCGCATCCTAAAATCACGTTCGTATAGTGTGTGTTGCCTACATACTCCTTACACAGCATGCATGCTTTTCCCGTATACTAGAGCCATCTGGGAAGAGTTAGTTATCTGTGCTATAAGGCTTTAGGGGAATTTCAACATGGTTATCTCAATATTGTAAATTTCCTATACAGATTCTACTAGGGATGGACGAGTCTCGAAATTTCGGGAATTCCCCGGGAAATTATAATTCTCGTCCTGCGAGAAGGAAATTTTGTTACGATCGGGAATTCCATTCGAGAGTTTTTCAATTGTTATTCTAAGATGTAACCAACTATAAATACTTCGATCTCAACAACACGGTTATAATCGACATTCATGGTTAAGTTCGGATTTTTTCAATCAATATAAATTAAAGTAAAAGGATAATAAAATTATGATAGACTTGTGTCTCGATTACCGTGGAATGTAATTTATTGCTTATACTGTGGCAGTGAAGTTACGTAGTGACTGACGACTGACAGTTGACAGTCGGAGTCGACAGTTGGGGTCGAACGTAGATGTGACGTTCTCACGACCCGTTCATTTGACAAGAGGCTCATCAGTGAACGAGATATCCGGATCACGATGCTCAAAAAACTATTGAAGTCGAAAAAGTTACCGAGATCTATGATCCAACTAAACAAATCTAGTATAGGACAGAACTGTTGACCGAAACCCAAATGATAACGAACGAAAACTGAGTGGGCCTATATTCCAATGTTTGTTCGTGTCAGTAATGTAAAATCATTCAATCAAGCTGCTCCCGAGAACAGGTCACTTTACTGTCCAACAAAACAACAAATCTTCCTTCCCAATCCCATGGCAAAAGTCCATTTCTCTCATCTTGTACGTACAATGAACCGTTCTGCTCGTTTCCGAATTGAAATTATCGTATATTTCCCGTGAGGTGATTGTGAAAGTTTTGGTGTTTAATCTGAGTAGGGAATCAACCAATGATTTGACAGAAGAAAATATCGTATCATATCATATAAAATATCGTATGGCGTTCAAGTATCGTGCGACGTAACAATATTTATTTATTTTCAATTGAATAAAAAATAAGTATATATATCCGTAGCGAATGTCAATTAATAATTTGTTTGTGAACACTTTAGATCGCCAAATGTGCATGTAACATTTGCAGGGATACGATATTTTCTTCTGTCAAAATGTCGATCGGTTTCCTGACTAGGCTAGAAAGTAACACAGATGGAGTGTAAAATGTATTACAATACGATAATTTTGATTTGTAAACTCAGTGAACGGTTCCCTGATCATAATTGTTACTACTACGTCGATGTTAAATGAAAAACAATTCAATCCAAATCTCTTCTGATTATAAAACGGACGGATTTAGCAATACGGAACATAATTTTTATTGAACCGAAACTTTATCATACTTCTTGTGTTCATTTCATAAATTTATAATTTAGCTGCACAAATCTACTTTGTATCACCAGTTGCCAGTTGGCATTTAGCTGATATTTCAGATGGCATCTCGTCTGGCTAGGCATACATTTGCCGATTACGTATACCGTTGTCACTCCAATACGTCAGAAATTCCTCGTGATGAAAAGATTATCTTTTTATGTATCGAAGTAGTTTCGAGTTGCACACATTCATTAATCGTAAACGACTTTTAAATTTATATTTAGGTGCACAATTATTAAATTATTACTATCGATCCATTAAATTAAACTACCGGTATTTTGGCATCTAGATTTACAAATTTGATTATATTTCACAGCTTATTTCCGGTTTATTATAACCACGTTATTACTGAATAAAATAACTACAGATCCACTTCTTATGGCGTATATAAAATCAATTTTTTGTTGGAAAGAGACAATTTTGAAAGCAATCGACTGTGTTTGATGATGACGCCTGAATCGTAGAATCACTTGATCCAGCTTTTGCCCAAAAGCTTCGCTACCGTGATCGGAACTACCAGATAAACCAGATCGACCGTCTGTGTGATTAGTTGACAATCACAGATAAGAAATAGATGTTGTTTTCTTATGACTACAGCGGCAGTTATTAATAGAATTAAAACAAATGCACATCTCTACAATAGTCAATACAAGTGCAGTAATAAATTACTAAGTTTATCGTGAGGATTTGGGGGGGGGGGAATAAGGAAGGGACTGCCAGTCTGTGTGCAACTTCAGTTCCTAGTTATAATGTAGTTCAATTAATTAATTGAAGAATTCATCCATGTCGTTTTTATGATGATTTAAATTAAAATTGGCATGTAATATGTAACTACCATTCTTTTATTTCGCTTGTTACAATTTTAATTCAGTTATATCAGATAAGATGGCTTTGTTTATTAAGTGTGTAATCTGTTATTGTTTAGTCTAAACCTGTTTGATTTGTTTTCTGTTTTGTGGATAGCAGGCCAAAAATAAAAAAGATTTAATAAAATAAGGAGTACATAAATGTGCCTTAACATTAATGGTTAAATTTCCTACTAGATCACGTACCAATAAATTATTATTACTATAAAATTATTCGGCTTATTTGTTTTATCTACTAAGTTTGAAAATTAATGTATGATAAGCTGGGAAAAATTTCTCCGAAAATTTCTCGAAATTTGGTAGGAAATTAATTTACCTCCCGTTTCCCTCCCGAAATTTGGGAGGAAATTAATTTCCCTCTCGTTTCCCTCCCGAACCTAAAAATCTCCTCTCGTCCATCCCTAGATTCTACACATAATTATATAGAGAAAAAAAATGTATAAACAAATTTAATTGTAAACTCTTGATGAATCAGTAGGATAAATGTCAAAAATGTGTAACATACAAAATAAACATGTCTATTTATTTAAAAAAACAGCTGTTATTAATTTACTAAAACCTTACGGAACCAAATGTTATCCTTATGGAACAATCTTTTAGGGGCGGTTTCTACTTCTTAGGAGTATTTTATTATGATGAAAATACTTTAGTTTTCCTTTTTGGCCTACAATAAACATTTGTACCAAATTTAAGTGTAAGATTACGGGAAGTGGGAGAATTAGTGATAAATGAGTGAGGGCTTTGTCTTTTATATATAGAGATTAAGAATACATTTGTTGTATTGATAATCTACTTTAAAATAATTATGTGAAATTGTTACTCAAAGCATTTTATATCTTATTTTTATTTGTTTAATGTTTATTTTGTATCTGTATAAACTATTGATAATTTCACAAAATTCAGCAAAATAACATTGATAGATATATAAATATTTTCTTTACCTTCAAAAGATGTTACAGCATCATTGTTAAAAAACTTATATGCTATGAAAGGAATTTGCCAAGAACCATAAATAGATCAAATTCTTTAGTTTTCTTTGGATAAGATAGAATTATATTCTTTTATTGACAAATTAATGAAATGAAATACGTCTTTATTTAACCAGGCGAAGTCTTTAACCAGGACTAAAAAGTCTTTTCTTCCACTTAACCTGAATATGTTTATTTAAAACTTTGCTTGGATGAAGAAATTCAATGATACCATTGTTTTTGTTTCTAGTGTTGTAATTGTAGGTAATGTGGTTAAACTGTAACTGTTCCCACTGTAACTTGGTTTTTAAAAATTTAAATTTAATCAGTGTATACTTATTTAACCACAGTGGGTATTGACTCACCCGCCCATACACGTACGATGGTATTGACCCATCTACATGCCCATACACGTACGGTGGTATTGACCCACCCACCCATCCATACACGTACGGTGGTATTGACCCACCCACCAACCCATACACGTACGGTGGTATTGACCCACCCGCCCATACACGTACAGTGGTATTGACCCACCCACCTGCCCATACACGTACGTTGGTATTGACCCACCCACCCACCCATACATGTACGGTGGTATTGACCCACCTACCTGCCCATACACGTACAGTGGTATTGACCCACCCGCCCATACACGTACGGTGGTATTGACCCACCCACCCGCCCAACACGTACGGTCAAATGTATAATCATCATAATTATCAGTATACATTTGGAGTGGCCTTAGCTAAGGGGCTAAGGCGTTGGCTTACAACGTAATGGGTCCTGGTTCGATTCCCGATATGACCACTAACAGTTTTTTCTCTGCTGCTCCCATGGTTCGGAAGTTACTTAAGGCCGTTGGTCTGTAGGTTAAGTGTTAGAGAGGGCTTCTTAGCCCTAACTTATCCTGGTAAAATAAGACGAACTTTAACTTTTTATACAATCCTACCGCACCATTAATTCTGGTTATATTATTATCTGGTTTTATACAGGGTTATTGTTTAGCCGCATTGTAGCACATTATCCCAATGTGCCACCATTGGGATCTTTTAAACATGCAGAGATAAAACAAACTTTAAATGGGGAACTTACCTTCTTTTTCGTTATTAATAAAAATATGCATTTAGCGATTTTCAAAAAATCCACCATTTTTCAAAATTCAGACAACTTAATTTTTTTATGTAACACTATATATACTTTTATCTTTTTTGATGGAAAATTTAATTTATAACTTTTATTCTTTTTTTTAGGTTAGGTTGAAGGGCACTAGGCCAGGATTTAGTATATTAGAGAGATAGGTCATCAGCAAACTTACCTTAAAAGACAAGTTCACTAACATCAGAGTAGTAGTCACAAACACAAAATAAACACAATCTCACAAATTTTCAACACCACTGGCATTTTCTTCAGGTGAGTAGAGAGAGAGAAATTGAAATCATTTATTTTGTATTTGTGACTACTACTCTGATGTTAGTGAACTTGTCTTTTAAGGTAAGTTTACTGATGTCCTATCTCTCCAATATACTAACTTTTATTCTTTGCAATTTTTCTGTAATATTGGCCATTTCCTATTTATGAAAACTCAAATAATTTAAAACGACATCTTTTAGCATTGCAAAATTGATATAACAACAATCTTCTATTCGGTAATATTATGTTCCAGGCTTGAATTCATACATTTTAGCAGTCGTAAAGGTTGAACATATAAGAATGAATAAATAAAATCAGCCCAAGACTATTTTATAACAACCCTGTTTCTACTACTAATTTTTAAAACTTTTGTTATTTATTTTCAAGGTAGTTTCACAATTACTTATATTTTGTATAGTAAAATGGCACATAATAAACCATATTTTTATCATAGGCATGTAATCGCAACAGTATAATTTTGAATATTTAATGCCTTTGCTTCAGAAATAGACTCAACATTATTGGAATAAAATGTTTGAAGAAAACCTTGCATAATACTGGTCTATCATCTCTTCATATAAATATCAGCTGTTACATTGTTGTTGTCAAACTTATATTTATTACGATTGGCCTAACCTACAATTGTGTGCCAACTGTAATGACTAATTAATTAATAAATTATTAAAAACCAAGAAAACATGACTAATTGAATATTAATATTGATAATTTGTACAAAAACCTAATATATTGTACATAAGTTATTACCATTGGCACACAATTGTAGGTTAGGGAAATTATTTGACAACAATGCATATGAACAGTTGACAGACTAATACAAGTTATAGTCAAAAAGTTCCCGGAATTGGTTGAAATATATTTATTGGACAAAGACAAAAACTTACAAACATATTTTCCTTCAAAATACTCTCTTCCTGCAACAGTACAATTCTCCCTACAATCATGCAAATGTTCAAAACACTTTTTGCACCTTAAAAAAATGAATTTCAATATTTTTATCACATTCTTTTCTCGCAGTTTTAGCACCTGCAAATCTTTTTCCTTTTATTGATATTTTCATTGGTGAACAGAAAAAAATCGGCCGGCATGAGGTCAGGCGAGTAGGAAGGATGTTCTAGCGTGGTAACGAGGAGCTTGACTAGGTATTTACATACCAATAAGAATCGACATGCAGGGGTATTGTCATGCTTCTAAATCAAAAGGATTTCTGCTCATTTTTCAGGCGATTTCCTCCTAATGGCATCTCGTAAGCCCCTAAGAACTTTTGTTTGGATAAAGTTACTTCATGTATTATTTCAACAATTGTTTTTCTTCAGTTTGCATGGTCAGTTTGCCAAACTAGCTCAATGTTGTCGTCAGTGGTTGCAGTTGAAGGTCAATTGTCCACTACGAGAGTAATCTTCAATTTTTATGCGACTTTTACGGAAATGTTTGTGCCATTCGTAAAATTGGTTTTTCTTCATCGCCTCAACTCCATACACTTGAATTAACATTTTAAGTGTCTCTATCAGTTAGTTTAGAAAATTAACAATTGGATTGTGTAAAAAATACTAAGTTCTCAGTTTAATAGTAGATAAAAATTTAGATTGGTCAGACCATGTCAACTACAAAGTATCTTCAGGTTTATTTTTACTAAAAAGAATGGCTAAAATCTGTAATTTGTAAACTCTAAGGTCTATTAATTATTCTTTAATTCATTCACATATTCACTTTGGCATAGTAATTTATGGATCAACAACACAGAATAACTGAAAAGAATATTAAAGATACAAAAACAAGCAGTGAGAATTATTTTAGGATTGAAATGGAATGATAATGTAAAAAATGTATTCTCTGTTCTAGGAATACTAACTGTTTTTAGCCAATATGTAAACAAAACAATAATTTATGCCAAAAAGTGTCAACTTACAAATCAAAGTAATATGACACATTCATATAACACTATAAATAAAAAAATGTATCAGCACCACTTATCATAACCTAGATTTTTATAATTAGAAACCATCATGTACTGGTGTCAAGTTTTTAAGAGCTTTTTTTGATTCTCTGAAGAATGAAAAAAATCACTAAATTTATAAATGGATTATTGAAGTACAGTAAAACCTCCTTAATCCGGCATTCTATAGTCCGGAATTGTCTATAATCCAGCATCAACGGCAATAGACACAAATTACAGAATTGCCTTCACAATGAACATTGTAAAGTGAGCAACTCGACAGCTAATAAAAAATAGTTGTAAGAAGCAAGTAGATATTAGATCTTTTTCCAGCCATCTACCAGTACTGTTGCTAAAAACCACAAATACTATAGTACATTACTGTGCTGTATTTATACTGTATTTTAATTTATGTCATCATGTACTGTACCTAAAAATGCATTTTAATATTTCTCCTGTACTTATATATTGATTTATATTGTTTAAATAACCTATGTTTAAATAATATATAAATACAGTAAACGTTTGTTGTGCAAATTATGTTATTTTTTATACACCTCCTGTATTTTTATAAATAACCTCCATAGTCCGGAATTTTCTTTAATCCGGAAAGAGTCAAGTCCCAAACGTGCCGGATTAAAGAGGTTCTACTGTATCTTGTTGAGAAGGCTCTGTTTTCCCTTGATACGTTTTTCGATTGAATTGCTAACAAAGCTTAAAATCATAATAATTATTTATGTCACTGCACTACCTTAAGTTAGTTATTTTTCAAGCAAACTACTTATTTTTATGTTTAGTTAATGTATTTTAAGGCAAAATATTGTTCTTTTTTTTACTGGAATGATATTGATTGGAAAAATATGTTCATTATTGCCATTGTTTTTTACTCTATTTGTGTACTTATTTTACTAATTATAAATAAAGGAATTTTTGTATTGTATTGTATAGTTCATCTTTTATGATAAACTTAATTTATTTCATAGTGAAAATTAATTTATTTCAAAATTTTCTTAGCATTAAAGTTGAGTCCTAAAATTATTTGCATGAAATGAACTGATTTTTATGTTTGACAGTAGTATGAAGTGAACCACTAATCATCATGTGGTATTTTTGGGCATATAGGTGTACGACTGGCTAGCTGAGTTTATGACAGAGATGGAACTACTTCGCACCCAGTCTGAGTTTGACGACTCCCTCACAGTTAAGATCTATTTGTTCCAATTTGTCAACTACTACACCTCCATCATGTATATTGCCTTTCTCAAGGGCAAGTTTGTTGGTTACCCAGCAAAGTACAACAGAATTTTTGGTTACCGCCAAGAAGAAGTAAGTTGACAGCTTTGCAATTTAATTAGTTTAAACAAAATACTATTAGTTTTTCATTATTATTATTATTATGTAACTTCAACAACCATGCTCTCATGTGTTTCGAGTTTTAATAATTTTTTTTGATTGTATACTTTTTCTAAATTGGATTAAAATGTTGGAAATATTAGCAATCCTTTAGTAAATCTTATTTTTGCCTTTTTCTTGGATTACATCACCGCCATTATTATATCAAAACTATGTCATCAAATGAAAAGGTAAAAGCAAAGAGGATCACTTGGAGAAAAGACATCTTAGCTAAAAAGCAACTCCTTTATGTTTGGTAAAAATCACTTGATGATGAAGAAAAATATTTAAAAAACACTGTAACAAAGTAGGACTATGACCTGAAATAATGAACTGTTTACTACTAAGAAAGAGAAAGCAGAAAGCATTGTAAATTGACTTAACAAGACAAAGCACTATGTATTTAATAAATAGTAATAGAAGTAAACTATACAAAATACTTCATCAGTATTGCAGACAACATTCTTAAGTACAGTGTTTGAGACAGTGTTTTTTTAGTATTATCTTATACCTCAAAACCAATAGTAACATATACTTAGATATAACTTACACTAATATGTAGCATTATAGAAATTATAGAGGTATTTCTATTCTAAGTTCAGCATATAAAGTACTATCAAAAATCCTCTTAAATAGACTGAAAGAGTATATAGAAGAAAATATTAAAGACCACCAAGCAGGATTTGTTCAAGGTCGCTCTACTATAGACCAAATATTTGCCATAAAACAATCTCTCTCAAAATATTGGGAGTTTAATAAGGATGTTCACCTATTATTTATAGATTTTCAAAAAGCGTATGACAGCATAAATAGGATGAAAATGTATGAAAAAATGCAAATGTTTGGCATCCTAGATAAGCTTATAAAATTGACACAAATATGTATTGATAAATCAATATGTAAAGTGAAGGTAAATGGAGAATATACAGAGGACTTTGAAGTTAATACAGGAGTTCGTCAAGGTGATGGGATATCCCCTCTACTCTTTAACCTAGTCTTAGAAGATGCACTCAGGAAGACAAAAGATTTAAGAGATGGGATCTATGTTGGATCAAAAGTAAATGTATTAGCTTTTGCGGATGACGTTGCTCTTCTTGCTGAAAGTAGAACAGATCTGGAAAATTTAGCAAAAGTGCTCATTCAAGAAACCAGAAAGGTGGGATTAGAAATAAACCAGGATAAGACAAAATATATGCATATAACCAGAAGACAGGGAATGAATAGAATACAAAATATTAAAGTGGACAAGTGGGAATTTGAAAAAGTCAAAGAGTTTAAATACGTTGGCATAAAACTAGCACAAAACATAAAAGAGGAAAACGAAATTCAAAATAGACTAGTCTTAGCCTCTAAGACCTATTGGGCAGTAGAGAAATTACTTAAATCCAAAATATTGAATATTTTCTAGGAAAACTAAGATCAAAATCTACCATACACTAGTCCTCCCTGTGTTACTACATGGAGCTGAAACATGGTCACTGACAAAGGAATATGAGAAGAAGCTTATTGTATTTGAAAATAGAGTATTAAGAAAAGTGTTTGATCCAGTATGCGAAGGAGATGTATGGAGAATAAGAAAGAACAGAGAATTAAGAGAAATATACACTCACCCAGATATAGTAGCATTAGTGAAAAGTAGAAGACTAAGGTGGGCTGGACATGTGTGGAGGCGAGAAAATACCTCCATTATTAATTATATTGAACGATCGAACCCAGACGGTAGAAGACCCCTTGGCAGGCCAAGACTTAGATGGAGAGATCAGGTCCTCAAAGATATTTACAAATTGGGAACTACACCTGAGGCAGCAAAGAACAGAGCAGAATGGAGAGGCATTGTTGGCGAGGCCAAAAACCAACTGGGGTTTCAATGGCCAAGGAGGTAAGAGGTAAGTAATATGTAGCAAGTGCAAAATTTAATAAATTCACTTATAATACTGGAAATAAATAGACAAAATACCATAGAAGTTTTAAATGTTTGTAAATAACAACATTAATCACCATTTACCAGCATCAAAAAAGGAATTTTGCTCAAAATAAATGTTCAAATCTTCAAGTTAAAAGTGATAAAAGTGCATCTAAAATTTAAGAAAGCCAATGCTCTTTTAAAAAACTACAGTCCCATCTGCCTCATTATGAAATGTTCAATTGTTAGTGAGATATTGTTTTATCCAGACTGATAAAATATCTGCTACAACACAACTGCTTCCCCTAAAAATAACATGGATTTGTAGACTTTTAGAGGGTGCAAAGTACGGTAATTGACTCTGAATCAGTGTAATGTAATGTTTCTAACCATGTTTAGCCATGTCCTATGACCTGGATATAATGTGTTCAGATTAAATTGTTTATTTTCCTATTGAATACAGTATGTTCTCCTAGATAACAAAGTTTCACAGTCTAGAAAAATCTGAAAGTCTACTCTTAGAGGCAGTAAGTTAACCAATTTGATTTATACACACAAATTGAAAATCTTGCTCTACCTAAGGATGAAGGAGGTGAGATAGAGTAAAAAGTCATAGAGCCAAAGTTGTAGATTGTCTCAAATCAGGCTCAGAAAATGGTGTTAGTTTTGCTGTAGAACCATTCATTTACAATCCAATTAGAGATCCACTGTTTTTGAAATTTAAAATTTTTGGCACTAAAAATGCTGCCATCTTAGAATTACTAAGAATTTTTCAAAATTCCTTCTTATTGCACATTCTTATTGCACACAAGACCTTTGAATCTACAAAATGTCAGCCTCATAGGCTTAGTACGTTTTTAGTTACAGTGATGAGTGAGTGAGTCAGTGATATTTGCCTTTTATAGGTATATGCATGTCATTATATCAGATGTTTTTCAAAGCAAAAGTAATGGTTTCGAATTTGATTAGTTATTTCTCAGATTTATCAAACTTTTTAAATAAAAAAACTTAATGATTTATAAAATCTTACACAGTATAATTTTTAGTGTAATCCTGGTGGCTGCCTGATGGAGCTTTGCATTCAACTGGCAATCATAATGGTGGGCCAGCAAGCATTTAACACAGTCCTTGAGATGGTCTATCCGTAAGTAATCAACATAAACAAACTCACCAGAGTACTGAATTGACTTAATTGTTTACTAGACAACATACGTTTTAATATACTTAAGCAGTGAACAATTCAATGTGGTGTAAAACATGTAAATAAAAAAGTAGTGCTTTTTAGTATATCTTGTAAAATCAGTTCCCAGTGATTCTAGCACACTAATCAGTTCCCAGTGATTCAGTGATTGTAAAAACACTCCAGTGGTTCTAGCTGGTCATCTCTTGCAGTGGGTTGTCTAGAGCTGTGGGTCGATCTGTACAGTAACAGGAGTTAGCAGGCACCAGAAAATAATTACTCACTCGGTAGAAACGGATATATTGTAGAAAATTACAGAAGACAGTAAAGAATAAGTAAAGGAGACTTATGGTAGAAATAATCACCCCAGCGGCGGGTCGGTGAGCAAATGAAGACAGGGACATTCTGCACAGTGGAGGTATTCCCCATGACAGATTACTACAGTCAACGATTTGGGTAGATGATAGTTGCACAAAAAATCAAACTAAAATTTGCTAAGAATGTAATTAATTATTAGGGGCGTGCGATGAATAGACGTTTTTGTGCAGAATTTGTCAAAATGTTTATAGATATTAAGTATTACGGTGTATCAACACTACAACTATTCATAGTAATATTGATACCTCAGAACTATTCTGATACGTTAAAATGACAAATAACATATTTTACAATAAAATAGTTGTAAAATGATCATTAGTCTAGGTTGTTTTCATTTTCTACGGTCGTTCTGATTGGATAGGGACGAGTGCTATCAGACATATAATCCTGATTGAATTATATATCTTTATTTGTTTAATATACATACAGTATACATTAAATAGTGTATTCCTGCTTGATATTTATTTCCAAATAAGAACATTTGTGATACTGAGAATGAGATGAGTGTCTCTATTTACATTTGAATGAATGCTTATATGATTTTAAAAAATTTAAATACTTAATATCTTTTCTCAATAATTGGTAAATAGCAAGTATTAAAATAATGCGCAGTCACATTTTTATTCTCTTAATTCTTTTCATTGTAGTTTTTTGCTGAAGTGGTACAACACATTTATGCTGGCGACTGGTCTGGATTCAAAAACCTCGGACGAGGATGAGGCTGACAATTCTGTTGTTCGCAAACCTTGGACTGAAGATCTCAGACTCTTGGACTGGGGAGACAGAGGCCTCTTCTATGAATACTTAGAAATGGGTTTGTATTTTTTTGTGAACTTGGGTCTTGGGTTATATCAGTGATGGGCAAAGAACAGCCCGCAGGCCATGTATGGCCCGTGGAACGATCTGATGTGGCCCGCCGTGATGGTGGGGAATAAGGTAAAAGAAGGCGGGCAAAACAGGTTGTGTAGTGAATGATACTGCTCAGTTACTCATTTTTATAAGAGGTGTTGATGATAGCTTTTGTGTTACTTAGGAATTAGCATGTATGCCTTCACTTAAGGAGACAAGAACAGGTTCAGACATTAACCTATGAATTTGAGGATGGCCTTTCAAATTTGAATGTACCCATAAGCAAAATGTGCAATATTACAACTGATGGAGCACACAATATGACTGGTCAGGGTTTTTTGGCATATTTAATCAAACATACCATGAGATCAAAGTAGCGTTTCTCCATTGTGTTATTCATCAAGACTCTTTGTAAATCTGTCCTAGACATGAAACATGTGCTTGATGTGTTATTAAACTTGTCAAAACTATTCAGTCTCAAGCACTTGCTCACAGGCAGTTTCAAAATTTCCTTGATTCAATCCAGGTCAAATACACTGACATACTTTACTACACTAAAGTAAGATGGTTAAATGTAGGACATGTCTTTGAACGCGTTTGGGAACTGAAAAGACATAATCATATTTATGTATGAAAAACAGATGTTTGACAATTTTGAAATGCTAGAAAATACTGAATGGAAATGCCACATGAACAAGTTAAACGTTAAGCTTCAAGGAAGAAGTAAACTTATTCACGATAATTGCGGCCATGTCAAAGAGTTTAAAATGCAGTTTCTTCCCTTTTGCAAACAGTTAGCTAAAAAAGACTTAACTCATTTCCCGAGATTAAAAACAATAACCATGCTGACTGAAGAGAAACTAAAATAAGCTACAGGGAAAGTGTACATGGGGAATAAGACTTGGTGAAGAATTTGAACATAGGTTTCAAGATTTCAAAAAAAATTTAAATGGCCTTGATATTTTTAGTATGCCATTTAATTTGGACTGTGACAAAGTGAAACCAGAATTATATAATTAATTAAGAGGGGAACTACTGTGGTAGCAAGATTGCTAATAACTAACTATGTTGTAACGTTATAAAATACTTTGATCACATTTTTATTACAAAAGCATTATTAATAATTGCATTAAAATAAATTTTGTTGGCCTGCCAAGTGTTTTAATGTTTTTAACCGGCCTCCTCCCAAAAAAGTTTCCCCTTGGGTTATATGATACCTAACTTGTCCAATTCTGAAATATTTGTCCCAAGAATGGGTATCGGTATGGAGCGGGAGGAAGTTACTTAAAACTTTGGGAAAGAAAGTTCTTGTACTTTGAGCTTAACTTTCATAATTGTTTATCCTATAAAAATGTCTTATTTATTTAAAACATTCTTTTGAAAGCTAATCATATTTAACATTGGTTATTCATGTGCTTCAGTCAATCTGTCCACAGAAACTTTATGATATGTTTCAGATTTAAAAATCCATCCTCAGGTCTCCTGTATATTAGCTAATTACCTTTGTCTTCATTAAGTTTATTAAAAACCACACATAACATAAATTCCAGTAGTTCATAAAATTCACGACGTACCTCAGTTAACGTACCTCAGCAAAGCTCAATACCAATGTACGTGTAAGGGAGGGAGAGTGGGTCAATACCACTGTACGTGTAAGGGAGGGTGGGCGGGTCAATACAACTGTACGTGTAAATGAGGTTGGGTGGGTTAATAATACTGTACGTTTAAGGGAGGTTGGGTGGGTTAATTTAACATTCAAACATGTTAAAATTTTGTTAAAACGAAAGAACATACAAATACTGCTCCTATGCTCAAGCAACGAACTGGAACTCAGTCTGCCATAGTTCCAGTACATTGCTCAAGCACACTACAAAATCGGGCAAATTGCTTTCAGCCTTTAAAAGCTCTAATGTCAGTGGTATTTTAAAGCCAAATTAAGATCTGGAGCTATTAGAGAGTTATAAAATAAACAACATTTTACAATTTATTCCTGAAACATCCTGTAAAGCCAGGTTATAAGTTCTGTACCCCTTAAACATTTAATTTTTTTACAGGACTTCAAACCTCATCCAATCCAAGGTCCTTAGAGAACCTTGAGATTGCCTGGATGAGGTTTTCCTATATGCTACACCTTGGCCACATTATAAATCGCCGCCCAAGGTAAGAGCCCACTTCCTAGCTAGGGCCGGGCAGTAAAAGAGAATGTGCCGTCCATACTCCCCCACATTTCCTACACAAGTGAATGGGGGTTGGGAACCCATCTTGTTCATGTGTGTCCAAAACGTCCAGTGTCCAGTTATAAAACCAACCACCCTTCGGAGTTCTGATCTTGCAAGAGAGAGAGAGAGAGAGAGAGAGAGAGTGTTGGAGTACAACGGCCCCAAGTCTCTGTTATCTGGCGTTGCCTCCCAGGTCTCGTGGAAATTGCCGGCGACCCATGTAGAGGCAACCCTCTTGACGAGGCTGTAAGCAACCCTGCATGCTGGCTCTGGGCCAACAAGACGTTCCTCAGTGCCTTTCCTCGCACAGTGGTCTACCCTCTCGTTTCCCAGTACCCCTAACAGTGACTCACCTCTAGTATTTATGTTGGTGCTCCCCCATGCAGTGTAATGGGCGTTGGCATCCAACCCTACCACCAGGTGTCGTTTGTGCATCACTCTGTAGTCTACGATCCTCCTCAAAATAGGGGACGGAGAGAGCTTTTCGGAGTCGTAATGCAGGTATACTGATGCGAACAAGATTCTGACATCACCGTCACTTGTTGGCAGGTAAACCTCAGTTGCAGCTGTGTCCCTTTAGCAGTGCCGAGCCCCATCACTCTCCCTCCAACTATTCATGGCTTCTAAATCAGGGCCACTCTTACGTCGTCAGAGAGAATCTTCTGGTAGAGCGTGGCTATGGCCGCTCTGGAGTGGTGAAAGTTGATCCGTAGCACTACCATTACTTCTGTGGTGGCTTGGGTTCCCCATTAGGCTTGAATGTTATCCTCTCAAATCCCAGAAAGAACCGCATCGAGAGGGCATTCAGTCTCCTAAGGAAGTCTTCATCAACCATGATCACTAGAAATAGGCCATTGAGGTTTTGAGTGTTCCCAACAACCACCCAGCGATTAGTGTTCAGCTGGTTTTGCTTCTTCAGGCCTAAAAGGACCTCGGCTTTAGTAACAGCACAAGTTGTTAATGGAACGAACGAGGTCAGAATCATCATCTTGACCTGGTTCTTGGCCAGTCCAAGTCTCAGTTGTACAGCCTCAAAGGACTCATATCTGAGACCTGGTTTTCAAGCCATTCCCTGGCCATAGCATTGGCGCAACCAATCACGACCGCTCCAGCCTCAACATTGCAACATTGTGATGTTAACGTTTGCTTCCTTTTGAGGTAGCTACCCGCGAGGCTGTCTTGTTATCTTGGCCCCCTGAGGTGCCAGACGTACATGACGGCTTGTTCCTCGCACCGTGCTTCTACTCCCAGGGTTGTTGCTTCTTCGCCTTCGAAAGGATTCTCTCGCCTCTGGCAAGAGCCTCCTCCTTCCGAAGTCTTCGGAGGTGGCCTCGAGTTATCCTCTTCTTAGGGGGACCACCCATATCCATCTTCTGGAGATTATCCTGAGAACTCTCATCCTCAGACCGAAGCAGTGTATCTTCCCCTCCTGCAGGCAGAGTCGGCGCCGAAGAGGACAAGCAGAGGTTGTCCATAAGCAGACCTTCGGGAGTTACCGCACCTGTCAACAAATCAATTGTATTAGTTCAGCTTCCATACAATTCCCATGAGTACCGGGTTGCTGCAGTCCACCTCGCCAGTGACCCGTTTAGGGAGGTAAGGGGTAATTATGACTGGGTGCCCCCTGGTTCCCAGAGAGCTCCGTTAAGCCCCGTGAATGGGTTTTACTACTAAATTGATTTTGTAATGAAATGGGCAGATGCAACTTGAGGAAGTTGAAATGTCATATTGTGTTAAACCAGTGTAACATGGTTGCGGTGTCTCAAACAATGCAATCTTCATAGTAAACAACTGCCTATTGCGTTTTTCACACTCCGGAGACATTGCTGTCTGAACAGGAAGGAAGAGCAACTAATTTAATTGTTAAGAAGTTTGGACTTCGAGAGATTCCATTTTTCTCAAATATGTTTTAAAGAATTATGACACTATTGTATACTTAAGGCTTGTAGAATTAATAATATAGGAGGCTCTTATATTATTAATATAAGGTAAGATATCATATATTATAATATGCATTACGTTATATAGTACTTCTTTCGTCATTTAAATCAGGATCAGATATGTTTCAAAAATATCAGCTGATGAAGCAGAACAAATGAACTGCTTTAATATACCATCCACTTGGATATGCAGGCATTGTTGAGGAGCATATATTGATTGTTTAAGATCAGATTCGTCATGTATAAACATTTTCCAGCCTTAGTCTTATATTCAATTTGTCACCTACTTGTTTACATTTTTAATTGCTTAAATATTTATAATATTAGGAACAACAAACGTTCACACATTCATAAAATTTGATGAGTATTCATAAGTATGGCTTAATTAAGTGTTGTAATCTGATTTTGTGCTATTTTTGCAGTTATCCAATATGGGTTTGTCACTATATTCGTATCTGCTTTCCCTCTGGCTCCTGTCTTTGCTCTAATCAATAATGTGTTGGAAATGCGATTGGATGCTGGAAAATTTCTTATGTTCTACCGACGACCTGTGCCTCTACGGGCACCTAACATTGGTGTCTGGTTCCGTATTCTTGATGTTATCAGCAAATTGGCAGTCATTTCAAATGTAAGTTATATAGGGAATCAAACAGATATTCTTGAAGCTCCTTTGTATTTATATTTTACAAACATTATCATGTAGAGAAACATTGCATGGTATTGTTAGGAGATTTACCTTAAACCATTGTAAATAGTGATGAGTGGGGTCCATTTTTTCCCCGTTTCAGTTCTTTACTGAAATCTGCTCGTGGTTCTCAGTTCTGTGTACTTTTTTAGTATGTAAGGGAAAACTTTGTAATACCTTTCTGCCAGTAATAAAAAAAATATTTGGGTTTGTTGAGTAACTAATTTAAAAGTTTATTTTAAATCAGAGATTTTATTGTTGTACTATAGTGAACGGTATTTTGAGAATTTTCCCATTGCGAAGCTCTAACCCTCTATAAAGACTAATATTTTCAAAAACTATAGAATTGGTAATCTTTTATTTCCCACCCACCCTCCCATACACGTACATTGGTAATTACCCACCCACACTCCCATACACATACATTGGTACTTACCCAACCACACTCCCATACACGTACAGTGGTCCTGACCCACCCACCATCCCATACACGTACAGTGGTATTGATGGTGTACGTGATCTCAACATATGATCCTTCACTTATGTGCTCAAAGAAAACATTTATTAAGAGTTTTGGCTGCTCTAATAGTATAGATTAACTAATTATTAAAACAAAAATATGTTTCATTTTGCCACAATGGAATGTAATGAACAGATTAGTATACTACTTTATAGTATTTAATTGAAATTTATCAGAGAAAAACTTGTAATCGTAGAAAAAGATTTAGAATACTCTGTTGTTTCAGGGCTAATAATGAAACTTATGAAAAACATAAAATCACAACACAATAATTGATTTAAATAATCACATCTTAACTAAAAAAAAAAATAGGAACAATATAGTTAATAATTGGATAAAAACATAAATACAGCACATTTATGTTTTTATCTCCCACACACATGTTGTGTGGGGGAGATAACTGAGTATCAGGCTTGTCAATTAGCTGAAAATCAGACCAGCACTACGTGGTTCGGATTCCACGTAAAGCTGTAGGTCCCTTAGTTGCCCTGGCTGTTGGGCTATTAATAAATTGCCCTTTCTGAGGAACAGTTGAACTCAGTTAGTAACCAGACTACACTCATCTACACTCATAAAACCATTCATATTCGCCTTAAAATACGCACAACGTTGTGTCGGCGTCTCATGTAAGAATGTAACATACTGTAGTTATTAATTTTTCTTTTCTTAACACGTTGACTGCCATGAGGGCCACCAGTGACCTACACAACAATTTTAGCTCACACCATGAGGGCCACCGGTGGCCCTCACTAGATTTCAGCCTGGCGCCACAGCTGTTTCTACGGTAAAGTTCAATATTCATTGTTCCGAGTTCTGTGTTCCATGCAACCGGAAATGACCCCCCGAGGACAGAAATAGCCGACATCCGGTCTTTTGCTGCCATTTTGTGAAGTTATTGATGAGGTACACCGGTGGCCCTCATGGCGTGGAGGCAAAACTTTACATATGCCATATGATATTATGTTTCAGCTGTTTTGTTGTGATTTTTATAATATTTTCTTCCCGCGCATTGATCAGCTTTTGAGGTTAGGTGTTTAGTAAGTGATATTGATTCTTTTTATGACAGAAACTAGTCTGTCTAAATGTCGTAAAAACTAGTTCAAATATATAAAAACGTATTTAGGGTTGGTTTATTTAAAAACCAGAGGAATGTTTTCTATCATTTTATGAGCTTTCAGAATATATCTTTAAAAAGTACGTAATACTAAAAATGGCACTACAATTTGTGTTTGATTTATAAAAGACGCGGGCGCCACCGGTGGCCCACATAGCGCACAGCGGCACGTATGACGAGGGCTACCGGTGGCCCTCATGGCATCAGGCGGACATATAGTTTTACTACGGCGGCCTCAGAATGACACAATAAATTATCTACGCTGGCAGTCAACGTGTTAATTGGTGATCATAACATAATATGAATGCTACACACATTCATTGGTAACTAGCCTATACAAATTCTTAAACATTTTAAATTTTGTTTTAAATATGGCAAATAACACAATTTTTCTTAACAAATGCCAAAGAAGCATATGTATATAAAAGGGCGTATAGCTGTGCATGTGATCTTTGTTTGTTGACAGTTGTACTAACCATATTCCGAAATTAAGACTGTTTCCATTGAGTAAATAGCATACTGATTATCGAAGTTTGTGAGTAAATTCTAATTTTTATCTTATTAATTAATAACATTTAGTGGATAGTATTACATTTTTAAATCATTATCCTTAAACAATTGCAATTTTGTACAAAAATAACCTGCCAGACCGTATTGTTTAGTATTTATTATGCCTCAAATTGATTGGTTGTTTGCTACAATTCAAATCGACTCAGCTGTACTGTTAATATTGTTAGAAATGCTTTACTTTAACCCCGAGTTCCTCGTCTCACCATAACCCCAGTTGTCAAGGTCATGGGGACAGCTATACACACACCTCCAACAATAATTTAATTAAATGTTTCAAACTTTGTAAAAATAAAATATTAAATTTGAACATTTTAAAATATTAATCTTAGTTGTACAGTGCTGACATATTATATAATTTTAAATATTTATTCTTCACTCCTTAATTGTTAAAAAATATAGTACAGTCTTTTTTGTAATGTTTTATGTTATTAACCCTTCTTAAGAATAGAATAGAATAATAATTCTTTATTGCCACAAATACATCCCATGTGCTCAGTATGTACTGAAGGAACAGGTGACATTGTCAAACTTAATTCTAAATCTAGGCTACACTGTTCTTCATATTGTTTACAACTCAAAATAATACATTACCTACTGTACAGTGTGCATATATCAAATTACAGACAAAGAATATATACAGGCTAAATAAATCTATGGGATGGTTTTTAAAGAGTACTACCATTCAGATATTCGTTTACTGAGTAATATCCTTTTTCAATCAAAAATTCCTTAAGTAAATGCTAAAGTGTTCAGTTTTTTTCAATAGTTTTTAGGCTATTGGGAAATTTATTAAACCTTTTCTTCCCCATGTAAATATTAGTTTGTTCATACAAAGTTAGACCTGGTCGGGGATACTAAAAATTAGTTTTATATCTTGTGTTATAGGAGTGGTGATGTTGTTCCCTTAACATAGTATCGACTTTAGCTTTAAAAAACATCAAACATTAAAAAATATACAAACAAGGTACAGAAAAAATATTTAAATCCTTAAATAGTTGTTTACAAGAAGATCTCTTATTTGCAGAGGTTCCTGTTTAATTTCTTTATAAGTTTGTCTAAATAGGGCTTCCAAGTTAAATAATTATCAATAGTTATTCCTAAAAAGTTAGAAGTATTTGTAAAAACTATTTCCTCCCCTTGAAAGAATATATTACTGTTCGTAACCTGGTCTCTACATTGGGCTATACAGAGTTTCATAATTTGGTTTTTTTGGCTGTTAAGCTGCAAACCATTTACTTTAAACCAGTAAGAAAGCTGTGTTAGGTTTTGATTAATACTTACTATTAAATCATCTATTGAATTTGCTCTAATTATTGATGTTGTGTCATCAGCATATAAAATTAACGATGTTGAAATTGAATTGGGCAGTTCATTTACATAAATTAGAAATAATAATGGTCCAAGGATTGAACCTTGAGGAACACCACTACTTATTGTTTTCCAGTTAGAATTACATTTTTTCCATCAACACCACTGTCCTTTAGAATCGCTCTGAGAGATAAGACTTCACCCATGATATGGCTTTGTCAGAAAAATTGTAACACTTTAGTTTTCCAATAAAATTTCATGATTAATACATTCAAAAGCCTTAGCTAGATCACAAAATATTGTAGCTGTACTCTGCAAACTATCCAAGCTCTCCGTGTCTTGATTCACAAAAGAAGAAATGGCTGATATCGTATTTTCTCCAGTTCAGAAACCAAATTGATTAGTTGTGAATACTTTATTAGTTTCAAAAAAAGTTCAATCTGTCTATACACAATTTTTTCAAAAATCTTTAAAAAAGCTGGTAAAAATGCAACTGGACGATAGTTAGCTGGATTCTTTTTATCTCCTTTTTTAAATAAAGGTTTGACCTCAACAAATTTTAACTGGTTGGAAAAAAATCTGTCCCTAAAAACTCTGATTAATAATTGTACAAATAGGATTTGAAATATGATTTGCCACTTTTTTAACTATGTGTAAGGGAAGTTCATCCTACCCTGCAAACTTTTTGCTATGCAAAGAAGTAACAATTCCTTTTATTGTTTCGGCTGATACTTTTTCATAGTTAAATTCCGCAAAAGGAGTATTCTGATCTGACATCATATTTAAAGCCTAACATTTGCTTAGTTTCACATTTACTGATTCAGAGATATTTACAAATAGATTATTGAAAAAAACTGGCTATGGATTGACCTTCAGAAACAAACTCCTCGTCAATGACCAAGTCTGAAATGCTTGCAAACATTTCTCTTAACACTTAATTCCGAATTGAGCACTATCCAGGCAGCTTTGCTTCTGTCCTCTGCTTCTTTAATGAATTTTCCATCAGCAAGTTTTTTTGACAATTTACAAACAGACTTAAAGATTTTATTATATGTTCTGTAATAAGATAAAAATTTACTGCCATTTGATTGCTTGTAAATTCTGTGTAATATTCTCTTATTAGCACTTTATACTTGAATACCTTGAGTAATCCAACTCTTTCTTGATTTATTATTTTTAGAATTGTTAGAAAAGAATTTTGATGGGAAACAAGTATTAAAAGTGCTTAAAATTTTGTTGACAGCCTGATAAACTGTCTATAATCCAAGTTTTGTCAGAGATTGATCTAGTAAACAAATTTATATTAGCATTAGAAAAAATTTGTTTCTTAAACCCTACCTTTAAACCCCTGTGTTTTAGATTAATATTCAATGAAATAAAAAGTGCTCTGTGATCAGACATTTCTAATTCAAATTCATTAACTTTGGTTGTATATCTTCATAGTTCTTTTTAATTAGAATATTCTCAATACAAGATGCAGTATTTTGAGTTACTCTGGTTGGCTAATGAAAGCAAGCCGCAAGCCCATGTAACTCAAGTAGGTTAGGTTCAAAAATTCATTCCTTTGAAATTTCTTTTTTGAACTTTCAAAGCTTTTTAGGAGATCAATATTAAAATAAGAATCAATATATATTTGCTTATTCTTGAGCTCTTTTTTTATTAAAACGAATGAGTATAGTTTTTTAATGAAAGATGAGAAATTTGAATCATCAGGTATTCTATACAGAGATATTACAACAATTTTTAATTATGGTATCTCTAAACAACTTGTTTCAAAAACATTGACTTCATTTAATACACAAAGGTCTATTCTGTTAATGTATTCAAGCCCATCTTTCAACAATATAGGCAATATCAATAACACCAATATACCAATACGTGTATAGGTGGGCGGGCGGGTCAATAACACTGTACGTATATGGGTGGGCGGGTCAATAACACTGTACGTGTATGGGTGGGTGGGCGGGTCAATAACACTGTACGTGTATGGGTGGGCGGGTCAATAACACTGTAGGTGTATGGGTGGGCGGGCGGGTCAATAACACTGTACGTGTATGGGCGGGCGGGCGGGGTAACATGCCGAGGGAACAAACAACACCCACGCCCCTAGCATACGTCAACGGACTAAGTGTTACCACAATGCTGAACTCTGAGTGGTACTTTACCACAGAGAAGTAACTAAATCCCCCATGATCCTCCCCAGTTTGTGTCTCGATAGTAATAAGTTGCTAAATAATAATTAGGGATGCTATTAAAAATTAACATATTACAATCTATTAGGTGGTGTTCATTAAGGCAAACAATATCAACATTAGAGTTTTCTAACAATAGTAGTTCATGTATTTTTGAGGAGATGCCACCTCGAATGTTAAGATGCATGAACCATGAAAATCTTTTGCTAGTAAATAACTCTTTACAAACATAGTCCTGATATTTAATAATGTTACATTCTTTCTTGTCATTTAAATGATGATCTTGTCTACACAGAATACAAAAGTTTTCCTTGACTTGAAAAGTTGAGTATTTTCGGTCACCTGAATAGTGTCCAAGTTTTTTGAGTTTTCAGAGTTATTACCTGGACCCCTAACTGAACAATAATTAAGCGATTCATTAAAACTATTATTTACAATATATACATTGTTCTCAACCATATGAGTGCTGCCAGGCTTTAGAGGAGAATGTATTGATCCACAGTCCTTGTTGTGATATCAAGTTGCGATTTCACCTTCCTTGGTTGATTTCTCTGACATGTAAAACCAAGAGGAGGGTATTCCTGAAGAGAGCGATTCACATTGTAAAGATAAGTTCTCTTCAACTAAGCATGTTTTTTGAGAGCTTGCCATTTCATTTTGTAACAATAATTGTTCTCTTTTTAATAACTCTTGAAATCTCTCCAGATAGCAGTAGGAAGGTCTGTCTCTTACAGCGAGACTTGATTTGTCATCCAGTACTGCTACAATAATCTTGGCACCAGTCTTCCTTTGAAATTTAATTAGATTACTAATGAAAAAATCGGGTGATATTTTATCCCTGCATCCCATTGGTGGGCAAATGAGTTGCTTTAAACCCTGATTTTTGAAATCCTCGGTTAGTCTCTTGAACGCCTCCTCATAATCAAATTTAGTAGGTTTGAGGAAGTACTGAGGCTTGGTGACCAGGCTGTAAACACTAGCTCCCTTATTGGTTTGTTGGCAAGTAAGGTATTGGTTCACAAAGTGAGAAGGCGCTGGCTTGTCAAAATGCTGTTTAAAAACTACTGCAACCCCCTCAGACATTTATTTTTACTTTTAATGTCAGCATATATACAGTGGGCAAATGCTGTGTCGGGTTGATTTGAATATCTACCAATAATTTCTGGCATGTTGGCCTTCATAACTTTAATATTGATTTTGTCACAATTTGGTGTCTATCTTAGATCAGGCAAGAGAGTTTCTGATGATGGAATAGGACCCAATTCAGTTTCTTGTTTTGGTAGGGAGTTTGGGGATTTCGTAAGCCAGCTGGAGAAGCTCTTACATACTATTGGTTTTCCTTCTTGGTTCAAATGAAGTCCATTCCTTCTGTAGTGCTTCTTGTAATTTAGGAGGTGATTAAATAGCAAGAACTTAATGTCCAATTCTATTGATAATGACAACAGCGAAGAGTTACACTGTTCAATCTCAAAGAATTTTCTTTCATTATATGGTTGCTGATATAGGTAGGGTAGTTCAGTTAAAACAATGTTTGCCTTAATACTCTTTGTAAGCATTTCAGTCTTGAAAATAATATTTTTTAAATTTCTTGTGTCTGTTCTGTTTGTCCCACCGATAAGTAATTAAAGTTATGTTTGATTTTAGACAACTGTTCTAGATAGTACAAACAACATAGAGGCTCCTGGATGGCATGTAAATGCAACATTGAATAAGTGGCGTTAGAATCCCTGATAATTCTCTAGCATGGCTATCGCCAGTTATGTAGGTTTACTGTTATGATCATTTACACGAGTTTCTATCTTTCTTGTTTCTGTCTTAGCATTATTAACACTTGTGTCAAGTGAAGGAGTAAGAGGTTTTTTGTATGTGGTGAAAGGTTTGAGTTAGTCATATGTACAGTAGGAGTCAATTGATTGATTCCATCTGCCTGTCCACCTACAAATGTATTGAACCATTCATGTAGAGGCATTGTCATGCTTATATGACTTTTACAAAAGCAATCTGTTACTATCTTTGTATTTACCAGAACATTTATCCCACACTCAAAACTGTTTTCCTGTTGTGAACAAGGAATATTAACTAAACATCTGCTTTCAAAATTAAGTTTCGCCATGAGGACAAGTTGTTTGTTATTTATTACCTACACATAATTTACATGAGTTCAAGCTCAATTATGTTTTTTGTTTTGTCCAGCATGCTTTGATGCAAAGTCTACTGCTTTGTATAAAATCTTGTGTGGTTTATCAGAAATATATATTTTTTATAAAAAATATAATAACAATTGGGGATATATTTCTCATAACCTAGCTGTGAAATCTGGATGCTGATATTTATGCGTCCATCATTAGATTGGGAATAAAATATAAAAGGATTAGTAATAATATTCTCTCAGTAGTAAACAGTATTATAATTATTTTGAATAAAATGAATGACATTATCATCTCAATACTTGTAGCACAATAGTTCACACACACTGAAAATTGAGTACACATAAAACAAATATAAGAAAGGGATATGCGGGACCACGAATGTTTTTGTTTACTATCAGAGTGGTCAATGAATCCCAACACCAGTGCATTAACCTTTTGACAAGTAGTAATTGGCATGTGCCAAACACGCAGTGTTTACTGATATGCAGGAGGTGTAAACACGGCCTCCTTAGTGTAATAATTCCTTTAACCCTCCAAGTGATATCGGCTCGGTCCGAGCCGTTAATGACCCCCTCTGAATCGATAACGGCTCGCTCCGAGCCGATCGCGAAAAGCGCCGCAAACAAATAACTAAAATCGGAAATCAGTTATATTTTATACTAAAATGTTCAGAAAGAGTTCCTCTTTATGATACTCTATGTCAAACGTTTTTCAAATACGCGGGAAAAGTATTATTGATTATTTACGATCAGCTGGTATTTCGTATACAAAGCGTCGTATATCAGTGTTGTTTATTATTCCGTTTGAAGGTTATATTAGTGCGTTTAGTTGTTTTATTTAGTTTGTATGTTTGTAAATATTGTTATTATTTGTAAATATGAGTCAACTAAGCCGTTTGAACCACTTCTGGAGACCTAAAGGAACTAAAAAGAGAAATGCACCTGCTGTATCGGAGTCAGATTCGGAATAAGGGATATTTATCCTCGTTATTCTATGTAAATATAGTTATAATTTGCAAATTGCTGCAAACAGTATTTTATTCAGTTTTTAGAAACATTTACAAGTGAAAATAAAGTGTTACAATCCTATATAAATATTAGGCCTATAATGGAACTTTATAATAACAAATACAAAAACATTTTCTATATGACTTTCTTATATACTACAACATATAAACTGTGAGTGTTATATATTTTTGTGTTCAGAACTAAATTGTGTAACTTTTGTATACAATGGATTTTAAAAGTGTTTCCATAACAACTATAATAAATAGACTCAAAAACAAAAAAATATTTTTGAGAACATTTTTTTTCAAGGTCATCCAAAGTTTCTCAAGATAAGAAAATTTTTGGTAAGTTTTTCTTTTTCATAACCATTTAGTACATATTATTTAGAACATTTTGATATGTAATATGTTATATTACAGGTATATTTAAAATTTTTTATGAATTTTATAAAAAAACACTGCGCGATGCCTAAAACAGGCCTATCACTGAAGAGTAAAATACGTATCACTTGGAGGGTTAAATGAACTTTAATTTGAAAAACATCAATAATTAGTTCTTTGATTGCATTTGTGAAGATGATCTCAGTAATATGTTGGCAAAATATTGAATAAAATATAACTGTGTTGGTAAGAGTGGTTTGAATTTGAAAATAATTATTAGTGATGTTCACTACAGGCATTTATCATAGCATTTTCATCCAATTTCATCCCCCGTCTGGTTTACATTCTCTTCGTGAACCCTGACCACACAGACCAAGGTTTTCTGAACCACACCCTGGCGTATTTCAACACGTCAGACTTCCAGACCGATGCTGCACCCCTTCATCCTTCCTTAAACGTCTCAATCTGCAGGTGAATAGTTAATATGTCTTTCTTCAGCCTTTGTACATTTTAACTATCTGATTATATTTATTTTTTATCCCTCTTTTATTGTAGCTTTAATTTTTCTTTGTCATTTTCTTTACTGATACCATAGAAATAATTAAGCATTATTTTTTCTTCCATGCCTTATAAAACGTGTCTGTAAAAATTGTAATTAATAAATTTACAACTGCATGGACCATTACAAAAAGTTATGATAGAATTATGCTGGAATTGCAGCGGATGCTCTCAAGACATTCTGTGTTGACTTTTTTAGTAATATATTGGTAAGTGTAATATTACTTCAAAAGAATTATTAGAAACTAATTATTTAATGTACAGTAGAAACCCTATTTTCCGTCAGGGGTCGGGACCGTGGCCGTGACGGATTGGAGAATAGACGGATTATAGAGAATTCACTCAAACACACTTATATCGCTGGAAAATTAGTGCTTATGAACGTTTTATTTAAATGCTGTATAGTACATATTGACTAACAAAATGAGAATGAAAAGGTTAGAAAAAAGACATTTTCAGAATGTATATACTGCAGGTCACAAATACTCTTTTATTACAGTAGGCCTAGATTTAATGTAAAACATAAGCTTGTACATTATGTAATAAGCAGAAAAATTAATTATAAACATTATTAAAATTAAACTGCAGTACAGAGTAACATATTAAAGCCTAGTTCCCACGGCTTATGTTTTCGCTAGGCCCGATGTCGGTACACGGGTACTGTGTTGCCCGCGACTTGCCTGTGTATTATCAGACAAGATTGTTCCAATGGCCCATGACCTGTGTAGGCATCGCGGCTTAAAACTTCATCTTCAACAAGATGCCTTTGTAGTGCGACCTCTTTCCCCATGTACGAGACCTGATCAGGCAGCCCCGAACAGCCTGTTCGTACGTCAGGCGAGCTGTTCCAACGACCTGTTATCTGTTAGACGGCAGATGAGGCCTTACGGATGTCAGGCCGTTGGAACTAGGCTTATGTGAGCTACACGGCTGGAGGGGGAATTGTCGTCTTCTACACAGATGAGTCATACAGCAACTGTCATATCGAGGCGCTACGAATCCAGACACTGACGGATAACAGAACCTGGCGGAAAATAGGGTTTTCACTGTAAGACATTGAATTTTTCACATGGAAGTTAGTCACAGCAGAAGCTATCCTTTATCCAATAACAAGTTGGAGCTTGCTTGGAGACTGAACAACTTGGACAGTCTAAATATTTATAACATGTCCAACAAACTAGAGTGATTCTTTCCAGCATTTATTGTCCTATCCTACTTACCTCAGTGATGAAGAGGGTATCTTATCAGACCAGTCAAACATTTCATGTGAATGCCCAACTTACATAAAGGTTCCAAAGCTGATCCTGAATTTTATTGTCCATTTCTGTATCCCAACCATTTCAAAACACTTAAAGATTCTGTAATGTGATAGACTAGGCAATTTTTGTTTGCTAAAAACCTCCACAGTACATCTTCAATATTAACAGGGAAAATTTATTTAAGGGGATAAATTTATGATTATGAGTATTGATGCCCTTTCATAGGTAGTACTAAAAAATGTTTTACATGTGAAGGTTTTGCTCAGGTCACAAAATGCTACGCTTTCGATTGTGTAAACTATTGTAGACTTTCTTTTGAAACTAAACTTATATGTGGATTGTCTAATTATTCGCTTTGTTATCTGAAATTTTACCTTCTTGAGCATAAACAGAGTTTTTTAATGGAGAATGGTCTTTTGAGTTGTTAGTTAAATTGGGTGTGTCTCAGAGATATATCAACTTTTCTTTTCTCAGTTTAATTATTGGTTAGATGATGATACCGTCTTTCTCAATACCAGTCCTGATTAAAATCATCTTGAACTCTTAGTAAATGTACACATTAATATATGCTGCAGTTTTCCTTAAAAGTAGTGGTTTCTTTTTACAAATGTGAAAACACTAAATATCCTCTTTTTACAAATGATCCTCAGTCTTTTTTTAATAGTAATATTTAATGTAAGATTTTGTAGGTATTTTTATTTATGATAACCTCACATTGAGCTGTCATATTGGCAATCTCTTCCCACCTTTTCTTGGATATTTGTTGTCTTTGAGCCATCTTGCTAATTGTGAAAGTAATAAGTATATTATTATGGCATTCTTTTAGCATTCTTTGAATCAGTTTACAGGTATGGTCTTATAATTTATCGGGATTGCTATAGAACAGTTGCCATATTGTCACTAGCATCTCCCCTGATAGTTATAAGCATCTTTATTAAATTACTAGTACAGTACAGACTGTATATTTTTGATATAGCAAAGTTTGTTTTGTAGAATATTTACTACTTATAATTTATTAACAATTCTCATATATAAATTAACGTCTACATTGTATGTTACAGGTATCAAGAGTACAGGCTGCCACCCTGGTCTCCCCAAAAATACAAACGACCTGATATGTACTGGCGAGTTCTGGCAGCTAGGTTGGGTTTCGTAGTTGTCTTCCAGGTAAGCAAGATTTATGATTCATATGTAAAGTTATTTTCCAATCCCTCATTTCCCCAACATTTGACGTCAACTTTAATCTTCAATAATGTTGGTCTACTATCCATAACAAAACTTTGGAGACTCGAGTTTGGATGACTATAACAACGAAACTAATAAAGCTATGATGATGGGACTTGTACCAAAATTTTCACAATTTCATTGTGTGTTTATTGATGTAAACCAAAAATTTTTCATGCAACATTTGCATATTTTCAATGAGTGCCGAACAAAGAAAATACACAATTTTACATGCCTTTCAACCAAATCTCGACTTTACAAAATCGCTGAATAAAAACCCGTGCATGAATCGTTTTGAAACTTTAATACGTGATTGGTTATAGTGTTGATAACGTAATACTAAAATATAAAAATTGTTCGTCCATTAGAAAAAAAGTTGTTGTAGATTTTGTACAACAACTTTTTCTCAGCAATGACTGATCGGAATAAGTTCAACTTTACACTGTTATACAAAGCTAATTTTACATATTCAACTACAAATTGTGATAATCGTTTATAGTCCATCATGTATTTTGTAGCGATTTTTATTTGATAGCGTAGCGATGTGCACTCAGCCGTACATACGGGAAATAAACGTAAAAATAGAACTTTGTAAGAAGGCTTTTTTTTATCTGTCCCAATGTTGACTTATCTTTGTTTGATCAAACATTTACAGAATCTTGTTACACTCGTTATGATTGCTGTGCAATGGTGCATCCCTGACATGTCACCGAAACTACGAGATCAGATCAAGAGGGAAGCTTTCCTCACCAGCGAAATGATCATCAAGCAGGAGACTCGTAGGGCTCGTGGACTCTGTAAGTACAATCAAATATGAAAAACTAATCAAAGCCCAAGCTACAAGGGCTTTCTTTGTCTAAGATGATAATTAATGAAGTCTTAGGAATATGAATGGGAATCAAGATATCTTGGATGTATATTGGTTCCATTTCACACATGTTCTTAATCTAAATGAAAATTTACTAGTAAAATTATTTGTTTTTTTTTTTAACTAATATGTTACAAATATTAATGGTACAGTGTCTTAGTGTTGTTTTAGAGGTGGAATTCAACACATCTCATTTTTTTTTTTTTTTTTTTTTTGTGATCATAGGACGTGACATTAGTAACTCAGTATCTGTAAATATAAAGTACCTTTGTGCTGGTAATCGTTCTGTTCTATTTCATTCTCATTTAACCATCAACTACAATATCGCAGTCATAATTGTTTGAATAATTATTATACATACAACAATGAATTGCATTATTTTATATTGTTAGGTTAAAGGGCACTAGGCCAGGAATTAGTATATTGGAGAGATAGGACATCAGCAAACTTACTTTAGAAGACAAGTTCACTAACACCAGAGTAGTAGTAACGTACACAAAAGAATCACATGAATTTTCAGTACAACTGGCACTTTTTTCAGGTGAGTAGAGAGAGAAAGATAGAATATATATACCACTGGACGTGTATGGGTGGGTGGGAGGGCCTTTACCATTGCACGTGCATGGGTGGGTGGGAGGGCCCTTACCACTGTACGTGTATGGGGTAAATGTAGTACACATACACATAATACCACTGCATGTGTATGGGTGGACGGGTGGGTCAATACCAATGACGTGCATGGGAGGACGGGTGGGTCAATACCACTGTACGTGTATGGGAGGGTGGATGGGTGAATACCACTGTACGTGTATGTGCGGGCGGGTGGGTGAATACCACTGTACATGTATGGGCGAGTGGGTGGGTGAATACCACTATAAGTGTATGGGTGGGCGGATGGGTGAATATCTCTCTACGTGTATGGGCGGGTGGGTGGATCAATGCCATTGGACGTGTATGGGCGGGCGGGTGTTTAGGTATGTGTATGAGAGAGAGAGAGATTTACATGGCTTCCACTGGCTGTGGTGGGGATTCATCCATGGAACAACACTCAGGTATAGATGCAGTTTTTCAAATAGTATGTATATGAAGTTTGCTGATGGGGAAGGGGTTGAGGGGAAGTGGTCTATCTTATGTTCAGATTAGGTGGGTCACGGGATTTTGTTAACCATGAGCGTGTGGTAAGTTAATAATTGGGAAGTTTGAACATAAACTAAAATTGTATTTGTTTTGATTTGGCAGTGGATTTGTATTTGCCCCTTGAATTGAGAGCCTCTTTTTAATCACATTAATAGAAGGCCGTAATAATATGTGTGATTGTCAAAAATAATTAAAATACAGTAGAAACTGGATAATTAGACACTCAATACTTCAACAGTCCTTCTACTTTGACACTGGCCATAGCAACATGATCTGGCAAAATATTGTCTGTGTAGGTTGTGAACAGATTAGCCCAGTGCAGATTGAAAAAATAACAGTGTCAAAATGATTAAAAGTTAAAAATCACCAATTTTCTTGACATTTAAGTTATGTACTGTTCATACTTAAATAACTACACACTGTAGCGCCATATCAATAAAGTAAGACATACATTATTGCATCAATACATAGCTTGTTTTTAGTTTTGTTGAATTTAACTATTCATGAAGAAATTACATTGGAGTTTCCCCGCGAAAATCATATTTTTCTTCCAGGTTTACTATACATTCCTTATAGTTTAACATTTTGATACTTCAACTGTTAGCTTTGTTTGTATATAATTTTATACTCAACGTGTTGAACTATCAAAGTTTTGCTGTATTGGTTATAGAGATGAGTTTACAACAAAAAACCAATTTGATAGCAAAATTAATTTAATTATACTGTAACACAAACCAAATATTACAGTATAACAATTTTATAATACATAGTTAAAACTGTTTAGACAAATTGAAAAGTCTCGCTAGTAAAAATGAATCACATAAAAGGTTTGAATATTTATTGACATTTCCAGCCATTGATTGCTTTGAATATTTTATATATGAAGAGATAACACAGCAACCTTTAAACATTAATTAACGAAATCGAATAAAATAATAAACATAATCTTGATTTAATGTACAACTGATGATGATCTTAAGAGATTGACATCAATTTTGTTAATAAATGTTTATAAATTGCTAAGTGTTATCTCTTCATATATCAAATATTTTACTATGTCTTTCCTATTCAGGATTATGGAAGCACTTAGTATATAAACTTTATTGTTTATGTGTGTCCTTTTATGTTGGTAACAACCTTTTATTGTTGTTATTTTTATTATAGTGCTTTAGGATAGTGAGTAAAAGATTCTGAGAAAACTCATGTCCTTAGTATTTATTTATTTGTATTGCAGTCCCCATCCATATGATGGTGCTGTCCACCCACTGAGCATTTGAATTGATAGGTTCAAAGCGTACTCAATATATCTTGATAAAGTATATTTCTTAATGAGTCGGGCCCTCATACTCACATATAGTTTTAGCAAATAAACAATTACGTTTTTATATAAATGTACAATAAAAAGACCATTGCTACACAACTTGATAATATAAACGTGGATTTGATTGACAGAATATTTTTTTTCGCATGCAGGACATCATTTTGTATAATAAAATACAAAAAAACGTGCCTGTATTCAAATGTACCATCGTGTCAAAATTTTAAAGCAGTTGGTAAAGAACTTTTGAACTAAGAGCGTCTGTGCAACAATTTATATTTTATGTTTTATATAGACTATATTATTATTTTGCATCAGTATATTGAAAACAATGTACTGTACAATTTTTATAACTGCAGACTCTGTTGTGCACTACTAACCTAAAATATTGAATGCAGTCCAATTCTTGCATTGAGTAACCTAATTTGAGCAAATATTTATAAAACGCCCTTTACAATGATACTCTTTCTCGCCCCCTTGCCTACCACCATTTTCGGAGCCCGAGTGTACCATTATAAAAACTGAACTGTACTTCATATTGTTTTCAGAGAAAAATAAATGCTTTTTCCAACATATTATTTTACTTTTACTTTGTGTACATGTTCAGAAAAACAAAATTATTAAAATGTGTGTATAAATAAGTACAGTAAAAGCTTGCACTGTTGTTAAAATTAGCTTAGTTTATTTTCTAAGTATACTGAGCAAAGGATTCATTTTCATTTCTTATTAAAGATTTCTTTTATTTATTTTCAAAGAAACATTAGCACCTCCGGAGAATGTTGTCAATTTAAATCAGTTTACAAGAAGTGAACATTTATAAAAGGTTTATTTGTATTTCCAGGCAAAGAAAGTTCAACTAATAATTCATTCAAGTTTCATGGAGATGTAGACTTGAACAAAGCTGAGTTGAGACAAAGAAGATTGGATAAATCTGCTAAAAACGGGATAGAAGTTGAAGATATTGACCCTAAAGTCTAAGCTATTTGCCTTTTATGTGGTCCTCTTTGTGCCTTACTATGTTTTATGCCATTAATTAATATGTGGGTACATATACTACAAATTTTTATCAGAATTCAGTTCTTAACTAACTACAGTTAACTCAACTTTGGTCTTTTGATAAAAAATAACATTTACTTTTAGGTAAAACTTTTGACTTTCATAACTTCTTATGCTTTGATTCTGCTTCACTACCCAGCAGGGTCAAATGCTAATTAAATACTATACAAGCAGATACTGTTAGTCTTAACTTTATATACTGCCAAACATTCAACAATTTTCATGAACCTATATTTAAGATTTACTGTATATATTATTCAATAATACATTATTTTAGACATGTCATACGAATTCTCAATCATTTCTTTATCATACAAAAATGAATGTATTATAGAAACAGGTAAATGTATTAAACATTGTTGTTCAGTATTTTGTTTGTAAATAGTTTAAAGTTTTACTGGAGTTCATTACGATTAATACTATTACTGGAACTATTAATAGTATTAATTGTACCTCCTGGAATTCCTTATTCTGTTGAGTTGCGACACATTTCGTCAATATACTGACATCATCAGGCATGTACTTGTACAACATGTACAGGCAGCTTCTTCTTGAATATTAATTTAAAACATTCATTATACATGACATGAATAAATGAGTAAACACAGTTGATTTCTTTGTCATGGTATACTTTGCCCCATGATGTCATTGCTCCTTTTCAGCTGTATAGCAGTATCGAACAATACATTCCCTTGGTTGTTGACTTTATCATTCAGAACATTATCTGGTTCACGTACTATTGCCTTGTAAAATTCATAATTCTCAAGTGTTGACATTAAATAACTTTTCTTGCACTTGTGTATTATTTGTAAGTTGTCTGAGAGGAATTATAATTATGTCCACACTGTATTAGATTTTTGTATAAGATAAATTTCATACATTCATAATGACCACCTATGATAATGAAGTAACCCTATTAAACGAAAGTTTAAAACATTGTATACCACAAAATCAAACCAATAAAACCTAAGTCAACAAAATAATTAACACTGATAAAGCCATTCAAGGCATACTTAGTAAAAATCAAAATACAATTCGAACGCTAATTAATGACAAAATCGTTAGAACTCTTCCTGAAACTCAAAACCGTTTTAAAAAAACTTAGTCCAAATCCGAGACAAGACACAGAAGAACTGAAATCAATTAAAGAAAAATTTATTGAAAATAAGGCTCTGATTACCAAAGCTGATAAAGGCAGTATGTCAGTAATAATGTACAACAGAGATTATGATAACAAGGTCAGAGTTTATGGAGTCAAATTATACTCAGGAATTAAAGAAAGATCCAACCTCATGTTTTCTCAAAGAAATCAATGGCTGCCTAAATTAAACAAAGGAATTATTAAATGACGGGAAAAAAAGAAGTTTTAAAACAATAAAACCCTATGCATCCAACCTACGGGGCCTACCTAAAGTACACAAGGATATACCCATACAACCTCTAGTCAATTACACTTCAACCCCAGCATACAAAACTGCCAGAAAACTCGACAAAATTATCAGAAACAACATCGATCTCAATCCCAATCACATCATAAAAAATAGTTTAGAACTTATAGATAAGTGACAACGATGAACCCTGGTCAAACCATCGTATCATTAGATGTAGATAACATGTATACAAACATTCCTGTAGACGAAGCCATAGATCTTTTAAAATGTAGACTAACTGAAAATAACAACCTAAATAAAATTAAATTAATGATTTATGTAATTTGGCGAAAGTAATAACCAAACGAAACTACTTTAAATTTAATAACAAGTACTACGTCCAGCAAGGGATAACCATTGTCAAGTATATTAGCCGAAATATATCTAAATAACTTTGAGATAAAACATATCATGGGCCAAAATAATAAATACAGGAAATGCTTAGTGTACTACGATACAGGGTATTACATAGGGTACGTCAACGATGCCATATGTCTGTTGAAGGCTACGGCCACACTTGCGTTTTAAGACACTGGACGCTCAGCATCTAAAGACACAGCGTCTTAGTTCGCCAAAAGGTGGCCACACTTGACCGCTTGTATCGTAGCGTCTTAAGACACTGAGCGTCCAGTGTCTTTAAGAAGCAAGTGTGGCCGGGGTACCTGATCGCCAACTCAGTATAGTTTTTAAACTAGTGGTGGTTACATATATAGTTAAATATATCAGCGTTTGAGTATAGATGTGTGTAAAACTGCAACAGTAATAAGTGCCGTTTTGTGTGTTCTTCGATGGAGAAGACGCAGACTAAGAAGACATTTCTGGATTCATCCGATAATTCAAGACAGAACAGAGAGGAAAATTTAATCTACTACATAATACACTTAAAGAGAACCCTGAACAGTCTTTTGAATACTCAATTGAGCTGAAGAAAAACTATCAATAACTTTCCCAGCCTTCACTAACAACACTGCATGTAACAGCTAACAAACCATCTTTTTTCTTTTGCTTGTTTTTATAATCCGAATGTTTGATCTTGTACAGAAAAAGTCGAGCTTGCACCTCTAAAATAATTCGTTCACTATCAAATTCCATTTTTCAAACAACTAAAAACAGGTGAAATTCCAATAATTCTAATAATATTTATTGAATAGACGTATTAATTAAATACTGCTGCACACAAACACTATTTACACTTACACTATAACACTATTTACACTAAATATTCACACACACAAAAAAACAACAACTACAACAACAAAAGTACTTTAACAATAGGTGAAGGCCTATCCTCCGGGTGTGGGAACGTGATGTGTCTGGCACAGAAAGAAGCTAGAAAATGGGCCTGGATCTATCCGACCAGCGTCTGACATTCGAGGAAGCGCCTTCTCTAATGGCAGTTGAGTCTAAGGACGCCGTGTGTGGCCACTTTCATCTCCCTCCAGCCTGTCTATTTTTGTAGCGTCCAACGTCTTAAGACGCAAGTGTGGCCGTAGCCGAAGGGAAAACAAAGGCAACTTGAATTATTTACCAAACACTTCAACGCTGCTCATCCAAAAATAAAATTCAAAAATTAAATTGAATGTGATAACAAAATAAACTACTTAAATTTAACAATACACACAAACAATAATAAGCATCAATTCAGTATTTTCCATAAACCAACCCAGTCCAGCCAAACAATACACACCACCTCTAACCATAAAATTTCCCACAAAATGGCATCTTCAATTCCTTAATACATAGATTAAACCAAATACCCATGACTAATTCTAACTACATGGCACAAGATAATGGCTATGACAGTAACATAACAGACATAATTATTAACAATAAAAAAGCCTGTGTCCCAAACACGCCCAAAAATAATAAGAAATATATTGGCTTAACTACAGAACCCACAATATTTTTGAAAAGCATCGTTACACTGTCACTTACAAAAACTCTTAATAAACTAGAGAATATTATAAACCCCAGGAAAGAACACAATGGTGACAAGTTTGATAACAGCGGGATTTACAAGTTAAGCTAAAGCGATTGTCCAAAATACTACATAGGACAAACGGGAAGATCGTTCAAAATCTGTTTTAAAGAACATCTTCCTAAAAAAACTTACCCAAAAATCAAACTATGCAGAACATCTAATACAATGTGGACATAATTATAATTCCTCTCAGACAACTTACAAATAATACACAAGCGCAAGAAAAGTTATTTTCACTACACTACTATGAGTTCAGCTGTTTTCGTTATGTGTTTACAACCTGCGAAACGTCATATTTTCAACAGCTGTCTATTGTTTACTACCGAAAGTAACATTGTTTACAACCGAAAATTTTCCACAGGCAACAACACCTGTTTTTATTCCGTAGTGTAGTGAAAAGTATCGTTCAAAACTCGAGTGAAAGTATTTTGTATGTTCTCGACCATTTGAAGTGCTCGACAAGTCTCGCACTTCAAACATATGGTCTCGAACATGCAAAACCCCACTTTCCACTCTTGTTTTGAAATATACTATTAATGTCCACACTTGAGAATTATGAATTTTACAAGGCAATAGAATGTGAACCAGATGATGATCTGAATGAAAGTCAACAACCAAGGGAATGTATTGTTCGACACTGCAATACAGCTGGAAAGGAGCAATGACATCATGGGGCAAAGTATACCATGACAAGGAAATCAACTGTGTTTACTCATTTAATTATTTTTACTCATTTATTCATGTTGTGTGTAATGACTGTTTTATATTAATATTCAAGAAGAAGCTACATAGTAAATGCCTGATGATATCAGTGTATTGACGAAACGCGTCGCAACTCAGTAGCGATAAGGAACGCCAGAAAGTATGATTAATATTATTTAAGTATTACCTTTAAAATTTTTACTATCCAAAAAAATTTATCTTCAACTTTTGCTTATTTAAATTAAACTTTTTGTTGGATTAAGGTTTCAAAGCATGTGCTTGATTTGGAAACATAGTGTGAATTTATATTAGTTTAGTTATATTAATATTTGCAAACTATATACATGTTTAGAATGTATGGTTGATAAGTTTAGATTGAAATAGAATAGTTGAAACAAGGGGCTTTTTCTTACTCATTGAATCAAATTATGTTTGCAAGGTGAAAAGTTAAGGAAAAAATCAAGCCCAATTACACCTTGTATTTGGTCAATTTAATCAAACAAAAATTGTATAACATTATTTTTATTCAAAGCAATATATAAATGTTTAGCTTCTCTGTTGGCATGTTTTAGCCATTGCCTTTTTAACTTCTTATAATGAATACACAATCTAATAAGTGATAAGTAAATAATGAAGATCTCCTTGTTTAAAACATGCATAGTATGCAGTGCTGGCTGTTTTTTTTTCTGTGTACCCCTCTCATTCTCCTATCTTCAATCTCTCTAAATCTTCAGTGTTCTATCTCTCCAGTCAGCTGTGTTGCTCTGTCTCATTCTTAGATGCTGCACAAAAATAGTCATCTGAGGTTGACCTAGCAGTAAATTATTTTCTAAAAAAGTAGTCTGACTTTTTAAAATAGGAGTTTTTCTTCTTGTAGATGTGTATTCATTACCCTTTCTAGCTGATGTATGTACCCCAACTACAAAAGCCTTTTTGTTTGAGTCAACTGTATGTTTGTACTTAAGCATATTTAGACTAATCATATGTGTCTTATGAACCAAAGCATTTATTCGAGTTTTTAGAGTACTTTTAAATTATTTGACGATACCCAAAAAACTAACTTCTTATACTGTTCTATTGTGGGAGTATAAATTACACTTAAGACCTATTGGAAGATATCTACTGACTATCGCCCAAACTGTGCTGGTGTGTGTGTGTGTGATAACAATGCTCTTAGTTCAACAATTGTTGTTTTAGATTAGTAGTCATTTGGAATGGCTGATTGTTACCTCTTGTCTATTTAATCCTCAAGTTTTCAATCTTATAATGTTAACATTATACAGGACTTAATTTATTTTTATAGTATAGTTATTTAATTTATTTGTATGATGCTGATTAATTTTGAGGTGTGTTAGACTACAATTTTAACATGTGGATGAACCTACACTTTTCTTATGAATACATTTTTTAAATAATTAAATTCTTAATGATTAGATACTTTGTGCTAGGTAAGGAAGTTGTGGAAATTTTCAAAATTGAACTATCACAAAAATTAGGGAAAATTCATAGAAAAATTACTTTTTCAAAACCTTAAATTTTTTATGTAGAACAAGAACTATTCAATCACTTCATTTAATATTTTTAGAGAACTACACTGGCATCATTATATTCTAGTACAGCATACAATCCTATTGTCAGACTGTTAATACAAATCTTATAATTGTTAATAGTTATTTGGTTAAAGCAAGAGAGATAAAAAACAGAAAATTACTTTGACAGTTAAAGAAAGAAAGAAAAATATATTTTTAAAATTCAAAGGAATATCGAAAGAAAGTTTAAAATATGCTGTGACCAAATACTGAACGTTTTGAAGTGTAACGGTATAAAAACTGTGTGGACTAACTCAATTGCATAATTAAATGAATTGCAGTTTAGTTTTCTTAATAGCATAAATTAAATATTTTTAAACAAAACCAAAATATTTTATTGGTAACTTTTAAATATAATTTTCAGTGCCCAATTTGGAGGGGAGTGGGAATAAAATATAATTAGTTGCATTAATTGTAATTATCAGATAACTATAAACCAGGTCTACCAGAGTAATATACTTGGGATACTTGGGCCAAGTTCAATCTGTACTTACTGTTAAATAACTGTCATAACTAAAATTTATTTTATCCTGTAAGGATTTTAGTTACAAATATAGTTAGTATTAAATGTTAACGTGGAAAGAAGCTAAGCAAACCAATTGTATTCAATTAATTTTTTAATGCATTCTTCATTTCTTACCTTTCTGACAGTTATTTTTATCAATCTGGCTATAATTACCTTGCTCACCTTGCACAGTACGTTCGATCATTTTCTCACTGGTGTCTTGTGTTTTCTTTAGTTTGTCTTGCATTTATGTTTGTAATTTTAAGGCTTATGTTTTAATTGTGTACGCTTTTTTATAAATTAGAGATCTGAAAAGAGTTCTTTGTTATATAAAGACATAAAACATAGTTCTCATATTTCTTCCAAATAAACTTAAATTTAAGTTATCCCCATTTATTAAGTTTGATAGTTGGGAGCTGACTGAATAATATATGGTAATAAAAAAATTCTACCTTAATTTATATTCACATGTGGTACTAAGCATTGTGATCCATAATCTTTTTTTCTATGTACTGATATATTATTGCTGTATATTTTTTTCTCTTTGAAGTTAAAATACTTTATAAACTAAACTAATAACGCATAGTTAAAAAGACAACGAAGCTTGTTTGTGGTGAGTGATACAACCACAAAAATGTGCTCATTCGTACGCTTTGATGAAAAGGGTTGAGTTACTATTTAAGTATAATATTTAAGCATTAGTTACTAAAATTTCACAAGAAGAAATGTTATATTGAAACTAAATATTAATCCTTTGTAATATTATGCATATATTTAATGTCTAAATAGGTTCTACATATGAACACAATAAAAGTACTTGTAATGTTTCCAAAATGTATTTATCTTTTGGTTTGTAAAATAATGAATCTTAATATATATATATATATATATATATAAATCCAAAAATGATGTACTCACTCATCATGAAATCTCCGAAACCTCTAAATAGATTTTCATAAAATTTTGAGAAAAATGTTGTTTCATAGAGACCCATTGAAAAAGGTTTTCTCAAAATTCCATCCCTAATAGGGTAGAAACAGCCCTTCAAAATTTCCTCTTTTCCCTAAGAGTAATATTGGCATTAATTTAGTTCAAACAGCTGATTAAAAAAAAAAAAACATAAATGACACAAAAGCTTAGATAATTTAGTTTTCATTGTGGAGTGTTTAAGGTCATTTATACTAATTCTAACATAATTGTACTACTTTGTATCCGCCCAAAGTAGACTTATAGGAGTTTCTAGACAGTAAAAATATTCTAGGAGAACGGAAACAGGCTGAGTTTTTATATTGATAATAGCTGTTTCCGCCCGCTTCACCAGTCATAATATTGAGTTTGATTTATATCCGATTTAGAACAGCTGGTGTTAAGTATAATTTACTGCTTTACTAAATTATTTTTAATTTTAAAAGTTTAGCCTACCACAATTTTATTCAATTTGTTTTTATTTAACATCTGTTAATCAAATAAATAAATCAATTAATATAGCTTCATAAGAATACCATGAGAATTTTGGAGGCCAGTGGGATGGAGTCTTGAGGTTGGAGAGGAAAATCCTATCTTAGTGAGCCTCAAGGGCCATGATGTACAACATTTCAAGTCAATTGGACTTATAGTTTTGGAGAAATAGTGATTAGTGGTAAATAGCTTTTATAAAAATATATAGATGATGGTTTAGAGGAGAGAACCATGGAGGGAAAGTTAAGCAAGTGTAGAGAACCACCCAAATCAAATACCTTTCAATAATTAGAACAAAATATTATTGTATCTGACTATATATGAGTCGGTGTGGTGGCTCGATGGCTAAAGCTTCGGACTGTGGAGGGCATGGTCCAAGGTTCGAATCCCCACTGAGCCAACGGTCGGTACTTCACTCTTTGAATAAAGTCATGCACAGGCCTGTAGGCCTATGTGAACTGGCGAGTGAAGTTTATTTAACTAAAGAAAAGAAAAAAAGATACAAAATGATAATATATTTAATTATTTTCATGTAAGAAAATAAATTTCTGTAATATGACAACCATATGCCATGTTATGTTTAGTTTGTATATTTTACGGGGGCTTGTTATATAGGTATTTATTTAATTTTAGGTATTTATTTAATTTTATATATAAATTTGATTGAAAGTCCAGATTAGTGTTATAATTGGGTATTTGCTATAGTAACATTAAAAAGAAGAAAAAAAACAGTTCGATAACAATGAATTATTACTTGATGGCAATATTCAGGAAGTGAATGTTACTAATTATAAAGTAGTGGACAAGAGAAAGTAAAAATACCATATTCATTTATGTATGAATATGTATTACACAATCCTATTTCGTAAGCTTAAGAGGCTGGAGTCATTATTAAAAACTAGTTCTTCCGGTGTCAACCGCGTCAAATGACTATTTACAATATGTACAGTTCCAGACGTTTCGCCCATGCTACGATGTGGCATCCTCAGTGGTTAGGCTGAGAGTGAATTCCGACTCATATATAGTCAGATACAATAATATTTTGTTCTAATTATTGATAGGTATTTGATTTATAATATCTTTTTGGTTAATTTATGACATTTTCTTTACTAAATTAGCAAAAAATGTTAATGTTATGTTTGAAATTGTAAGGCAATGTACATGTTGCTGCCTGGTATTTTTTTGAATTAAAATTTAATACAAGGCTTTAATATAGATTGGTAGAGAGTCCTTTTCATTTACCATTTATTGAATTTTACAAACTATCAATGCAATGATTTTAGGCTAAGTGTTTCAATTTGTTGGTATAATTTTTACAATTTGTTACCATTTGTTATATTCTAATTTTATATATTTGGTTTATTTGTGATGTTATAAATTTATATGTCTAATTGCAAACAAAATATTTTAAATAAAACTAATTTTATATCTAATAATATTGTTTTTCTTCAAGTGCCTCTTTTTTTAACCCTTTTAGTGCTATGCCGCCTGGCCTATGGATATACCCAAAAGTGCTATGCAGTTTTGTGTGAAAATTTAGAGTTTTTGTAAAAAGCTCATAGATTCGTTATTTGTTGTCATATCTTCATACTTTTTGTTTTGTATTGTAACAAGATAAACAGAGAACAGTTCCATGACAAGAAAATACACACAAAAGTATTTTTTATTAATTAAACAAAATAAATATTGTTGTTTTTATTTTTGTAATTATGAAGAAAATAAAAGTGCCTGAATATTTTTTATAATTTCTATAACTATTCCACTGTAAAGAGCATCTAATGAAGAACAAATTTCATATATTTTCAGTTCTTTTATAAACAAATAAAAATTGGAGTATAGAGGAAATATCAAAAATATTGGCCTCACAAACATTTTTTGACTTGACATTTGAAACATTTTTTGAACAAACAAGCAATAACTATTCAATCATATGTATATGACATTGTACTGTTTTATTTCTATAAAACCATTATTATAATAACAAATTATCACAGTAAATGAGGTATTTTGGTTTTGAAGCATCAGTTCTTCATCAATAACATTGCGTAGCAAGGAATCGTTTGCGGCAAAGTTTTATTAGCTACGCTAAAAACAATGAATTTATTATAAATACAGAACACAAAAGTTCAAAATAAATGTTTCATAAAACGAACTATTTATATGTATAATGCATTTCTGTTGAATAAAACATACAACTGAACAACAAAACGCAAAAACGAACTTCACAAAACAAATAAACGAATATAACCTTGATTTTCCTTCACACGAAAAAATATAGAAAGTCGATTATCAGCTATCAAATGGCCATATATCGATTCTCTAATACTTTTGGAATAAAATGACATCAATAGTGGCCAGTAAAATAAACAAGCCTGTCGTATATATACAAAATACGTAGTGTCTACTATGTAAACGCTCACACTTTTAGACAATTATTTTTAGCACTAAAGGGGTTAAAATAATTGTTGGAACTTAGTACAGACAGGGGAGATGAAATTTTTAAAAAGGATGTAGCATAAAACAAGAAGATATAGTAACTGGCTGATTGCATATTGCGCTAAAATCCAAAAGCAAGTTTGAGGTGTGTCTGGTTCGACACAACTTCATACCTCATCCACACGTATAACAATGATTAGCTACTTAATAATAACAAACAAATTGAGTAAGGTATAAATATGGAAAAAAGAATTAGAAGTAAACCTAGATGTGCAATGATTAAGTTCTGACAAAATAGTGAGGCTAATACAGTTCTTTTTCGATAGGTTCAGGAGATCAAATGGTGGATCTGCTCCTGGTGTGCACGGTCGAACTAAGCGTAAAATAATCCAAATATTTGTATTCGATATCTAAACTTTATATACCATTAGACTCTTTTAAAATATTAAAAATGAAGGCAATATGCCTAAGCACAAAAAACTCTAAGTTATAAGTAAAACCAAAAGTAAGCAATCTGAACACTAAATCTCCAAGATCTTAATCCTATTTGACCAACTGGCCTTGGCAGAAAAGAAATATTCATACAGAGCAGCAATGATCTTTAACCCTTTGCCCTGGAGAGGGCTCTTTTAGAAATGTCCCTGAGGTCGTATGGTAACTGTGAGTGGACACAGACATTTCTTTTCTCTGACAGCTTGTCATTTTCATTTGTGTAAATGTCCTCCCAGATTGCAAGGGCAATGTTAAAATCGATACACTTTTGCGTTTAGTATTTCTTTTTTAATATTATTCCTCTGTAAGGTGGTGTAACCTGTTGTGAAACTAAGCGCCTGTCAGTTTCCCACTATTTTAGCCAGCTGTTATGTTCCTTAGATCTAACCTCTCTGCCTTAGTTCTCCCCAGCCTCTACATGGTGTTTGTGTTACTAAGTGATCAGTGGTCAAAGTAATAAAATAGCCATACATTTTCAAAATTTACTGTTATTTATGTATTAGTGTTTTAGTTCTAGTTAGCATTTTAGTCTTTAACCCTTTCCACTCGATTATTTTTTACCTGTTTTTCCCCTCAGATAGTAATATTATGACGTATTTTCGGTAGTAAGAAGTCGTTCAGTATTTGTGAGGTTTATGCAATAGTTAAAAAGTTATTTGTAACATGGTATGATATTGTTCAAATATTATATATTACCATCACCACTATTTACAGTATGGCCTACTTGTACAACACTGTCACTTTCCTAGATATTTTCTAATGTTGAAAGAGTTATTTCATCATTACTAACACATTCATCTTCACTTGATTCACCATCTAATAAATCATGTTGTAATTGTTATATTACTTCAGCATCTGTAAGATTTGGACTACTATGAACCGACATTTTTACACTACTGTCAAGTGGCAACTAACGAAACATCGAACTGAAGGTTAGAGTAAACAAGAAAGAATAACAATAACATCATGTGACTTTCCAGTTTCCATGCAACCGATAGTAGTTCATTTAGTTTCCGCATGATAGCAGCCCGAATTGGGAACATCGATAACCAAATGAAACTTGCGTCATTGCCGTGTCAGACGCCATACGACATACAAGTGGAAAGGCTAAATTACGATGTCGGACAGCGTCCGACATACAAGTGAAAAGGGTTAAAGAATATCTAAGGAAATGATGGTATCTGAGACTTATTTGAAACAAACCCAAAAATATTCTTTCATTTCTCTTATACTGTTACTATGTACAATGTAGTTTTAACGTTAACATTAAAACAAAGTTATACAAATTACATGTGTTTTTAAATTTCCATTTTGCCATTTCAGCTCAGAGTGTCAACAAAACAATTCCTACCCAGTGAGAATTGGTTGACGCATAGATGGTGGCACAGCCACTCACAGTGGTCGTGAGACATGGGAGAACAGTTCGAACGGCAACTAACGAGTTGTCTAGGAGTGGGCCTTTCGAACTAAACAATCTTCCGGACTAGCTGAAAAAATGTCCATACAAAAATTTCAAGAAACCACTCTAAGCCTGGCTAGTGAAATGAACAATTTACTCCATCCAAGAGTTCCTCCGATAGCGGACATCATTTCATAACATACACTAATTATTGATATTCTTATAACACTAACACTGTTTTCCATGAATAATGTAATAAAGAATTTTTTTATTTAATTTTGACAAGAGGTTGGGAATGGTTGAAACAGGTCGTGAGGATTGTTTAGTTCCAAGACCCACAGTAAGAAAATATAAGTCTTGGAACTTTTTTTTTTTTGGATTGATTGTTTGGATATAGGGTAGCATAATATACAAATACTTTATAAACTTTTAAAAATGAAATTTACTAAAGATTTACAAAATTGTCTTAAAAATAGCAGGTAAAATCCATAACAAATAATTAAATCATACAATAGATCGAAGAAGTTTTGCCAACGCAGTGCTGGCAACATCTAAGGGAGTTTTCCTCTCCTTGTTAAGGGCATCCAGGAGGGCTCCTCGTTGCACAAGCAACCTTGCGATCTCGCCTCTGTCCTCTTCACAGCAAAGATGCCTATATCAACAACCAAAATTATAAGAATTTCAAGATTAACAATCTGGTTCTTTGGTACAATATTATATTTAAGTTTGAAATGTAAATATACCAAACTAATCATTGGATAAGGCTGAAATATGTAAAAAAATTCAGATAATTCTAACCAACATGTTAAAAAATTATTTATAATAACAACAACATAAATACTATAATACTATACAATATTTATATTGTATAGTATTATAGTATTTATAATAACAACAAAAAGACTTTATTTCAAGTAATTGGTAAAATATTACCTGGGAAGATAAGTACAGTAAAACCTTTATAGTTTGAAACTTTGTGGACTAAGGGGGTCCACAAAGTTATCAAAATGTCGAACTATAAGGAATGTATGACAAACATAATAACATAACAGATTTTTATGAAGAAATTGTAGAGCATTTTCTTTATGGATAGTTAACAATTTAACAAAAATAGAAATAACTATATATTTCTGTAACAATGTATGTGTACTGAACTGGTATGAAGTTACAGTAGTTATTCGTTATTAAAGTATGGACAGTAGAGTACTACTTAGAAGATACAGCAACTGAATATCCAAATATTCTTAATTTTAGCTTTTATTTATTTTGACGGTATTAATTCACTGATCTGCACCGGGCTGATTCACACACAACCTGCCTTGGACAGTAATTTTGCAACATCATGTCACCATTACCAGTGTGACGAACTATAAGGATTGTCGAAGTATTGAGTATCGAACTATCGAGGTTTTACTGTATTAAACACGTTCATACATCAACTAAATTACCTACAATTGGCCTTGGAACTTTGTCAGGCAAACCAACATATAGCTAAGCAATTCCAACTTGGTTGAGAGAAGGGTTCCCATTGCAAAGAGTACATTTTTTTGACACATGAAAGTTTCTCATGGTTGAGATACAAGATAATTGTCTGCCTATTCATAATTTATACAGGGTGATTGATGACGTTCTTCCCCCACTTCAACAGCACATTCTACTGCTATATATAAAGAAAAAATGTTATATAAACGTAGGTCCGAAAAGCTTCGTTAGCGAATTACAGCCAGTTAAACATTTTTATAAGATTCATGGATAAAGACAGAAATAACAATGTACATAACTTATGGAATGATAAGTAAGGACAGAAATGTCGTGATTTCTTGTGTAATTTGACATGGAACACTAAAAAAGTAGGTTTTAGAACTGTATATTTAGTAGTTTTTTAGTAATTTTGGGTTAAATGCATGAAATTGGGATAAGAAACTCCTTTTTTTATGTTTAATGTACTATAACTTTGTTAAATAGATAATAAAGTGATACATTTTTCATATATAATTTGTAGAGACTAAAATTGTATATAATTTTGAAAAGATTGATGTAAGCTAAGTAAAAAATAACACATGAACAAGTACAACAGTTCAACTTTATTTAGTATAATACATGAGTAATTGCAAGGAAAGAATTAGATGAAGAAAATAAAATCACCATGTTTATGTCTAACAAATAAACAATACATTTTCCTTTACTACTATTTAACAAAACGTATCAAATGTTTTTTACTTCTTAATTTGGTAACAACTGATCAACAATGCTTTTCTAATAGTCATGTCTGACTTGTGTTTTAGTAGTAATTGCAGGCTACAAATTGCTAGATTAAATACACGACGCCTTTCTAGATGAATATGAGTTTCACAGTCAACAGTGTGGAGGTCACTGAATTGATATGAATTTTACCCATTTCATAAACAAAAAGTTCAACATCTACAACCAGGAGTTGGTCCAATTCTTTTGGAGCTTTGTAACTTTTGTGATGCACATCCACAACTCTAAAACCGTAGTTTATTTACGGATGAGGTGCAATTTACTAGAGATGGTGTCAACAACTTGCTTAATGAGCAATTATGGGCAAAATAAAATCCTCATGAGGTAGTGAAACAGAACTTTCAACACAGATTCGGTGCCAATGTTTGATGTGGGTTTTAAACAATCAGCCAATTGGTCCATTCATATTCTCTAGCCGCCTAAATGCTGAATTTTTTTTCACTTCCATCAAGAGAAGTTGCTGCAGCTGCTTCATCTGATTCATAAAAAAACAGATGAAATTTTTATTTCCAGCATGATGGAGCACCACTCCAATATTCTCTAGCCCTTACTGCCTATTTATATAATCAATACCCTAAAAAATTGATTGGTCTTGGAGGGCTGCAATCTTGACCAACAAGATCGCTAGATCTATCTCAATTGGATTATTGTGTCTGGGATTGGATAAAAGACGTGTTAATGCTCCGGAAGAACTAATTACCCATATGGATAAGGTTACACAGATAAAGGAAAGTCCTGGTATATTAAAGGAAACTCTAAAGTAACACTAGCAATGCTGAGCACAAACGTGCCTTACAAAGCTTTAATAATGATGGTCTCATTTTTTAACGTTTGTTAAAAAAAGCTATGTAAAGTTAGCCCAAACCAATTATTTTCATATTAAATTGCTTTTAATTACTTATGTTTTATGCTAAATAAAGTTGGACCCCTTTGTACTTGTTTATGTGTTGTTTTTTTCCTTAGCTTACATAATCTTCTCAGAATCAAATTCTCTACAAATTATGTGTGAAATGTTTATGACTTTATTACACAAGTTATTGTACGCTAAACATAAAAAACTGAGTTTTTGCCCCAATTTCGTCCAATTAACCCAAAATTACTTAAAAATTAACTATAGTTTCGAAACCTATTTTTTTAGCTCTCTCATGTCAAATTACATAATAAATCACCACATTTATGTCCTAATTTATCTTTCCATAAGTTGTGTACAATGTTATTTCACTATTTATCAATGAATCTTATAAAAAATGTTTAACTGGCTGTAATACTCTATCGAAGCGTTTTCGGACCTATAACATTTTTTCTTTATATTTAGAAGTAGAATGTGCTGTTGAAGTGGGGGGAGAATGTAATGAATAACCCTGTATATTATATATAGTATTGGCAGTATAACTTATACTTAGAGAATGAAATTAATTTTGTGATCAACTTATTGGCTCATTCTGTTTTTAAGATTTTGGAAAGTATTGGAACAAGGTTGGAAGGAATCTTAACAAGACTTAACACAATCCAGTCACTTCTAACAGTTCAAATGTATAGATTACTTCTGAGAGTTCAAAAATGGAACTTTGTTCAGTTACACTAAGTCAATGGGTATTCAATGTACTCACAATGGTGTGTTGCCTTCATTATCTCGTGCATTGATGTCAATGTTATTATAAGATAGCAATATTGTAACTATAGGCATGTGCCCGATTGAACTGGCTCTGTGCAGTGGGCGAGCACCACGGACATCAGAAATATTCACTTCTGCACCTTCATCCAGCAACAGTTTGACAATCTACACATTACAATATAAATCATTTTATTACGCATATAATCTATATATCTTTAAGTATTACCTGCTCACTCATACACGTGTGATGATGGGTACAGTGGTATTGAGACTGTACTGGTACAATAACCAGTTTAGTATAGTGCCTATAAATTAATTTACTCAATTTAAAGCACTACTTCTACATAACAAGTCAGCAAAAGTACTTTGAAAAATAAATTTCCCTTACAACTAGGGTGTGTAAGTAGTGATTTTTAAGTTCAATCGAGTAGTTGGCACTTTTTTCGAGTTATCAAGTATATTCGAGCGAGTATTTACAGAAGGATTTCCTGTTCACCCAAGACAACTGTAAAACGCAGACACCATCCTAAGCATATGTCAAGTTTTGCCTAATTTATACCTTTGTAAAAATGTACATACATTGATACACCAGTATATGAATGAACTTACAATAATTTTTTTATTTGTTATTTTTAACTTTAACTTAATACTTTTTATTGATTTTAACTTTGGCTAGTTCAATTGTTCACTAAGTTGATTTGTTCATTTGACAGTTGTTCGTGAACTACCCATCCCTAGGCGTATTGTGTAATTTATAACTTCGCATACCAAACATGAAGTATAATTAAGAATAAAATAAAACACATTAAAACGTGTACAGTTTTCAATCATAACTTAAAACAATTATTCTTAAAATTAAATTAAGATATAAATATAATATTTTGGGAAATGCAACTACTAGATCAAACTTCAAATAATTTTGGAAGTTTTGAGCTGAGGTCGAGAAGTAAAATACTCTATCAAATAATAGACGTTTCGAGTACTTGTTACAGTCTAAGAAAAGTGGCTCCCAGTTTAAGTAAAATTTAAGTGTGTATATCACAACAAATATTTACATAATTATATACAGAAACTTACCTGGAACAAGCGTAAGTCCACTAGAATATAACATTTCAAGAAAACAAACATCTTTTCAAGAATATTTTGACTACATTAAGCAACCAACTCTATCTTTAGTAACATTAACTTCAAGCATAAAAAACTCAAATGAAACTATCTTGATAGATCAATATTATCTTAATAACATCAATATTAAGATAATATTGATGTTATTATATTTATATAATATATTTACTTCTTAAACCACCAGAACAAAAAAAATATTATAGCCAATAACTAATAATAATTTAGGCATAATTAATTATGAAGCTATTCAATAACTGTTGTGGTGGCAAATTATGTCAGTGACTTTAATGCCTTTCTGAACTACAGCTGTAGTTTCCAATAGGTTCTTCCTTCCGTGTAAATAACTTTCAAACCATTTTAACGCAGTGCCTTTGATGCCTAATGAGCTTAGTTTTGACAGTAATAGCCGGTGATCAAGACAATCAAAGGCTTTGCTCAGATCCAAGAAAACAGTACAAACGATTTTACCTTCCTCCAGCCTGTTGATGAGATGTTCTACTAGGTCTATGAGTGTGTTCAAGATCGATCTTCCAGATATGAAGCCATGTTATCTCTCAGGTAGATTACGATTTATCCCTAGATGTTGCATGAGATGAGCCAAAACAACCTTTTCTATGACTTTGACACTGTAGGTATCAAAGATATAAGCCTAAAATTTTCTACTCTCATTTTACTGCCTTGTTTGTGAAGGAGGAAGACCTTGGTGATTTTTAGTTCTTCAGGAAACCTTCCTTGAGTTAAGGATTTATTTACAACGCTGGCAATTGGCTAAGTGACTTAATTTATACAATAATTCAGTATTTTAGCACTAATGCCATCAATCCCAGTTGACGTTTTGGGTTTCATTGAAGAAATCACTTTAAATATTTATTCTGCTGTGACCAACTGAAATTCATTCAGTGCCACTTCATAATGATCTCTTGGCTCCTCAACAATTATAGTTCTGGGAGTATTATTTCGTAGCAAAGTGTCCTCTGCTGTTGTTATAAAGATCTTATTGAAATATTATGTGATTTCTTTTAGATCATGAACTGCGATGCCATCAATATCCAACTGCCAGGTTGTTTCTAAATCCTTTCTCTTTGCTTTTCTTTCACTATTTACAATCTCCCAGAATGCCTTACTTTTATTACTAGCCACAGCAATAGTATGTTCATTTTTTGCTTTCCTGAGCTCATGCAGCTTTAGATCATATTCTTTCTTCTTTTGAAATGCTAGATTCTTATCTTCCTCCTTTTTACTGAGTATATATGTTTCATTAGCTTTTATCAAGTCTACCCTTAGTCCACTTACTTCAGCATTGTAAAGCGCTCGATTTTTGTGAACTTTCTGCTTTCGAATTTTTTAAATGTTTTCGATTTTTTTAATGGGGAAGTGATGTCTAGTGCTGTTGAGTGTACTAATAAAAGTCGAATATGCATCTTCCACTGTATGTGCCCCATAAACACTATCCCAGGAATTCAAGGCAAGCAGGTTTGACAGGCTTGAGAGATTTTTGTCCCTAAATTGCCTTTTAGCCATATAAATCGATTTTTGTGTCTCATAGTCTATTTCAAATTTGCAGAATTGTCCAGTGTGATCCGAGAGCAAGGACTGAACAACACTCACGTCAACTTTATCTAAGTCCAAATCAGTGCAAACCACATTGATTGAAGTGGCAGAGGTTGAGGTTATCCTAGTTAGAGGTAGAGGAATCCTTATAATGCTAAAAGAAGCAAGTAGCTCATTAACTGCCGTCTTTTCTCTTGATTATTTCAAACTGTCAACATTGAGGTCACCTAGAATGCAGATTCCTCAGTTGTTGTTTCTAATTACGCCCAGCGCTAGAGCCATCTGTGTAAGGGCACCCCCCAAGCAATGCAGACAGAGGTCTCTAAACCCCAAGTACATATAAGGCTTCCTTTTTACGCAAAAGTATTTTTATACCTGCCATCTCACATAAGAGTTCTATACTATGGTTTTCTAATGCAATACCATCAACTTCATTGACAAGGCTGACTTTGCTTAAATATAGCTACATCTCCTTTTGCATGGTTTTCTCTGCAGTATGCAGCAATCAAAATGTAGTCAATCAAGCGAACATTTTTCAATGTTAATGAGTTCAGTCCATGCTCTGTAAGGACTAACATGTCAGGCTTGTATATACACATATGTTCAAAAAGTGATTCAGCCTGTCAATTTTGTTACTTAATCTGTCAATATTCTGATGAAATATTTTAATTTATTCTTTATTTTTGCTTTGGGACAGTTTTGAACCTGGATTTCTTTGTTGTAATGTGCTCTAAAAAATTATAATACAAGGGTTGTTGTTTAATGGCTTCATCGATATGTTTTATAAAGTCTTCAAAAGTTTCGTTATTTCCCAGTAGTTTGGCAGTTTTTGGTGGGCCATTGTGTACCTTGAAGGTATGTGTCACTGGAGTGGGATTAGAGATAGGCGTAGCCATCTGTAGAGATGGCTCGATATTTTGCTGCTTGGAGAGACACACTATGGACATGGTTCTCTTTTGAATTGATTTGAGTTGTGCTATTTTTAGTGGTTAAACGACAGTGCTTCAGCTTTTTGCCACTGTTTTAATTGTCTTCAGGTATCAGGTCCAGGAGTTAGGTTATGAATAATGTTCAGATTTTGATGGTTATCAGTCCTGACTACAGTGTTTTGTTGATTCTGCAAAAAAGGAGATAATTGAGCCCTCTAACACTCCAAGCCTAATTTTCACACGCTCAATTTCAGCTAACAAGTTGGATTTGCTCTCAGTACTTGCCTCATTGGTGCTTGTTTGAGTTCCACTATCAATTGTCGTCTTTTTTAATTCCACTATACTGCTGGATTGCCCCTTGTTGAGTATCTTAATTTCTTCTATTAATTTATGTTGCTCCTTTAATGTTTTTCATAATTTATAATTGCTGCCTCCTTTTCCTTGTCATATTCATCAAAAGTTATACTAAGCTGGTTTCTTAGTTGTCTCTCCATTTCAAAGTTTGTGCTCGGTTTCGTTAAGCGCTTGTACAAGGTCATTGACCTTGTTTCGCAGAGCCTGATTCTCGTTTTCAAGTGCGTCTAATTAGTCTTGCTGGATAATTTTATTGGTATTACCTAAATAAAGGACTTTTAGCTAACTTTGCATTTTCAAGAATTGGATTTTGAAGTTCAACTCTTAATTTATTGTTATCAGTGAGCAAGATATTTCCCACCTCTGCAGCCAGTGTGAGAGAGGTCTCCAAATCAGGTTCCTCATTGAGGTTTTTTATTTTGTCTTGAATGTCAGAGATAGAATTAGTGCATTGGTTGAGAGTAATATTTGTATTTGTTTCAAGTAGTTCAGTGTTGAAGATCTTGCCTGTAGTGTTGAAATATGTCTGGGCCTCTTTTAAAGCTATATTAAAATTTTTATTTTTGAAATTCTCTATCAAAAATAAAATGTAGGTTTGAATGTTTTCATGGTAGGGTGCAAAATTAATATTTTTCACTATCACAGTTTTATTGTCGCCAAAGAAAGTAATGTTGTATTTAGTTTGTTTACTCTTTTTCAATTATTTCAAGTATTTTTGCTGCCCAGTAGCAACTTTCCTTTATTTTAGCAAATACTATGTCCCCTATCTGGTAGGTAATCATGTTGTTGTCAGCAACTGTTAAACTACTGATACGTTTAGCTTGTCTAATTGCAAATTTATAATTAAGATTGTCAGATTATTTAAAATGATACGGTTCAGTTTTTTATATCCTGGTTTGGCTGTTTCCAGTAGTTTTTAGTATTATTGTCAAATAATTAAAAACAATGAGGTTCAGTTTTTTTATATCCTGGTTTGTCTAATTCCAGTAATTATTAATTAGAATGTAGGAAAAATAAATGTATTATATATTAAATATAATACATTAATATGTGTTATATTTAATATATAATACATTTATATATTAAATATATAACACAGTGTGTGTATGGGTGGGCGGGTAGGTCAATACCACAGTGTGTGTATGGGTGGGCGGGTGGGTCAATAACACAGTGTGTGTATGGGTGGAGCACCATATATTGAAGCGTAATTATAAAGCACCATATATTGATGATGCTTTATATATGGGAAACTATGGAAATTCGTCTGACATTGGTGAAAAATTTACTTTGTCTGCACTAGATTGCACCAGTGGCCCACCCCAGCTATAAACTTGGGGAGAAAGTATTGTGGATACTATATACTATAGGTTCTGTACTCAGTCCTCCTAATACTGACACAACGTTCACTCAATGATTGCCATTGACGTGGACACTAGTAGAACATCTGTTTTGTCAATATTTGGTGGCATTCAGGTTCTGTTTATGTTTTTTAGAAATTAGAACAAACTGGACATTATATAACTATGTCCAGTTTGTTCTAATTGTCAATTAATAAAACTGAGATATATCAGTGTCCTGGGTCAGGCAGAGAAGTAAATGATTTTGAGCTGTAGACTGATGAGTGGTGTTTTGTTGATGTAGTACTGCTGACACACTATCTAGGTCAGGTCAGCGACCTTGCCATATGGTTAGCAGCACCTGTGATATTGTCTACAGTGTTGTGTCTTAATACACTGATGTTGTAATAACTGTGACTTTAAAACTGCCAACTGTTGGTAGTTATGATGATGTCACTAGTATTAACTTATTATATTATTGAGACTAGTATTCTGAACTTACGAGATGAATGATTATTCAGTTGGTTATCTTATTCTTGTTAGAATATATTATATTTTATCAGTCTCCTTTGTTGTTGAGGAGCGTTTGTATTGTTAAAGTGAGTTATGCCAACTTAAAAGTGTTGACTGTGAAGTTAATAGTTTTAAAATGTTGTAGTTTCCTGTATGTAAGCTTGAGATGTGAATTATATAGGTAAGTAGACTCATGGTACTTTATATGTGTTGAGGATAAAGTCTAAATAAATCTTCTTTGCCTAAAACACACTGATTTTACTGAAAAATATGGGATCACTTTTACAGTAGGTAACGGGTGTCCGCTATCTTTTCTGCTGCGGATCCATCCAAGACAATGATTTTTTAAAGAGGAAACTAGCCCCTGAAGTTAGCTTAAAGGAAGACTTAATTAAAATGGAAGAACAAGAAAGAAAACGCTCTAAAGCCCAGATAAAAGCAAGGGATATTAAATTGATGCAACTAGAAGATAATATAAGAAACCTCATAGAGAAAAAAGATGAACATGAAATTGAGGTTGATGACATTCTTTTAAAATACAAAAAGAAATATTCGAACAAAAGTTTTAGAGTACTGTCAAAATGTTTAGAGACAGATTTGCTCTTTGTACGAAAAAAATTGAAACCTTAAATCTTGAAAATTTAAGCCTTAAAAAAGAATTAAAAAGATTGCAAAATAATTCAATACAACATGTTTATGCAAAAACCCTCATATCTACAGTAGACACAAACAAAATTTGACAAAGTAGCTACCCTCCTACAGAAATCCAAGCGTTGCTTGATGAACTGAAAGACATGCAGGATGAAAACAAAAACCTTACGTTAATAATTGAAATACTCCAGAGTGAACAGGACAGAAATTCATCACCACCAATTTGTCTCAAATGCCTCACCATTCACTGATAAATTCTCCCATGTAAAAAAGGGTCAAGCAACAATTGCTGCACAGTGCGGATGAGTTTGTGATTTCATATGGAAACAATGCAAAATGAAAATGGAGTCATGGTGGAAGGAGTGGAAATGAAAAAGTTCACAGATATGTCCTAAGTCTTCCTCTAACTTTTTCGTGAAGTTCTCCCATTCCTTGTCCTTTGCGTCCTTTATTATTCTTCTGCATTCTCTCTTCTTTGCCAAATATTCATCTTTGTCTTCTTGCGCTCTGGTTTTCCACCACTTCCTCCATGCTTTGTTCTTCTCTTTTACTCCTTTAATTGTCTCTTCATTCCACCAACTTGTTTGTTTTTCTCTTCTTTTCCCCTTTGTTCTCCCACATACCTTTTCGGCTGCCTTTACTATTGTGTCCTTGAACCGATTCCATTCCTCTTCCAGCTCCCCTACCTCTGTTCTGGGTAACTCCTTTTTTACCATATTTCTAAATTCTTCCTTCTTCGAAAGTGCCAAAACAATGCAAAATGAAAATGGAGTCATGGTGGAAGGAGTGGAAATGAAAAAGTTGTGGAAAAGGTATTTCCAAACACTGTTGAAAAGTCTTTACCATATCTGATGGAAATCGTTTTAATATATTGACTAACAATGATGCAGAAGCTGGGGATATCACAGTTAAAGTAGCTGATGACCATATTATATCGCGAGGACAAAGAGCAAATCAGGGAAAATCAAAGCAGCATTAACCTAGAAGGATGGCATACTCAAAACTCAGGCAAGAAGAAGACACAAGAAACAAAGTTCTGGTGCTGAGTGACAGTCGTGGAAGAGGACTGGGAGAAGAAAATACAGGACAGATGCCACTTAACCTTAACTAAATAGTGATGGTTTAACTCACATGTAAAACTAATCCATCATTCTTTCTTTATGATATTAGTTGGTCTAAAATCCAAAGAGAGTATTCTGTTCGGGATTTTGGCGTCCTCGTAGACTCTAATTTAATCTTCTCTGAACACATAAACTGTTGTAACAAAAGCTGGGAGGAACTTGGATTTTATCATGTGAATTACTAGATGAAGAAATAAGTGACGGCAATGACAAAGGTGAAGACACAATTTGTCATCAAGAAGGGATGAATGCACTTCAGATAGCAGCAGTGTACATTAAGCAACAAAAACATTCGACTGCAGTTGATGTGATGGTCATTAAAAAATAGTGTGACTACGCTTTTAAGAAAGGACCTGATCAAAACAAACAGAAAAAAATAACTGATTTTTTCTAGTAAAGAGTTGTGTATAGTACTGTATATAGTTAAAAGTTTTTAGGCCTAAACGTAGTTTTATAGTCAATTTAATACAAGTGTGTCTTCTTCAATTTAGTGTAATGTATTTTTTGTTTTTGTAATCTTTTGTACATACACTGTTTAGAAATTAACGATGGAATAGTGCTGGTAGATAAAACGTACACATAGTTGGTAAGTTATATGTACTTCAATCGTTTTTCTATTCAAATTATTATCTTAACTGTATATATTTAGAATTTATTCCTAATTACTGATACAATTTTGTGCCTTTTGTTTCAACCGACTTTTACATTATCCGTCTATGGATGAGTCCCGTGGAAGGCAATTAAGAGGGCGTCTACGGTATGTTCGATTACAGAAATAATACGTTCACTGAAATAAAGAGGACTACTGACCAAACTCAATACAGAGCAGACTGACTATGTGACTCATGACAATATCGCCCACTCCCAATCGCACAGAAAAAACAAATCAGTTTGTCCCTAAATAGACCGCTCCGCTCCCACCAGCTGCTTGTGTACGCGCTTCCTCCTGATAGTATGAATTTGATTTTGTCGCTCTAAATTGCACCATTCGCCCGCTCTCAATTGCTGTTTGTGTGTGTTTCCTCATAGTAAAACTTTTCAAAAAGTTCAAACTCAATTTTTACGGAATTTTTTATGCCCAACTTTAATACTAGCGAATGTATCAATGACATCGTTAAAGTTAAGCGTACACATCAAGTCTTTTTCTATAGCTAAACAGCTAAGTTAACTAACCTTTTCTCTTCTTTTATGATTAAATATATTTTACAACTTTAAAATTAATAAACTGTTGATATTGTTTTGATCAGCATAAAACACAGATTAAAATGGTTATTTTTTTAAAAAAGCATTAGATATGTAAATTAAGGTGCGGCGTTAAATATTAGCATCATGTCCACCCTAATACTAATACTGGCTTAATTCTATGCGTTTTATCTACGAGTACTGGTAACATACCTGAAGTAATTGAGAGGAATTATTTGGATCACAAAGGATGGAAAAACTTTAAACACCGAAAATCGCTGTTTGGTCTCACTGATACTGGACAATCACAGTATCAGTTTTCACCGATACTTCAAAGTAACAGGTAAATCACTAGCGGTGGAAGCACATGCGCTAATCGAAGCCACCCTCCCCGGGCATTTTAACATTTTAACACTACTGGTGGCAAATGACGGCTAGTCATCACCTGCAAACAGCTTATGTTTAGCAAGTGATGGCTAGCCATCACCTGGACGTCTGCAGTAATTATTTTATTACAATGCTTAGCGGTAACATAGCAACGCAATCTCGGTGGCACTAGAAAGGTAAATTATAGTCTATCGCCAGATATCACCTGTTCTACATCTGAACCGTTTCGGTTCGGTATTGTAATGGAGTGATAACAAGTAATTTTCTGTCTTCGCGCGCCATAATTGATGTTTGACACCAAAGAATTGAGCATTACTCTATGAATTATTTCTTCATGTATATTCTAATACTTGACGTATTATGATTTTAGAATGGAATCATTGTTGTTGTGTAAAGATATTTTTGACAAATATTACTATTTTTATGCAATTATTTTATCATATTTCTTACCAACTCAAATAAAAGGAATGTTTTTTTTATTTAAAACGTTTTTCAGTGTATATATTTTATTCAATTAATGTAACTCCAAGTTTTCAATTTTACTAATCATATATGTTGTTATATAATAAATCTAATGGTGTAAAAATGTTTCAATGAGTATTCTTGCACATGCCTACACTACAAATTTTAAATTTTTTAAATGTTCATATATTTTATACTATTTACAATTCATTGGATATTTATAATCTTTGAAATTTCTACTAAATCTAATAAAACAAGAAAAAGTAACAATAACTTCAGTTCAAACATTGTATAAATGTATAAAAAATATATAAATTCTGTAAAAAAATGTTATGCTTAGTTTCCAATCAAATATTGTTGTTCTCTTGTGTTTTTTTTTTAAGATAAATACATATAAAAATATATACATACAGTAACATCTATTTTGCTTTTTATTTATGGCAAAAACTCTTAGGCGAAACCTTAGCAATAGGGAAAGTACATATGTTTAGTTTTTGTAAAATAACTTCGATTTACATAGAGGTATACCCATAATGTTATACAGTTTCAAAAACTAGATAGTATTGAAAATCTGTTTGCTATCTCAGATTTTGGAAAAAAATGTAAGAAGTTAATTTTCTAGGCATGGTCCCCTCACTATTTTAGTAAATAAATTATAGTTTTCATATATGAAACGTAAAAATATATACAAAATAATAGTTAATTTAAAATCAAATATTATTATTTCCCATTTAATTCTCAAAAGAAACATATGTAACAATTCACATATACTGTATTGTTTATATTTTTAATAAAACCCCTGGTGCAACCCCTAAAGATAGCCTGTCACTGGTGGTAAAATGGCCTGCCACTAGTACGGTTAACTGGCCTTCAAAATTTGCCGCCCTGGGGCCGGGCCCATGTGGCCCATGCCTAATCCGGCCCTGGCAATGGGTTACAAAAAAAAAAAAAAAAAGATTTCCAATGAAAACTATCATGGGGAACAAATATAGACAGTTAGCAAAGCAAAATCCAACTTCGTATATCAACATAAACGGAATATAAACTAAGATGGCACTAAGTTTAGGAAGAGTCACAATGTTCTTTTAGGTTGATTATAATTTTAACACATAACACTGACTTTACAGCTGATGAAATAACTATTTAAGTTTGTAGTGAAATGAAAATGAAATATTTTTACTAAGGAAGGATTGGAACTAGTCCTGTCTTTCAACTAAGGTGGTGAGGGAACAAAAGAGCAGTCAGAAACATCTGATAGGTGTTAAAATGAGACTTTTAATTATATATTTTATCCTCATCTTCTTTTATCTAAATTTGATTAACATACTAGAGCAGTAGTGCTACGGTCGCGGTTGTTTAGCGACCTGCCTACAAACAGCAAGGTTTCAATTGCTGTGAGGGTAGAGAGTGCAAAGGCATAACAATGTTAACCTTTCAATAATTAACAACCTCTCTAAATAATATCAAATACCACGGTCATCTGATAGGACTCATGCTAGAGAGTTGAGTGCCAAGAATTTGAATCATGACAAGTATTTTGCTTTCAAGACAAAAGAGATTGCTCTCAAGTTTCATGTGGATAGTGTGCAATAAGTGTTGGTATATCTCCCTCATTGTTAACATTATATTTATAACTTTTAAATTTATTGCCTGTAGTTTTTGTCCAATCTTCAGCTAGTTAGGATGGTTAGATTTTTCATGTATAAGGGCTAACAATTTTGAAATGAATAAAACTTACATCTTTCCAACCTTTAGAGGCAGCATATTGGAGAGGTGAATGACCTTGAACATTTTGAGCATTGATGTTTGCTCCTGAGCCTATTAATAATTTAACAACTGCAATACGGCCTGCAGATGCTGCTAGTATCAGAGGAGTCATCTGCATCTGAAATAATAAATAGTACAGGAATAATAATTATTCACTATGAAATTATAATTTTTCAAAATTTGGAATGTAAGAAATAAGTGTTTCTGCATACATCTAGATTTAATCACTGTATGTTGTGAAATTACTTACAAGGAAATATCTTTATATAAACAGAAATAAGCTCCAGGAATTACATTCTGGATAAACAATATGAATAACATGACTTGTTTAAGAATTTCTTTTTCAAATAAAATGCAAATTCATAAATGAAAAATTTATGAGAAATGAATTTACAGGCATTTAAGAGTTCAGGGGAATATATATTGCATCCTAGCCAACATTCCTTCTCAACAGAGGTATTCTGTGAAACACTTCTACATAACTTAGTAGGTGGGAATTAAGCCCTTAATTATAAAAAACATTATTATAATGTAATTACTATACATAGATTCAGATATAACATGCCAATACAACTTTTTTTATATTTTAAGGTGAATATTAATGGTTATTTGAGTTTAGCATGAATGCCTGTGCAGTCTGGTTACTTACGGAGATAGACTAATCAACAAAGATGGCCATTCAATAATATGTTAGCTGCCACGTCGTTGCTGCGGTTCTCAGAGGCGTGTTAATGGTTTTGTAAGTTATATGGAATGAAAAGACCCTACACTAATCCAGGAGGATTACTGTGCCAATTTATATGGAGCCACACCAGCTTTGACGATTTCAATTAATAATTTTATCAGTTATCCTGGCCAAACATGTGTCTGCTTAGTATAATTTAAAGTGGGACGTAGCTTTGGCCTTCCATGATGGCATCTTCTCCGGAGCGGAGATCACACGATCTTCATCTTCGGGTAGGCAGCAACGGACTGGGCGACCGGTCCACCTTCCACCAAACGGTTACTATTACATCCCACCATGCCTTGTGCCTCATAACCCTGGAGTATCATTGGCCAGCCAGCGTTGCTGGTTTATCATTGGGCGAGACCCAAATTAGATGCTTATGGGTCTAATATGATGGGACATTTAAATGAGTAATTGTTGGTGTGATTGGCCACCAGTTGGTATTACACCAAGTGTTCCTAAAATTGATGTGTAGCACAAATCGGTACTACAACGTCTTCAGGTAAGGTTTCAGTAAAATGGCAATGTAGTGGATGCTGGAGACATCTGGTGGTTAGTGGATGTGCTTCGTTCATGTGAGTATGGTTGTCTGACAACAGAATAATTACCTATTGATTTATAGCCTGCTACTAAGCAACCACAATTTCTGTATTTAGTAGTAGGTCGGCACAAAGAAAAATTCTATAAGGTATTAATAAAACAAATTACAGATTGAACAATTAGTATGGGTGTGTGGCAGGTTGCTACTAACCAAAGTATAAGCAAATATTACAATAATGAACATGAGCTAATAATAACAACAGTTATTTAAAACATCTTCAAGACAAGGTAGACTAATGTTTTCATAAAAAAGACACCTCTTCATTCCAGCTGTCATTAGCTGCGAGCCTAGACAAATTGTTTAGGCTATACAAATGTAAAAATATGAATTTATTATCAATATTAGGACATAGCTGAACATTTAAAATAAAAGTGTAAATGTGAAATTGTCAAAATAAGATCAAAAAACAGTTGAAGGTATCAAAATTATTTTTGAAATTACTAGTACATATTATTTGTGAATATCTTTGAAGCATTCATTTCAAATAAAAGGCATAACCCGGCACACTTTGCAATAAGTATTTACTTAAAATCTGTCTTCTGACTGCAGCCTGCCTTCAAGTTGAGCACTTTTCTACAGTTGTTGATGGGTATTCTTCGAGACCCATTAGCTCCAAGGCTTCTTTCCTTGAAAAAAGTTGAAGAGAGCTGTTTAAAGTTTGGTTCAGTATTATCTTTATATAAAAGCCATGTGTTAACAATGCAAGTTCCAAAAAATAAACTTACCACAACCTTATGGTGCCAACTTAAGGTTTTTCGCACTGCTGAATTACATGACACCACTTGGTCGGTGACATTAATGCCCATTTCAACTCATTGTACTAAGTTACTACAAGTGGTTTTATAATGCTGTCCCTTTTTCTATCTTTTTTATCCATATCACCCATCGTCAGAGTAATTGTTGATAAAATAACATGAGTACTCTTCTTTTTTCTTGTCAGTTTGTAATTGATATCCATATTAGTTTGGAAAACTGCCATTTCTCCAGTTTTATATTATTAGGTGCATATTTATAATTTTAATATTCAAGATAAGTTCTTTTGGAATTCGATCTGATCCAAGTGTGCTTACTAAACGAGTTCTCTTATCTAAAAGAGATTTACCGAGTTTAATTGAGCAGTAAAAGCTTTATAAATATATCATATTGCCAGTGTATGTAAGGCTCAGTAAGTTCTAAAACAACTGATGTACTCATTTGTAACTCTGGTGAGATATATGATCCTTTTTCTAAATATAATTTTATAAAATATGTATATCATTTACTGTCACAAAGTTTTAAAATTTTAACACTATGGTTATAAGCTTTTTTAGAAAAATATTGTCTGAATATGAGTATTTCACGAAATAGTACCATGAGCTGGACTAAAGCAAGTTCTTCTTCTACTATTTTTACATTTTTGAAAATCAGATTAAGTAAATCCATTGAGTGGAGAAATTTTAGCCAACCTACCTTTTCGTTCCATGTCCTACTTAAATTTAATTCCGGTTTGGCAGTTGTTAAATTGCCAAAACCTTATTAAGAGCTGAAATCTATTTCTACTCATTACTTGGTTTTTGTAGTGTCTTATTTGAGAAGTAATTAGCAATCCTAGGGAATATACACCATCCAAATAACTAAACCAAAAAACTTTTTCCATCTTATAAGTGTTGGTGTCATGCAATGTCTCAGTCTATTACTTCGGCCTATATAATGTCTTATATAAGCATTTCAATTTGTTTGAGCATAAGATCTAAAACTTCGGGTCATTGAACATAAGCAGACAATATTCAATAGGATTATTGAATCTGGGCAAGTTTACTTTTCATTTTGCAATTCTAATAATTTTAAAGTTTTGTTGCAGACCTTGAAAATTTCCCCCAGAACTGTCAATCTGGACATTGTTTCTCCTACCTCTTATTGCTGGTTGATGTCTTCTCGATTGATCACATCCTCTTTCTATAATTTGGTCTATCTGTGGTGCTGTTGGTGAATTAGCAGTATCTAATGTATGGGTAGGAATTCAAGGTTTCTGAAAATCAGGTGCACTGTTGACATTACTAACTGATATACGGCAACGATATCTTCACTGTAATTTTGAAATATTGTATCAGAAATGATCCTTCTGCAGGAATCTCAAATCAGGGGAATAATTAATATCATCTAAGCAAACATTTAGGTTGTCATCATTGTCACAGTAAATGTTAATTTCAATCTGGTTGTCTGTAGTAGAAATTTCAATTTCTTGTCAAGTAGTAGGTCTGCTAATTGTGAGTCATTTGATTGAATTTGTCAGTTCAGATGTCTCACCTTCTTTACTATCGCCCTCTGAGTCAGAACCAGCCGAGTCACCAACAGGTGGTGTAAAAAAGCTCACTTTGGAACCATATTCACTATTACTTGTCACTTAATTCTCTTCCATTCAATTCTATGTCTATTTCATATGTCTGTAACTGATCACACATATTTACACAGGTTTACAAGCAATTATATACACAACATTAATAGAAATACTATATAAAACTTAACTTAGAATACTATTTACAGTTACCATTTCAGTTTCTTTACAAACATGCCCGATAAAAAAATAATATTAGCAGAAAGCATAAAGTAACTGCAGAAAGCGAGCAAAACTGAGTGGTTGTGGCCATATACGCCGGAAACAGTAAAGACACAAAAAACCCATCAGCTGATTCCCCCTCCCTATCCAGTAAACATATGTTAGAAGCAAATTAACATCAAAAGTATCATAGTACTGATCAAAGTACGACATGTGAATATGCGATAGTTTATAACGCTTAAAAATAATGAAGTTATACTGATCAGTCCTACATTTACAAATTAATGTAATTGTAATTTTTCAACAATTCATGATTCACAAAAACATTTTATGCGTGACAAATTAATAACTATTGAAAAATAACTGTTACCAACAGTTGGCATCTACAAGGAAAATAGAATGCACGGGCTGCAGCAGCTAACATGTTAATGGTCTTGTGACCAGCGTAGTTGAAAAATCTACAGTTATTTTGGATTTTGGCTACCTAATTTTGTTGGCTATGTTAGTAGGCTTCAGTCTAATTTCTCTTGAGTCTAATTCAGCCTACCACTAACCACAGAACCCACCACTAAATTCAGTTACTTGAGATAAGTCTGCATACTATAAGAAAAAATTGTCCTTAACTGCAATCTTTATTATTCACAACACAGCCAAAAATAAAAATTTTGCACTAGATACTTTTAAAAGAGACCTTGGTCTAACCAACTCAACCCTACATCCATGTTTCAAGAGAGGGAACCTGACTAGCATGTCTGAGTATAAATAATAAATTCATATTCAAATGTACAAATCAAGTAAACTTACTGAAGTACGGACCTAGGGTCAAACCATTTAAAATCTTTTCCTCTCAACAAATTCGGACACTGTTTATTCTTATCTGGTTCAATAAGGAGTCTGTAATATGTTTTGACATTGAAATAAAGTGAAAACAGCCTTTATTTAAGTGGAAAAGTGAGGAATATCTATCCTCTCTTCCTCTTTTAAACCACATTGCTTAACCAATGAACAAAATTATTAGAAATGCGTTAGATAGAGCGGTAAGGTAGTATTTCCCTACTTGCTTAAAACTAAAATAACAAGTATATAGTCCTGTGTTGATATTAAACATTAGGCTCAAGTGGTTGATGTGTGTGGTTAATGGGAAGTAATTTATGCAGTTACGAGGGCTGTTCAAAAAGTATCAGATTTTTAAAAATTAAAAGTGCATTTATTGAAATAGAGCTACAAACTTTAAATCCCTTTTAAAATAGTCTCCTTAGTGATGCACACACTTCTCCCAGCACTTCTACCACTGTTCAAAACATTTCTGGAAGCATCTTTGGCTCCAGCTGTTAAGCTCAGCAGTTATATTCTGTTTAATGTCTTTTCTTTCTTGAAATCAAGTTCCTTTCAGGGACATTTTGAGCGAAGGAAATAGCCAGAAGTCACAGGGAGCCTTGTCGAGGGAGTACGGAGCTTGGTGAACCAGAGGAGTGTTGTTTTTAGCAAGAATACTCTGAATTAGGTGTTCATAGTGGGCAGGTGCATTGTCTTGATAGAGAAGCCAAGTTTTTGTTGCTCACAAATTTGGTTGTTTGTGCCGCACAGCATCACGTAGGCGATGAAGAACCTCAAGATAGTATTGTTTTGTGATGGTTTGGCCGTATGGTGTGTACTCATGATGCACCACTCCACTGGAGTCAAAGAAGACTGTCAACATGACCTTGGCTTGGCTGCAAACTTGCTGTGCTTTTTAGGTCTTGGAGACGTTGTGTGTTTCCACTGCGATGATTGCATCTTGGTTTCTGGGTCGTATCCATAAATACAGGATTTATCACCAGTGATCACTATGTTCAGGAAGTCAGGATTACTGTTTGAAGTGTCCAGCATGTCTTGTAAAATTTCAAGGCAAAGTTGCTTTTGCTCCATTGTCAGCAACTTTGAAACAAATTTTGCGGACACTCTCCTTATTTTCAAATCCTCAGTTAAAATTGAATACGTACTCACCCAAAATGCTGACTTAAATTTCTTCTGCTAATTCTCAGACTGTAAGATTACGGTCCTCGGTGACTAAAGTTCATACATCATATTCAATAACATTCTCATTCTGGTTGTCGATGCCCTGCCTGAATGCGATTCACATTCCACTGACGTTTGAATCGATTGTCCCACTGAGTTTGAGTATTGCTCATGGCAGACTTCCAAAAGTAGGGATGTGCCAAATAAGCTTAAGCAGCTTATTAAAGTAAGCAGCTCAGCTACTAAACAATTTAGTGAGAATACCTGCTTTTCAGCGGCAGTTATCCTCGTCTAACAGTTACAGAAAACAGACTGGTCAACAGCAGTGAACAGTAAGCACTTTTCTATATTTTAGCTGCTGTCTGCAGCTCTCTTGCACTGTTGCAATGCGGCAAACGTGAACTATGGATGTGCTAAATAAGCTGAAGCAGCTGGTTTATTGAAGTAAGCAGCTCAGCTACTAAACAGTTGAGCGAGAATGCCTGTTTATCGGCAGCAGCTGTCCCTGCCCAACAGTTACAGAAAGCAAGTTTGTCAACAGCAGTAAGCAGTAAGCGCTTATGTATATCAGTTACTGTCTGCAGGTCTCTTGCATTGTTGCGATTAGGGATATGCTAAATAAGCTGAAGCAACTTAGAAGCAGCTGGTATATTGAAGTAAGCGGCTCAGCTACTAAACAGTTGAGTGAGAATGCCTGCTTATCGGCTGCAGCCTATCCCCGCCCAACAGTTACAGAAAGCAGGTTGACCAACAGCAGTAAACAGTAAATGCTTTTCTAAATTAGTTGCTATCTGCAGCTCTCTTGTACTGTTATTATGTGCGATATACAGTACTTTGAATTAAATGTTCTATTAATGGAAAGGTATACACACATTTTATTAAACTATCTCCAAGAAATTGTATAGTATTGTCTTTGTAGACTTGCTGTAACTGTTTGATATGTATGAATGAATATGAGTAACTAATTTATTTGATCTTATAATTTAATTAAAAGGAAGTTTAAAGCTGGCTAAGCAATTTTCAGTCAACAACGGTATACAGATACAACATGCCAATATGTGAGCTGTAGCTGAGCTAAACTGCTTTTAATAAGCAGCTTAATTAAGCAGCTTAGTTATGCCAACTGCTTTCACCTAAGCTGCTTCTTTCAAACAGCAGTTTGGCACTTTACGTGTTCAATACTACTGTACTTGTGTACGAACGAGCGGGTGGGTCATTACCACTGTATGTGTGTATAGGTGGGCGGGAGGGTCAGTACCACTGTGCGTGTGTATAGGTGGGTGGATGGGTCAGTACCACTGTACGTGTGTATGGGCGGGTGGGTGGGTCAATACTACTGTACGTGTGTATGGGCTGGTGGGTGGGTCAATACCAATGTACGTGTACGGGTGGGTCAATACCAATGTACGTGTACGGGTGGGTGAGTGGTCCAATATCAATGTACGTGTACGGGTGGGTAGGTGGTCCAAAACCAATATACGTGTATGGGTGGGTGGGTGGGCCAATACCAATGTACGTGTATGGGTGGGTGGGTGGTCCAATACCAATGTACTTGTACGCCCGCCCGTACAAGTACATTGGTATTGATTTACCAAATGTTCTTAGGGTAGTGGGGTAGTTGGGCACTTCACTACCCAAAAGCCTGTTGAATCTTGCGAATTATTTCCACTTGCGAATTGTCAAGCTTTTGGCAAAATTTAATGCATTAACGCTGCTCAAGTTTTTCTGTCATTTTATAACTTATAAAAACTGCAGAGTACAACAGAGAAGTCTACACTACTAGACTGACTGCCGGCAACTGAAGCTTTGTCATGACACGAAACAGAGCAAGTGCGCGCATGACATTCCCTTCCACATCCCCACTAAACTTGGCCGCCAGCGCTTCATTTGTTTACGTTGGAGGACAGAAGGTCCAATACTTTTTGAACAGCCCTCGTATAACTTGTAAAGACATCATCTAACTTAAACAGTATCAGCATACTTATCTGTATTAGCATATATATAATAGTCAATGAAAGAAGTGGTAGTACAAGGAGGTTGTCAACAGGATCAACAAATCTGTGGAACCCAAAAGTGTCTCTTAAAAGTACAAATGGTAAGTTTTAGAGATGTGAAGGTACACAACAAATATGACTTTACGGAGACTCTTACTGGCTTATGTAGAGTGGCGGTGCATAGTAGGGTTGTCAGCAACTTTATACAAAAATAGGGAGTAAAAAGATAACAAAAGTTCTAAACTGCCAGAGCACTAGCTTTTCTTAGAAATAATCATAAAAATAATAATCTTCATTTTCTGAAATGTATAAACAAATTCAATAAGTCATCTACATTGAGATTAGAGTACAATAATACAAACAAAATTACCTATGTGAATTTCTATTATATGCAGCAAGTTCACAGCTTTTAAAAAGGAATGAAAGTTTTTCATTTTTCAGGCTGACAAAAAAGGTCATCTATTATTAAACAGAAAGTAAAAAAGAATAATCATGAACATTTTTTCATTATATACATAATATTTTCCTAACGCTTGCTGTTAACAATAATATAGAAAATAATAGGACCTCTAAGGCACTGCCTGAGTAGAGGTTTCTTATACTACATATAACACTTTGTTGCGTTCAGATTTTGGCTAATAATTCCTACTTACATAACAATTGTCTCAGATATAAAATAATATCTTGAATTGTACTGAAATACAATGAAATAAATATAACCATGCCATTATAAATTACAACAATAATATAAAGAAAATGAAAAGGCAAAAACAAACAATTTTCTTTAGTAATTAAATGGAATGACAATTTATGTACAGAATTACTATTTACATTAATAATATTTAGCATTTAATTAGGTATCTATTTTTATTTATAACTTAAAATCAGTATGTTCAAATAACATATTCACATGAATACTATTGCTGTATTATAAATAATATATTTATATCCTCCACCTCAAACAACCACGTTCTTACTTTATTTAAAAACTGTTTTATATTTAATGTACTTTTGATATTATCTGGCAATTTATTATAAATTCTAGGAGCAATAAAATTTACTGTTTTACTGTTTTTACAAAAAATGTGTTATTTGGTTTTGGAATAAAGAATTTTTAAATATTTCTAAGTTTGTTTCTATATTCATTATTATGTGGATGGATATTTCTACTTTTAATATAGAACAGTTTTAAACCCTTATGAACATAAATGTATTTCAAAGGTAGGATTTTTTAATTCTTAAAAAGAGGCTTAGATGATTCATATCTACTTCTATGAAAAATCAATCTTACTAGATGTTTTTGCTGAACATATATCAGTTTTGTATAGGACTCATAAATATTTCTCCAAAATACTATACCATAATCAATTCTGCTTTGAATCAGAGCAAAGTACAGAATTAGTAAAATTTGATGATTGCATATATCTTTAAAAAAATTAAAGGTACGGTACCTCATTATGTTATTGATGCTATCTTTTAATCTTTAGTATGAATCCCACAAGTCAGATGACTGTCAACAAATAGGCCCAAATATTTTATATTGTTAGTTTTATGTACAACAAAACATTTTAAATTACAAAAAGTGTTCTTAATTAGACATTTAAACCTAATATTACAACAAAATTTAATACTATTTTTTAAACTAAAATATATGTATTTAGTTTTTTCTCTACTTAATAACATTCTATTCATTGTGAACCACCACTGAAGTGCATTAAGGTTGTTGCTCATAGCCTGTTGAATTGAAACCCAATCTTATTTTATATAAAAAAAGTGCTGTGTCATTATCAAAAAGTTAATTTACCTTGAAATTTTCCATTACAGAGATCGTTAATATATATTATGAACAATATTGCACCTAATACAGATCCTTGATTCACCCCATTTTTAATTACCTCCATTTCACTTATAACCAGGTTCACCCTTATACACTGTTTCCTATGCAATAAATACGTATCTCTCAAACCAGTCATATGCTACCCCTCTAATACCACTGTCATATAGCTTTCCCAATAGAATACTGTGATCCACTGTATCAAATGCCTTTCTTATGTCTAAAAAAAGACCACTAACACTTTTACTTTCACTTAGGCCATCATATATATCAGTCATAAAATATTCATAGCGACTCATTATATACAACAAAGCAAACTCAGTATTCATACAAACGCTGAATCCAAATTGTTTTGTACTAAAAAATGTGTTTGTTCTAAAAACTGTACTAATTTTTTCTTCATTATTTTTTAAAAGATCTTAGAAAAGCATGACATTAAATTTATTGGACGATAATTATTGCATTTTGACTTTGAACCACTCTTGAATATTGGTATAACAACTGTGTTTTTAAGAGAATCTGGAAATTTGCTACTTGAAAAAAACTAAAATTAACTATAAACAACAGAACATTCAAAATATTGGAGGAAATTTTTTTATTAATTTAGAATTAATTCCATCAATTCCAGGAGAAGTATTGTTCTTTAAGGAATTAATAGGTGAAATCAATTCATTTGGTAAGACTTCATCAATAAACATAGTTTTAACTTTTTTTTCTAGGGAAATAAATCTTTGTATTGTAATGAAGAAAATTTTTCAGAAATATCCACATTGTTTAAATTAAGATTGCTTACTATGTCAAAAAAGTATTTATTAAATTCATTATCTACTCTTAGTGAATCATCAACAATTTCGTCATTAATTTCTAATTTAATTCCTTTATCTTACCCTTATTTAATTGACCAGTTACTTCGTTCTATATATCCCAAATACCCTTTGAATTGCCCATACACCTGTCAAACTTTTGCTTGTAATAGTTATCTTTTAAGTGTTTGATTTCTTTGTGCAGTTTATTTCTATAAATATTACAATAAGATTTTACATTTTCATTATTAAGATGTTTTTTTACTAATTTAATAATGTTGTTTCTTTTCTTGTTTTTAAAACAAATAGTCACTCATCTAAGGCTGTAATTTATTTACTGGTTTACTTTTATTATTAATCTGTATTTTACTTTGCTCAATGGTGTTTTTTAAAATATTAAAGAAATCATCAAAAGCCAATGATGCGTCAGCTGCGTTATAAACAGAAGACCAGTCAGTATTTCCTAACAGCTGATTAAGTTGAATATAATCAATATGGTAACCAAGTGAAGAGATAAGGGACAAGTCTGGTTCACTACTCACTCCCGCCACTCTGACAACAACTCTTATCATCAAGTGGTTGATGATATCCAGTTGTTCAACAATGTATCTACTGCAACCCTGTCTTTTCTAGTTATTCTTACGCAAACATGGTCCAAACAAGTTTGAAACTGCTTAGTTATTCTAGTTGGATCGTTAACTAGACTCTAATCTATTACTTGCTAACATTCTTTTATAATTGTTCGTACAAATATTAATAGTAAGCATTAAATCTATATTTAGATCGCCAATCCAAAACAGATTACTCATACTCTTAAATATACTATTTATTTCTGTTAAATATTTATTGAACTCTTTAATAAATAAATCAGGTAGATTGAAAACAAATCTATACAATGCAATAATATGAAATTTTTGACCGAGGAATTTAAAAGATATTACTAACGTATCTGCCGTTTCACATTGAAACTGTACACATTCAATATATATAAGATTATTTTTAACATAAATAACTACATCCCCTGCTCTATAACTATCAATACATTTAACATACATTGTATAGTTCGTAACTGTATAAAAACAAGCCTCATTTGAGTTTATCCAGATTTCTGACAAAATTATTACTTCTGGTACGTATTTCAATTCCAATAACTCACTAATAAAAATACCACAAATTTTCTGAGGCTCCTTATGTTTTTATGAATTATTACAAAGTTTTCATTCACAATGACTTACAAATTGAACAAAATATTAAAAACTGATTATTTATTGTATACATTAAGAAATAATTAATAGTAAATAACTACTGTATCCATAGCATGTAATATTAATGATGTGCAATAAAATTTTAAAAATTTATTAACTTTCTAGTATCTAACAAGGTTACTGTATTATTTTTTCTGTCAGCCTGACAAATTACCTGAATTACTGCCGAACCATCTTCTTTACATAGAAATATTTTCCCACATCGGACCCAAAGATGTTGGAAGTTCTTTTCCTTTCTGATATGCCTCGCCTCCGCCTAGAGCCGTCTCCTTGCAGTTGTCAGGGCCTAATTGATGTACACTGCGTGGTCCATCCCCATATTCATATGTCTTATGGAGAGGTTCCGTTTAACACGTCTTTTGTGCAGGAATTCCTCCTTATCCAGGCGGCGTACAAACTTAACAATGATGCCGGATGGTGTAGTGTTAGGTCCAATTTTGTATCCCAAACGATGACAGGCATCAATCATGGAGTCCGTTACTTCCATGTCCATGGCCTTACCTACATCCTTAACTAATTCCACAACATTCTCATTAGGCTGAATCGGAATACCATGAATTTCTACAGCATTAACACGTGAATATTGTTCCATCTCTTCAACACGTTTTTCCAAGTCTTGTACCTTTTTATTAAGCATTTTATTTTTCCTTACCAGATTTTCTATTACTGCTAAGTACTTTTCCAATGAATCTTTTTGTTCCTTCACATACTTTGCATTCTTATCTTTCTTCTCATGAATAATTTCATTAGCCTTGTTAAAACTTTTTCTTGAGCTTTTTGATTTTCTGATATTTCAATCATCTTTTGCATTATATCTTCCAGAGAGAGCTTATCTTCCTGTACCTCCAACTCGAATCTTAAGCTTTTTCTTCTTGTTGCACCACATGGCTGGCACCTCCAGACTATGTCCTTTCCAGTAATATAGTCTACATCTGCCTTACTCATTTTTAGGCAGCTCCCATGAAATTCTTTCTCACATTTCAGCTTAACACTGCTAAATTTAATAACTTTCGAACAAACAACACAGCTAGCCATTTTTCTGAATTAAATAAATAATATACTTCAGGTAAATAAAAACAATAGTAATCACTCAATTAAATAAATAAACGAAATTAAAAGATCTTCCAAATTAACAGCTAAAGCACATTCAAACATGTAACCAGCACTTGTCACACAAACATTAAACCCTGTAAAGTTAATGAGTTCAAGTTAATCATTAGAAATAGTTAATCATGAGTAAAGACAATGATTAGTAATAGTTAATGAGTTCAAGTAATGAGGAAAAAGGTAATAAATTAGTTTTAGTAAAAATAATCTTTCAAACAAACAAAAACCAGCTCAGTGTGTGTCTTAAATTATCTCTAACCCATCAATACCTCATTTCAGGTAGGCCTACTGATAAAATATTCCTTATCTCGATTAGCAACATAGATTCCAAAAAGAACACCACACAACTTCAGCCATTACCACATTATCAGAATTCATCACTAAAAACTTGGAATTGGTTAAATTGGTAGGCCTATATATGATGAATTTTATTAATATGTTTGACTGATTGAGACAAAACATTGTTTTAAACAGGCTAAGAAAATATTTAGTTAACGGAATTGTATTTCAATGGTTTGTGAACTTACTACAGTGACACAATCAATTGACAGATTAAGCAAATAAAGGAAGGACTCTCATATGTAATATAGGGACTTCCGAATAGGGGAGTTCTTCATGGATCAATGCTGGGACTATACTCTATTTCACGTTGAGAATGCAGTACGGCTCTTATGGACAAACACAGCGCTGCTAGCTGGTGCAAAAATATAGAGCCCTGTCTGTCTGCTCACCATCATATAGCATCCTCACGGTTTTACTCGGATATTAAATTACAGTATTTTTGTTTAAAAAAACATATGTCTGAAATGTCTTATACAATTAGGTATTAAATAGTGTAGAAATCAATCATCGTTAGTTAAAAATTTATTTAAAGAAAAAAAATTATTAACTATAAAAGTATGTAGATATTTTTGTCCATGTTTATTCATTTACAAGAAAAATGTTACTGATAAAAAGAGAAATATAGTAAAATACAAAATAAATTATCAAGTATAATGCTGTAAATTAAGTCTAATTGAAAGAATCAAGTTTTAATTAGCCTATTCAAAGACAAAAAAATGAACGTTTATTTATTAGTACAACCCATGTTTTGTACCAAAATTAAAAAGTGCTGAAATAATTAATTGATTTAATACAATTACATTTGTATATAATAATTTATGTTAGGTTATTAAACGTATTTTATAACAATATTCAAGAAATGTATGAATTCTGTTACAATAAATAATCAATTAGTTTTAGTAAAAATAAGTTTTCAAACAAATAAAAACCAGCTCTGTGTGTGTCCTAAATTATCTCTGACCCATCAAAACCTCAACTGAGGACAAGGGGCAGTGACTTGTTTGGGCCTTTAGCTCCTTTCATCTTATCTGTTGATACAAAGGAATAAACAAACATTCCCCAAGAAGGAAGTACAAGCATACATTCAGTGTTGGAAGGAAGTTTGTGGTTATTGCTTGTGTTTTTCTGAGTGTCTTGAAAAAGTGATCGAGTTAATTCAACAATTATAATTTTAGTGATTCAGTGTGGTCTTTAAAAATGGAAAAGAAAGCCAAAGGAAAAATAATTAAAAGTGGTGAGAAGTAGACAGTGTTAAATGTATATAAGTATTTCATTAAGTGTTACCCGGATAAGAAAATTTCACTTTTTATGTAAAAAAAAACCAGTGAGGCTACGTAAATTAGTGAAAGAACTAAGATTGAAGAATTGTAAATTAAGAAAGGAAGGAGATTGTAGACATATTGTCACGCCAACAAAAATACCTCAAAAAATCAAATATAAAACAAACAATAAAGATTAAATTTTTATCCTAATTTTGACTATGTTTTTATATAAAAAAATTCTTCCAGAGGAGATATGTTGATAACACTTAAATGATTTCAAATTCCTTGTATGCTTAAAATGAAGAAACTAAACAAAAAAATAGTATTTATAAATATATTCGAAGAGAGTTAATAACAGCAATAAGTTAAGATCAACAACTTACTAAACTTTTGGAATGGGTGATTTACTAAAAAATAAATAAAACACCTACTGCATTGTAAATAATTTGTGTCCAGTTAAAATAACTGAAAAATAATAACTGGCTTTATTACTGTAATTTTCATTGCCTAATATTATAAAAAATTCAAGTTTAAGCAACATATTTTTAGCATAATAGATTTTATATAAAAATAAATAATATTTCTCCTGGGTTCAAATTTTAGCACCTATGGAATTGTGGATGGTTCAGAGTGAGGCCAACTCGCCAACACGATGAAAACTGTGCATGTCGCACAGTCATGTTTCTTTGTCACTTATTACCAACTAAACTATGCATATTGGTGAAAAGTTTCAAATAAAAAATAAAATACCAGTTTTTATCTACAACTTTCCCGCTGATGAAACTTACCTAACCAAAAAATAAAAAGCTTCCTCACAGGTCGACTTTTCCATGTCTTTTCTCAAATATATGAACTAATTTTTATTTCTATTATATTATTACAAATTAGTTTTATTATATAATCAATTTATACTAACACATTCAGCATCCACTACTTCTGTATAAAGTATAAACAAATTTTCAAAATATTCAATCAATATTTATTCACTTAAAATACAGTGTAATTGTATTGTGGCCTCTCAAAACTGAATCTCCAAGGGCTATACGTTTTTAAAGCATATGGTAATTTTTTTAAATTATTAACTTTTTTTTTATTTTATACCTTTAATAACAACAGGTAATAAATATTTTCCCAACCACTTCCATGCGAAAATTTGATTTTGATTGCGTTTAATCTGCGAGCTAACGTTTTTATACAGTGCAGTACCTCAAAAACTTCCATTTGATTAGAATTGCTTATGGGCTTACCGTACTGCATTCTCAATATGAAATAGAGTATAGTGCTCTAATACTGCTCAATACTCATGTCAGAGTGCCTAAGAGACCATAACGTATTTCGTAATATAATATGAAAAAAGATTATATCTAATACTGTACTATTATTTAAAACAGTATAAAATAAATAAAAGAGAATAAAATTATTTATTCCTGCAAATTTTTAACAAAATAGATAAGCAAATACGAACTTAGGAATAACACTGACCAAAGTTTCAAGTATGGTGGCCAGTGAAAAAATATACAAAAATTATCAGTAAAACAAATCATTTTAGGTTCAAGCTAGTGATTATTTTTAACAAAATATGAATATTCTGTTGAAAATTATCTTTTAACATATTATTTAACACCATGAAAATTTAATCAAGCCATTAAATGTGTGGAACCATACAAAATATTGATCTAATTTTAAAGGAAATCAATTAATTCTTACATCATCTTGTGGATCAATTGGCGACCCCAACGAAAGCAACTGCTGGACAAGTTCCACATGACCTCCAAGTGCTGCCCAATGAATCAGCATCCGTTCATTCTATAAAAAATTGTTTAAGATATATGGGTTGTACTTTTACAGTATTTTAATATATCTGCTCACTGAATTTAGCTTAATTTTTGGACCTTTTACAACTTTTTGAATTTTGACACAAAATATTCCATCAATTTTAAAATAAAAAAAACTGGGTTGCAAATCGTATTTATTCTTTATTTATATTTTTGTTAGAATATCTATAAGATATGTTACAGGGTAAAGTATGATTAATGCAATTTAATTAATTTTTCATGTTTATAAACTCATTAATTGTAAATATAAGTCTAATGCCCCCTCTAATAGTACCAACCTATTAAGTATATAATACTTTTTACACTTTTTTTTTATTTTGATGTGCCTGCAAATAACTAGGTAAATGCAAATATTTTCAGGGCCTCCATGGGGCTCTGAAATCAAATTGGACGTTCATACTTGCAATGATTTACATTTATGCAAAAAAACCAGTGCAACTACGATAGTCTAACTTATTTTATTAAAAAGAACACTTCATACTATAATTCTATCTGTAAACATTGTTAATATTGTGTGTTATAGTTCATCAAGCATTGGCTATTTACCTGCTTTCTCACACTCCCGGAGCTTGATCCTAAATCTAGAGAAAAAAATCTTCGTCGATTGGCATAGTTAATTTTGAGCTTTATTGATTATAAATATATGTTTTATACAAAAAACTGTCAGCACCCAACACCACTGAGGTTAAATTCTCAATTTTGGTATGAAGTACAGTACTGCTTTCTCTGAAAAATGTTGTAAAACCTTTCAAAATTAGGCGTAGTCCATTTAATGAGGAGTGGCAGAAAACAATTTTGTCAGCACTGGTGGCGCAGTGCTGTAACCCAGCTACATGGGGACAAAGTGTTTGGGAGATTGTAGGCGATAGGTTGTATGCTCTGTCCTCTTAATACCGACATGGCGTCCGCTTGGTGGTTGCTATCGGCGTGGACACTACTAGAGAAGTCTGGGGTGTCCATGTTGGATGATAATCATTGTGCAGATGTTGTGTGGGGGAGATAACTGAGTATCAGGCTTGTCAACTAGCTGAAAATCAGACCAGCACTACGTGGTTCGGATTCCACGTAAAGCTGTAGGTCCCTTAGTTGCCCTGGCTGTTGGGATATTAATAAATTTCCCTTTCTGAGGAACAGTTGAACTCAGTTAGTAACCAGACTACACTCATCCACACTCATCCTACACTCATAAAACCATTTATATTCGCCTTAAAATACGCACAACGTTGTGTCGGCGTCTCATATGTAAGAATGTAAGAAAATGTAAGATAAAAAGCCTGATGTTCTAAAGTAAATAATAATGCAATTAATTGGAATAAAACATTCAGATGATAATGAAAATATTGATTTACAATAAGCTACTAATAAAAATCTGCCATCAGCGTAAAACAGTCAAATTTTCCAACCAAAATAAATGGTATTGATCCCTTCCCTTTATCGCACGGCCCGGACGTTAGGACGATACCAAAGGGTAGTTTCTCTCCAAGCCAACCCCACTCTGCCGAAAAGGAGTGAGGAAAGCAAGAAGAAAAAAACCTCCTTGGTGCCTCAACACACCATTTTTGGTGACAATACAGAGGTAAAGATAGGCCAAACATTTACAACCGTGTTTTACAGTGATGTATACAGTATTATTCTACGAAACTGCTCTATCCAACAGTATATGTGTCAACCAAAATCAGAAAAAGAGTTTGGCCAATTTACTAAAAACATACTAGGCCTAGTGTTTAATTAAGTGATGTATACAGTCTTATTCTACAGGACCCAGTGCAACAGTGTATGTGTTCCCCAAAAGGAAATTGTTTTTTATAATGATTTTTCCAAGTTAGTCAGTCTTGTCCATTTAAGTTTATTTGGGCTGTTACATCCGTTAGGTTGCGAAAAATGCAAGAAATGAAGTGACAAAGGGCATGCACAAATACAAGAGCTGAGCTGTCTATAACGTCAAGTTACACTTTTCCTACATTTTGGATGAGAAATTTGACAGTTTCGCACTCTTACCTCTGCCTCTATTCTATACTTTTTGGACTTGACTAATAAAAACGGTTGTCAATTTTATTTGAATAATATGATTTGATTTACTTACCGAATCTAAAATGGTCAACAAAGATGCATCAGTATTAATATTATCAATAACGTTGTTTGTCCTCCCTTCATAAGCATCAACAAATAATTGGTTTTTAACTTTATCACCCATTTTAAATTTATCAAAGAAAGGATAAGAAACGAAAATTACGCACTAACGACCTTGGATTTTAGCTGCACTATTTATAGTATTTTTCAGAGAAATGCACTACTCATTTAAGGAGGTAAAATGCAGAATACAAATTACAAATTTTTGACATCATGACAAACATAACCTTAAATCTAATTTTTTTAAATGTAAGAATCACTCAAATTCACCACATGAGAAATGACAGATAATGCATAGCTGCCAGGTTGCCCACCACATACTTAAAACTTTTATTTATTTCAACAATCAATTTATAGTATGTATTGTAATGAAACGCTTTTTAAAAAATAACAAGAAAAGGAGACAAACAGTTTGGCTCTACTACTTTACAAATTGAAACTTAGTATTTCTCATACGTATTACAACTACGTTGTTTTTCATCACATTTATCTAATAGGTATTTCAAAGCGAATTGAGATGGTTTTGCTTTTTATTTATTTATTTATTTTATTTGCAATGCTACAACACAGCAAACGATATAAAACTATTGTTATAATATTTCAGCACTTAATAACAATAGTAAATTTTGCATGCAAAAAAGAGTATGGTAGCCAGGGGTGCACTTCACTAGATTTTATATCAGTCCTCTAAAGCAAATATAGCAAAAATGTAATCTAAAGTAATTTAACTATAATTAAATTTTAATGATAAGAACTTTTAACCTTATTTTAACGATTATTACTTATTAACTAATTGAAAATAAATAATATTTAAGAATGAATAAATAACATTAAAAATTAACAATAATTAATAAATGATCAACAATAATATTAACAATGATAAGAAACAACTAAAACAATAATATTAACAACTATAAGAAAACAACTAAATATATTCAGAAAACAAACAATAATTAAAACATATTTAAAAATATTAGATATTAGAAAGGAATATGTGGCCTATATAACTCCTTCATATTCATCCACAAACGCGAAATAAATTTTAATTTATTGATATGCTAAGGAAAAAGCCATGTTGGAACTCATATATGCAATTTTTAACATTAACAAATAATCTGTTATATATAATTGATTTAAATACTTTGGTGGGTGGTGATAAAATTGCTATTGGTCCATAATTTTTTCTATATCACCTTGTTCTCCCTTTTTTGGTATCGGCACAACTCTAGTTATTTTCCATTCTTCTGGAAAAGAGTTATTTTTAAGAGGTGTTAAGTAAATGATACAGTAGCTCCGTACATGCCTTAAATATATACCGAGGTATTTTATCTGGCTCCAAAGAACTTTTGTATTTCAATTTTTTAAGCCCACTTAATGGTTCATCTTTTGTAATTTCAGTGAGAACAAGAATGTGTATATTCTCCATAACCGGTGAACGAAGCACCTGACTACAAAGTTCTTCCTGGCTCAGATTATTAGCATCGTAAACTCTAGAGAAATATGCGGCCAGTGCCTCTGTTATCGCTGCACCAAGGAAGGGCCACTTCCTTATCATTTAACCACATTGATGAAGGTTTTCTTATCTATTACTCGCAGCTTTCTTGTAATAGGCCAAAAAGACTTAGGATTTCTACTTAATTCTAGTTCAAAATTTCTTATATAATTATTATATTAATTTGTTATTTGCCATTTAATTTGAGGTCTTATATTTTTGTATTGTAATAAAAGTTGAGGGACTAAATATTTGTTATATCTTCGTCTTAAATTTTCTTAAATTTTTCGTCTTAAGTTTAATCTTTTTTTTATGAAAACTAAACCACAGAGGGTACTTATGCTTAACATTGATCATTTTAGGAACATGCAAATTAAGTACTCTATAAATATTATCATAAAAGTAAGATACAGCTTCATTTTAATTGTTAACTGATAGTAACTCTGCCCAGTCAATATTGCTTTGTTCATTATAAAGCCCAAAAAAGTATGCTTTACATAAATTGTAATATTTATTTATATGGTATATTTGTTTTACAGTTATTATCACTCCTTCCCTTAATTTAAAATTCTACAAAAAGCGCAGAGTGATACTTATCAATTTTTTAAAGTAAAACCGATTCTTCTGCCACAGTTAAATCTGTGATATTAACATTACCAAATCTAAGGTCTTACCATGTTCATTTAAAACATTGTTTTTTAAATTAATTTCATACAATTAAGTAAAAAACAATAACTGTTTACAAATTACATTACCAGAAGACAGATAATAATTTACTCCAGTTATATGAAGGTTAAAATCACCAATAATAATTAAGTGTTCTCTTTTAAATTCAAACAACTCTAGTTTTAAAAAAATCTGTTATATACTTGTAAAGATGGGTTAGGTGTAAAATATACAATGGCAAAAACTACTAAGCAATAATTTGATAATGATATTTTTAACCATATATTATCTTCCTCAGTTTTCAGTTTCGATATGACTTAACCTTGGCACTTTCACGCCTCTTTATACGGCTAATAAAACCCCACATCCCTTTCCTTTCCCTACAAGTTGCTGATCTCTGTCTTTTCTGAAAACATCATAATCGTCATAAAATAGCTCTGAATTGTGAATTGAACTTGTAAGCCACGTTTCAGTTAACACAATAATGTCATAATTATTTTCTAATAGTGCCAATCGAAAATCGTTTGTTTTTGCTACTCAATACATAGAACTATTGAATCTTGCTTTTAATTTTATAGACACTTATAAATATAAAGTGACAATACAAAAAAACTCCTTTGACAATAACACAATTAAAAAAATAATAGGACTCCGAACCTGTTTATTGGAGAGGACCAAATTGAAAAATCAAAAGCCGCGGATTTTTTAGGAGTGAGAATGGATGATGGGCTTGGTTGGGGTGAAAATATTCAGGGGCTAGATGGACCACTTTCTCGGGGTCTTTTCATCCCTCGTAGGATGAGAAGTTATGTCAGCATCTTTCTGTCCAGGCTCGTATACCATGGGCTCTTCGAGCAGCATATTTTATATTCAATAGTTTTATGAGGCTCTTTCAAGAGTAATTTAAATAAGATCTTTTCTTGGCAAAAAAAGCAATTAGAACCATCTTGGGGATGCTACCTCATTCTACCTGTAGGTATTCGTTCATTCAGCTTAGACTCTTGACAGTCCCAGGGCTTTTCATTTTTGAATCCGTAGTCTACATTAAGTCACAAAACATTCATTCTCATTTCATTGACCATAGATATAATACAACAAATAAAGGAATCCATGCTCAACAACAGTTTAAAACTCTTTGAACACAAAATTCAATATGCAGGTCTTAAATTATTTCAGGCATTGTCACAACCACTTCAAAACATTGCAAAGATCTCAAAATTCAAATCTGAAGTAAACACTTTTCTGATCCAGCGTGGATTCTATGACGTGGATAGTTTTATTAAATACAATAAAACCAAATCCTTAGACCTAGATTATTAGGCTTGTTTTTCTTATTGATCTTATTTCTATACTGGTTATTATTTGTTCCATTAGAACAAAATAAACCTTATTGACCTGTCCTATTCCTACCTCAAGGACTACGGATGAAACAAGTAAGTATATAAGTACTTAAATACATTTTTCTAAAAGTTTTAAAAATTACACTTCTCAGACTTGAAATCTCATTGTTTTAAATAAAATAACTGAAAGACTTGAAGACGGACATAATTGAAAGGCGATTTAACTAAGACCTCAAAATAACGTACATGACAATCTCGCAAAGTCGGGCTGTGCCGCAAATTGAACTGAAGGAAATCATTTTTGTACTGAATTACCATTGTACGTGTATGGGTGCGCGGGTGGGTTAGTACCATTGTACGTGTATGGGTGGGTTAATACCATTGTACGTGTATGGGTGGGTTAATACCATTGTACGTGTATGGGTGGGCGGGTGGGTAGTACCATTGTACGTGTATCTATCATTGAACCAATCTATCATATAGTTCCTCTATTATATCCTCTATCTTTGAGAATTTGTGGAATGTCTTGGTCGGACCTAATGGCAATTAGTGATAAATTTAAATTAAACAAAAATGGCGTCAAATGGTCAATTCAAATGGAAACAAAACTAGTAACGTTTCGTTTCCATTTGATTTGAGACGGAAATTGGAAAACATTCAAAATCATAATGAATTGCCCATTTTTACCCTCAAAGAACTTAGACCTTCGAAAATATTTTCTACCAGTGAAATTACCCTATAAAACTACCTCATGAAGAGTGTTTCAAGATGGCTGATCTAGTAACTCATTGTAAATAGTGCTCTCGTTAAACTGCCTTATTTACTTGAATTAGTGACTCTTTGGACTCTGGTTTGCATTTAATTAATTCCATCTTCGTCTTAAACTCCTCAGACATCAATTCTTTGTCCTCAACATTACTTTTAAAAATCTTTAGATCTGCAACGTCCTCGTTTAACAAAGCTATATTATTTTCATTTGATGCAACCCTTTGTTCAAGCATTTTCAAGCCATTCTTAAAATCACTCATCTCTTTCTGAATATCTTGGACTCCCTTTGCTAGTTCGTCCAACTTCTCCAGCTTACCCAGTTTGTTAATGGTCAACTCAAATTTCCCATTAAGATCTGCAAACTGCTTAGAGAGATCAGAGTCAGTATTTACACAAGGAGCACAATCTACTCTACCACATTTCCATGTTTTTTGTGTACCAACATCTATCTTCTTATATTCAGTTTGAGAGATATTCATGCATACTGGATGAAACCATCTACGACAATCACTGTCGCACCCCACTCCTTTATCGAGAACCTTTTTATAGCATACTACACAAAACTCTTTATCAAGGAAGCTTGCCATACTAGTTAGAAGAATGGAACCAATATTACGACCACCGACTCAAAGCTACTCGATCCACCCCAAGCCAGGTAGTCAGCAATATATCAGATCTTGTAGACAGGGATTGAGTATTTAGTACAGTACAGCTTCAATGATACCGACGAAATCTAGATGGCAGTGGCAAAAAAAGTGTTGCATTCCTATTTGCAGGTATATGGTTGAACTGACAATGAATGAATAAGGTTAGAGTTGACAATTGACTTGACAGACAGTAAAGTAAACAAACAGTTGGGAGATGTTATTAACAGGAGGAATGATGGAACATGTTAGTTAAACAAATTTAATTATTGCTTGATTAGTGAGAGAAAACAAGGTATTAAATGATCATTAAAATAGTTGGAGTAAAACACAGTGACACATTTAACTCACAGACGAAGATGGAATTAATTAAATGCAAACCAGAGTCCAAAGAGTCACTAATTCAAGTAAATAAGGAAGTTTAACGAGAGCACTATTTACAATGAGTTACTAGATCAGCCATCTTGAAACACTTCATGAGATAGTTTTATAGGGTAATTTCACTGGTTGAGAATATTTTCGAAGGTCTAAGTTCTTTGAGGGTAAAAATGGGTAATTCATTATGATTTTGAATTTTTTCCAATTTCCGTCTCAAATCAAATGGAAACGAAACGTTACAGGTTTTGTTTCCATTTGAATTGACCATTTGACCCCATTTTTGTTTAAATTTATCACTAATTGCCATTAGGTGCGACCAAGACATTACACAAATTCTCAAAGATAGATTTTCATCAATTGTTTGAATAGGTAAAGAATGTTACCGAGAATAAAACAAGATTTGACTTTCCAGACCGAGGTTTTAAGTGCATCGATATATTAATCTAATACTATTGAAAATATCTTAGGTCCTCATCAATCAGACAGAGTTTAACAAACGCACTCTTTTGAGCCTAGAACTGTTTTCTAGAAGATGTAGACATCAGCATTACTGAAATACTATCTCAATACTGGGAAAAAATCTCTCTTCTAACATAACGGCTAATGAAACTACTAGTCCCTATTATGTGTCATATATAGGTTGTAAAACTTCGCTAAACCAGGTATAATAGAAGGTCTATGGCTAAACTGTCTATTTAGCAGTTTGTTTCAGAAAATTAATCTGTAATTAAGGCAAAGGCCTACTTTTACCAAAAAATAAAAACATATATTATTTATAAAACTTAATATTCTGCAATGGTCACAACATAATCCTTATTACATATATTTGTATTCTGTTTTGAAAAGAGACATTTAAGACATTTTACTCTTTGATTTGTCTGAGGGTAATTTACCCTTAAAAAAAGGGTAATTTTAGTAGGAGCTGAGGGTAATTTGCTCACAGTGGTAGAACAACACTGTTAGCGACGGTCACGGTCACATATTGAGGTGGGGTGGGAGATTGTGAAGTTTTGACGATTTACCGCCAAAACAGAAAAATAAAATTCTCCAAACCACAACTGTTGTCTGCTCAGTTCTGCAATTATCTTACATTCATAAAGTTTTAGATTTAGTGTGACTGTGACGGTATTTAATCTTGTTTGCATATAAATTTACTAAGTTTATATTATAATGAATCGTGAATGGATGAATTAACCAAAAAAATTGTGACAGTTTTCTACATCAGCAAAGGACTCGAACGATAATTACAATAACGACGAATTTTCTAATATTTTCATTTTGGAAATGAACATGTATAGGTCTACTACTACTACCCTATGTATAAACATTTTTTGAAAGTGATAATACTTTTTATGATCTCCATTCTTTGCATCACAATTTTTTAAGTATGGATGAACGTTTTTGCATAGAAACACTAGGTAAGTGTTGGAAAAAACCAATTGTTGTCCTTAATCCTTTTAGTGTCAGAGGATTTTTAAAGTTACTCTCTGCCAATGCCAGAGGGTTTTTATCAATTTGTACAGTGTGCTATTAAAAAATTCTGTAATTATGCATTTAACAATTCTTATTCTTAATTCGGTATATATGCAGTTTCTTGCTACCAAACAAATTTGGAACATTTTGCTTGAAATAGGTCTAGAATTGGCTGTGTTTTCACAAGATATGATTTTTATTCCGCGGAAATAACTTATTTTACCGAAAAATTCGAAAAAAACCAATGTCACAACTTTTAGTATTTTTGTCATATTTCTGTTAATTTAAATGGTATTTTAACACGTTCCCTGCGGATGACGCCGAGTGGCATCATAGCAGATGTTCGAGGAATGCGGGTGACTCCTAGTGGCGTCATTCACGCACATCTATTCCCCCTCCATTTTTGCAAGTAAAAGATTGTCGAAACCTGTTTTGACTGATTGTATCTTGTGTGTCATAAGTTTAGTTGTACGTAAATGATAATCGTTATAGATTTTAGAGTTTTAAGTTATTTTAAAATGAGTGATAAAAATCCTAGTTGTTCACGTGAGTTTGAATCACTTATTTTAAGTGAAATAGATCGTCTTCATGATTTTGATTCCGATATTGAAGACTATAGCAGTGGTGTAAGTTATAGTTTGAGTCAAGTTAGTGATAGCGATAGTGACTTAGGACATATTACTGTATCAGCAAATATATCTCGTACACGTGTACATATTAGAAAAACATCTATTTTTTTTGTAAATATTATATTGAACTTTTTGCAAAACATACAACAACATTGGAAAATGAGAGGAACAGCTATTGGTAAGTACGCACTTCCATTTCATAGTTATAAATAGTATAATAATAGCTCTATTGTACAAAATACCACTTGACGCCACTCGGCGTCATCCGCACACAACATCGATAATTAATGCTGTGTGCGGATGACGCCGAGTGGCGTAGATAAGTTTTTTTTTACAAAACCAATAAAAGTAGTGTTACTATATAGTAAACTATCATTTCATGACTTTATATGGATATTTGATAACATTTTGTGTGTCAGCACTGGCCTACCCTAGCTGTTTGCCATTCGCAGTGAACGTGTTAATCATTTTTTTTTAATTTTGATGTGTTTTTTACGCTGAATACTAATTTGAAAACTATTTTAGTATATCAACCCTTATAGTGCCGGGCCATTTTTGCATTTCGTATGCGAAAAGTGCCAGGCCAATTTTGGCAAAAATGTAAGGTTCCAGGTAAAAATTTATAGAATCCATGTTTTTAGTCATATTTATATAAATTCTTTTTTAAATGAAAGAGCAATAAGTGGTCTATAGAGCTATGTATATATATTTAACCTTTATTTGTAATAAATTTTATTTTTTTCTAAAAACCTTGAGAAAAAAAATTTTTTAAAATATTTTTTCAAGTTTGAAGATTTGTATGTTAGCAAATTAACATATGTTGTTATTTATAATTTTATTTTAGAATATTGTCCTGAACGGAATTTTATAGAGCATTTATAACTGAACTAATACATATAATTTCATTTACTATACTTCTAAAATTATCTCTTTACAAAATTATAACTAAAACATTACAAATTGGTTGCTAAGCGACATACAGGCGAATTGTTGAAAACTGCCGGAACAGTTACGTCATCTAGACACAGTCCAAGCGAAACTGCGTGCAGCGGTCATTGGCAAAGCGTCTGGTATTATTCTGGCGGCCATTTAATAAAACAACGATGCACTATAACAAATACAGCGCGTCTCACAGCGTCGCTGACAGCGATTCCCGGCACTATAAGGGTTAAGACTATTTCTCGATGATCATTGATGATGGCGATAACATATATAATGATGGCGATCTTTATATACAACAACTATTAATCACAAAAACCGAATTCACCTATATTCCCGCTGGAGTGATGGCCGGCAGGCTGTTACGGAGGCCAAACACTCGAATTTAACGCAAATTACGAATCTTTGTTGAGAAAATAGACAATTAGGATAAGTTAGGTTATGTTAATAAAAAATGCATTTTTTGAGCTGAAAAAATAATTTTACTACAAAACCAGTTATATATTTGTGTTCAGCACAAAAAAACACGAGAAATGAAAAAAAATGTTGTCAAAAAATAACAATTTTTAAAAAAGTTCGTTTTTTCACTATCAGATAAAAAACTAGTTTTTCAATTTTTCGGTAAAAAACGAGTTTTCCGTGGATTAAATCAAGCTCCTTAAGAGATATAAACTCATATTTGACCACTTTTTCAACAAGACCTCGTATTTTCAGAGGTGGCAAGAAAGTGCAATTACCCTTAATTCTTACGTATGAGATGCAGACACAACATTGTTGGTATTTTAAGGTGAATATGAATGATTAAATGAGTGTAGTCTGGTTACTAATTGAGTTCAACTGTTCCTCAGAAAGGGCAATTTATTAATAGCCCAACAGCCAGGGCTACAGCTTTACATGGAATCCGAACCATGTATTGGAGGTCTGATTTTCAGCTAATTGACAAGCCTGATACTCAGTTATCTCCCCCACACAACATCCACACAATAACTACCACCCAACATGGACACCCCAGACTTCTCTAGTAGTGTCCACGCCGATAGCAACCACTGAGTGGACGCCATGTCGGTATTAAGAGGACCGAGCCATATCCAACCTATCGCCTACAATCTCCCAAACACTTTGGTAGCTGGGTTACAGCACTGCGCCACTTTATTGCCACCTCTGAAAATACGATTTCATGTCGAAAAAGTGGTGACATATGAGTTTACATCTCTTGATGAGTTTGATTTCATCCGCTTAAAACTCGTTTTTTCCCGAAAAATCAAAAAACTAGTTTTTTATCCGATAGTGAAAAAACCAAATTTTTTAAAAATCGTTATTTTTCAGCAACTTTTTTCATTTCTTGTGTTTTTATGCTGAACAAATATATAACTGGTTTTGTAGTAAAATTATTTTTTCTGCTCGAAAAATGCATTTTTTACTGACTACCTAACTTATCCTAATTGTCTGTTTTCTCAACAAAAATTTGTAATTTGCGTTAAATTTGAGTGTTTGGCCTCTGTTATATTACTCCGGCGGTAATATAGGTGAATTCGGTTTTTGTGATTAATAGTTGTTGTATATAATGATCGCATAATGGCCGCTAAACGTGATTCGCCGCGATAGTAGTTTTTCCGTTATATGTCGATAAATATTTGTAATAGACCAAAATAGTTTTCAATTTTGTATTCAGCGCAAAAAACATCAAAATAAAAAAAATGATTAAAATACCATTTAAATTAACGGAAATATGACAAAAATACTAAAAATTGTGACATTGGGTTTTTCGAATTTTTCGGTAAAATACGTTATTTCCGCAGAATAAAAAGCATATCTGGTGAAAATACAGCCAATTCTAGACCCATTTCATGAGAAATATTCCAAATTTGTTTGGTGGCAAGAAACTGCATATATACCAACATTTCATATCTGTAATTTATTACACAACATTAATATGCCTAATTTTTATACCTAATTATACATAAACAACCAGTCTATTAAAATAAAATATTACTAATAGCCCTGCACTTATGTGCTATTTTTAATAAAAATAAATTTATGAGATAAAACAATTGGGTTCTCTTTTATTTATTTGGGCATCCTTATAACAAAAATAGGTGGGCTCTGTTCAATTACTTTACTTTGAAAAAAAATTTAGTTATTAACACCCTGTTGAAATTTCACAATAATATGTTGATAAAAAAGTTATGGCAATTTTTAAGTTGTTCAAAACAGCTGTTTTCTGGCAGGTTTTGGTACATTTTGTATCAAAATATAACTAAATATACAGACATACCAACATTATCAAGGCAAGTAGAATAACAAGGCAGGTATCATGAAGACTTCATTGGAGAGATCATTCCACTAGCTGTTGAATAAGCGTTATATTACTCAGCAGCATAAACAAAAGTATTATATCTTGAACTGGAACTGCAGAAACTGTTTTACCTGTAGCTAGGGGCAAACTAGCGTTGAGAAATGTGCAAGTGCACGTGTGATATATTCACGTCAGATCTAACAACTTAACACACAAATTTGGGGAGGACACATGGGTGCACTTTCTACTGCACTGCAGTGTGTACGTTAGTTTATGGACCTGTTAAAAATATGGACTTACTCTATAGTGGTCAATGATATCTTAAAAAAAGAGGTGGTGAAATCGTACATGGTGGGTTCATCCAATTAGTACTGAATGAATAGAAATTGCTTTGTGGTAATTTCTACTTATTATTTCTTAAACTGATAGAAGTTAGTATGAAGTTCTTAAACTTAAACTCAAGGCGAGTGAAATATCTTATACGGAATTTCTGACAAAGTTAATACCTTCTGTCCATAATAGAATACAACAATGAGACTAAGGTAAGGTAAAATTTATGGATAATGTATTTGCAAACATTATGCGTGCCTTAAAATATTAGCAGTTGGCCCTATTCAAAAGTATACATTTATATTAGAAATTGTAAGATAACAAACTGTAACATTAAAACAGTTTAAAAGTTCACCAATAAGTAACATAACATTTCAAGACAAAATAAAATTGAACATTATTTTCAAAATATTATCTTGTTACAGAAGACCTGTTAAAAATATGGACTCACTCTATAGTGGTCAATAATATCTTAAAAAAGAGGTGGTGAAATCGTACATGGTGGGTTCATCCAATTAATACTGAAAGACTGCTTTGTGGTAATTTCTACTTATTATTTCTTAAACTCATAGAAGAAAGTATGAAGTTCTTCAACTATTTCAAGGCGAGGGAAATATCTTATTCGGAATTTCTGTCAAAGTTAATACCTTCTGTCCATAGTAGAATACTACAATGAGACTAAGGCAAGGTAAAATTTATTGGATAATGTATTTGCAAACATTATGCATGCCTTATAATATTAACAGTTGGCCCTATTCAAAAATTAAATTTATATTAGAAATTGTAAAATAACAAACTGTAAAATTAAAACAGTTTAAAAGTTCACCAATAAGTAAACATAACATTTGAAGACAAAATAAAATTGAACATTATTTTCAAAATATTATCTTGTTACAGAAGTTCAACTCCACCATGACCTTCTTAATTGCAGTGTTTTCATCCTTGGCTTTTAGGCTCTTGATAAACTACTTACTTGGCCAATATTACGATAAATATTTGTCGTAAGAAGAAACACTACAGAAGAAAAGAAAAACCATTTTAAAAAGTGCCGTTGCGTTAATGAACGCTCGTCTGTCATGACTGCAACACAACGCGAGGCAGTGTACCAACAAAACAGTGTGCGGGTTGTCTGACAGCCTAGAAAAACAAATTGCATGATCTTTAGACAATCGGACCATTGCTCACATTGCAAAATGAGCTGTCCGATGTGTCCACACCTATACCAATACTCTTCTAAGCAGATGGTTAAAGCACTTTATTTCTAACAAACACTTGCATACTTCTCAACTCTCATGTGTCCCTGGCCTTAATGTCAGAACATATACTAGGCCTATGTAAACCAAACATTTATCATTACTAAATTTTGTCAAAATATTTTTTAGAACCAACATAATTTTATTTTCTTCATTTACAAAATTAGAAAAAATAATATCGGCCGCTATGTATATTATATTAGTGTCATTCCTAATACTTAAGCTAACAATATAACCAAACATTTGTATTTCTAGGCTAACAATACTCATTATATCTTGATAATTGATAACATCATTACATTAAATTCTTCTTAAATTAATGTACATATTAATTATTGACAATAGCTTAAAAAAAAAAAAAAATAGTAAAGCTTTAAAAAAAAACAAACACGAATGTGAGAAATCAGCTGTAAAAACGTTATTATTAAAATATTAAGTTGTTGTAAAGTGTTAGTGGACTACTAAGCAAGTCGTTATAAGACAGTTCCTCAAACACAGTAACAGCTGAAACACTGATAAAAGTCAGCTGGTCTCTCCAATTACGTCATCATGATCTCTATCTTATAGTTCTACTTACCTTGAAAATCATGGTTTTTATGTAAAAGTATAAGTTAAAAAATGAAAATATAATCCTAAATCAATAAAAAGTTCAGGCCATTTTTGAATTTTTTTATGAATTTTGTTTGTGGTGTTGGCACTTTATACATAGTTTTTTGGACATCCGGATAACAGGACTTTGGCACTAAAAGGATTAAATTAATTACATATTGGCCTAACAGTAGGCAATTTCTATAGGCCCTAACCTTGTGTATTTTTTTGGAATTATGGCTGTATAGAACATGAACTTCTTGTTGTTTGGCTGAAAATGTGTTTCATGGTAGATGAATAATTTAGAAACAAGAATATGATGTTTTTTATTTAAGTGGTGTGAACTTAAAGGTGATTTTTATGACAACTGCAGTTTCCACCCGCTTAAAGTAAATTAAAATTTACTGTTTTAGGGTGGTTAAAGTTGAGTTAGATTATCAGAGGAAAACACATTTTTCTGGAAAATCTGAAAACTTGATTTTTTATTCAACCCTAGATCGTAAATGCTTTACAAGCCTTTTTTGTAAAAATCATTAACAAAAATAAATATTTTCCAAATGTAAATTTTATCATATAGTTTTTCTTCTCAAGAACTGCACATTCATACACTACCATCAAAACTTACATAAAAATTTAGTAAATAATTATTGTCAAGAAAAAATTGAAAAGAATTTGAAAATATTGTACGTCAATTATAATTTATAACCCTCCTTAGGAGCACCAAAAATCTTTTTGTAAATAATTCCAAAATAGCCAAATTTTTTATTATTTAGCGGACTGTAATAATATGTACATTTTAAATAAACTAATAGGTTTGTTTGGAATTGTTTTGTTTACATAAAATGCCAAAATGAAAAATTTGCAAAGTTGCAGTATAAAGGCGGTAAAAACGCCTTATTCTGTCTTATGGTTATTTTCCCACTCCTGACCTCTGCGTTGGGCGGGAATTGAGGGGAAGTTTCTTGTTGCACATTTTAATTTTATTTTCTACATTCATAAAATTGGATAAAACATTATTAAAAATCTGAAATCTATAGAACAGAACATACTGCATCGATTGGACCAACTTTGTTATGATTGCTTGATGATAAACATATGTTTTGTTGATTTTAATGCAACAGCATAAATTATGCCGTACCTCACATTTAGAAGGGATTTTGTGTACAACATATATGTTATGCTTTACGATCCAGGGTTAAAGAATGGAAAACTTTAATTTCAGTATAGGCCTATTTGTTTTATTGTTCAGAATAAAAATAGAGTAAAGTCCCGAAAATCCGCTTAATCTGAAACAGAAATTGGCAAAAGATTTTGGGAAAATAAAAATGCAGTTGCTGTAAGAAATACTTTACATATCTAAAACTGACAAGTACATATTATTTCAAGTACTTAACTAATAACTGTTAATAAACTTTTTAAAGGTTAATTTGGTTTGAAAAAAAAATCAGTTAAATTATTTGCTTTTAACCCTTTCAGTACCGCACAAAAAATAAAAACTAAGGAATACTAATGGAATACTGAGGGATACCGGGCTCTTTTTAGACTGATTTACACGAATTTACATTTTTTGCTATATATTTCTTATTTATTAACATAAACCAATAATTTTTTTAATATTATTACATAAAATAAAATTCTGTAACGTTTTACGTAGTAAGCTTACTATATAAATGTACTCATAAAAAATTTTGTTTCATTTGTTCACTTTTAACATTAAAAATTATCTTTAAAAAAATTACCAGTAAAAAAATGAGTTACTGAACTGAGAACCAAAACTAAAACTTCACAATTACAAAGTTATTTATAGTTTTGATTAAAATTAACATTTTTATGACGTTAAAAACAAAGTTAGCATTTATGGTTTGGTAAGCATTGTGGATGCACAACCTTAGATTAGACAATTTTTTATGTTGGAATGTTGCCTTCTGAACTAACTAACAAACTTAACATAATAATAATAATATAATAATAATAATGTAACTAAACTAACTAACAAGTATTATAACTTATATAAGGTAACCAAAGAACATAATAAAACAAATATACATAGACAGATGAAAGTGAGTGATCGTATGAAATGAAACAAAGAGCTGACTTGTCAACATTCTCTACATCAGCTGTTAATAAATAAAAAGTAGAAATATAAATAAATCTATATATATCTTTGTTTATTAGTGACTATTTTCATATTTCATCTGATTAGTATTGTCGTAAAATAAAAATTAAATTAAAAAAATTTTGAGCGTCCTGATATCTGGACGTTTGTATTTCTCAACCACCCAGCCCACGCCCTGATATAGGAACGGTAGTACTTTTCATCTGCCCGGCTCACATCCTGATATCTGGATGTTAGTACGGAAAGGGTTTAGAATTCCTCCTCCCTCGAAGCTAAATTACGCCAGCGTCTCAAAACAATGATATCCATTGGGGTCATTTCGGGGCATTACTGTACGTAGCACAGAACTTAAAACGCAGAGGTACGGTATGGAAACAACAAAACTGAGACATGTAAACACAGGAGTTTGAACTGTTGATGTGAGACTGACAGTGGGAATTGGGAACAGGTAGCGTGACTTTATATGAGAACTTATATGAGGTAGCGTGACAACGCTAGATATATGCACACGACTTCTGTTTGGTTGCAAATTCAACGGCATCAAGTAGAGCTTAGCCTGGGATCAATTTCCAGTAGTGACTCCCAACCTTCTGTCTTGAAAAATGGTGTTTTCTTATTCTTATTCTTACATATGAGACGCCGACACAACGTTGTTGGTATTTTAAGGTGAATATTATGTATGCGGTTATATGAGTGTAGTCTGGTTACTAACTGAGTTCAACTGTTCCTCAGAAAGGGCAATTTATTAAAAGCCCAACAGCCAGGGCAACTAAGGGACCTACAGTTTTACGTGGAATCTGAACCACGTATTGCTGGTCTGATTTTCAGCTAATTGACAAGCGTGATACTCAGTTATCTTCCTCACACAACATCCGCACAATGATTACCACCCAACATGGACACCCCAGACTTCACTAGTAGTGTCCACGCCGATAACAACCATCAAGCGGACGCATGTCGGTATTAAGAGGACCGAGCATCCAACCTATCGCCTACAATCTCCCAAACACTTTGTCCCCATGTTGCATTCAAAACTAAAGTACTGTAATTATTGATAGGCATACTATTTATGTTGTTTTTATTAAAAGAATGTTTTTAAGAAAATCTGTTTAATCCTAAATGGGTTCAGGCTCAATTATTTCAGATTACTGGGTCTCCACTGTATGTGATTGGTTTTGTTAAAAATGATAATTTTCACTCTTAAAACCACTTTCAGAACCCAACCAAATATAATCTAAATTAAAAAAAAAAGACGTCCATCCTTTACAACAATTGGAGATTTGTTTTAAATTTGGAAGCCTGACCTCCAAATACATAGTCTATGTAACTTTGTTTTTCATAGTTAATAGTTGCTGTTTATAATGATTAGGTTATGGCCACTAATCGCGATTCGCCGTGACAGTAGTTTTTTTTCATAAAACCTTGGAACAACTGGTATTTACCTTTTCCCAGCATGGCAGGCTATTTTTGCTTAATGTGCAGGTGTTTGTTATGAAATGGTTTTTATGCAGTTTCTTGCCACCAAACAGAATTTGAAAACTTTGCCTGAAATGGTTCAAGAATTGGCTAGGCCTATATTTTCACAAGATGTTTTTTATTCTAAGGAAATCACATATTTTACTGAACATTTCGAAAAAACCTACCTCACAACTTTTAGTATTTTTGACATATTTCCATTTAATTAAAATTATATTATGATAATCTTTTTTTATTTTGATGTTTGTTTTTTTTTTTTGCGCTGAATACAAATTTGGAAACTATTTTGGTCTATAACAATTATTTCTCGAGATATAACAGAAAAACTAATTTCACTCTTCTCTTTTTTATTGTTAGATTACTGTTTGAAACAGAGCATTTCAAAAGATTAACACCCTTCTTTATTCAAATACACATTATTTGGTGATACGTATTCAGAGAACTTTTTTGCCAGTTCAGGAGTACCACAAGGGCCTAACGTGGGACCTTTGTTTATTTTGTTATTTATAAATGACATTTCATCTTTTCTGAACTGTGAAATTCAGCTTTATGCCGATGATATTAAAATATCTATGCAGATTGCCAATATAAGAGACCATTTGGCTCTTCAATCCTGTATCATTTCGGCTGTGAGGTGGGCTAAAGACAATTACATGCCGCTCAACCATAGCATAACAATGGTGGTTTTGTTCACGTGTAAAACTAAGACATCAATAGTCAATTTTTTATTCACATAACGTTTACAATACAGCAAAAGCTGAAAAAACAGGTGAATAGCCAAAAATTATAAGAACAAAGTTATATTCAAGTTATGAAATACGTCTTTATTTAACCAGGCGAAGTTGGAACTAGAAAGTCCCTTCTTCCACTTAACCTGAAGTTCTCTTAAAACTACAATAAATGGCACAAATTACTAATTTTAAAGTATGATACTGTAATGTATTATTACAAAACATCTTCCAAGAACTCTTTTACATTATAATAAGCTTTACTGACGAGCAGTTTAGTAACTTCTTTTTTAAATAAATAAACGTTTTCAATAGAATTAATTTTTTGTGGGATTTTATTATATAATTTTATTCCCAAATATAATGAGGTAGTTTTTCTAGAGAAGCAAGCCTGTGAATGGGCAGCTGAAAATCATGTTTGTTTCAAGTCAAATAATAATGGTGGTTATTTTCATTCATAACACTTTCAAAATTATTTTTGACAAATATTAAACATTTAAAAATGTATAAAGAAGGTAGTGTTAAAATTTTAAGTTCAGTAAATATTGTTCTACAAGATTTGTTATTGTCAGAGAAGGTCATAATTCTAAGAATTTTTTTTGAATTTTGAAAATGGTTTCAGCATTTGAGCTGTTACCCCAGAACTCTATTCCATATTGCATCCTTGAAACAAATAACGAAAAATGTACTATTAACTTTGTTTTAAGGTTAGTTATATTCTGTAGAATTTGCATCTGAAAACAGACTGTATTGAGACCTTTTGCTAAACTACATTTTGTATTTTCATTCCTAAAAATGTTGTAGAATTAATGTTCTTTATATCTGTACCCTTAAAACTTATTCATAAGTCATAATTTCCCCTATTTTGGCTTGTCTTAAAATGCAATATTTGAGTTTTTGTGCAATTTAGTGTAAGACCATTGGCCGTAAACCAACTGTTAAGTTCTTCAAAAATACTGTTCAATAAATTTTGTAATATACTAGAATTTTTAGATTTCAGTAAGGCAGTAGTATCGTCTGCATATAATATGAGTTTGGAAAGAAGGGCAGATCATTAACATATATTAGAAACAAAAGAGGCCCCAATATTGATTCCTGGGGAACACCACAGTGACATTTTTTCCAATTTGAAAAATATTTAACGTGGTTTTTAAATATTACTGTTCTTTGGAATTGATGTGTGAAGTAAGATTTCAGCCAATTCAAATATGTTTTAGAAATATTGTAATGTTTGAGTTTTGACAATAAGATATCATGCACTACACAGTCAAATCCTTTAGACAGATCACAAAAATCCCATCTACACTCTCCGATCTGTCCAAGCCACATCCAACTTCCCACAGAAGATCTGCTATTGCAAAAGCTGTTTTTCTCCCTCACCTAAATCCATATTGCTCATTTACAAAAATATTGTTAGTCTCAAAAAAAATCAGATAACTGCTCAAAAGCTATTTTTTCAAACATTTTAAAAACTGCTGGCAAAACTGACACAGGTCAATAATTTTCGGGTAAAGTTTTATTTCCCTTTTCAAAAAGGGGCTTGATTTCTGCAAATTTTAATTGATAAGGGAAAATCCCACTTTGTAAAGACTGATTAATTATCACACTTAATCATTCTTCGTTTATGACATAGTGGTTGTAGACTCCAACAACTGTTCACAATCTTGGCGTCCTTGTAGACTGCAAGTTAGTCTTCTCTGAACTTGTAAATTGTGTTGTATCAACACCTAGGAGGAACTTGGGTCTCCCATTGTAGATCGTCAGGTATTTCAAGCGTACAAGTCCTTGATCTGAAGTCAACTTGAGTATGCCACTGTTATTTGGAATAGGGACTGGGTGTAAAGAATTGCAGTCTTCAAGGCTGTCCTGAAGAGATTCCTCTAATGGATGGAGTGGAAGTTCAGGAACTTGGTGAAGTGGAAACACGTGCAGAACTGAAATGATCAACATTATTAGCTTGTTGAGCTGTGGCAATTATTTTATCATGGCCACGCTAGTTTAGTTTAGGCTATTGGTCTAAGAGTTCCAGAGGATCCCTTTCGATCAAGAGATCTATTTGTTTGCTCATACTTTACTCAAGTGTTGCATGTTAGTCCTGAAGGCTGTTTTGGATACTTGAGAGTTCAACTGGTCAGTGTCATTGCCAGTAGGTAATAAAAAACATCAAGAAAAAAAAGATGATGTTCAACTGAAGTATATGTACTATTTGATCCGAGAGTAGAGGTATATTATATGAAATATTTACATTTTGAAAACATCCTAAAAACTTATCTAGTAATTTAACTTTAACTATTAGAACAAAGTTATTTTGGAAACTTTAACTATCTATGATCAACATTCTATTTATAGTACAATTTTAATAACCGTATATCGGCAGTGCACTACTAATCTAAACCAATAAATGTAGTTTAATGAATCGAGTGACCTAATTTGAGTGAGTGTTTGTTCTACCACTGCTTCCGGAGCCCGAGTCTACCATTATAAAAATTGAACTATACCTTGTATACTTGGTGGGGCGTAATTAGCCTAATTAATTTGGTGGACCATATTTGATGAATAAATTAAGAACTGCACAGTGCTATTTTTTATTCTGTTAAAAAAAAAAAAACTGAAGGGTGGCAGCTCTTATCCAGTGTATACAATTCAACATTCCACCTCTTTTGGCACACTTCAAATATAAATGATACAACTGTGTTTGTTAATCAGAAATGGTAATGTGGGCCAAGATAACTTGTATCAAACACAATCTATGTAAACTGCATGTAGTAAACAAATCTATTTGCAAACATTCTTTTTCATACTTTAGATCAAAGTTGTTTAACCAGATTTTCATATAAAACAAATTGCGATATAAAACAAAGAATTACTCTTAAAAACCAATAAAACAACTAACAATATGACTTGACTCTTCTGTTTAATTTCTAATAATGTTATATTGTATACAAACATTTTTTTAACTCTATATCCTCAGTTTGATAAATGTTTTCTTTTTTCTTTAGCAGATAAAGTCTTTAGATTTTACATCGATCGCCAGATTCAAACATAATTTCATTTCATAAGCTATTTTCCAGTTAAATTTTACGTTTCTTCTTTATATGAGAAATGTATTTAAATGAAAATTAACTCATTTATTTATAAATTGTTCTTGTTATCTATGATTTATATGATTATGAATTTAATAGTATATTGGAAAGATAGGACATCAGCAAACTTACCTTAGAAGACAAGTTCACTAACACCAGAGTAGTAGTAACATATACAAAAGAAACACATAATCACACAAATTTTCAATGCCACTGGCACTTTCTTTAAGTGAGTAGAGGGAGGACTGACATAGCTTCCACTGTTGCTTGGTAGGTGGTTGTGGTGGGGGTTGTACATCCATAGAGCAACACTCAGGAATCGATGCAGTTTTTATTTTTTTTTTTTTCCAGTTGGTATATATATGAAGTTTGCTGATGGGGAAGGGGTTGAGGGGAAGTAGTCTATCTTATGTCCAGATGAGGTGGGTCACAGGATTTAGTTTTTTGGATAACTAAATCCAGTGACCCACCTAATCTGGACATAAGATAACCACTTATACCACTGACCCACCTAATACCCAGCAACAGTGGAAGCCATCTCTCTTTCTCTCGCTCGCCTGAAGAAAGTGTCAGTGGCATTGAAAATTTGTGTGATTATGTGTTTCTTTTGTGTGTGTTACTACTACTATGGTGTTAGTGAACTTGTCTTCTTAGGTAAGTTTGCTGATGTCCTATCTCTCCAATGTACTAATTCCTGGCCTAGTGCCCTTTAACCTAACCTAGAATTTAAATAGTGTAACATTCATAAATATATGACGATATACATATATATATATATATATATATTTGCCTTGCTTTCTTTCACTACAAATCATTCTAACGCAAATTTTAATTATTATTGATCTTTTTCAGGTTTACATAAGAATTTAAAAGGAAACCAATGTTATGAAAATAAAAAACAAATTGTTTTAGTAACAACCCCAGACATTTCCAGTAACAGTGAACACCTTTGCTACCATTCGAATGGTTTAGCTCGATCCACAGAAAATAATGACTCAACTGATTTATTGTGTTTTTCTGATGAGGATAGCTCACTTTTTGAAACAGAGCATTTAAAAAAATTAACACCCTTCTATGTTTCTGTGCCTTCTATAGCTAAATTGAAAAAAATCAAAGAAGTTTTATCAGAAGTTAATGCAAAATATTTAGATTGGAAGATTAGTGAAATAGTGTTAAATAAATACAAAATTGTTAGTTCTGAAATGCCCTCCAACACTGAAAAAAAAGTAAAAGACATCATTACATCGTCTAGTGTTCAAAAATTTAAAATTATGAAAAACAGGAGGGGAGAGAGTTTTAGTATTCTGGGCTTAGAAGAAGCTGATTTTGATACTTTATATAAAAAATCTTTACTGTCCTCTGAAAAAAAAGAACTCACTAGTAAGATGATGATTTTATTGAATACCAGTATTCAACAATTGAATGATGAGAAGGACAAATTAAAAGGTAAGAGTATTATTTGTAATGTTATAAGTAATCCTACTATAAATGTGCATGAACAAGTACTTGGTTTCAGTAAAATTGTATAACGTTGAAATAGGATGTATAGAATAGAAATTATTGATTTCTTAACTATCACAGAAGGTTATGATGGTTTAAAATATCCATCCAATAAAAGATAATTTTGACCAGTTTTTTCTGTCCTGTCAAAAATAAATCTTTAAAAACCAATTATTAATAATACCTAATTATAGTGAGGCTGCTTTGATTGCGACCTAATTAAAGAATCTGTGTGGGAGAGATAAAGATAGTCATTGAAGTAAGACAGAAATTAGTCTTCTCCCACCACTGAACCAGCGTGCCACTGGGCCACTTTAATATTTCGTCATCATCGATATGGAGTAGGAAGCTCCGCCTATTACATCATTGTGCTATGTGACCATTGGCGGGTAAGGAATGTGGAGGGAACTGGAATCTAGTACAGCTGGGACAAGGCGCAAGGGGAAAAGGAGCTGTGATAGGTTTGTTGTCATTACCAATAGATGTTGAGGTTGTATTGTAATTTGATTTGTAATATTATTGTGTTTTAAATATATAATTAATTTGCAATACTTATGATGTGATTGAAATGTTCAGTGACCTACCTTCTAACTGAAATAATATTTATCACTAATTTCATTAATGTTTTATTTACATATTACTTCGTATACAATTTTAAACGGTGTGCTTTGCTAAATCTGTAAGTCGTTATAGATTGAGCAAGAACGTAATGTTCAATTTCAATATGATTATAATTTAAAATGTAATTTTACTACAAAAATGACAATATAGGTACAAGATTATGGCTACATTATATCGACTTTTATAATTCAAGCAGTTTTCTTCAGTTAACTTCACTAGCTGATCGTGTCCGTTGTCCCCACTTCCAACACTGCCCCTCATGCCAACTAGACAGAGTGGTGGAACACTTCCCCTCTGCTGCTGGAGCCTCTACATGCATTAAATATACCACGCAGGTCGCTTTCAACCAGGCCCAATTATATTAATTCCTAAATAGTAGGTAACAATAATTGTTTTGAAACAATGATAGTTTTAAAACATTGATCTGCAATCTACAAATCCTTCCAGTTTTTTTTACCAAACAAATAGCAAATCTATTTGTTTTAAAATTCTTTATATTTTTAAGCAGAAAATGGAAAGTGGCCTTACCTTAAAGAAATTCAGATAATTTTTGTGTAGACAAATCAGGGAGGACATATTAAACCAAGAGATTATTCGAATGTACATTTTAAAGTAGGTATCAGTTAATGAACTTAAAAAATAGATAAGAAAATTGATTCAAACAATGCACAAAGTGCTACTGGCAAAGGATACATTGACTTCTCCGTAAAACATTTTTACTGGCACCAAAATGCTTAATATCCTTTACTGATTAATGTATAAAAAATACCTTTGTACAAAATTATGATTAACCCCAAACACTATAAATCTAAAGGAAAATGTGAATATTCTTTTTAATTAATATATCCACCCGAATCTCAGCTTTGACTGCTCTGTACATCACTTTTCAGTAGCGAAAAGATCACTGGCTTAGATTTTTCTGGCATCTCAATTCTGAATGACCGTTCATAATTTAGGTCAAAGGCTTAAAGGCAGTTGCCGTTAAAATCAGATTTCACTGAAAGTTTTTTTGTCATAAGAGGTACGTTTGGACAACTTTCGCAGAATAGCTATAGCTAAACATGCTATTATTGTGTCTAACCATTTTTAACAAGTCTGCTACTGGTATGTGTCCAAGGAGGATGAGGCTAGAGCAGTTGCCAAAAAGACAATTAGAATCAAAGTCCCATTATTCTGACAAAGTTCTACTTACATTTGTTCTTCCTAAAAAGATTAACCTTGTACCCGATTTTTTTTATCTTTGTAGGTAGGCGCTATAGACTGACAAAATACTGTTTGGACACTATTAATGTTAACCATTAAGTAAGAAAAAATTAAATGTTTATCTTTAAATAGGAAAGATCAAACTTTCAAAGCGTACTAAGGACTTGTACCATTTTGAAGATCATATGCATTCCACATTCTATACTTAACAGCTCATATTACTACTGTAATTTGAACTATTTCTGTTTTAAATATAACTTGTTATAATATTGCAGGTATATTTGGCAGTCACTGTTTGAAGGTTACTCCAGGTGACACAGCTTTGAGTGAAGAACGTGTGCAACAAGCACAAATGATTGATGAGCTAAAACTGCGGCTAGACCATGGCCATGAGTTGCTTGTTTCTGATAAACAGATAATGCAACAGTTGGCTCAAATAGAAGTAAATGCCACGAGAAAATTACAGAACACTTCATACTTGACACTTAAAGATAAAACAAGACATCTCAGTAATAACTTACGGTGAGCCCTATTTTCATTGCCTTTATAATAAATTTATTCAATACCGTATATTATTAGATTTTGTGTACAATAAACATACTGTATTTAAGTGTATAGCATTTTGTTTAACTACTTGAAAAAATCAGAAAGAACTAATATGAGACAAAAACAAGATGTACAGCACGGTATGCATTTTACCTAGATTATTTTTATTTAATGAGTATTCATGCGAGATATGTCCTGTGCCCTTATTATTAATAATAATATAGTTTTAATGACACATGTTTTCAGCTCATTTAAGGATTTACTTATGACAAGGGTAGTTGTGTCATCAGAAAAAAAGGATCATACGTATTTTTATCTACATTTTGTTACTATTAATTATATGGATTCAATGTTATTATTTTATTATCATTAACTCATTTTAACAAATTGTCTTAGCATTAAGATTTTAAATGTAATAAATATACTGAATAATCTACAATGCACCTGTTATAGCTGCTATGCAGCAAAATATGTAACGTTTTTGTGCAAATAAACAAATAAATAAAAATTTAACATCCCCACTGAGCCAACGGTCGGTACTTCACTCGTTGAATAAAGTTCACACACAGGCTTGCAAGCCCATGTGAACTGGTGGTAGGTGTGAAGTTTAAAAAAATAAAACTTCATTTTCTAATGATAAAAATAATGTTGTTTTTGTCACTTAAATTTTGTTGATTTATTAATTATTTTTTTTTTTTTTAAACTCAACAGTCCAGAAACCTCTTTAATCTGGCAAGAACTGGGTCCCAAAGGTGCAGGATTAAAGAGGTTCCACTGTAATATAAAAACCAGTTGCAATTGATTATGAAGCACTTGTAATCTGGCAAGAACTGGGTCCCAAAGGTGCAGGATTAAAGAGGTTCCACTGTAATATAAAAACCAGTTGCAATTGATTATGAAGCACTTGTAATTTGATTAGTGAATTGAGCTTGTTTAAACATGTTTTGTAGGTTGAGTTTTTCTGACAAAATCATTTTGGATTATTTTGAATCTCATTACTTCTGCATCATGTTCTAGTGCTTATTCATCTCTGTTTATTTAGCAAGTATATTTGTTTCTTCTTTTATTTTCTATTTACTCATGTTTTGTGGCCATAACTTTTCCAAGACTTTACGCAATATTTTACTCTTCAGATCAGCCAAATTAATTTTAACTGTAATAATGGCATATTTTATATTGAACTATCACTGGAAACCTGTAACACTGCAATTTTGTAAAAATAAATAACTTTTGGACAAATATACTTGTGTAGTTCCATTTAAAATGTTGAATTACACCTTGGTCTACTGGTTGAATCTATGTCACAAACTCTTAGCATCAATGCTGTGTTGATAACCTTAATAGGTGCTGAATTAGCAAATCTTTCAAACCAGTAGTCTAAATATCAGTCTAACTGTATATTTTGTGTTTATTTGTATGGTCCTCATCAAATTGTTTCATACTGAAAATAAAAATCCTGCAAGTCAATCACTAAAAAATAATTTAGTTTGGTTTATTGAGCAAACAACTCTTTCTTAAGAGTTTTTTAAGTCCAAGTGATTTGAAAGAATCTTGATTAAACAGATATCAATCCAATTTTGATCTATACCTTTCATTCCTACCCTAAATGTCGGACACAACTTTATTCTTCAGAAAGTGCCAGTGTTTTGACCTTAAGAAACTCAATGACTAATAGTACCCTTTCCTCACAATGTTTTATCTATTCTTGAATGTGCCACAAAAAACATTTCTGGAACAACTACTTATTGTATAGTTTAATGCCAATGTACTACAGAGTGTTTTTTCAAAAGCTGCTGATCTGAATTGCTCATGCCTATCATGCTGCTAGACAATACTGAAACTGCAATCTTTAAGAGCTGGTCAGTCATATTTTCTATAAAAAAAAAAAAAAAAAAAAAATATATATATATATATAAGAATATTTGTTAAGAAATATTGTGCCAAAATATAATAAGTTTATTTGTTATAAATAAAACAGAAGGATATATATATATATATATATACAGTATATATATATCCTTCTGTTCCTAAACATATAACTACTGTTTTATTTATAACAAATAAACTTATTATATTTTGGCACAATATTTCTTAACCCATTTCTCTTGCATTGTACTATATCATTTTAAAAATAATAATTTCATATATGTTTAAATAGGGTACGCTTATAATTTCATATTCCCTAATTGGTTATGCATTCTTTGTAATTATCTAAAGCATGAGAAGGAAAAGATGTATGTAAAAGTTACAGGTGCAGTTTCAATTATTGGAAAGTATATGAGTATTTTACATACAAACAGAAAATGTTATTACATTATAAGGGATACCACCACTTACTTTAGTTACTCGCTTACTTGCCTTTGCTTATATTTCACAATAGGGAGGGTTTCCATATTTTCTTTATTAGAATCCATAGACTCTGCCCTTACCTTACTTTATTACATTCATGGTTGAAACAATATATGCTCACTGATCCCCTTCACTGTTTTCCTAACCATTTCACTTCTTGCATTGTTCAAACCATAAACTCATTGCTTGGCTGTAATCTCACCTTTATTTAGAATGTAAATGACCATTAATTATTATATAAATGTATTGACTGTTATTATATATTTTTCAGCATTCTTAGGCATAAAATTGATCAAATTAGTCTAGCCGATGTTAACCATACAAGGTCTATAAACACAGATGGAGAAAGCTTGAGAACCTCAGTAGATAGCTTAAATGAAAAACGGAAGAGTTTAATGAAAATGCTGGAAAAGTATGGAAGAAAAGAGAAGGCGTCAAAAACCTTCAGTGATATTGTGGCTGAGTATTCAAAAACTCAAAGGCAGTTATATCACAAACAACAAACACTGAAGATATTAAATGAGCCTGATGAAAGTTTTTCATAATTATATTACTGATTTTCTTAGTATATATAATTAAATATATATGTAAATACTGTATAATGTTTATCTCGATAATTTTATAGTTTTATCAGTAACAAACTGATATTTTTATGTTTGTAAAAATATATATCCTATAATAATAAAAAAAGCTTTGTCATATAAGCATTATTTTTTCTATCCACTTTTAACTCATTTTAATCTTAAGAATATTTTTAGAAATATCTTTCAATATTCAGGAAGACAACTTACAATTTAACAAAATGGGTATATTTTCATAAGTGTTCAATTAAAAAATTGTTTAGGTGTGAATCATTTGATAACCTCAAATAATTTTCTGTTTACTATGGTTTTTGGGTTCGGAGGATTGCGTCCTCAATGTACACAAAGCATCAGCACTTCTATTGCATTAAGTTTAGAAATCTTATAGAAAGCAAAGCAGTGCCAACCAAAGTGAATCGTTGTTACTGAACTACCGGGTTATTGTAACTTGAGGGTTATAAACTTTTATTTAAATTGTGAAAGTGGAAAAGTTCACTCTTTTAACTGTCTTGGACCATTTATATTAATTGTCAATTTAATAGTTGTGATTATATTGATTTTGTTTAGTTGGACTGAATCTAATCTTTGAAAGGTTGAAAATAAGTTTAAAAAATATTTTTTAATTCACTAAAAGTTAAATGGTGCACTATAAAGCATCATCACAATCAACAGGAATCAACTAAACAGTTGAATTTAGCAACACCATAATAACTGACTCAAATACAACTTGTTTCTTAAAATCAACTTTTAAAATATGCTTATCCCCTAATAGAAAATTATAAAGGATAGCAAAAAGTTTCATTTCACCACCTGTTGATGTTCCTACAGTAACAAGCCCAAAGGATTTTAGAGTCTGTGGAACTGACATAATACAGTCAAGCACTTAATTTTACTTGCTGCCTTTGGACTGTCTCCTAGCCTTATACAATGGGTAAAATTTTATCTCTATGAAAGATTGTTCAGGGTTGCCTTTGGTAGAGAACTTTCTGTTAGCTTCGTTGTCAGTTCTGGTGCCCTACAAAGTAAGTACACACATCTTATAGTCCTTGGTTTGTACCTATTTATTAATGATATCACTTGTCTTGAATAGCTAACTTCAGCTGTTTGATGATGATATCAAAGACTCACAACCTATTTCGAGAACCAAAGATCATTTAGCCTTACAGTCAGCCGTTGACTTTGCTGTCAAGTAGTCTGCTGCTAATCATATGCAACTGATTCTGTAGTTAAGACAATGTCTGATCTCAGTGTTCACATGGACTGCGAGTTGATCTTCCAACATATTAGTGTTCTTGTTTATAAAGCTAGAAGGAACTTGGTTCTTATCTTGTGGATTGCCTGATCCTTTGTTAACAGAGTATTGCGTAACTCATTATATATCCCTAGTCAGGAGTCATCTGAAGGACCTCTTTCCAAAGTTTGATGGGCAAGCTAGACATTCGGCTGGACAACTCAATCAGCCCAATTTACTATGGCTGACCTTTTGACCACAGCATTTCGGTAGATTAGATTGTTTATAGAGATTCAAAGTATACCTTTATTTAGATGGAACAGATTGCGGTGTCCCATAAGGGTTTCTGTGACCTTGCAGTTGGATGCATCGCTATTAGTTATACTGACTAAATTTGTTTGCCGTTTGTAGAATTGCAAGAGGCAGGTCAAGATGACCTTAAAAACCTAACAAGGTAAAATCTTTGTTTGCAAAAATTGTATTAATTAAATAAATCTTACAACTAATTAACTCAAAAACTATAAAGGCTGTTGTGTTACAGCTAGAGTCCTGTTTTAACACTCCCTGGGTGCCTCAATTTGGTGAGTGGGCGTAGAGACGTGGTAGGCCAAATAGTTAAAAAAAAATAATATTTGTTTTTTCTGGGGGAGATGAATTAATGCATGCTGCATGGCCCTTGCCTCTATGCAACAGTGCCGAACTTATACAGGCTCAATGTCTGATGGACTACTGGTTAAAAACCCTTTCTTCGACACCCACCATACCTGGAATTATTTAATAAATTACCTATGCTTGGCCTTCAGTGATAAAAGTTCCAAATTGATTTTCTCTTAAAGCCGACCAAGATCAACTTTTTCTGTAACGCTGTTGCAAAATGTGCTCAAGGCTGCAAGTATCCTCTCACCAACTATTACTAATTTCATACAATTTTAATCACAACAATTATGGTTAATATGCAGATTTAAGACAAAAATTGCTTACATTATTTTGAAATGTTGTTTTGGTCCGAGAATTCAAATAAATGTTTTCCAAAAATAAGTGGGTTTGTGTTACTTACTTACTCTAACTCTCATGAATATCGATGCCCAAGAATGGATTTTGTCTCACCAACAAGTTCCCTCCATATTTTCCTGTCCTCTTTGTGTTCTGTTGTAGCTCTGAGTGTTGCAATGTCTATCTTAATACCATCTCACCACCTTTTTGGTTTGTCCGGGGGTCTTCTTCCTTCTGGTCTCCCCATTCCAACTTTTCTCAGTAGAGTCTCTTCCTCTACGCCATTCATGGCCTGCCCATCTCATTATTCTTGATCATAGAATGGTTACTATGTCATAGTCATTGTATTGCAGTCTTGTCTCTTGATTTTGTCAACATCTCTATTCTCCCTAGTAGGCTCATAGTCTATTCTCAAACACAATGAGTTTATTTTCTTCTTTCTTGTTTAGTATCCAGGTTTCATTATGCATTAGTAAGGCGCTGATCAACAAGATATGGGCAAATGAATGTAGATGAACGAGTGAAGTCATTGTTACTATTTAAGGTTAACTGCTCCTCAGAAAGAGCTATTTATTAATAGCCCAATAGCCAGGGTAATTAAGGGACCTACTCCTATCCGAATCACGTAGTGTTGGTCTTATTTTCAGCTAACTGACATGCCTGACACCCAGTTCTCTTCCCTACATAACATCTAAATCCTGACTACCATCTAACATGGACATCCCAGTCTTCTCTAGTAGTGTCCACGTTGATGGCAACTATTGAGCGGACGCCAAGTCCGTATTAAGAGGACCGAGCATTGAACTTTTCGCCTACAATTCCTCAACACTTTACCCACAAGTAGCTGGGTTACTGCATACACCACCATACAATGTTATACAACAGAAATTAATTTGTACCAGATTGTTACACCTCAGTGTCAGTTACATCAGAGATACCACTGGTACCAGTGTTCTAAGTACTAATTATAACACAGTTCGGTTTCTGCATCATAGAGAAGTACTGGCCACATGATAATTTTTTTAAATTAGTCATCAGTGATCAAGTTAGGAGTCTATTATCTAATGTGGTTAGTTATGTGCTATGTGCGCTTATATTTATATTAATTTAGTTAACCCTAGATTACTTATGTGTCGTAAAAATTACGACTCGCCGTTTCCAAAAATGCTTTATCTAGACAAATAGTGCGCCCCCAGCCCCCCCACTCCCAGTACCTTCCTCCCGCCATTAGACAACACCAGTCGCGGAGTGGCACGCCTACCAGTCAGTTCTATCATTACGCATTCCTGTCTGTCTCGTCAATTTGACGACACATAAGTAGTAAAGTAACTTTTTTCCGTGAAAGTTGTTGATTGTTTTTATGCTGTTAGATTGGTTTTATTTCATAGTATAAGTGTTTTAGCAGTTATTATTTTTAGTTAGTTTTCAAGTTGTAAATATCAATTTTTATTTCATAGTTTTATTTCATAGTATAAGTGTTTTAGCAGTTATTATTGGTAGTTAGTTTTCAAGTTGTAAATATCAATTTTTATACATCATGGGTGATGAAAATGACCGTGTAAGTGTACAAATAAGGAAATATTTAGAAGAGGATAGCGATCCTGACAGTGAAAATAGTGGTAGTGAACAAGAAGATGTTTTAGAGACCGATGATGTGGAAAGCACTGACGCAGACGACACAGATGCTGATGAAACTTACCAACCTCCAGTACGTGACCGGAAGCGAGTTTACGTGAGTGAATCGTCTGATAGTGACATTGAGGTTCAGTCGGTTACAAGTAAAAAACGACGTAGGCCTGAAAGTTTGACTTTACGTCAACCTGTGCCTGATAAACCTACGCCTGATCAACCTATGCCTGATCAACCTACGACTGATCAACCTACGCCTGATCAACCTACGCCTGATCAACCTATGCCTGATCAACCTACGTCTGACCAACCTATGCCTGATCAACCTACGCCTGATCAACCTACGCCTGATCAACCTAGGCCTGATCCACATCTGTTCATCCCCAATGCCAGACGTATCCGAGCTAAAAATGGTCATGTGTGGAACACTCGGCCTCAGCCTACCAATACTCGAACACCAATGAGAAACCTCGTTTTCTCAAGACGAGAGGTTGTTGGTAACGCCCGTAACTCTATTTTACCCTTGTCATGTTTTATGGAAATTTTTGATGAACATATGTTCAATACAGTTGTCAGATATACTAACGAAAAAATCGAGCGGGTAAAAAACAACTACAATGACTCTACAATAAATACTATTCAACCTACTAACTTAGATGAAATGAAAGCTTTTGTCGGACTCCTTGTTAACTCTGCATGGAGCAAAGACAACCATCTTGCTGCAAGAGAGATGTTCGACAGCGAATGGAGTGGCTCCAAGTACAAGTGTGTAATGACTTGCGATCGTTTTCAGTTTCTAATACTTTGTCTTAGATTTGATGACAAAGCAACACGAAATGAGCGCAAACGCACTGACCCTTTTGCTCCAATACGAGATGTGTGGGAAGCATTTATTTTGAACTGCCGAACAAAGTATAAGCCAGGCAGTTACGTAACTGTTGATGAGCAGCTCCTTGCATTTCGTGGGAAATGTCCTTTTAGGATGTACATTCCTAACAAGCCCGCAAAATATGGGGTCAAACTTGTTTGTTGCTGTGACAACACTACAAACTACATGATTGATAGTGAACCATATTTGGGAAAGAAAACTCCAACAGGAGGCCAGCCGGCAGCTGATTACTTTGTAAAAAAGTTGACTACAAGCATCCAGGGCTCTAACAGAAGTGTAACCACTGACAACTGGTTCACGAACATCAAGCTGGCAGAGGACCTATTGCAGGAACCCTTCAAGTTGACTACTGTCGGTACAATCCGTCTAAACAGAAAAGGTGTCCCAATTGAGCTTGGAAATCGAAAAGAAAAGCCTGTAGAGTCATCGATGTTTCTCGTTGACCGAGAGACAACTTTGGTTTCTTACAAACCTAAACCTAACAAGGTAGTAGTACTTTTATCTACCATGCACAGTGGTCTGGCACTTAATTCCGACACAAATAAACCTGAAATTATCCACACATACAATTCTACAAAAGGAGCAGTTGATACACTAGACAAAATGTGTGGAGACATGTTGTGCAGCAGAAAAACCCGTCGATGGCCCCTCTGCATTTTTTATGGCATATTGAACATTGCCTTTGTGAACTCTTACATTATTTACTGCATGAACAATCTTCGGCTGGGAAACAAACCACTACAAAGAAAAGCCTACATGAAACAGTTGTGTAAGGAGCTGACAGAACCACATATGAGATCGCGCCTTGAAATACCTCAACTGAGAAGGAACACTCGAACTGAAATTTGTGAGCTGCTTGGAATTCCAGTAGCACCACAAGCCCCAAGAGCTCAAGGAGCCAGAAAAACATGTTTTTATTGTCCAGCTGCCCTCAGAAGAATGACTACTACATATTGTGTTCACTGCGGCCATCCAATATGTGGACAGCACCGGGCCGTATGCTGCTTTGACTGTGACAAATAAGTCCTCAATGAACTGAAAACCTAATGTTTATCAATCTACCTAAACAATAAATACAAGTGTAAAACTTTTTCTAATACCAAAAAAGTAGTCTCCAACTTGTATATTTTTATATAAATGTGTGTTTAATTCAATAAAAAATTTTTATTGTACACTACATTTTTTTTTTAAAACCTGTATTTTGAAAATTTTTTTTAATTTCTAGGTACGAATTTTATTTTTTTTTACAGGATGTGTCAATGATAGACCTTTAAATTTTCCCCCCCAAAGCTTAAAGAGTTGTAAAACAACAAGGGAATATATATTTCATTGAAAAAAATGTTAAAGGCCTTATAAAAAAAAAATATATATGCGAGTCGTCAAAATTACTACACTTAAGTAATAGTGTAACAAAAAAAAGACTTAAGTAATCTAGGGTTAATAGCAGCCATCTACGTAAGAAAATACTTGTAAAATGTTGTTTAACATTTAAAATGATAAATAAATAAATGAACACATAATATGGATAACAAACGTTATCTATAGTAAGTGTTTTAAACATCAAGCTCAAATTTCGTGATTGGCTAAGCTTATAAATAAATGTATAAATCATTCCGCTGTGCTAATTAACACGTAAAGCTATAAGTCCCTTAGTTGTCCTAGCTATTGTGCTCAAAATCAAATCATCTTTATTTTGTTCTGTACATACAAGAGTTGAAAAATAGTGTTATCAAATCATTCATAATTTCCATCAAATCAATTTAACACTACAGACAATATAAAGTCTACAGAAAGGTCATAAACTAAAATCTATGAATATTTAGCATATAAACACATTTACATTATTGTCGAATTTTATGCAAGATCTTTTATGTTAAAAATAATAGACAAATCTTTTTTAATGTAATAAAACTCTTTTGGAAGGAAAGACTGGCAGGATGTCAAAATTTATTTAAAACTTGTTCTATTAATAAATAGCTCTAATTTATTTATTTATTCTTAAGACGCCGATTGTCATGATGTGGGCAAATATGGATTTAGAATGAGTGTAGATGAGCGAAAACAGTCATTGTTACGAACTAAGGCCGACTATTTCTTAGAAAGTGTCATTAATTAATAGCCCAATAACAAATGAACAGCTGGTGGTTATCAGCTAATCCCTTTCAACATTTTTGTTATGACTAATTGGGATCGAATTGAGAACCTTTAACTTATGAAGTTGGGATTTAATCAACTACACTACCGACCAAATTATTTTGTTCTAGAAAAAAAAAACCAAATACTTTCTGAGGAACAGTCGACCTAAATTACAAAATTAGTAACAATCAAGGAACCTTGAAACAATTACTACACTGGTTCATCTAAACTCATCACACTCATTCGCCCATATCTTGACGATCGGAGTCTTAATAATGAACAGCGATAACGAATCATTAAGAACGGCTGTATGGAATGCGTTCACTGCATAATTACGGATCCCAATTTAACTTGTTAAACATTTTGTCATAGTACTTCCTACAAAATAAAAAATATTTAAATTAACGCTGTACACAAAAATTACGCATACAATAGTTTTAACGCATACAATAATTCATTTTACCATTACCCTTTAGATCTCATAAATTCTTTATTGACAGCAGATTAACACTGCAAATTAGCATCAAATAGGTCTAACTCAAACTTCTTTATTTCGTTGATAATGTAAATTACATGAAATGAGTCAGTTTACATAATGAAAATGTTGTTAATAATAAAATATTACTAAATTAATACTAAATCTATATACAAATCTACAGATTACAGTCAGCATCTGCCTGACAATACTCCCGAACGCCATAGAAGGCCCCGTCCAGAAGATAGTCTCCAACTCTCCGTTCGAACGACCTGGCACAAGTGTCCCCCCTTATTGATGCAGGCAAAGCTTTAAAAAGTTTAGTTCCTGTGTAGGTTAAGTGTCTCTTAAAAATGATGTAATGTGTTTCGGAATGGCGAGTGTACATTTATTTCGTAAATTATGTCTATGGGTTGTTGTACTAGAGAGGGTTTGGTTGTGCTTCTTAACGGCAGTCTGACTCCCATAAGAGCGTAATGTTAACTTTGGAACATATTTCTCAGGATCTATTAACAAATATATTTATGTAAATTGTTTTTTTTTAACAAATTAAAAAACCATTCGTAGTAAGTGTATGGATGAGGTCCCACCCGCCCACTCATACACGTTCAGTGGTATTGACCACCCGCCCACCCATACAGTTCAGTGGTATTGAACCACCCACCCACGTACAGTGGTATTGACCCACCCGCCCACCCATACACATTCAGTGGTATTGACCCACCCGCCCACCCATACACGTACAGTGGTATTGACCCACCCACCCACCCATACACGTTCAGTGGTGTATGGTGTACAGGATCAAACATCATCAGGTCCATTACATACAGGTGTATGTTAATTAATAAACGTGCAGTAGTGATGAAAGACACGTACATTGGTGATGTCCCGCCTGCCCACCCATACACGTGCAGTGGTGATGACCCGCCCGCCACCCATACACGTGCAGTGGTGATGACCCACCTGCCCACTCATACAAGTGCATTGGTGATGACCCATCCACCCACGTGCAGTGGTGATGGGTCATTGTAATAAATGACCCATTTATTACAATGACAATACTATTGTAATAAATGGGTGTTCAACAATACTAATTGTAATAAGTAGTATTCAACAATACTAAATATTGTTGAAATCAGTAAGATTATTTCAACAATATTTAGAATATTCCAGTTATTGACATATAAATTGACTGAACAACTACAATGCAGAAGTAATGTTGTACAATGTCAGCAGGACGACTAGTAGTCCCACGTGCCCACCCATACAAGTACAGTGGTGTTGACCCACCCATACACGTACAGTGGGGTTGACCCACCCGCCCACCCATACATGTACAGTGGGGTTGACTGTGATTATACTATTTTCATAATAGTATAATGAATAGGTTAGATATTTTAGTATTGCATAGGCTTATTTCAATACATTTCATTGCGGAATTTCAGGTTTTTGACCCACCCACCGATACACGTACAGTAGTACTGACCCACCCGCCTACCCATAAACGTACAGTGGTACTGACCCACCCACACTTCACTTCTTCCAGCAGACACGCCATCGAACCAACAACCCTTATTTACGTGAAATTAATTCAACAATCTACCCATAGCACCATGTATGACTTCTCCTAACTAACGGGACTTTTACTGTGCTAGCGAACTGTTCAGATCTCCTCACAAGCCTAAGCCCCATACACACGGTCAGTTCGGATTGTCAGTTCTAACTGAACAACTGAACAGTTAGAACTGACCGTGTGTATGGGGCTTTACACACAAAATTATACCACTAAAGAGAAAAAACATTTTTACAACAAAAATAGAAATAGCCCACCCACACACCTACAGAGGTAATGACCCACCTGCCCACCCATACACCTACAATGGTAATAACCCACCCGCCCACCCATACACGTATAGAGATAATGACCCACCCGCCCACCCATACACCTACAGAGGTAATGAACTGTATACACGTACAGTGGTATTGACCCACCCATACACATACAGTGGTATTTGGTACACCGCTGTACGTGTATGGGTTCGGCGGGTGGGCCAATACCACTGTACGTGTATGGGTGGGCGGGTGGACCAATACCACTGTACGTGTATGGGTGGGGTATGGGCCTACCCATACCATATAATACCACTGTACGTGTATGGGTGGGTGGGTGGGTCAATAACACTGTACGTGTATGGGTGGGCGGGTGGGTGAATACCACTGTACGTGAATAGGTGGGTGGGTCCTATTATGTGGATTCCTATTATGCTGAAGAAATTACCTAGCCGTAGGTTTACCTTTGGCATAATTTGATATCTCTCCCAAATTATTTCACATATTTATTTAGTAAAAAACAGGTTTGGAATGTTGTCTTACTTGTTGTCTTGAATGTTGTTGAATACTTATACCACTGTACGTGTAGGGACGGGTGGGTGGGTTATTTCAGGATACCACTATATGTGAATGGGTGAGCGGGTGGGTCAATACCACTGTATGGTAATGGGTGGGCGGGTGGGTCAATATCACTGTATGTGAATAGGTGGGCGGGTGGGTCAATACCACTGTATGTGAATGGGTGGGCGGGTGCGATCAATACCACCGTATGTGAATGAGTGGACGGGTGGGTCAATACTATATACTGTATGTGAATGGGTGAGCGGGTGGGTCAATACCACTGTATGTGAATAGGTGGGTGGGTGGGTCAATACCACTGTATGTGAATGGGTGGGCGGGTGGGTCAATACCATTGTATGTGAATGAGTGGGCGGGTGAGGGGTTAGGTTATGAGACCCCAACACAACTTTGTGCACATTTCAAGGCGAATTTGAATGATTACATGAGTGTAGGATGAATAAATATGGATGCCCTGAGTAGATAGAGTTCGACTGTTCCTCAGAAAGTGTCATTTAACCCAATAGCCATGGCAATTTAGGGACCTAAGGATTTACGTGAAATCCGAACCACGTAGTGTTGATCTATTTTCAGCTACTTGACAATCCTAATATTAGGTTCTCTCATCACTACTGTATGTGTATGGGTGGGCAAGTGGGACAATACCACTGTACGTGTATGGGAGGGCCGTGTTACCACTGTACGTGTATGGGTGGGCGAGTGGGTCAATACCACTGTATGTGTATGGGTGGGCGAGTGGGTCAGTACCACAGTGCATGTATCAATACCACTGTACGTGTATGGGTGGGCGGGTAGGTAAATGTTGACATGTAATTAAAGAAAGCTTTAATGACTTGTGAATTTTGTGAAAATCGGGTAGAACTCTATATTTACCAATATTTTTACTTATTCTTGGCCAAGAAAGATAAATAAAATGATATATTACAATCAGCTGTTTATTGAGTGTATTAAATATTAATAATATAGGAGATAGGATCATAATTTTTTTTTATTTGAAAGAGGACTTCCTTGCATCAGTAAAAAGGGCATATATAAATATATAGAACTTGACTTGCCTAGTTCCTACCATGAGCTTATTTAGTAAAAGTCATTCAAAATTTTTTTTGCAAAAAAATTAAAATACTAAATTTTTTGGCATTTTTTAAAAATATTTTTTCTGTAACATGGAATTTAATTGACATTTTAAGAAAACCTTTTGGGAGGAACTAGATTATAGTTCTAAGAACACCATGTAAACATTTCATCACCATAGGACTTTTAGTTTGGGAGATATGTGTTCCGAAATATTAAAAACTAACGAGTTTCAGGAAATGCAAAAAAATGACCAAACTCGACTGCCAAACCGGCTAAAACCTTTTTACTGAAAGTTAGAGGTTCATGACAAAACCTACAAACAGCTACTTCACTAAGAACACTTGTAAATTGCTTGAAATCAACAATATCATACTGAAGAGAGCTATTTTTTTCTGTATAATAAGATAAGTTTGGATTCAATTTTTTTTTTAGAGCTTGAAATAGGCTTAGATATTACACTTAAACTAGGCCTAGGCCTAGATTCCCCTGCACTTGCTTTGCTGTGAACTCTAATAGTTTTATAGCACTTCCACTTGTTCCCCACCTTCTTCTTATTTCCCATTTCAACTACTATTGTAAATAGCTAATTACAGTAAAAAATAGTACACAATCTTGTAATCACAACACAAATTACAACTTCAAACTGTAAACATAACCATAGCAACACAAACAGACAGTCATTTGGATGCAACAAAGCAGACGTCAGCTGTAGAGATGTTGTCAGGATGACCAACCACACACAATGAAATATAGTGTATAATAATATATAGAAAATATCCCTCCATTATGCGAACAACTCTTTGGTGCGTTGTTTTAGGTAGAAATCTTGTCATAAAAAGCTTGTGAACCTCCTACATATTTATTTTTTTAAGGACATTGCAAATTTTTAACTATAAAGTGTTACATACCATTGTAAAGAGAAATTTTCAAAGAATACTAACCAATAAAAATCCAAAAATCGAAAAAAAAAAATAATATTTTTCATGTTGGACTGCCCTTAACAAATTTTATACACTGAAAATATGTAGAGAGAAAAATGTAAAAATTCTATAATCCTTAAAAATCTGTACCAGTATGTGTCTATAAACAGTATGTTGTAATCTTACAGTTGTTTTATGAACAAAATGCCAATCAAATAGTACAGTATTTAACATAATTATGCATACTTATATGAATCATGTGGTTGGATGATTCCAAGCAACTATATGGCAACACCGCCTAAAATGTCAACATTGTCAACGGACTATTTTGATGCGGTTTACAGTTAGTGTTTACACTACTTTTCTGTTTTTATTGTTACGTTTAGCTTCGTAGGTTAGTAAACTGTTATCCTAGGCCTAGAATATAATAACTGATTAGTTCTGTGAAGTAATATGTCTCTTAATAAGTTCATGCATCCGAGAAATAAGTATAGAAAACCTCCGGATTTTAAGTCATTAGCAATAAAGTATCCAGATTTCAGGAAATATGCCAAACAGGTGAGGTAATCTACCAATGTTTTAGTTTGAAAGTTGGTTATGTTTAGGTAAGCAAAAAGTGTATTTGTCGGGTCGAAAAAATAGTTTTAGTGGAAAGCACAATATATATATATATACTCATGTTTAGCATATGAAAGCATGTACCATGATGTCTAGAAAGTACATGGTTACCCAATCTCTAAAAGCACTGTACAGCTACTGGTCAATAGTCACATCACTTAAGTCACCAGACTTGAAAATTAGGGTTATGTAGCTCCTTTTCAGACATTTTAGAAATATGCCGCCAGCTAGAAGCATGTTAAAATAGGTAGCCCTGTTTATTTTTTGGTTGAAAATTTTTTATAGTACTAGATACATAGCTAAGACACAACAATGTGATAGTTTTTTTGGAAGAGCTGGTCAAATTAGGAAAATTGGGTTAAATCAAAAAATTTGTATCTGCAAATATAGTGATGTGCGTACTCATTGTGTAGGCCTATTGAGTGGACTGTTGTCCTTATTACAAATATGACAAGGTCTGCAATCAAACCATATTAAACAGCCCACATTAGCGCCGGAAATGTGCTGGCTTCAGTAACATTATGTTTTGTTAGGATAAGGCTAGAATGGGTATTGTTAGGTTAGATTTAGCTAAGTTAGGTTTGGTTTTTAAGGTTAGGTAGGTTAACATAACCAAACCTAACATAACCTTTAACCCTCCAACTGATGACCAACGGCATAGCCGTTCATTAAACTGTTTGTAAACTGATAAAGACGGCACAGCCGTCGGTCATTTTTCCACTGTTATTTTACGCAAACGGCTTAAAATAGATAAAAGTAACTTAAACCAGTGTGATCCACTGTTCATAAAGAACAGTTTCATATCATATAGTCTATATTTGCAAAATATTCTAACAGCTGATTTCGATTTTCAAAGGCCATGCACCTGTCTTGGCTGTCGGTGCGCGCAACTCTCGGCTGTCGGCGCGCACATCCGAGCGTGACAGCTGTCGCACACAAAGGCTTGTTACTGATTCTCCTATTTCTAGGGAAGATTTTGTAGATAGTATAATTGTAGCATTAGCAAGTCAAGAAGATGTACCAAATGAAAAGGGAGATGGTGGCCATTTACTTGAACATTTACCTGGGAAAAACGAACGGATTTGTGTTGTTTGTGCCAAAGACCCAATTGTAAAAAGAAAAAAAGTGTATTCTGGTGTCCTAGCAGCAACTGTGGTATACATCGCACATGTTATCACAAGTTGGAACACTATCCTAGGGCTACACATTCTGGGAGAAGGAAAAGGGCAGAATCCAGTGATTCAGACTAAAAAAAAGTTGTACATAGTTTTAGTTTTTATGAAAAAACAAGGAATCTGTTGTAAATAAGTGTATATATGTAATAACATTTTTTATTCATCATAAAATTGTGCATATTTAGTGTATTTGAAGTTTCTTTTTTACTCAAGTGGTAAAAAAGTTAAAAACATAGAAACTTGAAAAAAAAGTTATTTTACAAACTTTCTTTTTCAACTTGATGTGAAAAATTTCTGAACAGAGGTAAGTTCAATTTTTATATATTTATGTATATCTACGGTTTATAACAAAGAAAATGATATGTATAACATAATACTTAGCTTGTAGGATGTAGTTTTAAATAATTTTTGAAAATAATGATGCGCGTGGCTATAAAATGGCTTATCATTCTGGAAGTTTACTACTATCAGTTGGAGGGTTAAACTATCAATACCTGACTGAGCCCTATCTTAACAGAACAACCATACTGAAATCGGCATATTTCCGGTGCCAACGTGGTTAATACTGGTTTGACTGTGGAAAGCTTACCATACTCGTGATCAGGGCAAAATTACATACAGTATAAGTATAGTAAATATAGTAAACATTGCTATATTTACTACAACAAAAATCCGTTTTCCCTATTTTTATAATTTTTTTGGGCTTTTCTCCTGAAAAAGTAATCATATTCTTGTTTCTTAATTATGTATGTACTATGAAAAAAATGTCAGCCAAAAATCGACAGGGCTCTGTTCTATATACGAGTAATTACCCATCTTATAAAGTGTTTATGAGAGGCGTCCTTAAAATTAACATGCATAATTAATTATATTTGTAAATAGTAGGGTGTTCTACTCTGCTTGCTGACTGATATTGAAGAGAAACAAACTATATTACGCTAATTAAATGCAGAATTAAGCATAACAATTCTTAATTTGAGTTTAGCCAACTAAGCCTAACGCAATTTTAAATTTCAATAAGTCCTACTTTGAATAACTAATTCTAGTTTGTTAAATAACTAAATTCTGCCGAACTATTCAAATCCTATTATTTCTTCTTCAGTAAAAATATAAAATTTATATTTTTTTAACCTGTTTAATGTGGATGAATGCCAAATGGGCGAATATTACTTTTATGAACATTTATGTATTAAATAATAACCAGAATACAAATTAAATCAAACTTTTGAAGCATTGCGTATGTAGTTTTGGTTTTAAATAATATAAAACCAAAGCAATATGTACAATGAATTAATTTAAGGCTGCCACGGCTCTCCCTGGGTTCTTCCCTGGTATTGGAAGGCTGCCTCCACATAATGCGAATGGCTCAATTTTTGTCTCATTTGGAACAACTCTTAAGTGTATATTTTACAAAAGCTTTTTTACTGACAAACAGAAAAAAGTTAAATAGAAAGACTTTAACTTGTTAGAGTCTAGTAAAAAGGTTTGTTTGTGGTTTTAAATCTATGTTAACTAAAGCAAGTAAAAAACTAAATTTTGTATGAATATTAATTGTAATCCAGCCACATTACTTTAAAGTATAAGTACTGAATTTAAGAATATAATCTCAACTACAGCTGGGTTTAGGAAAGGATGGAGTTAAAAGAAAAATACAATGAAGTATTAGAAGAGATAACTTATATTAAAGAGTATACATTGAGTAACATTTATTCTTGTAATTAATCACTACCTAACCTAGATTCACTTTTAAATTTACTATCTGTCTGGAGGCTCTAACATAACATTAATGTAATTAAATATTAAATTCATCATTGTTTTTGAAATATGTTAACTATGGAGTATCAGTTGAGGAAGACAATGGTTGTGGACATTTGCCATTATTACATGAAAAATACCAATCACAATGTTTCGATTGGGTAAAATCCAATTCTTTTTCAAGTGTTAAAACCTAAATGACACCTAAACAAACATGTTCTAAAATTACGTTCTTAAACTAATTAATTTATCTACATTAACTATCTACATTTTGACCTAGAATGGGGTACAACAAAATGAACTTCTAAAAAAAATTAATATGACTAATTAGGAGCTGCGAGGCCATGATATCAACTGAAAAAATGTTAAAACACAGTTAAATTAATATTACAATCAGGCTGAAATGAGATTACATTAACTAAGCGTAAATATATGGTACGGTACCTGAAAAACACTATTAATTTAAAATAGCATTAAACATGCACCAAAATTATATCTGTGACTCGGAAGGAGTAGGACTACTAAATTAACTACTGTTTTACCTACAATAACTATTACAGTTACATTTTAACCTGAAAAGACAAAAATTAGTTGGAATAGAACACTAAAATAATCAAATATTATAAAAAGATGAAGTCTTACGACTCACAGGGACGATGGCGTCTAGACGTCCCAGGAATAAAATGAGGAGGATTCAATCAAAACACAGTGTCTACGAAGTGATAAAACACGGGAACAAGACAAACATACATACTACACTTCAGAAGAACTGTCCACAGACTGACGTGGACAGAGATATATGCTCCGAGATCACCAGGAATGCAGTGACTCAGCTTCGGGAGTGCAGGGTCATGGGGTGTTTTGTTGTTGTAGGTGCAAGTGGTGTTGGATTCTGGTTAGGTGATGTCATTAGTGTACTGAACTTTTTGTCAAATGTATTTTAAGTAAAGGAACCCACATAGGTCTAACTTCTATGCTACTTTGACTCATTACTGGTTCATTATTTAGTTACATAAAGGCACCTGGCACCTTCAATGAACAGGAACTACATTTACAAAAATGTGGTTTCCTGTGAAATATTTTATTGTTCTCCCAGTTAAATCTGTGTTCATTGTTCCAGGCATGTTCAGCTAATTTAGAATGTGTAGTTTCTCTTTTTTTAATGTTATTTTTGTGTTCTTTTAGCGTAACTTCTAGTGGTTTTTTTTTGTTTCCTCTACATATTTTTCAATGCATTCACAGGTAATGCAATAAATTACGTTTTAGGAGGATTGATCTTCATTCTTTGGTTTAGTTTTTGTTAAAGACTGTCTTAATGTGTTCTGTGTGTTAAATGATGTTCTGATTTTATATTTCCTAGCTATGCCTCTGATTTTTTCTGCAAGGTTCAAGGCATATATGGAATAGACATGAATCAAATCAAATCAAATCAAAATTTCTTTATTGCCTTTAAACTTTACAAGCATTGGCATGGGTCACATCAAACAATACTTAAATTTACAAAGAAATACAACTAATTAAATCAAAGTTGCTTAAAACTGCTTAAAACAAAATTATGCACATAAGCTATCATTTAAATAGGCTTGAACACTGTAGTAGGTTTTTCCTCTCAAGAATTCTTTCAGACCCCTCTTGAATTCACTGACTGAATTTACTTTCTTGAGATGGTTTGGTAGGGCATTGAATAGCTTTATGCAGGTGTAATGGGCGCTTCTTTGAAAAAATGTTGTTTTATGTTTAGGTATTAGAAGATTATTTTGGTGACGGAAATTATAGGCTACCGATCTTGAAGCTGGAAAAGAATCTCTATTCTTCATGTAAAATATTAAAGATTCAAAAATAAATAAAGAAGGGAATGTTAAAATGTTATTACTACGGAATGTAGTCACACAAGATTCCAGTTGTCGAAGGCCAAAAATAGTACGTATAACCTTTTTTTGAAGGCAGAACAAATATTTTGTGCTTAAGCACTCCGAACCCCAAATTGGAAGAGCATAGACGAGGTATGGTAAAAAACAACCGTAGTAGGCAGTCAGCAGAATCTCCTTATTGCAAAAAAATGACAGCTTCCTTATAGCGTAAAGGCATGAACTTAGTTTACAGCTGATACTGTGTATGTGATCTACATAGTTTAATCGGGAATTGATATGTAAACCTAGGAACTTGACTACATCCGTAGGCGAAACAGACGATTCGCCAAGTTGGAGAGAGGTGTGTGTGACAGAGTTATTTCTAATGTGAAAATTTATTAAGCTAGTCTTATCTGAATTTATTAGAAGACCATTCTGAGTTAGCCACTGTAGCAGTGAGTTTGCCTCAATGAATGAAGTAACTTCTAATTCATCTCTATTGTTACCTGTAACAATGAGTGACGTATCGTCGGCAAAAAGACAAAGATCCCCCTTATTGACACTGTTGTTAACGTCATTCATAAAAAGAAGGAATAAGACGGGTCCTAAAACTGAGCCCTGAGGGACCCCTGCTGCTACTGACAGCTCTTCAGAATATTGTTTACTTAAGCATCTTGAACTATCTAAGTGAGATATTTCTACCACCTGTCTACGGCCCATAAGATACGATTCGAACCAATCCAAAGCTCTTCCCCTGACGCCCATGCAATACATTTTATCAATTAGAATTCTGTGATTCACAACATCGAACGCTTTACTCAGATCTACGAAGATACCAACTGCTTGATCTCTGTTGTCAAGAGCTCTAACAATTTTTTCCACTAAAAAATACATCGCATTAAGGGTGCCCATATTTTTACGGAAACCAAATTGGTTAGGAAGGAGGATTTTACCAGATTCTAAGAAGGCAATTAATCTACTTAACACCACTTTTTCAATGACCTTCGAAAAGGTAGACAGAAGGGATATTGGTCGGTAGCTACCACAGTGAAGGGGGTCACCCTTCTTAAGAAGTGGTTTAACAATTGCTAGTTTTAATGAGTCGGGAAAGGTTCCTTGTTCAAAAGACGTGTTAATAATGTGAGCTAGGGGAAAAGATAGAAATTCCAAACATTGCTTCAATAGATTGGACGATACGTCATCCGAACCTGAAGATTTACTATTTTTGAGGGACCTAATAGCGTCTGCCACCTCACTAAAACATGTTGGACTGAGGAAGAATGAATTGGGCACTGAGTAGGAGCTCTGGAATGTGTGTGATGTGTGTGAAGAACTATTTACAGAACGGTTTCCAACGCTAGTAAAGAACTTATTGAAGATATTAGATTTAGCAGTTGGATCGCCCACCAATCGACCCTCCTCATCAGTGATATCGCCAATAAGACGTGAGCTTACTGGTTTATTGTTTTTATTTTCATTTATTATTTCCCACATGACTTTAGATTTTACTTTAGCATTGTCCATAAGGTATTGTACATTTTTACTTTTAGCATCTTTAATGGATGATCTGAAATTGTTTTTTAATGTTCTATAAGCAATTCGTAGTGGGTGACTAGCGGGAAGATCTTTGCTTCTTTCATATAATAAAACCATATCTTCTCTCATTTTTAATAATTCATTATTCAAGGTTACCTTTGAGGTCATTGGTTTTTTAACGATTTTCATTTTCCTCAGGGGAAATGCACAATCCATATAGTATTTAATAAGAGAAAAGAAAGTATCAAACATTTCATTAACTGTACTTTTCGATAGGACATCAGTCCATGACTCTGATTTTAACATAAAACGGAAGATATCTATTGTACTGGAGTTTATTGTTCTTTTCAACATATGGGTCATTTGTGGAGGTGACTGGGGTAGAGAAACAGTCAGGTCCACCACCTGAGCATGGTGATCAGATAGTGCAGTTTTCAGCACAAAGGCGTTGATAACAGGATAATCTATATTTGTGTAAACATGGTCTATTATTGTTTTAGCTCCTTGAAATTCTCTAGTATACGATTTAATTAACTGAGTTAATCCAAACGACTGCATTAAATTCAATATTTTTACGGTTTCGCTGCTTTGTTTACTTAAATCAATATTAAAATCACCAACTACTATTACCTTGGTACTATTTCTAATAATATTGCTCAAACAGTCATATATTAGGCCAAAGAAATCACCAGAAGAGGATTCAGGTGGGCGATATACTACTAAGAGTACAATAGATGCGCTAGGCGTTAGGTCAATTTTTGCAGCAGTCAGTTCACTAGTGCCATCCCTACAGAACTGAGAAACATCGGTTTTTCTGAGATGTTGGTACAGGTACAGTGTTTCCAAACACTGAGAATGGTTTTTCTGTATCAGTGGTTGTTTGCGTTTTCTTATTTGATTGCATTTATTTGTGAGTGTGTGAGGGTAGCCATTGTTTATGAGATCTATGGAAACATTTTCAGTTCATTTTCTAGTTTAGTTCTGTCTGAGCATATGGCTCGGGCCCTATCTAAGAGAGAAAAGGCTACACCTTCTTTAACAGTTTGCGGGCGGTTAGTATTGAAATTTAGGTATTTGCCTATTAAAGTCAGATAAGGGAGTTGACAAAGGCAGAAACTGAGTGTACTTTCATGATGTAAAATAAGTGCATCGCAATATGTAGAGCAAGATGAAACAATAAATAATGCAGAGATGACTATGAGTGATAACAACAACAATGACCACATGAATCTACAATAAGTACAGAGGCAGAAAAAGACTGAAAAGCAATAACAATAGTATGTAACCATGAGAACTAAGTACAAATAATGTGCGTCTTGAAGTGGAGAGCTAAGGGCTGATAGATAACTATAATAAGATAGACTATATATGAAAACGATAACGATAATAAATAACTAAGCGGTACAGGAACAAAGATAGACTATGAAAGCAATAACAAAATAAATAGCCGTAAGAACTAAGTAAAGAACATGCGTCTTATATGTAAACTATAAATAACAATAATAATAATGAACGACAAATAAATAATAATAACAAAGGTAGACCATGAAAAATTACAATAAACATAAGAATAAGTACAGAGGACATGCAACTTAAAAAACAAGTTTAAACACATTCCTTCTAAAGGAAGACGATGTTTCGTTGAAAAAGTCAATTTTTGACGCAACCTCGTTCCCAAGACGCTGCAACCTGGCCAGACCGCAATTGTAGGCATAGTTCGTTGGAAGGTGTGTATGTGCGAACAGGTGCGAAGTTCTGGTCCCTCTCGGAACGAGGAAGTTAATCTGCTGTAGCAAGTTGGCAGAGTCAATATTTCCGTTGACCAACTTGTGTAGGAAAACTAGGTCAAGCAGCTGACGTCTAAGATGGAGAGGCTGAACGTTGAACTGTTCCTGGAGCTCCAAGATTGGTGAGTTACGATAGTCATAACCAAGGCGAACACCCAAAACACGAAGAAAGCGGGTCTGGACTCTGTTGATCGATTCGATGTGGCCAAACTGGTAAGGCGACCAGATAGTTGATCCATACTCCAAGATAGGTCGGATGAGGGTCTTATAGAGTACCACCAATGCTTGTGGAGATCTGAAGTCTCTTGTGGATCTTAGGATGAAGCCCAAGAGGGTGTTTGTTCTTGAGATGATGTGATTGATGTGCTCAACAGGGCTCAAGGAAGTAGTGAATATTACGCCAAGATCCTTAACACGATCCTCTCTTCTCAGGACTTCACCACCAATACTGTAGTCAGAAGTGGAGAGTACAGCAAGTCTTGTGAATGAGACGACATGACACTTAGCTACGTTAAGTACCATAGAGTTCAGAGCACACCAAGCCTCAACATTAACAAGGGACCGTTGCAGACTCTTGGTCTGTGGATGAAGAAATCCGGGCAAATATCTTAAGGTCATCAGCAAACATCAAGCACTCGGAAGTCAGTGCATCAATGATGTCGTTAATAAAATCATTGAAAAGCAGAGGACCTAGGTGTGATCCCTGAGGAACGCCAGATGTAGCCCTAAAGGGCGGAGAGAAAGACCCCTCACACTTGACAATTAAGTACCGATCCTCCAGATAGATTGACAACCATTTGATAAGGTGACCACTAACGCCATAACCAGCAAGCTTCGCAACCAACAAGCCATGATGAACCTTGTCGAATGCTTTGGAATAGTCCAAATAAATACAATCAACCTAATAGTGTTTTTAAGGTACCATATATTTATGCTTAGTTAGTGTAGTCTCATTTCAGCCTGATGGTAATATTAATTTAATTGTGTTTTAACATTTTTCAGTTGATATCATGACCTCGCAGCTCCTAATTAGTCATATTAATTTTTTTTAGAAGTTCATTTTGTTGTACTCCATTCTAGGTTAAAATGTAGATAGTTAATGTAGATAAGTTTATTAGTTTAAGAACGTAATTTTAGAACATGTTTGTTTAGGTGCAATTTAGTTTTTAGCACTTGAAAAAAATGTGGTGATTGGTATTTTTTATGTAATGACGACAAATGTCCAACAACCTTTATCTCCCTCAATATTAAATTCAGGCTAGATCATTTTTGAGTGATGTGGCATAATTTGATCTTTATGTATAATATTGATCTTTTGGATCCAACCGCATCAAAGGATTATGTACATTATATACATAGGCCGTTGAAATATCCTTTGACACAGTCGGATCCAGGAGACCAAGATTATAGATATAGTTTTGATGACCGTGGAAGCTTAATCATGAAGATTAATTTGATCATTCCTCTATCACTATTAAAGCAATTCAAAGGATGTTTGATATTATCTATATAAATATTTAGTATACAAATGTGTTCTATTTCACTATTTAGTATATATAATATCTTTGATCTTACAGGATATTTCAGGGAAAGTGAGCTTGGATTTCAAAAACCTTGAGTCAATAAGAGCACTAACCTGCACTTTATTAAAAGAGGACTTCAATTTAGATGTGGAGATTCCATTGGATCGACTAATACCCACTCTTCCTCTACGTTTAAATTACTTACTATGGATTGAAGACATTCTAATACACAATAAAATTACTGAAGTTGTCAAAGGAATTGACATTGGTAAATTGAATGATACAACCCTCACGTGAAATCTTGATCTAGTTAAAAATTAACTTTGTCTAAAAGCAAAAGGTTATTTTAAAAGTAGATTGCCCACTCATTACTTTAACCCTGATTACTCCTGGAGTTAAAAAAAAAAACTTAACCTAACAAAATATTAGTTCATAAAAATCAATTAATAATTTAATGAATAGTTGTTTTTAAACACTCATGCATTGCCTCGAGGAGTTCTATGTCACCCACTACATGTGATTATTTTTCTTTATACTGTATTCAACGAGTCACATGGTGAGAGGTAACCAGGCGCATTGTCCGCCCAGAGTTCTCTCCACCACTGAGTAACTGTGTCACTGCTGTGGTGAAGTTTTATCTCACCACACGACTAACGGCGTCTGTAATTTTCTCAAGAATATGATTATATCTACTTTATTATTTTAGTTGTTTAGTGTTTTAAATAAATGATTTAGCGTTCCGGTAGTTTAGAAGAATTTGTGAAAATATATGAAAAACAAAACAAATAATTAGAAGTTGGTTAGAAGATGAACTATCGAATGGTTTTGAAAACCATGAATATTTAAGGCTCTGAATGTGAAAGTGAACATATTCATTGGGTTAAAGTTTTAGAGAGGACTTTCAAGTCTTTAACTTCTCCCCTTATTAAAGACATTTTTAATTTCATTTTCAACATAGTACAGGCAGTGAGCAGTCACATGTCTTGGGTGTTGATGAACTATATCCTATTGACAAAGCCATTCAGCCCGCTTAAGATAGCCCTATTTCTCAACCTGTGCCAAGACTGTTCTTAGTTTTACTATGAGAGTTATGTGATTTCCAAACTTCTTTTATTTTTTAATTTTGGAAAAGTGTTGTTCTTGATATTTTCTGAATACCCCTTTTCTTCTTACTGGTTAGTTAAATTTTTATTGCATCCATTAAAGTTTGCTATTTGTTTAATTTTTCTCTACTAAGGAGTGTTTAAGGTGATGCGGCCGGCGTTAGGGACAACTGAATTCCGATAGATCGTAGCACTGTCGCTTTAAGTGGAGCAGACGGAGGCTCTTGAGTGTCATGTATTTCAAAATTTCAAGGCTCTCCACTCTGCAGTCTGTCTTTGCTCGCCTTATCCCTTCTGCCCTTCCTTCAAACTCTTCAAATCTGAGCGCTTGTCAGCCCGCCCGATTTGCCTGTTCTTGTTGCGTTTTGACAAAATAGAGATTGTATTCTGTTCATCCTGCTGTCCGTAAGCCTTGATTTTTAAGAACCACGGATGTGTGGTGCATCATCCGTGAACGCCAATGCGGAATTGTCGCAGCCGCATTAACGTATGGTGAGTATGTTTTTTAAGACTGTACGATTTCGGCCCTATTTTGGCGCTGAATACGGTGAAAGTCTGAGTCTCTTCAGTTGCAGTAAGGAAGATGGATGTAGATATTGCTTTTGCATTGTTATTAGAAGGAGAGGCTGAAGGATAGGTATAATTTCTCAGCTACTAAATATCCAATCAAGAAAGAGGATTATTATTTTTGAAGAATGAGGAAGAAAGCTGTTATAAGTATTCATTACTAGGCACTTCTTTTTCCATTTTTAAGGGTCGAATTAGTCTCTTTTGTGGTATTTAATTATATTTGACCAACAAAAATCCATTATGAATAGGGATAGCAACAATATATCAGTATCGATACTTTCTTTCGATAATATCGGCCATATCACTAAATATATTGTATATGGTATATATATTAGTGATCGATATATCGTATCACTAAATATTGACATTATTCTCCCTACTCAAAATTATTACGATTAAAAAAACACATTTTAATTACCTCTTATGCGTACAAAACATGCTGTGATATAATAAAGTAGCTTTAATATGTTTTTTACGTGATGTTAAAGCACTTAAATATAGTTTACTAGGGGACACCCCTGCACGCTTCGCGTGCCAACCCCAACGCTCGCTACGCTCGATACACCTCGGCCTTCGGCCTCGGCATGTAACTATTCAATACAAAAATCGGTATATTAACTATATAACGTAAAATTACAATATTATATTTCGGTACAGTATCTCACTCACACTAATTGCTTTGCCACCTATTTAGCCTATTTCAAAAGTGTTCATTTCATTTATTTTTATTTAACAGCTGAAGATTAAACTCATAGTAAAATATTAAATAGTATAATGTCAAACATTCAAAATAGACATGTTTATTTATTTACAAAACAGCTGTTATTAATTTACTAAAATCAACCCAATGTTATCCTAATGGACCAATCTTTTAAGGGTGCTTTATACCCCTTAGGAGTAATTTATCAAGATGAAAATACTTTAGTTGTCCTATTTAAGTTCTAAAGAAACAGTGTACAAAATTTCAGCTCTCTACCTACATGGGAAGTTGGAGAATTAGTGATGAGTGAGTCAATCAGTGAGGGCTTTGCCTTTTATATATATAGATTGTGGACCAGTGGGTGGAACTGGTAAATGAAGTTGTGTGTGAGTTGGCAACGCTGACTCTAGGATGCCTAGCCAGTCACCTTAAAAACCATTACAGTAGAGTCCCGCTATTCCGAACTAATTGGGACCGAACACTGTTCGGATTCGCGGGAATTCGGAATAGGCGGATTTCATGAAAATATCGAGATATCAGCGTTGATCAGCTCGTAAACAAGTGAAAGTTGGAAGGGAAGGGCAGTGACCTTCGGTGACTCATACGATCATCCGTCGACGCCTATCTATCCCTTCCCCTCTCACGTTCCAAACACCATGACTCATTGAATGGTGAATCTCCTCTACCCCCACCACTGAAAAACCGGTTTGAACTGCTGTAACTGTTGATCTAGTTTCGCACGTACACCATGTTAGTGTTCACTCTAACGTTGTTTGATGAAGTGTGTGCGCTTAAAGCAAATTTATTGTGAAAGTTTATTCCGTGAGTGTTGAGTTACTTTACGGAGCGACTGTGTGTTTTCACTTTTGTTCTTAGTCCTTTACGTCAACTGATAATCATTAAATATGGCAAGTAAACGAAGTCGTTCTTCGTGTACTTTACAACAAAAACTTGAAGTGTTGAAAAGACTGGACAAAGGGGAAAGTGCTTCTAAATTGTCAGTTGAATATGGTGTCGGAAAAGCAACGATTAGCGACTGGAAAAAGAATCGTGTTAAAATTGAGCAGTTTTGTTCTGCTTCAAGTGAAAAAACTCTTGAAAAACGGCAAAAAACGACTGTGTCTTCATATGAAAAGCTTGATGAGGCCTTATTCTTATGGTTTACTCAAGAGAGACAGAAAGGAATCCCCATTTCTGGTCCTTTGGTAAAAGAAAAGGCGCTTCAACTAAACAAGCTTATGGATGGTGAACCTTCATTTTCAGCAAGCTGTGGCTTTTTGGATCGTTGGAAGAAAAGGCACGGAATTAGACAGCTCACGATTACTGGGGAGAAACTATCAGCTGACAACGAATCAGCTGACAATTATTTAAAGGAATTTAAAGAACTTATTTCTTCTGAAAATTACTCTCCGCAGCAAGTCTATAACGCGGATGAAACCGGACTGAATTTTAAGGCTCTGCCTACCAAAAGTCTTGCTTCAAAAGAAGAGAAATCTGCCCCAGGGTTCAAAATGGACAAACAACGTCTAACTGTCTTAGCTTGCAGCAACGCCTCGGCAACAAACAAACTTCCACTGATGGTAATAGGCAAATCGGCGAAACCACGAGCGTTCAAAAACATTAACATTAACGCACTTCCTGTATATTATAGGAATCAAAAAAAAGCTTGGATGGAACGTGACTTGTTCAAGGAAAGGTTCGATCGCCAATTTGTCCCTAAAGTGACTGCGTTCAATAGAGAAAATGGATTGCCTAATCGTGCTCTGCTGTTTATAGACAATGCACCATCCCACCCGGAAGACATGAAACTTGTTTGTGGAAACATCAAAGCAATTTTTCTGCCACCAAATGTTACATCAATTCTTCAGCCTATGGACCAGGGTGTGTTGCAGGCCATCAAACAAAAATACCGAAAAATGCTGCTTCGCACCTTACTTGAAGAGGATGAAAATGACCTCACAAGCACAATCCTTCAAAAGCTTAAGAAAATTACAGTAAAAGATGTGATTCACTGGGTAGCTGAAGCGTGGGAAAGCACTAATGAAGGTGCAATACAAAAATCGTGGAAAAATCTCTGGCCTGAATTGGAATTTGTTGAAACAACTTTTAAACCAGTAAAAAAAGACTGTGAACTTCTTCCACTACTCAACAAAATCCCTGGCTGTGAAACATCAGAAGAAAGCTGTGTTGAGGAGTGGTTTGCTGTTGACGACAATGGCCATCAGGAGTATGGAGACGAAGATATTGTAGCTATGGTGCAGGGCTCGTCAGCTGAGATCGACTCGGAGGAAAGCGAGGAGGAAGTGAACACTCAAACTGAACTCGTATCTCACTCGGACGCGGCAAATGCTCTCGACCTCGCCTTACGCTACGTCGAACAACACGCTGTATCAACACCAAATGATGTTATGTTTATGCGTCGATGGCGGAACATTGCATCCTCAAGTCGATTTACTGCACTTCGTCAGAAAAAAATCACCGACTTTACTTCTTAAGTGTGTGTAGTTTAGTTTAGTGTTTTCCTCAAGCCTAGGGTTTCCTCAAGGCCTAAAAAAGGTATGTCTTTATTAAACTTCTTTGTACTGTATATTTTGTATAACAATATGTAAATATATGTTTTTAGCGAACGTCTTTATAATTTCTTCAGTTTTTGAGTCTTAAAAAAAATTTTAAAATCGGTAGTATTTTTTCTGAAGTCTGTTCGGAATAGCGGGGTTCGGAATAGCGGGACTCTACTGTATTACTCTTTTATAATGAACATAGTAATGAAAGGTATAATAATTTTGATTTTGAATTTTTTTTCATTCAATCCCACAGATTACTACTTGTTTTATGTAGGTAGTTGTATTCATTTTAACATTCAGTATCTATTCTAAATAGTAACAGCTAAACATGAAAGTATTTTTGGACATTATATAAGAGTTAGTGCATAATTTTAAACAGATAAATTATTTACAGTTCCATATATTGATATATTTCTTTCGATATTATCGTTAGATAGATATTTGGTTTGTGATATATTGGTTATTCGATATATCGATGTTGAAAATATTTGCCCTCCCTAATTATGATTACAAACATTTCTATTAATAACATAAAATTGCTTGAATAGAAAACTACATTTATAATTAAAAGTTTTGCTGAACACTATTAATATTTTCAAAAAAAATGTAACATTATACAATTTCAAAATTAACTTGCAGAATACATTTTTTACAATAGTGTAAAATTGTTTGAATTAATTTTCTATACTAAGCAAAATTTATGGAAATTTATAAAAATAAGTAGCCTATATGTACACAAAGTTTTTCAGTTTTAAGCCATACCGTACTAACAAAGTTAATCTATGAATAATCAAAAAAATGACTATAAAAGCATATAATAATTTGTTTTACCAAAATAAAGCAAAGAACTTATCATCTATTTCATTTGTAAACTACTTTAAATTCATTTCCCCACTGCGTTCCGTTCACACACCAGATTGACCAAGAGGCAACTGATGCAGCAGCTGCCAGCGTGTTATGCAGCTAAAAAGAGCAGGAACTATCATTCTGTGAATGACGCTTGGTCTTGGAAATCGATTTCATACCAATGTATGTAGTCGACTGTTTCGTAATTGACGGATCACAGTGACGCATCCGTAGTTCTTAAAAATCGAGGCTGTACGCGACAATCCAGATCGAGAATTTCCACACAGTTTGTACGCTTTCTACTGAAAACAGGATAAATATTATTCTGCTTGCTTTTAAACAAGATTATAATATCTGGGATTATTACTATGTGACACTATTAAAAAAATTGTTCTTAATTCAGCTAAAAAATATATCCCATATGGTAAACGAAAAAAAATACAAATGTTTTTGGACAAAAGAATTAAGTGAAATGAAAAACTAAGAAACAACTTAGGAGTTAAGGCTGAACAAGAAAAAAGCCAAGAATCTGTAAACAAATGGAAGAACAAAGCAGCAATAATGAAAATGGCTGTAAATGATGCAAAAAGAAATAAATTTAACTCTTTCATCTCCAACATAAATTTCAAAAAAGATTATGTAAAAACATTAAAATTTCTTAATAAAATACAAAATAAAAGTACTGAGTTGAAAAAAAGGACCAATATAAAAAGGTAATAACTATATAATAAACGACAAAGATATTGGTAATGATTTTGTTAAATTTTGCTCCAAATCTCTAAAGAGAGATAGCAAATTTAAAATGGAAATTGATACAAAAAAGAAAAGAAAATTATAAAACAATCTCTAGAAAATACAACTATTAAAACTAATAGCATTTTTTCTAATGCATTTTCACTATCAGAACTAAATATTGCTATTAATCATTTAAAAATTAAAAAGGCATCAGGTGCTGATGGGATACATGCTGAATTTTTCATCCATTTTGGCCACAAAGCAAAATCCACAATTCTTAAACTTTACAATCAGATTTGGAACCTGGGAATATACCAACAAGATGGAAACAAACAATAATAATCCCAGCATTAAGGACAAACCCACAACGAACGCATCAAGTAATAGATCTATTTCTTTAACAAGTGTTTCAGCCAAGGTAATGGAAAGATTGGTCAATAAAAGACTTAATTGGTTCCTTGAAGAACACTCCCTAGTATCTCACTCACAAACTGGTTTCCGCTATCACAGATCTACAAACCAACACGTAGTAACACTCAGTCAGCACATCAAGAACAGCATTAACAGAAGTAATATACTAACTGCAGTTTTTTTATTTCAAATGTGCTTATGACTCTATATGGAGAGAACACTTACTAAAAAAGATGGTAAATATTGGTGTAAAAGATCATAAGTTACGTTGGTTCCAACAATTCTTATCACAACGATGTATTCGTGTTAATTATGGTCAAGCTTTATCAAAATCAAAAATATTACAAACAGGTCTTCCCCAAGGTACTGTAACTAGTTGTACATTACACACACACACACACACACACACACACACACACATACATATATCTATATATATATATATATATATATATGACTTGGGAAACTCATTGAAATCAGTTAAGGGCTACGTAATTCTCATGTACGCAGATGATGTAGTTATGTGGATAGAAACACCTAAATACACTGCAAAAAATAAAATTGAAACTATCCTCAAAGAAGCACTTTTACAATTGTATAAATAGAGCAATGAAAATGGTATGACAGTCAATATTGACAAAACTTACTTCCAATCTTTTTCCCTCTGTCATGTGTACCAGGTCGTTTGACCATACATTTGTGGTAACTTGTCGTCGTGGTTTGCCAGGCTGCCTGAGATCGCTTGTACGCTGTCGATTGGTTTACTTTCGTAGCTGTTGGCTCGGACTCTGTCGTTCCGTGATTCCAGCTCTCGGTCTGTCAGGTTGGCCTGTTGTTTTGACCTGTCTTCTTCAGCCTCTGTACACGATATGTTGACCGGCTAGAGAATCTCAAACTCCAGGGTCCTTGAGTGGGACGTTGAATCCTCAGCCTGCCGTCCGGACGAAGTTCTGCCATATCTACTGCTAGCCTGGCCTTGGGCCTTGGGACCATGTGATTGAGCCAAGTTTTGCCCCCGCTGCCTTGTCTACATCTTTTGGGTGGGGTTCTTCTGTCCTCAGGTCAGTGCGTTCCATGTTATTCCCGGTGGCTGAGTTGGGGGTGGTCATTTATTTTAAAATTAAAAAAGGAAAATAAAAAAAAGATATTCTCCACTAGGCCATGCCCTAAAAAAACTAAAAATAAAAGTGAATAGTGTAAATTATGAAACACAGCCATGGGACTTGTATACCTTTATTTTTTTAATAAAACTTTTATGTTAATATTTATTGTTATTAATCTAAAATTAGTTTATTTTGTTGTTATAATTTTTAAATTTTATGTTTGTTAGGCCCCTACTGTTAAATTATGGTATTATTAATTTTTTTGTTTAGGCCTAGTGATTAAGTTTGTTTGTTTTATTTGTTTCATGAATTGTAGTATTTTGAAGTGAATTTTTGATAGAAGGGTACTGTGCTATATTTTATTTTTACTTCCTTAATTTTTACATTTTCATCAAAGGAGATTATTTATTAACGTTTTTACTTTTCTTAAATTCGGAGCTGCCCAGGGTTTCTGGCTGACTCCTTGGCCTCGGCGGAATCAAGGGATGTGGGCTAAATTGCCGGTAATTTGTTTTGTAAAAAATTTTCTAAATTTTTCAAGATAAATTTTCTCTAAGTAATGTGTTTCTAGTATTTCTGCAGATAGGCACATCTGTTATGTAATTTTTTGTTTTTGTAGCTTTTGTTGATTCTGTGTATAGTTTGTAATTCTTGTTAATTTTGTGTAGATTGTTGTTTTTGAGTGTAATTTTGATTGTGGCCTTCTGCCGAAATTATTTTCTTTTGAAATAAATAGTTTTATCGCTCAGCTGCCGAGTTGTGATTTAACCTTCCGACTGTCACCCGTGATCCTGTCGCATGTTTGGTTTTGAGCCATCCCCCAATACTTCCAGTTTTGGAGGGGGATGGGTTTCACATGAACCAATACATCCACAACTAAAATTTAATGATAAAATCCTTGATCAGAAAGAAAACAGTAAATATCTTAGTGTAGTATTTGATAATAAGTTAAATTGGAAAAGTCAAATTAAAAATGTAACAGCAAAAACTAGTAAAAAAGTCAATATTTTGAAAAGATTATATGGTAGTAAATGGGGAAATAACACGTCAACATTAAATAAAACATACAAACTATATATACAACCTAATTTAACATATTGCTGTGAAATACTTATAACTGCTAATCAAACTCAATTAAATAAGCTTGAATGTATTCAAAACCAAGCATTAAGGCTAATTACAGCAGCAATTAAAACTACATCCATTAATGCAATGCTTGCTTTAACAAAGCACATACCAATAGAAATGATTATTCAAGAAAAAGCACTTATTTTATATGAACATTTGTTAACACTAACTAATTTTGGAAAAATCCTTCAAACTCAGTTGAAAAGCTCAAAACTCAAGATGGTTTAATTAAAAAAATACATCAATGCCAAATGACTTATAATTTATCTTTTCTAGCAGAATGCTTTTTGATTCCTGAAAACCCAATTGAAATTAATAACATACAATTCAATTTAAACTTAACAAAAACTACCAAAAAATCTTACCTAAACCTTGAAATACTAAAGCAACTAAGTATAGAGACAATAGATCAAAATTATCCAAAACCTCTATGGACTCATATTTATACAGATAGTTCAAAACTAACCCAGCAATCTTCGGTTGGTGCTGGAGTTTTTTCCAAACTATTTTCACACTATCAAACACTTGATTCGTCTAAAACTGCCTTTGATGGGGAATTAGCTGCAATAAAACTAGCTGTAAATAAATTAATACATGAATATATACAACCTAAAAACATTGTCTTATTTTGTGACTCTAAATCAGCAATTGAAGTGATTTGTAATCATACAAAAATGGAATCAAAAAACTAATGGAATGCAGAAAATTTATTAAAATAATTAAATGATCAAAATAGAAATTTTATTTTGCAATGGATTCCTTCACATTGCAATATCAAAGGAAATGAATTAGCTGACAAACTAGCTAAACAAGGAGCAACAAAAAATTCACCCCATCAAAACAACATAATTACTTTCTACCAAGGAAAAAACAAAATTAAATATTCTATAAAAAATAATGTCCAAATTACTTTAAAAAACAAAATAAAAACAAATCATGGAAAGATTTAAATGATATCCCAGATTTCCAAAGAAAATATGCTGTTGATGATTTTCGTCTGAAAACAGGACATGACTGCCTTGTAAAGTATCTTCATCGCTTTGGAATATATGGAAATCCATTTTTTTATGTAATTCATCTGATCTTATGGACAAGGACCACATTATGAATTGTTCAAAATTAACAAAAAACAAAAAATAATTAATATTGTTCATATTGGGAAGCCAAGTCCTAATCAGTTATTGACGTTTTGTCAAGTACTCTGCTGTTTAATAAAAAAATTCACAAATCTAATATATTGATGCTACTCATACATGTATATTCACTGATTAAACATCTTCTGTTAGATAAAAACAATTACACATTTTTAAATAGGCTAAAATAGCATTAATTACATTAAATAAAATATTAATCTTCCGTACATTAGTACTAAATTGACGTAATTATTATTGGCATATTTTACCACCAGCTATATAATATGCGTGGATGAATTGTAATCAGCGACAACACAATTGACTAGTTTTGTGTACTTTCTCACTATCACAGATGGGCAGAGCCAGACAGTCGACATACAGTGGACCCAATTAGTTGACCCACCTGCTGACCATACACGTACAGTGGTATTGACCCATCTGCCCACCCATACACATACAGTGGTATATGTCTGAGAGCGTGAGAGAGTCGAGAAAGGGGCAAACGCAAGACAGTTGGTGGGGGAGCCGGGCTGGGACAGACTGTGCGTGTGCCTGTCACTGTGCATGCGGACGAGCGCGGGTAGTATTAGAATAAAGAAGGCTCACTGCCGTATATTGTATTATACGTTTGTGGACAGTTCATCATCTAAACAATTTAATATAATTAGGAATTGAATATTGCAAAATAGAGTGTAAATTCAACCAAACACAATGACATAATTTTCTATCGGCAAACATATTAATTAGTTTTTTAAGTTAAATAAAATATGTCATTTTGGTTTTATTTATTTGTTATATTTAATTTAAAAACTTGGGTTTGTAAACCCAAACCGTTTCCAAGATGAACTGACCCCAAGGTTGGTGAAAATGTTCAGTAGCATTTAAGTACAAAAATAAGTGACAGAAAATTAAAAAAATGCTGTTTACACATTTATAAGATATAGACGAATAAATATTTATATACAAATTTTGAATTAAAATTCAGAACATTTTTGGCTGCACCACCTTAATATTCTATGAATTAGGCTGTTGTAAGATGAGATTTTTTGGTAATGAAAAGTGAAAGAAACTTTTGGAATAAATATGTTATTGATTGTTAGTTTTGGTATGTGCTGAATTCAAAATTTCCAGACAATTATTGTTCTATTACAAATAAATCAAGGAATGGTAATGCATTTTCACTGTAAATTTTTTGAGTAAATTTCATTGTTGGGTAGAATGAGTTGAGTTCATTTTCATTCATACATATCTTGAGGTCTTCAGTTTTTTTTTTTTTTTTTTTTTTTTTTTTTTTAATAGCAAAAACACCATCAACATATCGAAACCAAACTCTTAAAAAATAATTTAAGACTTTTGACATTTGTACATCAAAATAACTTAAAATATGTTGGCTAATTTTTAACACTGTATGTTATTGAAAATTTATATTTTGGTAGGATTTTATTAGAAATTTTGAGAGAGAGTAAGTTTGAGAATTGATATTGGATACTATTGGTCTTATTTTATTACCAGGTTTATGACATTTGGAGATAATATAATCTGGGAATATATGAATTGGATAGTATTAATTGCTAAATTGTATCTTTATTTATAATATTTTTGTAATGTTTAAATGTGAGCTTGACACTGAAGAATTAAAATTACTCAAAGGGTTTGTTTTATACACTTCATATGGGCCTTCATCAATCATTTTTTGAACTCTTTGGATAAGAGTTCCTTATATGTAACCATTCTTATCAATAACAACAGTGTAGGTTTTGTCTGCTTTTAAATAATAAACATTTTTATTTTTTAAATTCTTTATAACACTGTTGTTGACTGTCTATAACATGAGTTCTAAAGATACCTATTTTGATTTTGCTTTTTCATTTATATTATTACATAATATCCAATTGATGTTTTAATGTTGTTATGAAGGTATTTTAAATTTCTTCAGTGCTTAACAAAGTACAAAATTAAATTTATAATTAAAACCTAAATTAAATAAAATCTGAAGTACAAAGTACTTTTGTTTCATTATTGATCTTTCCTCATAGAGCTAAATACAGGTTATGTAACCATTCAATGCCTGCTTTTCCAATGGAAAGAAAACTAGCTAATCCCTCTCTAAAGAACATAATAAATAATCATTAACTATATGTGATCCATAGTTTGAAATTTGTTTCTGCAATGACGTGATTGATCATTTGCCATTCCCTACTTATATTTTCAGTAGTTGCATCCTCCCACACCCTTGCAAAAAACAACTCAACATAGTCCATTCCTTACAAGGAAGGTTCATTTCACCGATGACAATGATAAAGCCTAACATCAGAAACTTATTTTACCGTGTATATATATTTCTACTCAATATATTTTTGAGTATACATAATGTATTTTTTTATTCAAGAAAACTATTCTTTACATTATAGCCGATAGTTGGTTATTAGTTTTATTTGATTGTAAATTAAAGTAGGCCTATATTATATCTTTCACATAACTAACTTTATTCTTGGTATCAGAATAAATGGATCGGAATTCAACTGTTCGTTGAGATTTAACTATTACAAATTGCCTGATTTTAAATATGTGTAGTATTAAAGACAATTTTTGGGTTGTAGGTTGTGGAGCATCTTGTGTTTATCCTCTGTTAGCTGCTAAGAATTTTGGATGGTGTATGTTGGCGACAGAAAAAGATGTTGACAGTGCCCAGATAGCAATAAGTAATGTTCAGAAAAATTCCTTGGAAGGCATGATTAAAGGTACTAATCAGTATTAAACTTACAAGATGCAGAAAGAGGCTACCAGCCCACTTAAGTAATTTTACTTGTTATTTTTTCAATTTAGTAATCATACTAAGCTAATTTTTGGAATGCATGAAGTTAACATGGAGGCTGATAAATTGTTATATGGTTTTATTAATGATTGAAATAAAAAATCTCAACTATTTAACCAACTCAAAACATGGTTTGCACCAATCAGAACATGAATATGATGTATATTACCTTTAAATATGTGTTCATCTGGTTCATGCCGTGAACATACTGAACTTGTATATGTAGGGTTAATATTGACCATTAATTGTTTGTCAATAGCGTAAGCTCGTAATATCAGTGCTTCATTGAAATTGGCAATGTTTGGCTGTTACAACAATTATAAACATAGGAAACATAAGAGATGATATTAGGTAGAAAAACCTTAAAAAATCATTTTCAAAGGCAAATATGATAAACATAGGAAACATAAGAGATGATATTAGGTAGAAAAACCTTAAAAAACCATTTTCAAAGGCAAATATGTTGCGGGTCGCAATGGGACGTGCTGAGGTCAGATATGTCTACACGGTACTGGCGGTCGACCTTGGTCCTAAGCCAGAGTCAACTGTACATTCAAACCGGTAAGCAAACTTGGTCTAGTGCCTACATTAATATTTTAAGCATTTTTTTTTAGTGCTGGTGAAAGTGAACAAACTTGGTCCAGTAATTACACTGACATGTTCCGACAATGCAAGCTAAGTTACTTACACGTAAGACTTAACAACCTCAGGAGTTTAAAACAGAGATGCATATAACGAAGGGCATCATTAAGTCTACTCAGCTGGTGATATCATTTGTACCTTGCATTAACCTTGTGCACCAGGCTTTACTCCGGGTTCTCAAGTAACAATGTGGGTTCCACATAGATTGGGACATCAGTTTGGCTCCTGACTCCAGTAATTCTGTTAGGTAAGTAACAAATAAATTATAACAACATTTAATTAAGCTTTTTATATTACAACTACGGTCTACAACACCAATACAGTGTAATTTAAACACCCGCTCAAGATTTAACTCCTCCATATCTACATCCGTCAAACTCAATGTAAACCATTTTGGTAGTGTGCCGTTTGCACATTACGATCGTCTCCCTCAGACAGTTCAGTCTTCTTCTCTGTGTTCCATTTAGTTTTAGTGTCTTTGTGTTCATTTCTGTATTCCGTGAATTTGTTTTCTGTGTTCCTTGGCATAGAAAGCAAGTTTGCCATTCTAGCTTTGCTACCATCGGCCTCCAGGATGAAGACATCGACATGCAGGTGACCCAAACCGAGTTTATTTTCTGGCCCCCAGCATGGAACATTTTTAAGAATTTAAGTGTTTTAGAAGAAGTTCAACCAGAAGTGTCTTCAGTAGAACTTTGTTTATCTGTGAAAGATTTGTTTGTGGTTCAAGAAATGTTTACCTTTTTGCGAGATAAATATTTAGATTTTATTTTTATGTTGTTTCGAGTTTATATTTTTTTGGGGGGCCATTTTCTAGTAATTTTGTAAGGTTGCTTCATGAAGAGTAATTTTTTTTTAAAGAATAATTTAAGTTAAACGAAGAGTAGCTCAAGCAGACAGAGAATTAGGGCATTTGAAATTCCCGCTTCTTCCGCCTGCTACACTTACGCACCGCTTGGAGGCGCCAGGCCGGGTCTAACAAAACTGCCAACCGCAACCAGCAGAGGCAGTCAACTCGAGTGTTATCAGTGAAGCCAGTTCGACGAGGCAAGCCTGTCTCTACATATTAAAGCTTGCCATCTGCTAGCTTTGCGCATTAGCTTATTTACGCCAATCATATAGTAGTTTGTTTTAATCCTTGCTTGTGAGAGGAGACGTTTAAGTTATCACAGACGAGTTAATTGGGGTTAAGTAGTTACTGCTGAGAAAAGCGGTCCTAACCCAACTAGTGTTAGTATTAGCTTTGTTACATTCTGCAAGTAGAAGTTTGTTTTTATTTGAATCATTTCATTTGCGAGGTTGGTAGCCCGAATACCTTTTGGATTTATATTTCGTACAAAATAGCTTTGGGGGATTCCCGGAATGAGGCTCGTGAGGTACGTAGCCAATTGTGCATATTTATTTTAACAAAAACTAAACGTGCGGAGGAAAACTCCGCAAGCGCCCGCTCGAGGGTTAATTCTTGATATATAAGTTTTATTTCTTGGTCCAGTCCTTCTTCTGTTGATGAAATTTTGAATGCTCTGATGAATAGTCCTTGTGCAATTGCATGTTTAACGTGATGTGGTGTGTTTGAATGGAAATTTAGATACTGTCCTGTATGTGTCTTTTTTCTATAGACTGATGTTTTTAATTCTGTATTTGTTTTTTCAACTAAAACATCTAAAAAAGGAAGTTTGTTTTCTTCTTCATGTTCTACTGTAAATTTGATTGATGGTCTAATGGAATTTAAATGTTGAAAAAAACCATCATGATCATTTTTAACAGATTTCCAAACACAAAAAATGTCATCAAGATATCTTAACCAAAGAATAGGCTTTTCATTCCAAGTTTTTAGTGCCAGATTATCAAAAAAATCCATATATATGGAATTAGAAGTGGACTGAGAACTCCTCCCATTGGTAAACCTGAGTTTTGAAGAAAACTGTCAATGTAATTTAAATTATTTTGGACAAACATCTCGACCTTTAAAAAAGAGAATACAAGAACACAAAAACAGCATAAAAAATCAATTAGAAAACTATTCTAAACTTTCAGATCATGTTTTGGCGGAAGAGCATAAGGTGCAATGGACAGCAGCAAGTATAGTATATAAAGAAAGTAAATGGAAAGAAAGAACAATAAAAGAAGCAGCATGTATGGCTGTAGAAAGCTGCATTTCACAACCTAGTGCCACCTTATGCTCAATATACCTGCCTATTATTACGAGGGCGGTCAATACCACTGTACGTGTATGGGCGGGCGGGTGGGTCAATACCACTGTACGTGTGTGGGTGGGCGGGTGGGTCAATACCACTGTACGTGTGTGGGTGGGCGGGTGGGTCAATACCACTGTACTTGTATGGGTGGACGGGGGGGTCAGTGCCATTGTACGTGTATGGGCGGGCGGGTGGGTCAATACCACTGTACGTGTGTGGGCGGGCGGGTGGGTCAATACCACTGTACGTGTATGGGCGGGCGAGTGGGTCAATAACTCTGTACGTGTGTGGGCGGGCGGGTGGGTCCCGAGAAAAAGACATTTTTTCGGGTAAACTATTGTTTATTTTTAACATAATCTCCTTTTAGCTCTATACACTTCATTGGGCGTTTCTCTAACATGGATAAGCCATTTAAAAAGTAGGATTTTGGCAATTCCTCAAAATAGGCATCCGTTTGGGCAATCACTTCTTCGTTTGACATAAAACTTTGTCCACCGAGCCATTTTTTCAAGTTTGGAAATAAGAAAAAGTCACTGGGGGCTAAATCTGGTGAATAAGGTGGATGTGGTAACAACTCATACTTTAATTCCATTATTTTTGCCATGGCAACTGCTCAGGTGTGTACACGTGCATTGTCTTGATGCAGAAGAACTTTTTTCTTTTTCAAGTGCGGACGTTTTGTCTTGATTTCTTCATTTAGTCGGTCCAATAACGATGCATAATATTCTCCAGTTATCGTTTTTCCCTTTTCCAAGTAATCAATGCAGATTACTCCTTGTGCATCCCAAAAAACTGTGGCCATAACTGTGCCGGCGGATTTCACTGTCTTTGCCTTCTTTGGAGCCCGTTCGTCATCAAAAACCCACTGTTTCGACTGTTCCTTTGACTCTGGAGTGTAGTGGTGGATCCATGTTTCATCTACAGTTATGTATCGACGCAGAAACTCACCATGATTGAGACGTAATACTGTCAAGACAGCCTTAGAATCAACCACACGAATGCGTTTATTCTCCTCTGTGAGCAAGCGCGGCACCCATCTTGCAGAGAGTTTTTTCACATTTAATTTTTCATGCAAAATTGTGAACACTGTGCCTTGTGATATGCCTGTAGCTTCAACTATTTCACGCACTTTGATTCACCGATCACTCAAAACCATATCGTGGATTTTGTCAACCATTTCTGGTGTTGTCACTTCCACTGGGCGCCCTGAACGATGTTCATCTTTTGTGGATGTACGGCCACGTTTAAACTCGTTTACCCAGTTATAAACAGTTGCCAACACAGGAGCAGATGTACCATGAACAGCATCCAACTCAACTTTGATTTCCTTCGGTGTTAAGCCTTTCAAATGAAAGTGTTTAATCACAGCACGAAACTCACTTGTGTCCATCATTCTAAATAATCAAACCTTTCCTGATTCAATCAACGACAACAATGAAATCAGCTGATGAAATCAACTGAAACTTTCACAGTTGTCAAGCAACAGATGATAGTAAATAAAAATAAAACAATATTGATACTTTTTGCGACTTATCTTGTATTTTCTAAGGACTTATTGAACCGCCCTCGTAAATCAGAATTATTAAATAAAATTCAAACTTCAAAATTAATAAGTGACTAAACAATTTTTTATCAAAATTTATATAGTATATATTCAACTATTTTCATTGATCAAATCATCTGTTATATGTTTTTTTAAACATATGATCTATTAATTAATTTATATTTTTTAAAAACTATTTATGTTGTCAAATGTTTGAGAATGGCTTTAGATTGTAAGCCGAAATATAACATTTTTTTAAAAAACTAAGTGATGTGTAGCTTTTTAAACTAAAATAGTATATAAATTTCTGTAGCTTTTATTGATAATGATTTAGAGTAACATTTCACAAACGGTCAACAGCCCGTTTTGTCTTTAACGTTTTATTTTTTTCTGTCACTTAATATTTTTTTAATACTTTTGATTTTAATTTTTTTTTAATTTTCATGTAATAATCAGTATTTTTGCCATCCAACTTGTGTTTTTTGTTCCATGTCGTCCTCCTGAGTCCGGTGCCTTCGCACCCACCCTCGATGGGTCCATGGTTTGATACTGGTAATGGTTTGATAGTACGAGGGTGGGTTGCAATAGGAACACATCTTTTTTCCTCCGATTTATGGATTCCGCATAAAACCGCCTTAAGAAAGCAAGTGTTTACTCGCCTTGTAGCAAGTATACTATACCCTTCCTTCCTGTTAAGGGTCTTTAAGCTAATTTGGGGATTGGAAGTGGGCTTCATCATCAGAGCATTAAACTTTTTGAGAAATCTGGCTGTAACAAATAAAGATTGAAGTTTTGGCACAGGATCAAACAACTACGACCACGACTGGATGGGGCAAAGCAAAACAAAATGAAACATATGAAATCATGTCCCTTGTATAATCATATTTATTGAAATAGATGTGGTGTTAAATTTAATTTTCTTTGATTTTTTAAATACCCTATTGTCACCTCACCTCCCCCAAGGTATTAAAGAGTTTTACAACTGTTAAGTTACATTCCACGCCATTGTTAATGCCTACCATTTTCTTCCTTAACCAATAGCTGTCAAGTCTGGACAGATCTGACCTCGGCACATCCCATCACTACGGTCCGATACACCCAGGAAAACATTTGCCTTTGAAAATGGTTTTTGAAGGATTTTTTATTTATTGATGATTAAACATAAGTAGGAGTTGATTTGAAATTCAGTTGTTTCCAATTATCGAGATTCTAGTCGCAGAACATTTTTCAGTGATAAATTAGTAAGTTAAAAAAGAGTTCATAACTTTTAAAACAATTTATTTAGTTCAGATACATTTTCATGCTTCAAATACTATTTAAAATCTCTTTTGAATCTTTGATCAGTAAGAACTAGATGCCAGTTCCAATGACCTTGTGACTGAAGAAGGGGCCAGTGTGTCTAAAGTACATGTACAGGGTTATTCTAAATGATGGACCCAATTTAATAAATTCGTATTAATTTAAGTATAAATTCAAAATGAATAATTTATACACTAATGGAAAGAGAAAGATTCAAAGTTTTTTTTAACCTATTCAAACGAGGAATTGGGCGGTGGCGGCGGTAGTTGCAGAAACGGCCACTAGAGTTCTCGCGCCAGCCAGCCGCCTTTGTGTTTCATTGTCACTTGTGAGTGAGATGGCTACTGTGCAGCACGAGGTTTTCTGCGTTCTTGAGTTTGCTAAAAGTGAGTCGCAAGTTACAGTGCAGCGGGCATTTCGTCTCAAATTCGGTATTGAACCACCGACAAGAAAAAGCATTAGCCGTTGGTTTACGCAATTTCAACAAACTGGAAGTGTGTGTAAAGGAAAAAGCTCAGACCGGCCGCGTGTATCTGAGGATGACTTAGGACGAATTGAAGAAAGTTTTGTTCGCAGTCCACGTAAGTCAACCATAGAGCTAGTATAGAACTTGGCATACCCCAACCAACTGTATGGAAAGTTCTGCGAAGACGTTTACTGTACAAGCCCTATCGATTACAACTTGTGCAGGCTCTAAAACCTAATGACAAAGTGAAATGTATTGAATTTTGTGATGATATGCTACACATGATGGAGGATAACGTATTTCTACAGCGTATCGTTTATAGCGATGAAGCTACGTTCCACCTCAGTGGGAAAGTCAACAGACACAATGTACGGATATGGGGTCTACAAAATCCACATGCAACATTACAACATGAAAGAGTCTCGCCAAAGGTAAACGTGTTCTGTGCCTTACCTTGTACAAAGGTTTATGGACCATTCTTTTTCGCAGAAAGAACTGTGACTGGAATCAGTTACCTGGACATGTTGGAACAATGGCTGTTCCCTCTACTTATGGAAGATTCACAGGACTTCATTTTCCAACAGGATGGAGCTCCGCCCCTTTGGCATCTTGATGTCCGAAACTTTTTGAATCAGTCACTTCCTGGGCGTGGATAGGACGCATAGGAAATGAAGATCTGGCTCTACACTTCTGGTCACCGAGATCTCCTGATCTCACCCCATGTGACTATTTCTTATGGGGTTACGTCAAGGAAGCTGTTTACTTCTAGTTGCCTCTACCAGCAACTCTGGATGATCTGAAGAACCGTATCACTGCTGCGGTGCACTCAGTAACAGAAGATATGCTTTCTCGTGTGTGGGACGAGTTTGGCTACCGTTTAGATGTTTGCCGTGCAGCACAAGGGGGACATATTGAACATTTATAAATATGTAAAAAAAACTTTGAATTTTTCTTGTTCCATTGGTGTATAAATTATTCAGTTTGAATTTATACTTAAATAAATACAAATTTATTAAATTGGGTCCATCATTTAGAATAACCCTGTATTTCACAAACAATCTGTAATTTGTGTTGTGTGTCTGGCTCAGTTTACCATTTCATCAGCTATACTGCTCTCCTTTTCCTTTCTTAATAAAATCCTTGGCCTGGATCCCTAAAAATAACCTGTTAAGTACATATACATCATATTAGATTTTCCAAATATACAAACATTACAAGAACCACTGACTCCCTTCTCCTCATAAGCTTATTTATTATTAATATCATTATTTTTGTTGTTGAAATAACAAAAATATATTTCTATGGACTACATGTTAATAAGCTGTTTTTCACAACATTTCCAAACTATCTCAGATGTTAATATAATGTTATTCATATATTTGCAAGGAATGTTAATCAATATCTAAATTTACTTAATTTTATTTTATTTAACCATTGTATATAGAAACAAATAGACTGTCCAAGGCAATGCATTTGCTGTAGACACATGCTTGTGTTGCTATCTAATGGTGATTGGTTTCAAATAAGTGCTCAGACGACTGTTTGGCTTACCATTAGCTCAGCTATTAGTCACTTCAGAGTGTGCTGGAAAAATGTCCCAGCTTTCTGGGGAGAAAGAGGGAGACCACTGCCGCTATCTGTGAAATCTGAACATGAACTAATTTCACTGAACAGAAAAACTGGCTTAATGGAACCCTAAATTAGACAGTTTACTTGTTTCTAGAGTCAATGATTTAACATTTGAGAAATATTTATTACTTAAATATTTTATACAATTTGGTATATCAATTTCAGTGAAGACAGTTGAAGAAGGAATTATGTTGGAAGGAGTTGTGGACATCAATATATGTTATGACTTTTGTATGTGCAACCCTCCCTTCTTTAGCTGTGTTGAAGAACTGCAGCCTGAGCACGTAGCACGAAGCCCCAACCGACATCCACCACGAAATGCTCACTCAGGAGCACCAGGCGAGTTGATAGCTCCTGGTGGTGAGACGGCTTTCATCACAAAAGTAATTCACGATAGTATCAAGCTGAACAAACTTGTAAGGTAAAAAATGTTTCATTTTTACATTTAGAAAACATTGGTAGTTATTTGAAAAGAAAATATGGTAAAGCTTGTGACTACTTTTATAAACAATAATTTTACAGGCACACTTAATACTTGACTATTTGTAGGTTTTTATCCATAAGCGCCCACTGATTGCAATTGTACAGAAGCCATAATGCTGAAAAGCAATACTGAGAAAAATAAAGCCTAGCTGTATGTTATGAGATGCTATGAAAAATGTGTAACATTATAGTGAACAATATACTGAGTATAGTACTGTGTATTTTTTACAGATTTTATATATGTATATAAAATATTTTAATTTTTGTTTCGATGTATGTATACAGTCAGTAATATGTATAGGTTTATACAGTATACTAAATATGTATAGGTTTTTTTCCCAATTGAATTTCTAGTTGTTAAGGAATTTATAAAGTTGATTTTACTAGAGGACCACCGTATTACTAATAAGGCAAGAATAACAATAAATCTCAAGAGAGGGATGCATGAGATTGATATACTCATACTCACCCACTGTCATAGAAAGAGAACCAAAACTTAACTACATGTAGTTAGTGGAAAGTCTACAGCCTCGATGTTTGGAAGGATTCTTTAGTCCTATATGGATGACACTGGACTTAGGCACTGTATATCTTCATAAATTGCAAACGAGAGTCTGTTCTAAAATGACGTAGAAGCCCATTAGCGAACTGTTGTGAATAAATAAATTAAGGAATCTGAAATATAGTAAGGAAAGCAAGGCTTTAATCAACTGTAAACAACAGCATGATTTGTTTACATTTAAAAAGTATTAGTTTGGAGAAATAATGACAATGAATGTATAAGCATATGTTTGGAAAATTACAAAGAGTTTTGGTAAAGAATATTTAATAAGTAAAGTTATCATAACATTCTCCCTTTCTTCATTTTTGAACATAGCTCCTCAAATAGTTAGGTTAACTGATATTCTAGAGGAGCGACGAAGCAGAGGAGGGGTTGTTAGTTGTACAGGTGTGTGTTGATTTGCTAGTTGTACAGCTGGGGTTTGATTCGCAGGAGGGAGCAAGTATTTGTTCTTTGTTTCAGTCTCATCTAAATGGTTTAAATCTGGGTCTTGGTTCTGTCTTCTGGAGCAGATGATCCCTCAGGTGCAAGATGTCTGATGTTTACAGTTGTCTCCCTTCCATCACGAAGTCTGACCAAGGCATAGTCAGGGTTTGATTCAATGAGTTGTAAATACGTACTTCTTCAGTCAGTGGTTCGTATTTACGTTGACGTACTTGTCTCTTCATTAATATTATTCCTGGTGAAGTTAACCAAGATGGTATTGTAACTGTAGCAGTTCTTCTTTTATGTCGAAACATTCGTTCATGTGGAGTACAGTTTGCTGCAGTGCAGAGAAGAGATCGAATCGAGTGCAACGATTCACCAAGCACTCTTTCCCGTTGTGAAACTTGTAGATTTTTAGTTAACAGTGCTAATATGATAGTTCTCTAGATAACTCCATTATACCTTTCTATTTGTCCATTTCCACAAGGGTTATAAGGAGTAGTACGACTTGTTGCGATACCTTTCGATAAAAGGTAGTTCTATAAATCTTCGAATAAAAGATTACCCACGATCAGTGTGAATAAATGCTGGGTAACCAAATAAAACAAATAGTTGGTCCAATGCTTGAATCACACTATTTGAAGATAAGTTAGAGCAAGGAATATCAAAAGGGTACCTTGAATACTCATCCACAATAGTTAGTAGATATTTGTTGCGAGTTTCAGATGGAACAGGCCCTTTGCCTTACTTCTTCCACAGCATAAAGGTAAGTTTTGGGATCTTACCCAGTGTACCATTCTAGTAATCCTTGGGTGACACATTGTATTGTGAAGTGTTTTTAATCTGTCTAGTGTATGTGTCGAACTGCATATTCTTGAGAAAGCATCTGCTGCTTACTATTCAATTCCAGGACGATAGATGATTTCATAGTTATAAGCCGACAACTCTAGTCTCCAACGAACAATTTTCTCATTTTAAATTTTTCCACCATGTTTTGTATTAAACATGAATGAAACAGATTTTTGATCTGTGATAAGTTTGAACCTTCTGCCAATCAAATAATATCTCCATTTACAAAGTGCTTCTACTATCGCGCAGGCTTCCTTTTCTATTGCTGAGTGGTTTCTTTCACTCTTTGACAATGTCTGTGAGAAGAAAGCTACTGGTCGTTGGTTTTGCATCAAAATTGCACTGATTCCAAATTCAGAAGCATCACTTTCTACACAGAAAGTTTCATCATTTTCTACATTTACTACAATTGATTTTTTTATACAATCTTTTAGATTTTGGAAGTCAGTTACTAAGTTCTTCTCAAGAGGAAATCGTTTGCACTCGGTTAAGTTGTGAATCTTGTCAGAGAACTGGGGTATCCACTTTGAGTAGTAAGAAAACATGCCTAAGGCTCGTTTCATTACTTTAGCGTTATCAGGTATCGGAAGATCAATTAGTGGTTTCATACAATCGGGATCTGGTTTCAATGTATGATTTTCAATACTGTATCCAAGCAGTTTAATTGAAGTCATGCGGTGTTTAGATTTTTATTGGTTGATTGTGAGATTGTATTTTTGACATGTTTGGAGAAAACGATTTAAGTTGTCATCATGATTTTCCAAACCTTTACCACTGATAGTGACATCATCTAGATATACATGAAATCCTTTCAAATGTTCCTTTTTTACTATTTCATCAATTTTCCGTTGAAATGCTGCTACTCCATTAGTTACGCCCATAGGAATTCTTTTGAACTGCCATAATTTGTTCCCAGCTTCAAACGCTGTGTATGGCTTATCTTCTTCTCTGATTGGTATTTGATACTAAGCAGACTTTAAATCAATAGTACTATGAATGTCAAACTTAGCAACTTCAGAAACTATTTTCTCTATTGATGTAACTGGATATGCATCAAGCATAGTGTATTTATTAATTGTTTGAGAGTAGTCAATGACAAGCCGTTTTCGTTTACTTCCTTGGACCACTAAAACTTGGGCCCTCCAAGGTGCTTTCTTCTATTATTCCATCTTTACACATTTGTTGAGTCTCTGATTGAATGAACTGTTCATCTTCTTTTGAGTAGCGTCTAGATTTCACAGCGATAGTTTTGCATTTAGGATCTAAGTGAGTAAACAGAGCAGCTGGCTGTACGTTGGCACAAGCAACAGAACAGATTTTTAGTCCTGGTTTGTTATCACCAAAAGAAATATGTAAACTTGAATGTTGACTTAAGATATCATGCCCTAAAATCAGGTCTGCACAACAGTTTTCTAAGACACTTAGTTTAATGTCTTTATATAAGTTGTTGAAAACCTCAAGTTTTACTAAACAGTAAGCTTTGATAGGAGTATAAAGTGATGAAGATGCCATTGATACTTTGCTATTTTTAGGGTATTGTTTTATTAAATGTTGCTTGACAAAATAATCACTGACATAGCTTTGAGAACTTCCAAAGACAATTGTGTGAAGCAGCTACTACTGATTGTTGAAAACTATCTATACAAGTGTGAGACTGACAATGAACCACAGCAAGTCTCTCCATTGCTATGTTCATTTGAGTAGTCTCTTGTTATATTAGTTGAAATTGCATTTGTTGATTGAAATCTTTTAGTGGATGATCGACAAACTTTAGCAAAATGACCGGTTTTCTTACAAAGTTTACAGGCTGCTTGTTTTGCCGGACAAAAGTAATGAGCATGCCTTAGATTTCCACAGAAATAACATTTAGATGTGTTAGATTTAGTTGCAGCTGAAAGTTCTAAATTATCAGTTGAACTGTTGTTATTTGATTCATTTTGTTTTGTCAATGCTATAAGAGGTGTAGGATTAGATGGTGTATCAGTTTAAAGAGTAGATGATGTATCAGTAATGTATGCCTCAGGTACAAATTTGCAGATTCTAAAGACTGAGCTTTAGTGAGTGCTTCATCAAGATCAAGTGTGTTATTTTCAAGTAATCGTTGTCTAATTGAGTTCGAAAAAAGACCTTTGATGAAAGCATCACGAATATGTTCGTTTCTATTGTTTTCTAAGGTCATGGCTTTAAAGGAGCAATCTTTACTCAAAGCACGCAAAACTTGTAAATACTCATCGACAGTTTCTTCAGGCTTCTGATACCTGGACATAAGACATTACCTAGCATGTATTTCATTTTTAGGTTTATTATACAAAGAATCAAGTTTTTCGACTTCTTAAGTGTAGTCTTTACATTCTTCTATTAATTCAAAAATGTTATGACACGTGATTACAAAGTAGATTCATTTTGTTTTATATCGGAAGTCTTTATTGTTGTTGTAAATGCTTCAAACGTTTTCTTCCAGTGATTCCATTATGAACTTGAACTTTTATCAGTATAATATATTTCGAACCGACTGGGCTTTAGGTGTTTATCTATTTCTATTTTAAAGTTATTAAAAATAAAGTTGATTAAACTGTTGTGAATAAATAAATTAAGAAATCTGAAATATAGTAAGGAAAGAAAGGCTTTAATCAACTTTAAATAACAGCATGATTTGTTTACATTTAAAAAGTATTAGTTTTGAGAAATAATAACAATGAATGTATAAGCATATGTTTGGAAAATTACAAAGAGTTTTGATAAAGAATATTTAATAAGTAAAGTTATCATAACACAAACGTTCCATTGCCACACACAAATGATGTTCTTGAAGAGATTTGATGCAATAAATAATTATTAAGGGAGAATAATTCAAAATTTAAAGAGGCGTATAGTAAATATACCATTTAATATAGAGGGGTGAAGATAATAAAATTTAGAACTTAGATGCTAACGAACAAGTTCTTAAGTTTAAGTGTTGTCAAGAGTGAGTGTCTTTCTTATCCCATAAGTTAGGAGGATTTGGTGTCCTGGGTGAGAGTTGTATGACATTTTCTAAACCAATGAACAATCACTACGTCATATCGCCTGATGTAAAATTAAAATTGGGACCTCCTCTCTCTCACTATGCTATATCAAGTGTAAAGTGGAATATGGATATTAAATTTAATGCATATTGATTAATTAGATTTTAATAATAAATAACTAACGACTATAAGAAATGATTAAATACCAATGTGTTCTTTTAATTTAATAGGACCTTTTTTACTATCTAGTTGTCTCTATTTGGGACCTGTAATAATTGCTAAACGATATGTATGACTTGTTTTAGAGTCTACACAGTGATGGTAGGCCACAAGTCAAGTGTGAACAAAGTAAAACAGTCCTTACAGGAGTTTGGAGTGACTCAGGTTGCCTGTACTGAGTTTTGTCAAGGTCACACCACCAGGTCAGTGAAGAATGATATATTTAACAGTTTTAATCTTCATAAACTTGGTTCCATTGGTTACTTAATTCACTCTTCAGAAATTTACTTACTTCTGCTATTCTGCTCTTACTATTCCTGGTGTTTCAAAGTAGAGGCTGGTTTTAAAAATATATAATTTTTCAACAACTGTTGGTGCAGAAATTATGTGTACCCACCCGAGCTTGAAGGTTGTTTACTAAGAAGGTAAGAGGCCTATGAAAAATCCAATCACTGTTGCTTTTTTCGTTTGATTGTACATTATGGCATATGCATTTTAAAAATGTATTATAAATTTTAACATATTTTATCCTAGTCGGAACAAAATAATACCATCATTTTAAGTAGTTTTCACCATGCATCAATTTTACACTTATATTACTAAAAAAGCCATACATGTATCACATTTACATTTGAACAGTTGGTTAACAGGAAAGTTTTCTATAAGTTTTATAAATTTCAGAATTTTAAAATTAAAAAAAAAACAGGTTTTACAATTTTCTGAAACAATGCTTTCTTGGCTTGTAGAGATTTTGTATTCAATTACTTGGTTCCGATATAATTCTTTTTTGTATAATAACCTACTGGCCATGACACCAGTCAGTTGTTCATTATTCATTATTCATCTCTAAGACGCCGATCGTAGAGATATTGGCAAATATGAGGAGTGAATAAGTGTGATGAATGTAGATGAACGAGTGTTAGTCACTGTACATATCTGAGTTCGACTTAGCTCAGAAAGGACTATTTATTAATAGCCCAATAGCCAGGGCAACTATGGGACCTACAGCTATACGTGGAATCCGAACCACGTAGTGTTGGTCTGATTTTCAGCTAGTGTTGGTCTGATTTTCAGCTAACTGACAGGTTTGACACTCAGTTCTCTTCCCTACACAACATCTGAACCTTGACTACCATTCAACACGGACACTCCAGATTTCTCTAGTAGTGTCTACGTGATGACAACCATTGAGCGGACGCCCTGTCAGTATTAAGAGAACCGAGAATGGAACCTATCGCCTACAATCTCCCAAACACTTTGTCCCCAAGTAGCTGGGTAACAGCACTGCGCCACCAGTGCCAACCAGTTGACCTCTCAAGTCTCCAAAACAGCCATCAGGCCTAAACATGCAACACTTGAGAAATGGGATTTACTGGCTGAGTGTGAATTTAGTCAAACAGTCAATAATCATATACTACTTTCAGCATCATTAGGAACTGGCTATTATTGCTGTCAAAAAAATCTAGGTTGTTTCAATGCCTGTTTGCAATCCTATTACATCTGACCACTGGATCACAAATTCCAAATTATGAGCAAACAATGGATCTCTTGATCAAAATGTATACTCTGGAACTCTTAGACCAATAGTCTCAACTGAACCAGCATGGTCATGAAGCACTCTGTAAAAGAATTGCTGGTCAGTTGCAGCTCGACGAGCTGGTAAGGTTGTTCATAAATTCAGTTCTGCTCGAGTTTCCACTCCACGATGCTCCGGAAACTTCCACTCCATCCATGATAGGAATTTCCTCTGAACGACCTTGATGGCTTTATTTGTGTACACACTACCTCTATTCCATATAACAGTGGCATACTCAAGGTGACTCCGGACGAAGGACTGGTACAGTGTTAAACAAGTGTGCTTATCGTTAAATGCCTGGCAATCCACAAGACGAGACCCAAGTTCCTCCTAGCTTTTGATACGACACAGTTTACATGCTCAGATTTTACAACGATTTATGAAATGTATGATTACAATACTTTACTTTTATATACGTAAATAAATGCAGTAATTTTATATTGATCTAAATCGATTTAAAATCCCTTAAAATAAATCAATTTCAATTATTGCATTTACCTGCGTTTATAAAAGTAACTTATCATAACTATATACAAGGTATGTCCAAAAAGTATCCAACCGTTTTCAATAGTCAACCGCGGCGCGACCATCCGGCTCAAATCAGTTATTGGATGGTAGGGGGGACACTACTCCTTCATTGAATCTGCTCCGGTCGCTCAGTAAGTCACAGCCCTCTGATCCGTACAGTACTGCCGTGCGTGTGTGTCACATTGCACTATGACTGAACATGTTAAACAACGCATCTGCATTAAATTTTGCCAAAAACTTGGCCATTCAGCATCATAGACGATTGCCATGATAAGAAAAGTTTATGGTGAAGAATCTATGGGTGATTACAAATTAAGAGTGGTTTAAGCGGTTTAAAAATGGCCGCATATCAGCGGACAGTGATGAGCGACTAACAGCTAGAAACGCTGGAAATGTTGAATGTGTTCATGCAGCAATTAATGGAAACCGTCGATTGACTGTCCGATAGCTGGAAGAAGATTTAGGAATATCAAAATTGTCAGTTTGTAACATTTTACACGAAGATTTGAAAATTAACTTCGGTTCATGTTCGGTTCATCGGCCAGCTCATTCCTCGAATCTGTTTCAGCATTTTTTTGTTCAAATACAACATTAAACAACTGCGACAGCCTCCCTACGGCCCTGACATAGCTCCTTATGACTTCTGGCTATTTCCGAAGTTAAAAATTCCTTTAAAAGGAAAAATGTTTGACGATGTTGAAGAAATAAAACAAAATGTGACAAAGGGCCTGTTAGCCATTCCAAAAAATGAATTTAAGGGGTGTTTCCAGAAGTGGGAGAAGCGCTGACATAAGGTAGTAGCTTATGGAGAAGAGTACTTTGAAGGGGACCAGATAGCCATTACCGCCGAGTAGCTCATTTTCATGCCAGACATCAAGGTCAGATACTTTTTGGTTAGACCTCGTATTTCATAAGGATGTCAATAAGACCAAGTAATTAAATTTACAACATCTAAACGAGAAAACATTGTTTCCAAAAATTGATAAGAACTTTTCTTCCTCAAAAGTAAAAATTCTAAAATGTATAAATCTTATAGGAAACATTTCTGTCAACCACATACTATATACATATAATAAATGAGTGGTATTTGAGTAATTAAAGTGCAAAGTTGATGTACAGTGAAAACTAGTTAAATTTCCGGTACTTTTTTGTTCTAACTAGGATATAAATGTCTAATATTTAAATAAAAATCAATGTTGTAAAAATCAAATCATGAGAAAAACAATGGATTGATTAGATTTTTCATAAGCCTCTTAGTTTGTTTGTAAACAGCCTTAAAACGCAGCTACACATAATTTCTGTGCCGACAGTAGTTTATAGTTTGTCTGTCACACCTTATAGGCTTTGAGTTACCTTGATCCAGCTGGATGTAAATTTAGTTAGTACAGTAGAACCTCTTAATCTAAACTAATTAAAACCGTTGGGTGTTCGGATTATCAAATAGTTCGGATTACAGAACATATTGTTATTTTCACATAAAAAGTTAAAATATGGCTAAAATAGATCATACTTAAGGTTTAAAGAAAATAAAAAAATGCTTAACAGTGTAAAAGACCTGTATTGTTTATTCAGCACAGTACATACAATATAAACATTACTTACTTACTCTTACTCCCAGGGCCATCTATATCGCAGGTGATATTTAGCCGCACCAAAAAAGCCTCTACAGATTGACCTGTCCTCTGCACTCTCTTCCATGGCTCCAACTCGCTGTATATCTAGCCTAACCTGGTCCCACCATCTTTGTTTTGGCCTCCCACAAGGTCGCCTTCCCTCAGGGTTATTTTTGCTAACTTTCTTTAGTTGGGACTCTTCTCTCCTTCTCAACACATGCCCAGCCCACCTTAGTCTTCTACTTTTGACCTCACTCACAATGTCTGCGTCGTTATACAGGTCTCTAATCTCCCTGTTATGTTTCCTTCTCCACTCCCCTTGGTCATATGTGAGCCCATATATCTTTCTCAAGACTTTGTTTTCGAAGACAATTAGTTTTTTCTTCTTTCTTATTTAGTATCCACGTTTCAGATCCATAGAGCAAAACTGGGATGACTATTGATTTGTACAACCTAATTTTTGTTTTGTGTGACAATGACTTGGAAGATAGTTGCATCTGTTGGCTGAATTTATTCTTTGCTGTATGTCAATTTCTTCTGCGTTTTTATTTGAAATTGTGACTCCGAGGTATTTGAATTCCGGTACTTGTTCGAATTCATGACCATCAACTCATAGGGGGTCTTGGGTGTAATTTTGGTCTCTTGTAAAGTGCATGACTTTGGTTTTTGGATCGTTTGTCTTCAGCCCTATTTTTTCTGCTTCTGTTATGAAGACCTTGGTCAGCGTAGTTAGATCCTCTAGCTTTTCTGCCATTATAGCTACGTCATCTGCAAATGCTAGAATGTTCAGTTTTCCTCCGACTTTAACACCCAGGTTCATTTCTTTTATCTTCTGAAGGGCCTCCTCTAGAGCCATGTTGATAATATTGGGGAAAGGCCATCCCCCTGTCTGACTCCTGAGTTTACTTTGAAGGTTTCGCTGTTTTGTCCATTTATTCTCACGGAGCATATTGACTCGGTAACACTCATTTTAGACAGGTTTATCAGTTTTCTGGGGACCCCAAATTTTTCTAACTGTACCCATAATCTTTCTCTGTCAATGCTGTCGTAAGCTTTTTGGAAGTCAATGAAGATGGCATAAAATTCTTTGTTATATTCCCAGTACTTGGCTACAATTTCTTTCAGTAAAAATATCTGGTCTGTAGTGGACCTACCTTTGATCAAGCCTGCCTGGTGTTCTTCAATTATTTCGTTTGAGTAGCATTCAAGTCGATTTAGAATAATTTTAGTCAGGACTTTATAGGGGATACTTAGCAATGAGATGCCTCTATAGTTTCCACACTCTTCTTTTTCTCCCTTTTTATGTATGGGTACAACTACTGCCTCTTGCCACTCAGTTGGCATTTCTTCCTTTTCCCATACTTTAAGTATTAACTTCCACAATTTCTCAATTACTACATTCCTCCTTTTTTTAGTAATTCTGCTGTAATTTCATCTTTTCCTGGAGCCTTGTTATTTTTCAGTGTCTTTACTGCGTTTTCCACTTCTTGTTTGGTTGGTGGTTCCAGGTTTGGTTGTACATGGTAATATCTACATTCATTGTCTTGTTGTTTCATCTCCTCTGTTGACATTAAGTAGATCACTGAAATATTCTTTCCACCTTTCAAGGACTTTTTTGCTTTCCGTAATTAATGTGCCATCTTTACTCTTAACTCCGTAAGAGCGGGGGGTGAATCCTTTTTTGAAAAATCTTACTTTTCTAAAGAAGTCTCTTGAGTTGTTGTGTTATCTTCTTCGGCTTTATCCAGCAGGCTATTTATATTTAGCCGTTTTTCCTCTTCAATAACCTATTGGTATCCCTATTTGACTTGTTGTAACTCTCTCTATAACACTCAGCTTTTACATAATTTTAAATTTAAAAATTTTTTTTTTTTTTTTAAGTAACTTCTATGCTGTTACTATTCATCCAGGTCTTTTTCCTAACAATTCTTTCTTCAACCATTTGCTCACATTCATGGTCAAACCATGGCTTTTTGTTCTTTTTCTTCTTTCTGCCACATACTTCTTCTGCCGAGTCTAAAACTGCTTCCTTGAAGTTGTTCCAGTTATTGTTTATATTATCATTTTCGTCCACCTCTTCTAGAAGTTTGAATCTGTTTTCAAGTTTAAGTTTAAAATTTTCAACTATACTGTGGCATTTGAGCCTCTCGGTGTCTATAAGTATTTCTTGTCTTTCCTCTTTTCGTCTCTGAGTAGCTATTCTTTGTGTCATCTTCACTACAACTAATGAGTGGTCAGTTCCATATTCTGCCCCCCTAACACTCTTAACGTTCGTTATGCTGCTTTTAGTTTATATTATTACAATATAAACATTATCTACAGTAAATAAAAATTATACTACTTATCATAAACAGTGTATTTAATTATCTTGCTTTTACAATAAAAATGAAAAATGAACCTGGTAAATATTTATATAAAAACCGGAAAATAATAAATACATACTACAGTATTTACATAAACTGTTGTAAACTATTTTATTTATTATTAAAAACTACTACAGATGACAATAAGAGTTGTGATTCTGGTAACAGAGCAATTAATAGGTTAGATGAGGTAAAACAAAACTGAAAACTGTAACACTGAAACAGTTGATTATTGCCTAGCAATTCAATATTGTGATATTGTTTTATACTGTACTAGCTGTACTTGCCCGCTTCGCCGGTCATAATATTGAGTTTTGATTGTATCATTGAAATGTGCAGCAACCTTTCAGTTTACACAGCATCCAATTTACAACAGGTGATGTTTTGTGTAGTTTACTACTGTACTCAATTATTTTTAATTTTGAAAGTTTTGCTTACCACAATTTATTCTATTTGTTTTATTTAACAGCTGTTAATCAAATAAATCAATCAATTAATATAGCCTCACAAGAAATCAAAACATAAAAATATAAACAGTATAATTTTGACATATTTAAAACCCACAACTGATATTCTTTTTATATTTGACTTATTATACCTTCATGCATTCTGCTATTTGATTAACATCGAAACTTTAGAAGTCCAAGGGATGGAGCCCTGAGGGATTAAAGAAACGGGAATAGGACAGAAACCTTACCTGGGGTATATAGAACAACTTCCCCAAGTTTCATGGCGATCGGCTGGACGGTTTGGTAGCGCATAAAGGATAGACAGACAAACATACATTGGATTTTATATATATAGATTCATTTATTACTTCTTATACTATAACAATACAAAGTTGTTGCATTAACAAGGTTTTTATATATTTTTTAAAGACAAAATGTATTTGTGAAACTTCATCAGTTTTCAACATTCAATTAAATAAAAATAATGCATTATGAGTTAAGCTTTATTATTAGTAATGGTAGAACACGCCTCATTAATAAATTGTAGAATTAAGGATTTCTGAAACTTTCAGCACTCCTAGTGGCGAAACGGTGAAGTATATCAAAATAATACAATGAGTAAAAATTCTTACAATTGCTAGTAAAAAATAAAAAAATATAGGTTCCCATAAGACATTTCAAAATTGATCGCCTTTTTCCTCGTTTTAATATATATATATATATATCGTTCATTTTTGTCAGCTACCATTAATTTTTTTTTTTAATTTAAAATTATGTAAAAGCTGAGTGTTATAGTTGGACAAAGAGTCCAAAAGTCATTACACTATAATAAAAATTAAAAATAAATAAATAAATGACAAATGATCTCCTGTCACAAAGCTAAATCCAGTCCATCATGCCATTTAAGACCTGCCTCACTGATTCTATTTATGCTAGCTAAGCCCTCCATAAAAGGGGCACTCTGAAACTATGTGATCCATTGTTTGGATAAACTCCCCGCAATCACATGACTGATCTACTGTCAATCTCTATTTGTATTTCCAGTAGTTACATCTGCCCACTCCAGATCGGAATCGATTCAATAATGTCCACTCCCTAGGAGGGAGGTTCATCCCACCTACAGGTATTGATTGATCATTAATAAGGAACTTGTCCATCAAAACTATTTCACGCTATGGCCCAGCTAGTTTTGGGCGAGAAATTTGATCTGCTCAACTGGAGAGCAGTAAGTAGAGGTGGGTTTTGAGATTTGAAGTGATCGTTCTGACGTGGGAGATCCTGGGTAATTGGGAGGTGTGGAGCATTCAAGATCTTATTGAATTCTTTACGTGTGCCTCCTGATATCTTATTTCTGGAGGATTTATATTGCACAGCACCGGGAGCCAAGGTAGTGGAGTTGCTATGAGAGTACCACTAATAGCTGTCATGACTATTAAGTTGGACATCAATCGCTTTTGTATATGCGCTATTTAGCCATACGAGAGCACTGCATTCAGCAGCTGAATAAACCAGTGACAAAGCAGTAAGTAGCAGGACGTGCACATTGGCTCCCCAAGTTGTTCCAGCAATATGATGTAGTACATTTGACCTGGTTTAATTTTAGCTGCTGTTTTTTGAAGATGGCTTTCAAACGTCAGCGATTTGATCTAACGTTACTCCCAGGTACTGTAGATGATCATTGTGGTGGAGTTTTACACCATTTAGATAGATGTTTAATTTTTTATTAGCCAGTCGATTACTTAGGTGGAAGCAGGCTACTTCAGTTTTTGATGGGTTAAATTCAGCTTCCAGGTTCTAAAATAATGTTCGAGGGTTGCAAGATCGTTTGTGAGTGTTTCTTCAGTAGCTGTAAAGTCCTTATGTTGATAAGCTAAAGCAATATCGTCTGCATATATAAACTTTCTTGACTTGGTGATTGGGATGTCAGCAGTATACATGTTAAATAAAATTGGAGCAAGTACGGACCTCTTTGGCAGACTATCCTTCAGCTGTCTATAAGAGCTTTCTTCACGACCTATATAAACTTTTATTAGCCTGGCACTAAGCATTGACTCTAGAAGTTGCAAAAGAAAAGGACAGGGAAGGAGGCTGTAGAAATTTAATAACAAACCTTTGCTCCATACTGTATCATAAGCCGCTGTGAAATCAACAAAAGTTGCAGATGTTTTTAGCTTGTTTTCAAACCCATTCTCAAATAATAAATGATGTCAGAGCCAGGATCTGGTTGTAACAATTTCGGCCAGGGCGAAAAATAGCCTGCTCAACAGGAACATTAGGATCAATAATAGGTGATATTCTGTTGTATAACAGTCTTTCCAGCAACTTATAACAAACACTTAGAAGAGATATAGGGCGGTAACTTTCTACTCATTCAGGGTCTTTGCCAGGTTTCAGAACAGCTACTACTTTTGAACGCTTAAAAGCTTTTGGCAAATTGCCTGTAGCCAGTATCTTATTGTAGACAGTTTGAAGCAATTGTTTCACTTTACTACCAACATGCAGCAGAAATTCTAGAAAGATACCATCAAGGCCAGCTGCTTTCCCTACTGATATAGTGGAAATCGCCCTATCTATCTTTTCCTCCGTGAAATTTCTGGAGACTTCCAGGGGTGCTAATTGGCTCTTTTTAATTTCATTTATCTTGTAAAGCATATATTTGTCAGAAGAATTGCGGGCAGACTTTGATAAGCTGACTATCCGTTTAACTATATTAGCAGCCTTCTCTTTGATTTGGATATTTACCAGTAGAGATTTTTCTTAAAAGAATACAAAAAAAATGCACCTAGTGGTTTTCAAAAAAGCTGCCATTTTGGTCAACTTAAATTTATCATGGAAGGCTATGTATTTAATGATTGTCTATGATAGAAAATGTAATGTTAAGACTTATTCTTTCCATTTTTCCTGTAATATTAGCTGTTTCTAATTTATGACCACTCAAATAGTTAAAAACCGCAACTTTTGACATTACAAAATTGAAATAACAGCCATGTTTTATTCTGTAATATTAGGATACAGGGTTAAATTCACACATATTAGTTATCATGAAGGTTTAATATCTTAGAGAAAATAAATATAATTATCCCAAGACCTTTTTTCAATAACACAGTTTCTACTTTTTTGTCACCTCTCTTCTTTCTTCCTTTTGACTTCAGCTAGGGGAGCGAATTGTAAAAAAAAATTTAAACGGCAGTCTGGGTGTAAACAAATAATTTATTTAATTTTGATTATGACACTAATAGCAATTTAGTTTGAACAAAGTTGATTTAAAATGTAAATTTTCAATTTTGAGTTATACAAATTTAGAAAAAGAAAGAGGGGAGGACCCAGGGACTGCGACGTTTGCGCCTCACTACTGAATGCCTCCGCTACCGCATTTTCGGCACTGCACGAGCATCCCCCTCCACTCCGCTTGGCAGCCGGCAAGTGCTGCCATCTTGCATTGCTGTAAGGCACGACTTGGAACTAACCAAGGAATGTAGGCTGTTGCCCTCACACTGGATGTCCCAATCAACAATGCTGACATGTCAGCTGTTTAAGTGTTTTCTGCGAACCAATGCTACTCGATTGTTCCAATTGCAGTGCATAGTTATTGATCTGTAGAAATATTGCAACACCACTGCTGAATTTTCATGTGGTTCTGTAAGAAAAGATTAATAAAATATTGTTGCTAGTTGAAGTTCGCCATTTAAAGTTTGATGTAGCTCTGCAGGTTTCAAAGATCCCAATGGTGGCACTCTTAAAGAAATTATTGGGTTAAAAATCATCATAACGTTAAAAACACATTTCCCCTTATTTATCGAAAACCACTGGAGGTACAAAAAAAAGAGTAAATACAAACTTTGTTTGTCTTAACAAGACCTTTAAAATGACATATGATTTAAAATTGGTTGGTATTTAAAATTTTTTACTTATGAGAAATTTTAATTTTTTCAAAATTATGATTTGGCGATCAACATCAAAATACTCATAAATGTAGAAATGTGGCATATTAGAGTGAAGCTAATTTTTTTGTGAGTAAGAGTTTGAAATTGGGATAAACATAAGTCAAATGGTAGAGAGAGTATTCCTTAAATGTCAAAATTTACCACTAAAAAGTCTGCCATTTTGAAACGAATAAAGATAAGTGAATTTTTTTACGCCAATGAGTTTCTTTTAACAAGACCTTTAAAACAGTGTATTATTTGTCCTATGTTTACATTCCAAAATTTTGAGAATCGAACCCATGACCCTTAGTTTTAGAGGACACTGTGCATTGATTTTGATGAAAATATTTTTAATGGATTCACCAAGTGCTATTTATAGGGAAAGCATTTTGTTTTGTGGCTCTAGACCAAACCATTCACCCGCTATACGTACTGCACGGGTGGTCTGCCTCTCACTGTATATTAGTTTGAAGTTTTTATATCTTATCATATGTACTTGCTATATCTATTGTTACATAGTTACTCTACATGAAAAATGTTATGTTGTTGAAGAAAATTTTGTTTTATCTTTACACATACTTTGTTCCTTTGTCAATGAAACTTTTAATTCGAGTTTTTAATTTCATAAATAATGATAACAAAATTGAAGAACTTAAAGAATTTATAGTGGATGCTGTTATTTAAGCATCTCTTTTTCTGTTTTACAACTTGTTAACAATATTTATCTTGCCCACATTGAAAACCAGCAAAATCATATTGTTCTCAAAAATGAGGAATATAAGACAGATTTATATATTGTAAATCTGTATAATTTTTTTTTCTTTATTTTTAAAGATGGGGAATAGCATGGACTCTGGATCCTGAGATACAGCTCCCTCAAGTTAAGGATGTTCCTTTGTCTAACAAGAAGAAAGCACCATTCTCTCATACTTGTAGTTTAAATCTGATGACCACAGTGAAAAGATTGCATCAACTCATGGCTGAATTGCAGGTAAATTGTATTTTCATTAACACTAAATCTGAAGGCTGAAACTTGTACATGATTTATATGTTCGAGATGTACCAAAGGTATTACAATGTCATATCATCTCCCCTGGCTAGACTACAAACACGTCTTTGAAAACATCAACATGGATGATGTTCTCTCTCTGTGAAAAAAGAGGGATGCAGAGGTGGAAGCGAGACACCTACTTCGCCTTCCTAATGTACGCATCAAAACATGCGAAGGTGCTAAAGAGAAAGTCACAAATCCAAAAAAACCTGGACCTTGTCAGTAATGAAATAATTCTGTCGATAGTGTGCACTCTGTTCTGCGCACAATTAAAGAATCTCCAAACTGGTTTCAATCAAACAGATTTTTGTTAAATTAAAATAAAACAATAAATATTTTATTTACAGTATAACTCCAATTATTCTAATTGACCAACCCTATTCAGATCATCAGATTTTTGTCTAAACTATCCGATAGTTAAATAAAAATCGGTCCATTTTATTTAACTACTGTATGTAATTAAATGCATGTATGTTGAAATGTGATAAAAACAATATTTAAAATGAGAGAGGGAATTTATTTCATAATTAATTATAATTTAACTACATACTAAAGTATACTATTATGTGTATTTACGTACCATCCTGTAAACGAATGTTATTGCTTGCCAAACATCTTAGATAAATATGCATTATGTGTTTGACTGTCGTCATCTGTTTTTAGGCAGCCAGATCGCACATCCGCTTGACAAAGGGAAGGGCAATAGTGTGTGTAGACAATATAGTATCTCTATCGTTTTATGTTTCCTGGTAGAATTTGAATTTGTTCTTTTAAGACAGTGTACAGTATTTATTGAGGCAGATTATATGTTATAATTGTGATACATACATGTATGATTTATCTTTTTAAGGATTAAAAATACTACCGTACTCTTTGTTGTGTATGCTTTTAGTTTTTTTTCGGAACAAAATTTAAAAACTGAAGATTGTATGATTTATTTTTAATACATTCTGAAAGCAATTTGGATAATTGGAGTTCCACTGTAGTTTACGACAGATAAATGAATTTTTGAACTGCGCAAAGTTTTTGAGATTTATATTCACAGTTGTTTAACTTGTCCAGAACATTATATAAGAACGTCATAATTTGCATACTTTCAATCTTTTATAAGGTATTCAATTCAATTCAAGATCTTTATTGTGGACTACAACAATTGTTGCATACAATGCGTCAACATGGTTCATTGTGTTTCAAATATGACTAAAAATAAAATAAAATAAAATAAGCATTGATACATACACAAAGGTAACTTTCATACATCCAGCTATACAGCCAGCTCAGGCCGACATAGGTTTTTAACTACTCTCCCAGTGGCCTGTTGCAGTGAACTCTCCCACTGAGTAGAAAGCCTTAGAGACTAAGTAGCGCTTCAGTTTAAATTTTAATTTAACCAGGTCTTCAACATTTTTGAGCGTGTCCGGGAGACTGTTGACAAAAGTAACACCAGCTTGTGAGGGCAAGTGCTCAAATACTGACGTTCGATGTTGGCCAGTTCGATAATTGTTCCTGCCTCTTGTATTGTAAGTGTGTATGTCTCGTCCCCTAGTAGGAGTACATTTTGACAGGCAGTAAGCTGTTGTCTCGAGTATATAGAGGCAGGGTAATGTCAACAATCCCAAATCGATAAATGCACGACAGATAAATGAATTTTTGAACTGCGCAAAGTTTTTGAGATTTATATTCACAGTTGTTTAACTTGGAGTCCCTATATAGGTTGTATATCCACAAGACTATTTATGGTTATTCATTTACTAAGTCGTTTGATTCTGTGCATTCCAGAACATTATATAAGAACGTCATAATTTGCATACTTTCAATCTTTTATAAGGTATGAGTTGATTTTATGGGGAAAATAGTAGAAAAAAAACCATAAGAATAACTTCAAAATATGCAAACAGCGATCATTGCAAACCATTATTCTTGTAGTTACAAATTCAGACAATTATTAATTTATAATTGTATGATATAATAGTATTTTTTTTTACCTACATTTTATCAAAATTTTTTCTCATTCTTACAGCACCAAGAATAAAAATAATGCAGTCATTGGATTTTTAATTTTGTGCAAAAGTCACATTATTAGTCACACAGTTACTTCATTAAAATTATTCAATTATTTGTTTCTTCTCATAAATAAATATCCTGTAAATATTTTTACCAAAAAATTCTACTCATGTCCAAACCACTTTTACAATATTGAGAAGTTTTTAAGTATTAAAAAAATTGATTTTTGGGCTAAAGATACTGATTTAATTAATTAAATAATATACATTTTCTAGATTGAGCATTAGTGAGTTTTTCTCACTTGACTTAGCAAACCTTTTGCTTAACACATTCGATGCTGAAAAAATAAGTTAAAAACATGTCAGATGCTAAAATAATATTTTGTACCAAAACAATACCTTATATAGTCAGGAAACAGGGTTGATACACCAAATCCAGTTTATGGCCTCAATTCTGGTAGATCGGGGCTTCCGAAGTGATCGTCCGCCGGTGATCAAGCCGCACATTGCAACGAAACCCATGCACGCCGCGAGACGCCTGCCGCCATTAGAACAGTTACAATAGTTGTAAACACAACTCTATACATCACAATTATATACACACACACTATTTACATATATTTACAGCCCATCCATCCATCCAGTACACATTGTCTTTTGTAGCCAACTGGCTCAAAATGACGCGATTCACGAACGAAAAACACTGAAACGTGACGCGAGAAACAGGCTATAATGCGGCGCAAATCCAACCCTTCTAAGGCAAGTGGCTAGGCCACACTGAAGCCTACAAGCCAGCATTGCTCCGTCGACAGCCGGCGCTCGATCCACTGCGCGTGCAAGCACGCTACCCCCCACCAGCGCGCGACTCGCACTGAGTGGGTTAATGAAGACGCTGCCAGTAACATATTATAATGTGTGTATGGCAATAAATAGAGATAATTTCAAACAAGTAGGTATTATCATGGTGGAAAGAAACATGGGATTACTTTACTTAACTGGATATGTAGCGTTTAAGTTAAAAAATAAATACCCAGAACTTGGAGAAAAAAGCAATGCAGTCAAGCCCCCGCAGGAGTATACATGGATTGAGACTGTTACAAAAAGAGGGCTATGTATATCAATTGAACGTTTTTTTTTTTTATGTGTGCTAAAATCACAGAAGAGTTTGTAATGGAAACAATGAACACTGCCGTGAAAGTGTTATAATTAGGAAAGTTAAAACCCTTGCTTATAGTCAGATAGAACCACTTGGTCCTGAGGTTTCTGATGAGGCAATCATACGGTTAATTTTAGTGCGTACATATATTTGTATACGCCATGTAAATAAATTAATTGCTTTCAAGGACTCCCAAAAAAACTTTCAAAGTTCCAAAAACTGACTGTTACATATTAATGGTTGAAATGCAATTGTAACAGTAACACAAATTAATTTTAGTTATTTTTTAAAATATATTATGTACTTTTTAGTTTTAAAATTTCATAGTATTCTGTCATCTGTTAATGGTTGAAATTTATTTATGGCAATGCCACAAGAAAAAGTCTGCACAATACAGAGATACAAGATGGATATAATCCTTATATTATTGATAACTTAATTACTAGTATAGTACACCACAGCCTTGAGCTCACTTTCTATGCCAACAATTCTTACAGAGTAACTATAATATAGTGTAGAGATATGTGTCTATTAAACAATATAACTATCTTTACCTATAAAAGGCAAATACCACTGACTCACTCATCTCTGTAACTAATAAAGTACTAAGCCTACGAGACTGAAATTTTGTAGGGTCAAAGGTCTTATGTTGTAGATGTGCAATAAGAAGTGATTTTTAAAAAATTCTTAGTAAATCGAAGATGGCAGCCTTTTTAGTGAAAAAATTTTAAATGTCAAAAACAGCGTTTCTCTAATTTGGACTGTAGCGGCTAAATGAACAGCTCTACAGCAAAACTAACACAATTTTCTATGCCTGATTTGAGACAGTCTACAACTTTGGCCCTATGACTTTTTGCTTTATCCTACCTCCTTCATCTGAGGTAGAGCTAGATTTTCAATTTGTGCGTGTAAATCAAATTGGTTAATTTACAGCCTCTAAGAGTAAACTTACAGATTTTTATAGACTGTGAAACTTTCTTATCTAGGAAAACATACTGTATTTAATGTGAAAATATACAATTTAATCTAAATACATATATAGCCAGGTCATAGGACATGGCTAAACATGGCTAGAAACACGATATAACTCTTATTCAGAGTCAATTACCATACTTTGCACCCTCTAAAAGTAGACTTACAGATTCTTCTAGACTATGCAATTTTGTTATCTAGGAGAACAAAATGTTTTCTATCGGAAAATTAACAACTTAGTTTCAAAGCGTGCATAGCCAGATCATAGGACATGGCGAGAAATACAATATTTTATTAATTCAGAGTCAAATATAGTACTTTGTGCCCTCTAAAAGTAGACTTTCCGATTTCTCTAGACTTTGAAACTTTTTTATTTAAGAGAACAAACTAATTTTAATCAGAAAATTCACAATTTAATTTGACCAATTACATAGCCAGTTCACAGAACATGGCTAAATATGGTGAGAAACCCGATATTCCACTGATTCAAAGTCAACTACAGTAATTTGTGCCCTCTAAAAGTAGACTTACAGATCAATGATGTCTAGACTTTGAAACCAAGGGTCTTTTAGGTATCTATAAAAGCCATTTACCACTCATCACTATTTCTCCAAAACTATATGTCCGATTGACTTGAAATTTTGTATGTAGGTTTAATTCTTAGTAGCCCTAGAGGCTCACTAAGAAAGGATTTTCCTCTCCGACATCAGTCCCACTGGCCTCCAAAATTCCCATAGTATTCTTATGAGCTATATTACTTGATTGTTGTATTTGATTAACAGATGTTAAATAAAAACAAATTCAATAAAATTATGGTAGGCTAGACTTTTAAAATTAAAAATAATTGAGTAAAGTAGTAATTAATCATACATAACATCAGCTGTTATAAATTGGATACAGTGTAAATTGAAAGCTTTCTGCACATTTTGATTATATAATCAAACACAATATTATTAAAACCGGGCGGCTACAGCTAGTAAATCAATAAATACAATCAACAATAATAATCAAAAAATGTTATTTGTCGGTAATGTTCACCTTTTACTCTACTGATTCACCCCCTTGCTCTGTCTGATAAGTTCCTCACACAGATCGATAGTCCTTAGGGAATGGGCAGAGCAAGGCTAAGAGGAGACTGGCCTTTTTCTTTTTTAACAAGAATTTTTTTTTTTACATGAACATTACTTTTATTACTGTATTTCAAAACTTTTTACATCATAAGTTAAACTGAAAAACTCTTTTTATTTCAGATAAAATATACAACTATGAAAAACAATACAGAATTGAATGCAATGGAGATTTGTGCAATGACAAACACATGGTCACACTCAAGGAAGAAAAGGCGTCAGGAGAAGTTTAAAGAGAGTGATCATAAAGATAAAAATGATGAAAAAACCAACCTTGATCCCATAAACAAAAGTAACATGGAGAAGAGTTCAGACAACTTAGAAGAAATAATTTTAGCAAAAATTAATAACAAAGATCAAACTGATACAATAACAAAAACTGAAGGGAAATTTGAACTTGAAGAAAAGATTGGTAAAGAGAAGCATATTGAGACGTTAGAATGTAAAAATTATAAACGTTCAAGAAGTGAAGACATGGAATGTCCAGAATCAACACCTTCCAAAAAATTTAAGGCTGACATAAACAGCGTTGAATTAAATGGTGGTATGAAGAAAGAACCTTTCATGTATGGCTCACTGATAGTGCGGAGGAAAGGAGAGAGCTCAGTTATCGAGCTGTGTTGGTTACGTGGAGCTGGAGGCAGAGACGCTGCTCATCAAGTTCTGCAATATTTTAAGAATAACCTTGAACCTCATTAAAAATGGGCTAGTATATTTATTTATATTAGTAATTACTGTGTGATTGCTTTCCCCCAACATTTCATATAATTTTTTTTCATCTAGTCTTTTAGTAATAGAAAGAACTAAATCTTCTTCTTTATTTCTTATCCAAAGTTCTAATTAAGAGCAATAACTAGGTGTGATTTAAAAAAGGTAGATACCAAAATGATGATTTAATTGATGTTATGTCATTAATTTTTTTTTCTTTTTCTATTTACTGTTAAAGTAATATAAGGTCTTAGATAATAGATAGGATATCTATTATTTGATACTTATTAATATTATTCAAAGTGGCAGGGAATGGCACTCTTTCTTTCGCATACAAAATTATTGTACAATCCCACATTATATTCTGGCAAACATAATGGGAGAAATGGCCCGTTGTCAGACAGGGCTGTTTAAGAACATAGTGGAGCGGAAACATAATGAATGCCGTGTTATAGCTGACACTACAATACATCTGAGTGTGTTATTATTAGACCACTAGTATTGGTCTCATTTTTTAGCTAACTGACAAGTCAGGCATCCTTAACTTCCCCAGTAGTGCACACACTAATGGCAATACTTGAGTGGAAACTGGGTTGGTATTAATAGGGTTGAAACAGAAAATTATCACTAAAAACGGAAGAACACTTAGCCTGCAAGTAGATGGGTTTCTGGACTAAACCTCAATGCCTAAATACTTGTAATAATCAACAGTTGAACTTAATAATAATAAATTTACATAGTATCAAATCAATATTATACAAACATCTCCGACATTGCTTTGACTCAGTATCTTTGTATGCACACGATGTCTACAAGAATGTCACAGTCCTTGTAAATGCTCAGCAACAAAATGTATACAAATAGTACCATCAACTTAACATTTTGTATGCAAAATAAATGTATTTTATATATATATATATATATATATATATATATATATATGTTTTTTCTATATCCTGGGACATTATACTATGCATATTTTGATGAAATGGACGACACGTTATTGAAAAGGTTTATTTACTTAAAAAAAGGCTTGTTCGATCTTTAGCATAAGCCTTGTTCGATTTGATAATATGTATTGTGATGATGGTCCACGACCCACCCCTAAACATGCGGTGATAATGACACACCAACCAATCACTACACATATTGTGATGATCGTCCACTCATCTACACCTACATGCACAGTGGCAATGACCCTATACTAGAGTGGCCAAAAATTACAAATTTTTCCTATAAACCTAGACACCCACTCTTCTTTTACTTCAGCTAAATATTGTAATTTAAATATTCTAGATGGAGTAGGTAGAGCTCAACACCTTACAACATTTGAAAATTATCTTATTTTCTTCATTTTTAAAATTAAAATGTATAATCATATTTGTTATGTATGCTGTTTTTGTAAAACAAATAATAGGAAAAGTGTATAAAAGAAGTATAAGAACTGCTAATAGTTGTTTGTGGGGGCTGTTTTGGTAGGTGTGATCGTTTTTGATTTTTGTGAAAAATATGGCTTCAACAACACGTCAAATGGACATTACATATTTGGTCAATACTAGATACTTGGATCCAATGTCTTTCTTCATACAGTAACCAACTTTGCAAGTTCTTCTCACATTTTATTTTTCCTACAAGAGCACAAATCTTTGAGAAATTCAGTGCTATCGATAGATGAATTAACTTCACTGTGGTAAAAGACCACTTTAGCGATAAGAATTAAGAAACATCGTGTTGATAAGCTTGAAAAAGTACACTCTGAATGGCTTGTTAAAAAAATTATGCAAGAATGTCCGAGGCCCAAAAGAAACGTGAAAAATCATTTAAGGAGCAGCTAGATTAAATATTTAACATTGTTTACATTGAAGCACTAACAATTTGCAAAGTAGATGACGACAACAGAGATGAATCATTTTTAGAGATTCATCAGACAATCATAGTCCAGTCAACGATGAAACACAAAGCAAAAAGTTGTATAGTTTATCAACACCTCTAAAAAAATAAAAAGAATCGCCTTCAAATGTTCAATCTGGACCGCATGTGAAGAAATATTTATTTTCTATATGCCACTAGTGCATTAATCACAATAAAGTTTTTGGTAGAACGGACAATAGAAAAGAGAACTGAAGTTCATTGTCATTATTACAAATGTGAAAAAAAAAACTACAGTAAGCGTATAGGTGGGCACGTGGGTTAGTACCACTGAGCATGCCCATTATTAATTATTTTTACACTATCTTTAATGTTTTCGTGTGTAATAAGTTCATGAAATTTACTTATGATGTAGGTTCACTTAAGCTTGCCAGTGAAATAAGTTGGTTCACTTAAAAATGCTTTTTTTTACTGCCCTGAGCAGCCACATTGGCAAATTAATTGAAATAACATTTATATGTCCATTAGTTTTCATTCTAAATTTGAAAGACATATCTGAAGCTTGCTGTCAAATCCCAGTGTGTCAAATTTACTAGTAATTGATTAATCATGTTAAGTGTTTTGGTAATTCAGTATTGTAAAATAAAGTCAACATTTTTTATTTCTAGGAAAGACATATGGAAAAGAAAAAATCTGGAATGTGAAAAAAGCCGGAACAAATACGCCAGTTCGGAACCGAGTGTTCATTCCATACTCGAGGGAGGTTCATTCCACCAACAGGTTCTAACGGATCGTTAATAAAGAACTTATATTGTCTATCAGTACTGTTCCACACGATGGATCAGCTAATATTGGGCAAGAAATTTGATCTGTTAAAATGGAAAGCAGTACGTAGAGGTGGTTTTTGAAATTTTAATCGACCGTTCTGACGTGAGAGATCCTGTATAATATGGAGGTGCAAGATCTTATTGAATTATTTAAGTAGTGCCTCCTGACGTTGTATCTGTGGAGGAGCTATTGGGAATCAAGGAAGTGAAGTTGTGCCATGAGAGTGTCACTAATAGCTCTTATGATCCTATCAAATTTAACATCAATCACTTAAGTGTATACATATTTTAACCATATGGGAGCACAGTATTCAGTATCTGAATAGACCAATGACAAAGCAGGACATTTGCATTGGCTATCCAAGTTGTTCCAGCAATAATACATTTGATCTAGTTTTGATTTTAGCTGGTTTTTTTTTTTTTTTTTTTTTTTATAATGACAGTGACCTATCTAACGTTACTCCCAGGTACTGTGGATTTATCATTATGGTGGAGTTTTATAACATTTAGAAAGATTTATTTACTGGAGTGTATGTTAATCTTATAACATTAAATTATATATCCATCCAGCAAGAAAAGAGCTTGAAGAATGATTTAGAAAGATGTTTAGTTTTCGATAAGACAGTCTGTTACTCAGGAGGAAGTAGGTTACTTCAGACCGTGGTATTTGATATTATTTAGAGAGGTTGTTAATTATTGAAAGGTTAACATTGTTATGCCTTTTCACTCTCTACCCTCACAGCAATTGAAACCTTGCTGTTTGTAGGCAGGTCGCTAAACAACCGCGACCGTAGCACTACTGCTCAAGTATGTTAATCAAATTTAGATAAATGAAGATGAGGATAAAATATATAATTAAAAGTCTCATTCATGTAATTTAGAAATAGGGCGCACCGAATTGGTGTTTGTGAAAACGGATATTGGCAAATTTCTCTACCTCCGTGCCCAACTGGTAATTCCACATTGGATTACTTATTTATTGTTGTCATGTAGTGGCTTCGTGCCTATCTACATCTGAAGAGACTAAAATAAAGTCGAAACAACAGTATGCACACTTCCGCCCTGAAAGATGGGTCGGTCGTATTTCACTTAGCGCAGGCACAATCTATTTAGAATTTCCTAACCACGCCGTTGCAAAAGGCCGTCAACACACGAGTCGTAACGTGTGACAGCTCTAGTGCTCGGAGAGGCTGGAGTCCGGTTTTGGAATTTTAATTAATTGGAGAATTGGCATAGGGTAAGACCCTCACCAACCTTTCAAAAATAATGAACCTGTAAAATAGCGCTAGTGATATCCCTTCACTAATTACGCGTATCCGGTTGGTTGATCAGTGAGCGCAAATGCTGATTATAATTGCAGCTATCAACCACGAGTTGTGGGAACTCGCTCGATCGCCGGTTAGACGGTATGTCGATACACGAATTGTGTAAAAGCCTAAACGTGCAACTGTATTAATGTGCTCAACTACTTTGGTTGGCACGATGATGACATGTGATCGTAATACATCCAGGATTGGCACTGAATGTTCGCCATCCGGCTGATAACTACACACCCTGCTATTAACAACTTTTCCAATTATTAATTTTGTATTGTTAAAGCATTAAGGTGCAAGTGTTCGCTTTGCATCTGATTAATAATTTCAATTTGAAAAAGGGTTTGTGGAGTATTTCAAACGCAAAACACTTTTGGGGTTTACATCAGGAATACCAATTACCAGGAACCAATTAAAATAATTTGATTTTAAAAATTGATTTTGCTGAAACAATAAATTTAAATTTTCAAAACTAATAATTATTAATTCTGTCGTGTACTATAGAGTACACCTGATGAGGTTTTGAGCATTTTAGCTCTGAGACCGAAACAGATGATGACTTTAATAATAATAAATATATGATTTTAAATATTAAAAGGGAGTGACCTTTATTTACATTGGAAGGTGATCGCACCATTAGGGTGGTATTCCTGTGTGCGTGGTTAGGAAATTCTAAATAGATTGTGCCTGCGCTAAGTGAAATACGACCAACCCATCTTTCAGGGCGGAAGTGTGCATACTGTTGTTTCGACTTTATTTTAGTCTCTTCAGATGTAGATAGGCACGAAGCCACTACATGACAACAATAAATAAGTAATCCAATGTGGAATTACCAGTTGGGCACGGAGGTAGAGAAATTTGCCAATATCCGTTTTCACAAACACCAATTCGGTGCGCCCTATTTCTAAATTACATGAATGAGACTTTTAATTATATATTTTATCCTCATCTTCATTTATCTAAATTTGATTAACATACTTGAGCAGTAGTGCTACGGTCGCGGTTGTTTAGCGACCTGCCTACAAACAGCAAGGTTTCAATTGCTGTGAGGGTAGAGAGTGAAAAGGCATAACAATGTTAACCTTTCAATAGGTTACTTCAGTTTTGGATGAGTTAGGATTTAGATTCTAGGTTCTAAATTATTCATTGAGGGTTTCAAGGTCACTTGTGAGTGTTTCTTCAGTAGCTGTGAAGTGGTAAGCTAAAGCAATATCACCTGCATGTATAAATTGTCTAAACTTAGAGATTGGGATGTCAGCAGAATACATGTTAAACAAAATTGGAGCAAGTACAGACCCCTGTGTTAGACTATTCTTCAGTTGTCTAAAAGAGCTTTCTTCACTACCGAGATAAACTTTTATTAGCCTGGCACTAAGCATTGACTACAAAGGATGCAAAAAAGGGACCGGGAAGAAGACTGTAGAACTTTAAGAGGGCTCTAAAGCAGCGATTCCCAACCTTTTTATCGTGCGGCACACTAACTAAAATCCACATTTTGTCACGGCACACTAAATTAACTAATTTCCGAATCGAACTACTATTAGAGATGTACTAACAACGATCAATATTTTTGTTATTTTCCGATTATAAACATCAAAAAATAAGTGTTCGACAAGAAATAACAGGATAATAATAATAATAATACATTTCAATACAACAAAAGCATATAGTTTAACTTTGACAAAAGATTTAGTCTTAGTTAGTGGGAGATTTGTGCTTGGTGGTCCTTCATTATATGTTCCTTTCTGGGTCGGATGGTTGACAAACAAACCCGCAAGTCGTCTTCCAAAGTTTTTAGTTGGGAACGATTTTTTGTCTTGATGGCGTTCATTGAAGAAAAGGCCGCTTCACAGAGGTATGAGGTCGAAAAGGGAAGTATTGCTCTCATGGCTTTCTTTGAGATCAAAGGGTATTCGTTTATGAGAGGAACCCAAAAGGATGAAATGTCTACATTTATCTTTGTTTTCTTTTGTTTTGACTCCACCTCTGCTTCTTCAACTAATTTACTGTATTATAATTTGAGCCCACGGTCATTCTTGATGTCAATCAATTCACTTTCTTCATCAGTATTAAACATTGCAGACTCATAAGCACAGTCAATGAAAGGGTTTCTCACCCAGTCCATTGAAGAGACATCAAGAGAGGGGAAATAATTGTTGATGTTATCCCCTAACTGACGAAGACTTTTCAAAAAAATTTGAGAAAGAGTTGAATTTATGCTGCAGTCTTTTAACAGATCAAACATGTCCCACACTGCTAGATTTTCAATTTTTTGAATCCACATTGAAAGCTTCTGCTTGAAAGAACTGATTTTGTCCGTAGACGTGAGAATATTTTCTCGCTTTCCCTGCATACCTTTGTTCAAAACATAGAGTTTTTCAAATATGTCTGCTAAAAACGCAACTTTGGTACACCAGGTATCATCACTGAGAAAACGAGCAAAATTGGACTCTTCACAAGTAAAAAATATTAATAACTCATCTCTAAGTTCATAAAATCTGTTAAGTACACGTCCACGAGATAACCATCTTACTTCTGTGTGCAACAATACCTGGGTATGCTCAGCATCCATAGCTGAACACAAATTAGTAAATAGTCTTGCTTTCAAAGGCCTACTTTTAATGAAGTTTACCATTTTCACAACAGTTTGCAAGACATCATTCAACTCAGGTACCAAGGACTTAGCAGCAAGTGCTTCTCTGTGAAGAAAGCAATGCGTGAAAGTAATATCTGAATTTTCTTTCCTAACTAAAGCCAGAAAGCCTGTCAGATGTCCCACCATCGCAGGACACCCGTCTGTACAAACACCTAAACAAGACTGCCAAGACAATCCAGCAGTGGTAATATAATCGTTCACTAACTGAAAAATATCCTGTCCAGTTGTATGTTCAGAAAGGTCTTTGCAAAATAAAAACTGTTCGATTAAGTTATTTTCACAAATAAATCTAACAAAAGCCAGAACTTGGGGTTTCCCTGTTATATCTGTCGACTCGTCCACTTGAATAGCAAAGAAATCTGCAACCTTGAGTATTTCATTTACTTGAGTTTCAACATCTTTAGACATATCTTCAATACGTCTTTTTATTGTATTGTTAGAAAGCGGAATTTTTCTAACCTCTTTTTCATATTGTTCTCCAAACATAATTTTAACGATTTCACAGCAAGCTGGAAGAATGGTTGTTTCAGCAGTCGTATGGGATTTCATTTTTTGTGCAATCAATTCAGCCACAGCGTAGCTGGCTTCTTGTGCTTTACTTGACACAGATGACAGTTTTGTAAATGTAGAAGCCTGAGATGTCTGATTTGATAATAATCTTTTAAAATATGCAACAGGTTTTTCTGCTGCAAATGAATGTTTTGTAAGTAGGTGTCTTTTCAACTTACTTGGTACCATGGCTTCGTTAGACAACTGATCGCCACAAATTAGACATTTAGGTTTAGGCTGTTCACCACCAGATAATGTAAAACCGAATGACAAGTAACTTTCATGATATTGACGAAACTTGCCAACGTCACCACCGTCATTATTGTCACTACGTTTGCGTTTCATCGATCCACCTGACAAAACATTTGTCTTAATATTAACATCAATACTACGTTCATTTGCACTCAAACTCGCACCAGTATTAATGCTGACATCGACACTACTTTCATTTAAACTTGAACTCGCACTACTAGTACTAGGTAAATTACTCTTAATCGCATTACACTTAATCACAAAACGATCCATTTCAACTCGAAAACAAACAGCACTGAGAACTAACACATACTGAGCGAGGGAGGAGGCTGTCTCGTGTTGTGGAGGGGCGATGACCTCTCCCCTCCCACTTCCGCGAAACCAGTTACAGAGACAATGCTGTCGCCAGGCATCAGTCCCGCCCATCGATCCTGCCGCCCACCCGCCACGCGCAGACGTATTCAGTTGATCTTGCTCCACAGACAGTGCCTTTAACTAACGCTCACCATTGACGATACAATCGATGTCAAAATTGGTAGATTGACTTTGTAAACATGCATATTTTAATCTAAAAACATTGCCTATTTTTCCAACGGTTTTATTTAACCATGACGAAATAAATACATAATTACAAACACTAATTTCGCGGCACACCTACCACGATATCACGGCACACCAGTGTGCCGCGGCACACTGGTTGGGAATCGCTGCTCTAAAGGGAAAGAAAATATAGAAGTCATGCGACACTGGTGAGAGAAGTTGGAACTACGTCCAGTTTTTTTAGGCGAATGAAGTTTACTTCGCCGGACAGAGTACAATATAGTTCTTTGATCATTTCCTTTAAAGTAAGTTTTCGTGGTATTTTCAACCAGAAACCCCAATTACCACTCCCTCCCACCTGCTACCTCCTCAGTTGGCTACGCCCGACCTTCTCTGTCTGAATGTATGTTGAGCAGAAAGGCCAATTCTTTTTAACAATTGTCAATTTTCCAGTCAGAACCGGTATTGCTGCTGTATTTTATTTCTTAACAAGTTTTTATATCATTTTGTTTTTGTAAAAAATAGTAATATTTGTTTAGAAAAGTAGACTTTTTACAGCGAAATCAAATTATTCACTGATAAAATTAGGAATTTTATCAGTGAATACTAAAATATTGAATTTCTACTTGAAACGTTTTCCAAAATCATAATTCTTGTTAAAATCTTCTTATTCTCAAAACAGTTAAAATTTAACATAGTTAGGGATAGGCTTACCATACGTATATTCTACAATAATTGAAGAGTTTGATTTATAAACATAAAGATGTTTTACTACAGCTTTACTAAAACACAGCTTTACTTAAAACTGAGTAAATTACGTTACAAAGCATAGTTTTTGTAAATATTTCTTAAAGCTGTTGGATTGTGCTCTAAATATTGGTTTTTATGTGGTTAAATATTTAATAAAAGGCATAAATTTGCAAAAAAAATTCTACTTCGTATCTTGTTTTGTTATGTGATGAAGATTAAAACAAAATAATAAAATTAAAGCCACAACAATTCTCAACATACGCTTAAATAAAACACTGCTGTGAGCATATATCAATTTCGAACATATAACTTTAGACGTTCAAAGCAGATTGTGCTCACCTACCTGATAATAGTTTAGCCTAATAAACATGTATGTTCGGGGTAGTTTCGGCTCACGTAGTCTACCAGTTTGACCTCAGCAATTCACACAGTACTTTGATCTCAGTTTTTTATGAGTACAGTAGTTTGTCCTCACATGTCTAAACAGTTTGGACTCATCCATTTTGGCACCACAGTACATAAGTGCTAAATACTTATTTACCAATGATTATATTTGTCGTTTATAGGATATGATTTTATTGCGTAAATTAAAGATGATGTTAAAACATATTTAGAAACAAATTAATGTTATTCCTAATAAATATAAAAAATACTTGAAAAATAAATTGATAATAAATAACTACATTTAAATAACCAATTACCAGAGTATTATAATATACAGATACATGAGTTAGCTGAGTAAGTCGCAATTTTATAGTCACTATTATTTGTAAGTAGTAGATCTTTTAAGAACAGTTACATACATACATTCAAAACGTGATCAACATGGGTTGTACCAGTTATTACCTTGGGTACCACCCGTGATAAACTTGGGTAGTATCTGTGATTATTTTATGTAGAACCCATGGTCAACTTGGGTAGTACCCGTGATTACCTTGAGTAGACCCTGTGGTCAACTTAGGACCTGTCATTATCTTAGGTAACACATGGTCAATATGGGTAGTACCTGTGATTACTTTAGGTAAGACCGGTGGTGAACCTTGGGTAAGGCCTGTGGTCAACGTGAGTAGCCACCCATGTTTACCTTGGGTAACACCCGTGGTCAACCTAGATAGTACATGTGATTATTTTGGGTAGCACTCGTGGTCAATTTAGGTAGCCACCCATAATACCAGTAATCATTTTGAGTAGTACCTGTGATTGACTTGGGTAGCTCCCATGACCAACATGGGTAGTACCTGTGATTACCTTGAGTAGTTCTCTTGGTCCTCTATGGTAATATCTCTGATTACCTTGGGTAGCACCGCCATTGATCATTTTGCATACTATATGATATTTGGGTAGCTCCAATTGTCAACTTGGATAGAACCTGTGATTACTTTCAGTATAATGTGTAGTCAACTCGGTTCCTATCTGTGATTAACCTTGGGCAGCACACTTGGGTAGTAACTGTAATTACATTGTGTATTACCAGTGATCATTTTGGGTAATATCTGTCATTACCTTGGGTAGCTTCCATGGTCAACTTCGATAGCACCCATGATCAACTTGGGTAGTCACACCTCATTACCTTGGGTAGTACTCGTGGTCAACTTAGATAGTACCTGTGATTACTTTGGGTAGGATCCTTTGTGACTTGGGAAGCCACTCATGATTACCTTGAGTAGAGCCTGTGGTCAACTTAAATATGACCTGTAATTATTTTAGTTAGACCACGCGGTCAATTTGGGTAGCCACCCATAATTACGGTAGTGAACTTGGGTAGGGTAGTGCCTGTGATTACCTTGGGTAAGACCTGTTGTCAACATGAGTAGCCATCCCTGATTACCTTGGGTAGCATCCATGATAAACTTGAGTAGCCACTCGTGATAACTTCGGGTAACAACATGGGAAAAAATCACGTGGTCAACATGGGTAGTACCTATGATTACTTTAAGTACCTATGATTACTACATTGGGTAGTAGCTGTGAATACTTTGGGTAGGACCCATGGTTAACTTGAGTAGCCACCCCATATTACATTGGTAGCACTTGTCAAATTGAGCAGCCATTAGGGGAGAACCCGTAATTAATTTGAGTAGCCACGCCTAATTAACTTGAGTAGTACCTGTGATTACCTTGAGTAGCACCCGTTGACAACTTGGGTAGTACCTTCGATTATCTTAGGTAGTACCCCTGGTCTGGTAGAATATGTGATTACCTCGGGAAGCACCTGTCATCAACTTGAGTGGCCACACTTGATTACCTTGGGTAATATCAGTGATAAATTTGATTAGTACCTTTTATTGACTTGGGTAGCTCCCATGGTCAACTTGGGTAGTACCTGTGATTATCCTGGGTAGTACTCTTGGTCCTCTATGGTAGTATCTCTGATTACCTTGGATAGCACCAGTGATCATATTGGGCAATGTCTGTGATTATCTTTCGTAGCTCCCATGGCCAACTTCTAAAGCATCTATGATTACCTTTAGTAACAACCATGGTAAATTTGGGTAGACACACCTGATTACATTGGGTAGTATCCGTGGTCAACTTAGGTAGTACCTGTGATTACGTTGGGGAATACTTAGGTATTATCAGTAATTACTTGAGTAGCACCAGTGGTCAACTTGAGAGTAATAAGTGTAATTATCTTGGGTAGCACCCATGGTCAACTCGGATAGTACCTGTGATTACTTTGCGTAGGACCCGTGGTCAACTTGATAAGCCACCCGTGATTACCTAGAGTAGAGCCTGTGGTCAACTTAGGTAGGACCTCTATAATCTTAGGTAAAACACGGTCAATTTAGGTAGCCACCCATAATTACTTTGAGTAGCACCCTTGGTGAACTGAACTTCTCCGCCTCGGTCTCCGCTTTGGTCTCCGCCTCGGTCATCGCCTCGGTCTCCGCTTCGGTCTCTGCCTCGGTCCCCGCTTCGGTCTCCGCCTCGGTCTCCACCCCGGTCTCCGCCTCGGTCATCGCCTCGTTCTCCGCCTTGGTCTTAGCCTCGGTCTCCGCCTCGGTCTGTTTCGTTGGTTAGCACCTGTGGTCTACTTGACTAGCCACCCATTATTGACTAGCCACGAGTGCTAGCCAAGTCCATGATGGTGGATGGCCAAGTTTACTACGGGTATTACACGAGTTGATTATTAGTGTTAGCCATGTTGATCACAAGTGCTAGCCAAGTCCATCACGATGACTACCCAAGTTGATCACGAGCTACCAATTAGGTCAGTGGATACTCAAGTAATTGAAAATGCATTAAATTATTACAAAATCAAACCGATGAGAACATCTTATTTGAGCAATTTATCAATAGTTCAATACACAAGTGAACATCACACAATGCAAATTTCATACAGTATAATACTTATACTGTATTTCTATAAGTGCAATATGGAGGCTACGAATGTTTATTTATTTATTTTATTTATTTTTTTATTTATTCGTAAGACGCCGATCGTCAAGATATGGGCGAATATGGATTTCGCATGAGTGTAGATGAGCGAATGTAGTCATTGTTACAAACTAAGGCCGACTATTCCTTAGAAAGTGTCATTAATTAATAGCCCAATGACAAATGAACAGCCAGTTTTTGTCGATTTCGGTAAACCAAGTTTACCTAAATCCATCACCATAATATTTGTTCAGTTTATATTAATATTGTATTAAATTCATTACAACACATACTATGCTAATTAAGAAAACTTTTTTAAATTCGTATTTCATTATATTTCTTCACATTGCATAATATTTAAATATCACTTATCATTTACAACACATACTACGCTAATTAAGAAAACTTTTTTAAATTCGTATTTCATTATATTTCTTTACATTGCATAATATTTAAATATCACTTATGTCAAGTTTTACCGTCCTAAGTCTTCTCATTGGCTGTTCAACAGAAGACACCGGGAGTGGTACGAGGTTCCCAAAAGGACCTCACCCCATGATTTCAAAGTTCTCAAAAAAGGATTGCCGCTCCACCCCGTCCCGTGGCTGTCATATTTTTCTGTCCTTGTTACCGTTTAGCAAAAATATTTGCTTCAAAGTTACCTTCTTATAAAATTATAAATAAATGACCTAGCATTTTTCTACCACAATATTAATGAACTATAATAAATTTATAGTTACGAGTTAACATTACTGTTTTTATATTTTTAAAATAAAATAAAGGTCAATAGAAACTGTGACGTATTATAGAATTAGTTATTGCTTTATCAAGCCGGAATTGTTGAATTAATATTTTTACTGTAGGCATTCGTTAATGCAGTTTATATGATTTATTTCATAGACATGTTGTATATAGATGATAATTACAGTATTTGTCATGCCATAATTAATATTGTGCACTGTAATTACAAATAAACATAAACGTTTTTATGTTTTACTTTGTGGTTAGATTATATCAGGAATCACACGGGAACGCACATTTTAATTTAAACAAAATAAGCCATACAAAAGTAATCAGACTAACTCTGTCTGTAAAATGATACTGATATCAATCATTGTAGGCCTACATTGTATCCATCGATGTTAAGTTAAATGAAGGAAGATTTAAATGAATCGAAATGGAGAATTTAAAAATTTAAAAAAGCGATTTGAGTCAAAAATGTCTTTATCTTTAAATATATACTTCATTTATAATTTTACGACAGTAAATAAAGGCAGTATCTTGGACGCACAAAGCAGTTTTTACGCTTCTCAACTCGGGGGGGGAGGGGGGGGGTTAGAGCCCTCTTAACAACAAATCTTTGCTTCATACTGTGTCATAAGTCATTGTAAGATCAACAAAAGCTGCAGAAGTTTTCAACTTCTTTTCAAACCCATTTTTAGTATATGATGTCAGAGCTAGGATAGGTCGCTACAACTTTCGCTAGTGCAAAAACCAGCCTGCTCAACTGGAACATTAGAATCAAGAATGATTGGGTGATATTCTGTTGTATAACAGCCTTTTTATCAACTTATAACAAACACTAATAAGAGATATAGGGCGATAACTTTCCATTCGTTTGGTGTCTACCAGGCTTAAGAACAACAGCAACTACTTTTGATCTCTTGAAAGCTTTTGGCAAATTGTTGTGTACTTTTTGAAGCCATTGTTTCTCTTTTTTACCAACATGCATCAGAAATTCTGGAAAGATTTGTTGACCTTACGCCTGTTAATACAGGATTGAAAAATGGAGCTTTTGGTCTGCTAGAACATAAAGTTGGAAAAGAATTGTTATGACTAGAGTGCAAACATCACACCTCATATTAGAAATTGTTCTCAGTAAAGTATATATTTTCTATTTTGGACTTTCCAGTTCAGTTCCCCTGATATACCTTTATTCAACAGATTCAAGGCAGAATGGCATTATACTAATCAAGAAAATTATCAATATTTGGAAGATCTCCTTGGCAGTTAATGCTTAGTTACTTTAGGAAGAAAAACCAATCCAGAGATGGCTCCTTGTTCTAGTTCAGACTCCAGCGATAGTTCGTTGGAGAGCTCTATATACAGTACCACCATGCTCGTTGGATGGCAAGGTTGTACTGTATATAAATTCCACATTTGGTATATGATATATAATATATGAGGTTAAGGAAAATTCTTTAAAATTCCACATTTGGTACCTTCCGGACGATCTAATTAGTTTGTAGCTTATTGTGACAGACCATTTGAAGTACAGAACGTTATGCTTACAGTAGGTTCCCAAAATGCTGACGGAGAATCACAAAAACAAACGTTTGATGAGAATCACACAAAAAATGTTTGACTAGTTCTCTCACATTCCTAGACCATTAGAATTGTGATGGTTATGATTTGTAAAACCAAATTTATTGTCACTGTGAAGACTCACGATGAGTATCAGCTGCTTCCACACCCTTAGCGTTATGAAAATGTACATAGCACAATGAACAATATGGCATAAAAATTAACTTGTTGACGAGGAAAGTTTCAAAACCACAAAAAAAATGATAAATCTATGAACACTTTATGAAATTACCCCCTTTAGCCCAAATGTTCCTTTGTCAGACCTTTTCCTATGGAATGTCATGACAAAATACCTGATCTTGAAATATATGAGGTTAAGGAAAATTCTTTAAAATTCCACATTTGGTACCTTCCGGACGAACTAGTTAGTTTGTAGCTTATTATTTATTATTTTTTTTTTTTCTTTCTCAAATAGAGTATGATGTGAAGCCGAGATAGACATTGTCAATATTCATTAAGATGGAAGTGTGAACCCACACAGCCCACCAGAAGGTAAGAGGAAACTCAGCACTTTTAACTAACCTCGGTGTTTCGGTTAACCTGACCAGGAAAATACCATTACAGCCATACATCTGAAAAAGAGCTTTTCAATATTGTGCGTACATGTTATTTTTGTAAAAGCCATTGTGCCTCCAACTAAACTACTTAACAAAATTGTAACATTAGTAATTAAAATCATAAATTTTACTTTTCTTTTATTTGGGCTATAGACATTTTCTTTATCTTCTAACAGAGTGTTCTATTAACATAAAAATGTATTATCTGCTGAGTTTAGGGCACCATAAATAGAACATTTTGGATAGATATTTGACTGAACATTTGAGTAAAACTTACGAATTTCCATAGAAAAAAAATAAACAGAGATTGCTTCCTTATGGTTGCAGCAAACGCCTCAGTGGCAGTTATAGACGACAACTGTACTTGCCAATAGATAGTAGTACCCAGCACGCATGCGCTGAACGCCGACCACAGCGCTACAGCGGCGGGATTCCTAAACGGTACTTACTTTAAAAACACGCCTCGTACCTTCACAGGACATCTTGTCTTTATTTTGGCCCATAGACAATATTCCTGAAAGAAGTCTGCGCATTACAGATACACCCTGCATACTGACTTAGGACTTGACATATGAAGCAACAATTCACATGCAAATATACAATTGGGAGAAATGACATTGTTAAGTTGTTGTAAATGATTTAATTTAAATTAACTTAGTACAGGAAGACCACAGCTCCAAAATGTAAACTGCTTGCATTGTTTCAATTCCATTATTATTAAAGAAGAGCTGCATTTCTTTGATATGTTATAATTATTATGCAATAAAAATTACTAGAGTACAATAAAAAAGTATTATGGTGATTACTTAACAGAAACGTATAAGAAACAATAGTTTAAATTAATAACATAAATTAAAATATTGTAAGTACTTAATGTTAATAAAAAAATATCAAGCAAAATGAAAATAAGCGTATACATATATAATTATTATAAATTAATCAGTTCAAAGATTATTTTTCATACTCCACATAATCAGTACATAAAATAAACTGTTTACTAGGCTATAAATTCAAATATTGTTATAACACACTTTAAAATTACAAAGATTCTTCTGACCTTTATATTATTTAGGTATATGATTGTGTTTAATACAGCATTAAATAGTACATAAAAAACTATGTAGTTTTTTCAGGATAGACAATTTTGTAATTTTGCAAATATTGATTTTACATCTACAGTATCTAATATAAATAAGTTTATTATCAATTTGAATATAAAGTATTAATTTACCGGACATCTAATTAGCACGTTAAGGTTATTTGTTACAACAATTGAGTGGTTACTTCTAGACGTAAGCCAAGGTGAGATGTGTGGTAAAAATACATAACACGCCATGAATTTGTCTTTTACCACACGGGAAAAAAGGTAATCATTTCAATAGTGGTATCAATCAATAAGGGAGGTCTTCTTCTCTACACATAATTTTAATTTTATTTCAAAATGTGTTATAGTTAGTATAAAATACAACAATGCTCAGAATTTGTTTTTACAAAACTAGTGCTCCAAAATTGGTAAAATTTGACATCCTCATCAATATTATTAAAAAAAGATAAATAAATAAATAAAAAAAAAAAAAAAAAAAAATAGACCAACTTTAACCATCTATAGATAGGCGAGAAACTAATTCTCTTTCTGGCTGTTGAAGATATTTACACAAACGTGTTGGTATTTTACAATACTTAATTTTGTCATCGTTAATTGACAAGTCACAATGCAAAATTGCCAGGATTTTATTAGTTATTCAGCAAATAAGACTTAAATAATATATTTTTATGTATTGTTTTTATAATTTATGGTATTTTAAGTATCAACAAATTATCACCAAAGATTGACAACATGATTTTTTTTAGCTTAAAATAAAATCTGCCAATTATAATGGAATTTTTTAGCAAAATTGTATTATTATTTCTAAACCCATTTTATTAATGAATGAAAAATACTAACTTTATTTACTATATGAATTTGTGTACTAATAAAGCATGTTATATAAAAATCCCTATAACAATATTTTTGTAAGTTCAAGTTAATACACAGCATTTTGAGATTATGTATTGAAATTATGTCTTGTTACAGTTATTGTATTTTTGTTAAAGTTTAAATGTAATTCAAATTCCCTTTAGCTCAAATAGTAAATTTTTTTATATGTATTATATAAAAATTACTTAGTTTTTTAAAACTGATTCCCTGGCTATTGAGCTATTATTAAATAGTCCTTTCTGAGCTAAGTCGAACTCAGATAGTAACAATGACTACACTCACCATACTCATTCGCCCATATCTCAACGATCGGCGTCTTATAAATGAATAATGAATAAAACTATACAACACATTAAACCCATTAAAATTTAACAATGTTAAAAATGTACATACCACAAAAAATGATCTTTAACTCAAATCAGTTTGAATTATACAAATAGTAAAATTGTACACTTTCTTAATAATAAAAAAAAGCATATCAATTAGAAGGCTTTAATCAAGCCTTCCTGAGTGAATTGCTATTTTGATTAACTTCTCAACCATTACTTAATACCATACTAATCAAATGCCAATGTTAGAGTTTATCGCAAAAAAAGTTTTGATGACAAGTGATTGTTGTACTTGTATTTTCATCTGATGAAGTTTCAATTAAAAAAGAATAAAAATAAGGCAACTAAAACAATAAGTAACAATATTCAAAACTGACATTTATATCACCTGTCAACTTGTCTTGTTAAAGTCATATTACTGTGTAAAAAAAGATAATCAAAGGACCGAATATCGAAATGAGGCAAAGCTTTGCAAATTTGTTGGGCTGGAAGAGGGCTGTCTGAACTGGGTCATCTTCATTAGATTAACTCTACCTCTGTCAATTGCACTTATTGTAAACAGACTGACTACATTAGATTTGTTGTCCAAGTCTTAAAAAGCAATTAGTTAAAGCTTTAGAGAACAGTTCATATAAAACTTAATTAAATAACTTCCCACAAACAAATTTCACATTACAATTTATTACATCTACTAAACACATTTCTTCTAGATAACTTAACAATAACAGAAAATACAATTATATAAAATACTCTTTCTATAAAGCTACCATTTGTTACTTGCAATCTGTTATTTATATTATCACATACCTTACTATAAATTGTAGATATATAAAGAATAAAATAATTCTAAGAACAATACAAACTATAATACTATTTTATTTCAAAAATAAAATCTAACTTAACTTATGCATGCGAGAAAATATCATTACTAATCATTTTAGTGCCAGTACTTAAAAAATCTAACTTTTGATAGGTTTCAAAGAGTTTAAAATAATTTGACAAATTTTTAATCTTACTCTGATGTAATTTTCAAGAATATAGAAAACGTAATATTTAATCCTTCGAAACATTCTGACGATTAGTAATTGTCTTGGCTATGGCTGCGGCGGTCTTCAGAAGTTATCACAGAGCTAATATGATCTTGAGCAAAATATCGCACTATTTTGACATTATACCCATAAAAAATATTAATTAAACGTTACTGCTTCATAGTGTATTCTTGCTTTAAAATAAAAATAGCAGACCAGACCAACAACAAGTAGTCTATTTATTATCTATATAAGTATATTTATTACTATTAATTTTGGTAACTTAAGTAAAGTTTTATGATTGTGTTTACAATTTTATAATTTCTTCAAGATATGGTTTATGGATTTTCATTTGACGACAGATGGAAAAGAAAATTAACAGGTTGAGGTTGCAATGGATGGGGACGTGAGTCAAGAATATTTCATGTTGCTCAGTTGGCTGGTTACATTCTACTACTAACAAGTTGAGGTTGAAATGGATGAGGACGTGAGTCAAGAGTATTTAATGTTGCTCAGTTGGTTGGTTACTTTCCAATACTAACAAGTTGATGTTAAAATGGATGAGGATGTGAGTCAAGAGTATTTAATGTTGCTCAGTTGGTTGGTTACTTTCCACTACTAACAAGTTGATGTTAAAATGGATGAGGATGTGAGTTAAGAGTATTTAATGTATCTCAGTTGGCTGGTTACATTCCACTGCTAACAGGTTGAGGTCGAAATGGATGAGGATGTGAGTCAAGAGTATTTAATGTATCTCAGTTGGCTGGTTACATTCCATTGCTAACAGGTTGAGGTCGAAATGGATGAGGATGTGAGTTAAGAGTATTTAATGTATCTCAGTTGTCTGGTTACATTCCACTGCTAACAGGTTGAGGTCGAAATGGTGAGGATGTGAGTTAAGAGTATTTAATGTATCTCAGTTGGCTGGTTACATTCCATTGCTAACAGGTTGAGGTCGAAATGGATGAGGATGTGAGTTAAGAGTATTTAATGTATCTCAGTTGGCTGGTTACATTCCACTGCTAACAGGTTGAGGTCGAAATGGATGAGGACGTGAGTCAAGAGTATTTAATGTTGCTTAGTTGGCTGGTTACTTTCCACTACTAGGTAATCATGTTGATTTTAAGCTTGGTAATTAAAATTAATTACCAATAAATGTTTGAAAAATTACTTTTATACGTATTACAAATCTTGACATATATGTAAAGAGTCATAAAGTAACCAGTCTTAAATAATTCCTCTCTTTGAAGAATTAAGCTACAAAGACAAGTCTTGTATTTTTCAAAATGTTTATGCACATTAAAAATGTATCCTACCTGATATTGAAAATGTCACTTTAAAAATAAATATGTTGAAAATTTTTGTTGTTACTTTATCTATTAAAACTGGAACAATAGTGGGTTATTTCTTCTAAGCATCACTTACAACCGGACAGAAGTACATAAGATATATCACGTTCAGTTTTAAACATATATATTCTTAACCTTAGATTACTACTCTTAATTTATTATCGCCTCTTCACCATTCATTCGTAATTTTTACTACTCCATATTTATTTTTTTACGTGGATTATCATGTTAATTTGTTATTTTAAATCGTCGTATTATTAGTTAAATGTTTCTAATTTCATATAAAAAGAAGTTATTCTTTAACATAATTTTTAAATGCTATTTTATATATTTTTGTTACAACATGTTCTTGCGTTTATGGCAAATGTAAGGGTTCAGAAAAAAATCACAGAACATTTATTTTTAGCTCAATTTCATTGTTAACCATTTATTTATGTAGTAAAATAAACAATGAAGAGTCTATTGGATTAACATTCACATATCATGAAAAAAATGATTTCCCTATATCAATAACATTGTCAAAAAACTGAACTTAAACACTACTCTCTAATAAAATATACAACACCTGATATAGTACAGAGAAAACTGTATGACTTTGAGCGGCGCCGAAGAAATACTGGTCTCTACTAACAAAAATAAGGAAGGTACCGAGACAGACGATCCGCCAGCATGTGTAGTTTGGCTGATGTTGGTATTTTGCAAATGTCAGTTCGTAATTTTTACGACAAAGTAGTAATCTACGGTTAAAGTTATTATTATTAATATTAATTTTTTTTTCTCATTAGTAATAAATAATTTGGACATCCAGCTTGATAATCACCTACATAAAACCAAACAGTGTCTGTTGGTATTACTTAGGGGTGTGCGATGCGGCAAATCTTTTTTGATTCGATGTGATTCAAAGAATTTCGATTCAATGCAACTCAATTTGATGCGCACATAAAGAATTTATGGTTTTTATTAAGTTTTAGAAGCAGTTGAGTAACTTTTGTTACATGTACCGTATGTATCTTGCTAGTACAAATAAAGATAATTTAAAACATACATTTTTTGATCATATAAATGTTAGCCAGCAACAGAAATATAAAAATTAACTTTATATCAAAATCAAGGTAAGAAAGTCAATTTAAAAATATATAAGGAATGTAAGATGAAGGGATTCACAGAATGCAGTAGGCCTAAATGCACAATAAATGATAATTATATTGAAATACAATTTTAGGGCTTAATAATTTTTTTTTAGAACTAAGCAAGCATGCTTATGTAATTAAAGTAACTAAGGACAAATATAGGACAAACTAGTAATAGAGAAATTTGATAGTTCTTTATTAAATTCATTAAATTTAAATGCCAATAGTTGTAATTTGCTGTTGTTGTTTGAGTACTAACTGGTAAAAATTATCAAAATTTAATTTTTTACAGTTAAAATAATATATGTCATAGGCAAAAAAGAATGTATAATATAATGGGAAACAACTTAATTATTGTTATTCACTATCATAGTTGGAAAATTATGACAGCCATATAAATTCCTTTTTCACTTAAAATGAGTTGACTGAAATAAATATTGATGCAAAGTCACATGAGCATAGATAAACATAATTTGTTAGTAGAAGTATCATTTTGATTCAAGTATAAAAATCCATTATTATTTAGCCAAAATATTATCTCTTTCCACTCGTATGCCGGACGATGTCCAACATAGTAATTTAGCCGTTCCACTCGTATGTCGGATGGCGTCCAACACGGTAATGTCGCAAGTTTCATTTCGTTGTTTGGTTATCGATGTTCTTAATTTGTGCTGCTATCATGCGGAAATTAAATGAACTACAATCGGTAGTTATGGGAAATGGAATGTCACGTGATGTTATTGTTATTCTTTCTTGTTTATTCTAACCTTCAGTTCGATTTTTCGTTAGTTGACACTTGACAGTAGTGTAAAAATGTCGGCTCATAGTAGTCCAAATCTTATGGATGCTGAAGTAATATAACAATTACAACGTGATTTATCATATGGTGAATCAAGTGAAGATGAAGGTATTAGTAATGATGAAATAATTCTTCCAACATTAGAAAATATCTAAGAAAGTGACAGTGATCTACAAGTAGGCCAAACTGTAAGTAGTGGTGATTATGACATATAATATTTGAACGATATAATACCCTAATACAAAAAACATTTTAGTTAACTTTCGTTTGGCACCAAAATGATTGAAACACTGAAAAGTGTTAAGTTGGTTTTGAAATATTCAAAACATTAATGACAAACTAATACTTAGAATACATTTTATTATCATTATTAATTAAATAAGTGATTTGTTATGTCTTGAACATATCAATTAAAAAGTAGCTGTAACAGGTTAAATTAAGAGATCTACTTAAAAGATTCTTCTCCTTTTAAAGGAAAAATGTGATTGGATTGCCTTGCTTCATGTCTTAATGTACACAACTAAGAAGCTAAGCATTAGTAGAGTAAAACATACATACATGTTATATTCTTCTTTTCAGTCTTAATATAACTAAATATAACAATAAAGTACAGTGAAATTGATATTTATTCAAGATTTTCACGTGCAAGTAGAATTTTCACTAACATTTATGTTTAAAATGCATATATTGTTACAAAATAAAAGTGAATGCCATGGGAAATCTTTAAATTCTAATATTTAAAAAAATGATGTCCGATATAAGAGATTTCAACTTCAAAATATAAAGACAAATTAATTATAGTTTATAATAACGTTAAATACATTAGAATCTATATTTATTTTATGACCCAAAATATTGTTTTGGCCATTTTAGGATGAGTGCGCTATCTGTATACTGTACTATTTTCTGAGTAGGTTAAACAAACTGATCTTATTCTTTAACTCTTTAGGACAGGGTTCTTTAAGAGTTTGCCATAAATACCTCAGCCATTTTCACCTTTATTCATACACACTCACAATAATGGCATAGCCCTTCTACCCACTCACCTATACCTGGCCTACATCAACAACATAATAGGGTTATAAGAGTCCTCCCATTCACCCTATATATATATTGTTGACCATTTTACACATTTAATATTGTTAAATTTATTGTTTTAATTTATAGTACATTCAAGCTTTATGTAGGAAAAGAGAATACAGTTCTGGCCAGCCTATATGTTTTATAGTAAATAAAAACATCAAAACTAAAGTCACAAACACACAGCAAATAAATATTACTCCAAGAATCTTTACATTAACATTTAAGTAGTAAAACTAATTCAGAAAAATGGTTCAGTTCTAGAACGTAATCCATCTTAAAAAGAATGACATGAGTATTCAAGAGTTATCTGGAAAGTATGTTCTGACCCTACCTGAGGTGCGAAAGTGTGGAAAGCAGGGTAATAAACCTAACGTGCAGCTGTATCACCTGCCTCAATACAAATCACGGGAAGGTTTTATCCTGCTGTAACTAAAAAACTGTACTGTCAATGAAAATCTGGCCAACTGCGAAGTAAGCATTAGGGTGGTAACCCGTTATCTTTTTGCAACAAATTTGAAAGCTGAATATATTCACTGTGAACTTAATATGTATTCAGTGAGAACATTGTATGTGACAGTGCAGTAAACAATGGTGGAAAAATTGTCACTTGTTTTAGGGAGGACAAACTAATGTGTATGTTGAAGAAAGAACTGGCCGGCCATCATCAGTCAATGACAAAATCAGAACTAACTGACCTTTATTCTCAGAAATCAAGGACAAGTTTGTACAAAATTGTGACTCATAAAAGCTTGGTTATCAAAAGTTTTATGTATGCTGGATGGCAAAAGTTTTGATTATTTGCAAAAATAAAAGAGGTTGGGATCCGCAATGATATTTCTTATGCTATAAAATTATGAAAGGAGATTCATTTCTAAATTATATTATGAAAAGGGATGAAACATGAGTTGCGTTCGTCACCATAGATACAGTGAGGTCATAACTAGCCTTTAAAGTGCCTACCACCAAAAATTTGTAGCATGAAAAATGTTTCTAACTGTTATTGTTTTTTGGGTGGGGGAACAGATAAAACTTACCCCTCATTAATTTTATTCTGAAACTCTAAAAAAAACTCAGAAGTGCCATCAGGAACAAAAATTTGTTTAGTTTGAGCATCATTTTTTTGAATGACAACAAGTCATACACCGGGCACTTGCACATAACGGTTATTTGGATCTTTAGCAGGCAGGAACTATTTGACCACTATCCATATAGCCCTACTTTGGCACCAAGTGATTTTTCATATGTTTTTTACTATAAAAATGGCTGGAATCACAGATAAGTTGAAGGAGTGTGTTAAATCATAACTTATCTCAGAAGCTATTATGTATGTGGTGTTAACTATAATGACGCAGTGCTGTAACCCACCTACTTAGGGATAGTGTTTGGGAGATTGTAGGCGATAGGTTCCATGCTCGGTCCTCTTAATAACGACACAGCGTTTGCTCAATGATTTCCATCAATGTGGACAATACTAGAGAAGTTTGGGGTGTCCATGTTGAATGGTAGTCAAGGTTCAGATTTTGTGTAGGGAAGAGAACAGAGTGTTAAGCACATCAGTTAGCTGAAAATCAGACCAACACTACATGGTTCGGATTCCATGTAAAGCTGTAGATCCCTTAGTTGTCCTAGTTATTGGGCTATTAATAAATAGCTCTCTCTGAGGATCAGTCAACCTTAGTTAGTAACAATGACTACACTCGTTCATCTCCACTCATTACAATTATTCATCCCTCATATTCACCCATATCTTGTCAATCGGCGTCTTAACAATGAATAATAATGAAAACGAACAAGCAGCAGACTTTTACAACTTCAAATTAAAAAACTTAAGTCCTTGATTTGTTGATCTTTTGATTGTTCCTTAATGTGAATTTTAAATTATTTACCTTGGTTCTCTTCTAGCAAACTATGTTTGAAAAATAAATAATAGTTGTACGTTTCAAATGTATATATTACAAAACCTCTTATTATACTGTCAGTTACTATATACCTTAACGGAACTTTCTTTTCAGATAGCCCTTACAATTGGCAAAAAACTCAAATGTGGGCTTTACTCTTAATCTTCTTTAAAAATATGTGACCATTCTAAAAATGTATAGCAAGATTGATGACATTTTTACATTATTTGACCTTCAAAGAGAAGAAATACTGTCCAAAAAAATAAAAAAAATTAAAAATATTTTCGTTTTATTCACCCCTGGAAAAGGCATTTCAACAACCTAAAAATAACTGTGGGGATTGAACAAATAATTCATTTTATGATTTCTCCAAAATTTGTGAAGCTCTTTTACCAATACATAAGCGGACTTTTATGCTTATAAATTGCGACTTACTTCACCTTACCTTTCAATTTACCAGAATTTTAAAGGTTTAAATGGGTAAATTTTCTGTTTAATGAAAGAATTAAAAATAACATGTTTATTTAATCCACAAGTTTGGAGCTAGTACTGGATAAAAAGAAGACTTTGATTGTATTTTATATAAAAATGCAGTCTTCATTCACAATTCGATGTACAAATTATTTATTATCCTAATACCCTTTAATACCAATTTATTTTGTTTCTAATAAACTAAGGACAGTTTCATTTTCAACATAATTTTTTCTTAGAAATCAAAATATTTATCGTCATCAGCTCTTACCTTTCAAAATTTGTTAGATCTAATGTTCACTAAATTAAAATGCATAAGTCTTCTTACTTGTAACTGAAACAAATAAGTCAATTTTAAATTAAATAGTTTTAAAGCTTGTTAAGAATAAATAATAAATAAATCTACAAAAACAAGTGATCAACAATGAGTTCACCTTACTCAACAACCTTGTCATGTCACTGGCATCACTTTGATCTAAAGCATGATTTCTATGTCTATAATGATGAAGATTATGTAAGATACAAAACTGCAGGCCAGAAACAAATGTTAATGTAATAAGTTGTGATATGTCCACAATAGTGACTGAACAATTAGTCTGTGCACACGGCAGTGTTGCTACTAACCATATTAATAACAAATATTACAATAACAAATTTCAGCTGATAGGCTGAACTGTTTGAGTAGGCTAATGTTTTTAGAAAAGGGCCCCCTCTTTATTCCTCACCTGTCTAGCTGTTATTGGCAGTGCGCTCAGACTAACTGTTTAGTCAGTACTTGGTCAGGGGAATTCAATACTGCATAGGTCAAACTAAGCTCCTTTAACATTATATTGGGCCTCATATTGTTTCCATTATCACAAATCTAAATTACAGGTCAAATCCACGATACACTTGAGCCTAACACTGACCACAAAATTTAAGAAGTTTCCTTTTACTATTGCACTGAGCAACATTGGCTACTCTGAGTCCTACTACTAAGTGAAATATTTTTCGAAATGGAAACAATAAGTAAGAACAACACTTATACAGGGTGATTCATGACGTTCTCCCCCCACTTCAACAGCACATTCTACTACCAAAAATAAAGTAAAAATGTTATTTAAACATATGTCTGAAAACTCTTCGTTAGCGAATTACAGCCAGTCAAACATTTTGGTTAGAATCATTGATGAAGATTGAAATAACACTGTACAAAATTTATGGAAAGAAAAATTCGGACAGAAAAATCATGATTTCTAATGTAATTTGACTTGATAAAACTAAATAAATAGGTTTCAAAACTGTATCTTTAGTAGTTTGATTTTGATCTGTAGAGAATTTGATTCTGAGAAGATTGATATAAGCTAAGTAAAAAACAACACATAAAAAAGTACAAGTTTAATTTTATTAGGTATAATACAAAAGTAATTGCGAGGACAGAATTAGAAAAAGATAATAAAATCATAATGTTTGTGTCCAATAAATAAATCATTTTTTTCAATATTAATTGAATTTTAATTAATCAAAGTAAAAATTATATTAAAAAATTAATAACATTTAAATAATTAATTTTCCTTTACTGTCTACTATGCAGCATTTTGTATCATAATATTATTTTTACTTCTTAAGTTTGTAACACTTAAACAAGTGCTAATCAACAATGTTTTCTAATTATAATGTCTGACTTGTGTAATTATAATGATCTGACTTGTGACCATTTTGTAGTAATGGCAATCTACAAAATGCTAGTATATGAATACAAGACCTCTTAAGAGACGAAAAGGAGTTTCGCAACCATTAGTGTGGAGGGCACTTAAAAATTGAAATGAATTTTACCCATTTAATAAACAAAAGGTCCAACATCTAGAACCAGGGGATGTTCCACTTCGTTTGGAGTTTGATAATTTTTTTAATGCTGATCAACAAATCTGCAAGCATATTTTATTTACAGATGAGGCCAATTTACTAGAAATGGTGTCAACAACTATCTTAATGAGCATTTATGGGCAGAACAAAATGCTCATGAGGTAGTGGAACAGATATTTCAACACCGATTTAGTGCCAATATTTTATGTGTTTTACACAATCAGCTAATTGGTGTGTTAATATTACCTGGCCACCTAAATTTTATTTATACTCTCTCCAAGAACAGTTGCCGCAGCTGTTCGAGGATGTTTCTTTGCATATTAGACGAAACTTATACTTCCAGCACGATGGAGCACCACACCACTTTGCTCGAGCCCTACCCGCTAACTTACATAATAAATTCACTAAAAAATTAGTTGGTCGTGGAGGGCTGTAATCTTGACCACCAATATCGCCATGTCTATCTCATTGGATTATTGTGTCTGGGGGTGGATGAAAGGCAAGTTTTAATTCTCTGGAAGAATTAAATGCCCTTATTATGGATTCGTTTACACAGATAAAGGGGTAAATTAAGGAAAGCGACACAATCAATGTAGTGCACAAACGAGATTTAAAATGCATTAATAATGATTGCCTAATTTTTTTACATTTCTTATAAAAAGGTGTATAAAGTTAGACCAAACCAATAATTTTTCCATTAAATTACTTATGTATTATACTAAATAGAGTTAAACTTTTGTACTTATTTTTAATCCCAAATTACTTAAAAACAACTAGACACATTTCTGAAACCTATTTATTTAGTTTTATCATGTCAAAGTACATTAGAAATCATGATATTTCCGTCCAAATTTATCTTTCCATAAATTGTATACAATGTTATTTTAATCTTTATCCATGATTCTTCACAAAACTTTTGTCTGGCTGTATTTCGCTAACGAAGAGTTTTCAGACCTATGTATAAATAACATTTTTACTTTATTTTTGGTAGTAGAATGTGCTGTTGAAGTGGGGGGAGAACGTCATGAATCACCCTTGTGTATTTCCACTTAAGTAAAAATAACATTTAAAAATACTCTTCATTGCGATTAGTTCACCATTCGTCTCCGCATATTAATTTCTTATATTAGCACACAACAATTATTTTCAACAAATACATAGATCAGTTACTTTTAGGTGATGTTAAAATTGCAAAATAATAATTTTTTCTAACAACACTACAAAGAGTTCATTTTACACAAATTAAAATTAATAAATTAAATTTCTAATGACCAGCCAGGGATTCATGGGTCTGTTGAGCAGAGATCAGAAGACTAGTAACATCAGTTGAGAAAGAAGTTTTGCACCCAAAATGTTGACCCTTCAGCCTCGTAATGTATTATTGATTACATACAGCCCACTTTCACTTGCACCTTAAACAACAATGAAAAATTAATGTATTTGAAATTGTATGTTAATCCAGTAAAAATATTACCTCCTTGCATGTAAACTGATCAGCTTATTCTTTATATTTCAAAATTTAAGCCCATAACAATAAATAATATACAATACATTTTACAATAACTTGGAGGTAAAAGAAAATTCTAAATACCTTGATACACCTATGCAATTCTTAAATATAATATCCGGTTTTGTTAACACAACTACTACTCTACATTCGATTCACTTCTCAAACTAATACATAAGGAGTGTTTACAACTATCTGTACCTCAATCTAGGAGCTGAACGTAGTTTGCAGGAAACAAACCGTAGGTGCCGTCTGGTGCCATTCCTTGCCACCAGCCCGCGTCAATCTGGTCAATTCTAGTGATGATATCTCCGGGGTCAAATGAGATTTCTGTGTCGTCCGCTACAAATAAAACTAGAAATCATTAATTGGCAAATCAAAAGTAAAGGGTTCAGGTGGAATAAATCACAACATTTTTATAAATAATCGGCAACAAGTAAATAACTGCAAATAAAAAACTGTGGTTGATACTTGACTTGTTGAATAAGGTCCACGAAAAGGTCTGCAGGCCCATATAAACTGGCAAATTAAGTTTATTATATATATATATATATATATATATATATATATATATAAAGAAAAAAACAGGAATAGAAAATCTTTAGAACAGAAAACTAAGCAGATTAAGGCAGGAAGTTGTTCTGTTAAAGGTTCAACCTCATTGTGTGCATATACAGTACAGATGGCTCAGCCTAACCATGCTTCCGGATTCGACTGTACTTACCATTTTCACAACTTGGAACTATTTCATTTTTGGTACCAAAGACTAATAAATACTGAACAAATATTGAAGTTTCATTTATTATTTTACGTTATGATAACACATATGTTACAAAAGATAAATTTCCAATATATTTTTAAAATGTCAAAACCATATGTTACTTGTTTATTTAATTTAAATGAATAAGAAACCTATAATTTGATACTAATTAAATGTTACTATTGGTAAACAGTCAATAATGTTTGTTAGGAATATCTTGTAGGCCTAATTAACCCTTTGAAGACCAAAAAGTAAAAAAAATAAAAATGTGCTGACTCTTTTTATTTTCGTCACTTTTTAAGTATAAGTGCAACATATAAAATACTTAGGCTGAAAATTTGGAGATACAAAAGTTTTTATAAATCTCTATATATAAAAAAAGCCACAGCCCTCACTCACTCATCACTAATTCTCCCTCTTCCCGTAATCCTACAGAGCTGGAATTCGGTGCAAATGTTTGCTGTAGGCTAAAATAGGAAAACTAAATTACGAGGTACGTCCAGAAAGTAAGTTCCGTTTCCATTTATATCCACTGCAGCGCTGCGATCGCAGTTCCGCGCATGCGCGGCAGACGCTCTGTATCAAGGAGAAGAAACGTGCGCCATTTTGAGATCGCTGTCAGTCTCGTACGCTTTGTTGTGCTTGTTTAAAATGTCGGTGTTGATCGAAAATCCCGCCGCTTGTGAAATCAGATCTGTGATTCGTTTTCTGAATGCTTAGAAAGTGAAACTGATTGACATTTATCGGCAAATTTGCGAGGTTTACAGACAAATGCGATGAGTGATTCAATGGTGAGAAGATGGGTCTGACAGTTTAATGAAGAACGTAATGAAGTGCATGATGAAGAACGAAGTGGGCGTCCATCTTTGATTACAGAAGAACTGGTTCACACGATTGATGAGAAGATCAAGGAAAACCGTAAGTTTGCAATGAGTGCTCTCACTATGGAATTCCCCCAAATCTCACGATCATTAATTCATGAAATTGTTACCGAAAAACTGAAATTTCGAAAACTTTGCTCACGTTGGGTACCGAAAATTCTTACTGAGCAACACAATGTGACGCAAGCAAATGTGACGAAAAACCTCATACAGGGATTTGGCTGGGACGTGTTTGACCATCCTCCGTACAGCCCTGACCTCGCTCCTAGTGATTTTCATCTGTTCTTACATCTGAAGTCTTTCCTTGGTGGTCAACACTTCAACGATGACGAAGAGCTGAAAGAAAATGTTTCCAAATGGTTGAAGACACAGGCGGCAACCTTCTATGAAGAAGGCATAGAAAAACTTGTGCCACGCTATGACAAATGCCTGCAAAATTTCGGCAGTTATGTAGAAAAATAGTTTAAGAGTTGTAGATTTTAGTGCAATAAATATTTTTTCTGTATCTATAGACAAATTATTTTTATTACCAAACGGAACTTACTTTCTGGACGTACCTCGTATTTCCTTCTTGATAAAATGCTCCGAAGGGGTAGAAACCATCCCTAAAAGATTGTTCCATAAGGATAACATTGGGTTGACTTTAGTAAATTAATAACAGCTGTTTTGCTAATAAATAAACATATTTATTTTGTATGTTTGACATTTTTACCATTTTGATGCATTAAGAGTTTACAATTAATTAATTACACTTTTTCTGTATATTTTTTCTCTATACAATTACGTGTAAAAACAGAAAAATGTCATCTACTAATTCTAACATTGGTTCTACTACTTTTCATTTACCTAAAGTTGACTATAGAAATTTCTTGACTATAAAACTTTGTTATTTAGGAGGACGGCAACAAGCTGAGCTCTTATACTGATGTGATGGTTAAGAGAGAACCATGGAGGAACGGATAAGCAAGCATAGAGAACCATCCCATAGCGAAGCAAGGGCTGATGGCTAGTGTATTTATAAAATATGTCCAAATAAAGATACAAGAGTACTTCTTTGACCAGAATGTTTGTAATTGAGTACTTAATCAGAACAAATGTCTTTTTAAAGTCATCTCATATTTTTGAAATATTTATATTTTGTCAAAAAAAGTTTTAATTTGTTTTACAAAATTTTTTTACGTTTACAGCTTGTAAACAAAATACCCTTACATGGGGGAAACTGTGTTATTGAAATCTAAACTTAAACACCTACAAACACAGACAAAATTATAAAAATCAGATTGAAAATTAAAAATTTATAACATGAAATATTTTGTTAATACTGTCAGATTTGCCTGTTAAAATTAGCTCTCTGTTTATTATTGTAATTTTTTTTCATTGACGTTATATTCCAACAGCTGGCTCCAGACATCAAAAAAACATTCTCGAACGTCTGTGTATCATCCCAAAGACGTACAAGTTATCTTAAGTGGTAAATTGGATGTTATGTGTAATAAACTGCATGACGGGGTATCATCATTCGGTCCTCAACATGAAATTGACTAATGACCATATTTTGTCATTCGGTCCTCAAGAGTAACATCGTAAGTGACGAAATGTAGTCATTCAGTCCCCAAAGGGTTAAGAGAAATAGCTTGCCAAACAGACAATTCAGAAACGGTAATAATTACTTAGTTACAATGAACACAGGTTATATTTACAAATAGAATTAATACAAAATGATTAGTTACTGATGCATTTATATTACATCGGTATCTAATATGTTCTCGTTTTCAATCACCTGATTAGTATAACGTTTTTAGAAAAGTACCCCCACCCTGTCTCGCTTCTATTACCCTCTTCTGAAGGTAACGTGCACCTTTAGGCTGGGCCAACTGTATAAGAAAATAAGCACTGTAAACAAACAAGAATAAGCAAACACTTGTTAAAATTAAAAAATAAATGATTGTTTATGATGTTTTACTGTCAATAACAAATGTTTATCAGCATAAAAAAATTAAAAGAAATTTCAAAAGTTAAATTTACATCCAAATAAATAACATTTATCTCATGGATAATTTTAATCTAGCTCTTATTACAAAAGAAAAAAATAAATATAGTTCGTATAGCTTTTAAGAGACACAATCAGATATCTGTGACCACTGGGTGGGTAGGTAGACCACCATCATAATATTGTACTGCCTAGGACAGCAAAAAATAACAATAAAACTGTGTTGTACCATTGATTATATACACCTACAATAGATATTCCATCTAATAGGAATATTTGTGTCTGTAATTTTGTTAGTAAGTGAGGCCAGCAACCAGCTGGTTTACATTGCTTTACATTTACATGGGACTAGTGCCCCACAATGGACCACAAAAACAACTGTTATTTTGAGACTCAAAATTTAACATTGGATGGGAAATCTATTAGTGTATAAAATCAATGGTTGTACTCAGTGAACACCGAGCCACCCAGTGACAGCTGAAATTCTGGCTCTTTACAACTTGGCAAGAAGGTGCCTGTGGCACAGGAAATGTTTTGTCTATTGTGTTCTGTTTGTTAGTTGTATGTTCTAGTTTTATTTGATCAGTGGATTTATTTACCCTGCTAATGCTGTATTTCGTCTACTGTATTATTTTAGATGTTTCATTAAATTAATTTAACATAATTTGATTTTATTGGATTGAATGATACTGATTTATGATCTTATAAATCATTACTAAACCAAATATTTTCAACTATAAAACTATGTATTTTTGTCAAGATTTTATGTTCAGACTGAATTTCACATACAACATGGTAGAATCAATGCCAATATACAGTAGAAACCCTATTTTCCGTCAGGGGTCGGGATCGCGGCCGTGACGGATTGGAGAATAGACGGATCATAGAGAATTCACCCAAACACACTTATATCGCTGGAAACTTATTATTTGTGCTTTTGCACGTTAAATTTAAATGCTGTATAGTACATATTGATTAACAAAATGAGAATGAAAAGGTTAGAAAAAGACATGTTTCAGAATGTATATACTGCAGGTCACAACTACCCTTTTATTACAGTAGGCCTAGTTTTAATGTAAAACATAAGCTTGTATATTATGTAATAAGCAGAAAAATTAATTATCAATATTATTAAAATTAAACTGCAGTACAGAGTAACATATTAAAACCTAGTTCCCACGGCTAGTGTTTTCGCAGACATCAGGTGGCCCGATGTCAGTAAACGAATAGCGTGTCGCCTGTGTATCATCAAACATGACCGTTCCAATGGCCCGTGACCTGTGTAGGCGTCGCGGCTTAAAATTTCATCTTCGATTACAGGCCTTTATAGTGCCGCCTCTTTCCCCATGTTGTACGAGACCTGTTCACGCAGCCCCGGAAGGCCTGTCCGTACGTCAGGCGTACACAGGCGATCTGTTAGACGGCAGATGAGGCCTTACGGATGGCAGGCCGTTGGAACTAGGCTTATGTGGGCTAGACGACTGGAGGGGGAATGAGTCATACGGCAACTGTCATATCATGGCACGATGAACCCAGACACTGACGGATAACAGAACCTGGTGGAAAATAGGGTGACGGGCAATAGGATTTTCATTGTACCAGCATTTCTTGTGCCTTTGTTATTGGCTTTATGCAGTGAACACTGATGTTTTGGGATGCACCTTCTGCTGTTAATTAGATACAAAAAAATTATTGATTTCCTTTTAAAAATAAAACTCTAAAAAGTGAATAGTTATTTTTACCTGCTTGATAGTCATATAATGCCTCGGCCCTTAAATTCAATTCGTCATAGTTTTCCAGAAGAGCTCCATCATTTGCATAGATGTCATCCAAGTATGGCTGAGCTCTTTCTATGTCTGAACAGACACACAAGCAATTACAATGATCAATTGTTAATAATAAATTGTAGAACACTGCATTTGTCTTATTAGTTGTAAAATTAGTATTGTAACAATAAAAGTGTGGTTCTATGTGTGTGATGAATAGGTAATAACTATGTTTGTTCAATTATTAATTATATTATAATTTGTTTTTATTTATCTTTTATGTACTATAATTATAGTACATAACTACGAAACCTTGTCACTACGGTACTTGTAACCAGACACACAATAAGTCAAATGGGGTAAACGATGAGAAAAACTATGAAAATATTAGATGAGTGGTTTATATCAAATGGGCTGAACTTAAACAGAGAAAACCCCATACACAAAACTACAGCAATAACCATACACGTTCAGTGGCACTGACCCACCCGCCCACCCATACACGTACAGTGGCACTGACCCACCCGCCCACCCATACACTTCAGTGGCACTGACCCACCCGCCCACCCATACACTTCAGTGGCACTGACCCACCCGCCCACCCATACACTTCAGTGGCAAGGTTTTTATGTACTATACGATCAACCTCTTCAAATTAGCTATGATCATTTCAATCAACTGTGTTGTAATTTGTATTTTAATAGGTTTTATTACTAAACCAGACCTAAAATGGCGGGTTATTTTAAAATTTTCTCCAGGCTTACCAGTTTTGTGATTTCCTCGTAGAAAACGTAAATTAAATTCTTCAGCGTTGCATACTAATTTGAGCATTATATTATTACTTACAAAAATGTTATAGGTTTTAAACGCTCAAAATAAATATGTTCTTTCTGGAAAACATGTAAATAATTATACCCTAAAAATAAATAAAATGTTACCAATTCTCTAATTTTGGAAATATGTCATTTATCGATTTTTAAGGTGTCTTTTGCTTCATATTGGGTAAATGTCCAAAATATTATGAATTGCTTTTTTAATGACTGAATCCACTTTATTTGTTGATTCACTGGTGTAAAGGAATTGGACAGTTTTCTAAGACATACTCAAAAAGTACTCAGAACCGAGAACCAAGAACCAATTTTAGTAAAAAACCGAAAAAAATGGAACCAACCCATCACTAATATGTACAATGTGAGCGACCATGTAAGATTCAAGGCCATGCACCAACGTTATTCAATGTGCTCTTAGCTTATCAAGGAGAGTGCCTGGTACACAGTACTGAAGCGCAAGTTAAAATACTCATTATCTATTAGATACTTTTGCTGTAATAATTATATAATTTGCTTTTTGCAACATATAAGTGTGCAAAGCTTAATACTTTTTATAGAAGTGACAATGCTTAATCATATATAGCTCAGTAGTCTACAATACCAATTTGAGTGAAAATACTTTGATTTATTAAAATAAACAATTTGATTATTTTTGGTTACTTTCTTATATGCCTGTACATTTTCATTCAATTTATATAATTGAGCTATATCTAAATAAGAATAATAGACTATCATTATAAATGGTGAGTTTATAAAAATATTTAAAATATTTTTTTTTTTTTAGCTATATACATTTTACTATGAAAAGTGATTGAGCAGTGATGCAGAATATGTTTGACCACTGAAAATTTCCCCAGATCTTTATTTCTCAAGAGTAAATTCACCAACCATTGACAGAAACAATATAATATATGTATTTAATTAATTAACAAAATATAATATAAATTTAGCTGTCAGTGCCAGAATATATATTTTTTGTTGTTGTATGTTTGTGTTTTCTAGCCAGTAATGTCAAGAAGTGTTATTACAAATCTGCACAAAAAGTCTAGTACCACCAATTAAATTCAATTGATTTCAGATTTTTTACTGTTAATAATTTAAATTTTTCATTTATTACCAATCTATAAAACTCACTGGTATTTTGTGCTAAAGGTTCTTGACTGATATTTCCATTCAATGGAGTGTTGTGGAGACCATTGGCTTGCTCTAATGCCTGAGGTGTTGCAAAGTCTTGTGGTGGAGGAGGTCTGTTTTCCTCAACCTGTGGACAAGAGTCTTAGTATCGATCTGGTATAAGATATGATTGGTATATGCAATACATCCAAGCAGCTAATGCTTTTAGAGCTTGGGTAACCGTCTTGGCTTTAACTTTTTAATTTTTGTGTAAAGTTGGCATTCTTTCATATCCCAATAATTTGTTTACTATGTGACTAAAAAAACATTTATTTTATCATATACCTATTTTCATTCTTAAAATTCTACTAATACAAATAAAATAGATGAGAAATGTATTCATTATTAAAAATAATGAGGGTTCCCTCATTGCAACCCCTCTACCAAGGCTTCCAGTGTTGTGCAACATAGCTCAACCAACAATACTGTAAGACGCAAAGATACACTTCTAAGAGAGTTTTAAAAGATCCTACTATTCCGAATTTCTCCATTTTGCAAGATATCCTACAGCATGAAGGGCAACTTAAATCTAGAAAACCACCTTTTCGACTAGCTCCCAGTTAATCTCAAACAAATTTTCACCAAAAACCAACTGGGCGTTAACTTGGGATATGTTTGATGGTCGAAAAAAGTTTCTGGTATCAGACCCTATAACCGTCATAGGTGGAATGAACCTTCCTTGTAGGAATAGACTTTGTTGAGTCGTTTTCGCACCAGTGATGGAAAATGCAACTACTGGAAATTTAAGTGGGGAATGCAAATTATCAGTCATTTTTTAGGATAGGCTAAAGGGTACTAGGCCAGAAATTAGTATATTACGAGAGATAGAACATCAACAAACTTACCTTAGAAGACAAGCTCACTAACACCACAGTGGTAGTAAACAAATACAATAAGATCACATGTGCACAAATTTTCTGTTCCACTGGCAGAGAGTGACTCCACTGTTCAGGTAAGTAGAGAGAGAGAGAGAGAGAGAGACTCAAATGATCTGTCATGTGATTGCTAAGTCAAAATTAAAACTATGGATTATATTAGATAGTTAATGACTGCCTGTTGCATTCTTTTCAAGGGGGATGAGTCGGTCTTCATTCAATCCGAAAAGCAGATGTTGAATGACTACGAAACCTGGATTTGGGCCTGTGATGGAGATAGAAATTTAAACATTAAGACACAAGTACAACTTTATATTTTAGATGTTATTTTACTTAGACACTGTTAATGATGTTTTAAATTTTTTATTAGTCTAGTGGCTGGCTTTGAAAGCCATATGTTATTTCATTAAAAATAGACATTTAACTTATAAAACTAAAAATAATTATAGAAAAGTGTTTTATGTTAGAAGTATTAAACGTAGTAAAAAGTGTTTTAGTTGAATATCAATTAAAATATAAATTAATATGCATTCTCTCAGTCCTCAGGTAACATGTTTTTTACAAAATGTTGTAATTGGTTATTTGTGTATCTATTTACTGAAATTAATATTTTTTTATATTATCATTGACTTTGGAAACAAACATTGTCAAAGACAATGCATTTGCTAAGGTGTGCTGCTATTTTACAGTGATTAGTTTTAAAAATTAAGCATTCGGAAAACTGTTTGGCCTACAATTAGCTATTAGTTACCAGCATGTGCTAACTAGTTCTGGAGAGGAAGAAAGAGGGATGAAGAGAGGAAGAGAAAGGAGACCGCTGGCGCTACCTGTGAAAACCAGAATGAACTGATTTCATCGAACAAGAAAACTGGCTTCATGGGACTCTTATGAGCAAGCAGTCTTCTTGTTTCTACAAGATATTGTTATGAGCTATAGTACATTTTTAATTCATCTAATAAGTTCAACATTTATACTGTCTCAAAAGTTGCTTAGTGACATTTTCAAAACTAAATAAATGATAGACTATGCTAAATTAGAAAATGTTATCAACAAATTTCACCACATTGTATAAACACTACTAATTTAATTTAGTAATTTAATTTAATAGAGAGGGAGAGGGAGGGAGAGGGAGAGAGAGGGAGAGAGAGGGAGAGAGAGGGAGAGAGAGGGAGAGAGGGAGAGAGGGAGAGAGGGAGAGAGGGAGAGAGGGAGAGAGGGAGAGAGGGAGAGAGGGAGAGAGGGAGAGAGGGAGAGAGGGAGAGAGGGAGAGAGGGAGAGAGGGAGAGAGGGAGAGAGGGAGAGAGGGAGAGAGGGAGAGAGGGAGAGAGGGAGAGAGGGAGAGAGGGAGAGAGGGAGAGAGGGAGAGAGGGAGAGAGGGAGAGAGGGAGAGAGGGAGAGAGGGAGAGAGGGAGAGAGGGAGAGAGGGAGAGAGGGAGAGAGAGAGAGAGAGAGAGAGAGAGAGAGAGAGAGAGAGAGAGAGAGAGAGAGAGAGAGAGAGAGAGAGAGAGAGAGAGAGAGAGAGAGAGAGAGAGAGAGAGAGAGAGAGAGAGAGAGAGAGAGAGAGAGAGAGAGAGAGAGAGAGAGAGAGAGAGAGAGAGAGAGAGAGAGAGAGAGAAGAGAGAGAGAGAGAGAGAGAGAGAGAGAGAGAGAGAGAGAGAGAGAGAGAGAGAGAGAGAGAGAGAGAGAGAGAGAGAGAGAGAGAGAGAGAGAGAGAGAGAGAGAGAGAGAGAGAGAGAGAGAGAGAGAGAGAGAGAGAGAGAGAGAGAGAGAGAGAGAGAGAGAGAGAGAGAGAGAGAGAGAGAGAGAGAGAGAGAGAGAGAGAGAGAGAGAGAGAGAGAGAGAGAGAGAGAGAGAGAGAGAGAGAGAGAGAGAGAGAGAGAGAGAGAGAGAGAGAGAGAGAGAGAGAGAGAGAGACTGCCTAGCCACTCTCTCTCTCTCTCTCTCTCTCTCTCCCTCTACTCACCTGAAGAAAATGCCTGTGGTGTTGAAAATTTGTGAGATTTGGTGTATTTTGTGTTTGTGACTACTATTCTGATGTTAGTGAACTTGTCTTTAAAGGTAAGTTTGCTGATGTCCTATATCTCTAATATACTAATATAATAAAGATGCTATGTGTATGGTGGCATAATAGGCATTACTATGTCTTTTATAGCATACATTAATAATACAACTTCCTTAGCTAATCATATTTAACTTAATTTATCTGGTGATTCCACTTTTGATTGGATATATGGCCTTAAATACTTTAGTGAACTTCAATCATTGTTTTCAAGTACAGATATTGAACCTTCTTCATATTTTAGGCTTAACTTATTAGCTTTATACCAATCTGTTGTGCTAGATTTATTATTAATAGTAGTTTTAGTGCTGCTCAAGACCTTATTAACACATTAGTAAAGGTCATCAGCAAGTAACACTTAAAAATTGTATCACTTTAATTAATAGGTGGCTCATTTATAGGGTAATTTGGATTTTCTTTCGTCGAAATTGAATTTGGAGAAAAATTAAAACAATTGTACAAAAAGAAATGTTGTTTTTATTGCTATATCATTTTATAGATGGGTCCTCTAGAAAGTGAAAACTTATGCTTAACCTTACACTGAATGCCGACCTTCAAATATCATGCAAGTACCAATGTATTAGTCTACTTGTTTCTCATTCGCATATTTTAATTGTAGAGATATTAAGCTTGATTGTTCCTTTTGTTGTTAATAGCACACTACCCATTAAAATGGACTCAGCTAAATATGAGCCCCATAATGTCATCATTTGTTTCTTCACGGACAGATTGTCTGGATTTATATGCAAAAACTGCACAATGAAATTGCAGGCAACAACCTTCAGGAGGAAAAAGTGTATTACATTCAATGATGGAAGGACCAATATGCACGATGGGGTTTAAAGTGGCAGAGCATAATTTGTTGCAGATAAGTTGAAGAAAATGATGAAAAAATTAGAAAATTAAATATTTCAATTAGTGATGGGTCGGTTCTATTTTTTTTTCAGTTCCAGTTTGGTTCTTTACTCAAATTGGTTCTCGGTTCTGAGTACTTTTTGAGAAAGTCTCAGAAAATTTTTCTAATACCTTTACGCCAGTGAATAAACAAATTATGTGGAATCAGTCAGTAAAAACAGTGCACAATATTTCGCCGATTTCTCCAATATGAAGTATAATGTAATTTGAACTATAAACCACCAAGTTTGTTTTCTACATTTCTTTAGGGACACGTAATGAGTTACGACATCGAACTAATGTCCTTATTGTTCACATTGATAAAAAGATTTAAAATAATACAAAATTTCCTCACTGAACATTCATATCTCTTACTTTTACCTTCAACACTTTCGCTGCAGCTGGTATAATCGGTAATCTTGCTTCAAGCACTAAAAATTTAATATAAAATAATATTTACACTTACAAACTAAAAAAAAGGATCAAAAACTGAAACCAAGTCATATACAAAGTTATTTGGTTGTATTAGACACGCTATGGACAAAACCAATTTTCCTTTGCAGATGCTACCCCAATATTGAATGAATAAGCAAACAAAGAACAAAGATGCCCGATGGGCACAACAATATCCAAAGTCAGAAAGTGTTAAACTTGCTCTATTTGTTTAAATATCCCTAAAGGGCAACATTTGAATTACAAAACCCAATAACACCACATAGTATAAACAGACAGGATATGAATACTAACTGCAAATTAAAAAAAACAACAGCAACAAAAAACGTATCTGTTATAAAATACTTTTGTTACAAGGTAATTAATAGAATAAAATTGAAAAGAACACTTGAACAAACTTCCATGTATTAATGATTCAAAAAAAAAAATAATAAATAAACTATATACTTCACATCAAGAAATTAACTGCAACAGTACCTTTTTTAAGAATAATAAACATGACAACAGAAAACATATGTGAAACAAAACAAAGACATATGAACTTTCATAAGGAAGTCTTTGAGTACTAAAAATATAATAAATATAAATTAATAGTTATTATATGTAACACTCCCCCTACTCAAGGCTTCCTTAGATTTCAAAGGAAATTTAGGTCAGTCCAATTTGTTGTCTTAAAATCTTTAACCTTGGTCCAAGAAGAGGTTTTGTAAACATATCAGCTAGTTGTTCACTAGTGTCAATTCTCTTTACTTCGAGGTTTCCTGCTGTCACTTGTTCTCGTATGAAGAAGTGTTTGATTTCAATGTGTTTGGTTCTTCTATGATGCTCTGGATTCTGTGCTAGACATATGGCGGCTTCATTGTCTACGAAGATCACAGGTGTGCTTTTAAGTTCAGTTAGTGCACTTAGTAGTCGCTTTAACCAAATTGCATCCCTGGCAGCCTCACTCGCAGCTACTATCTCAGCTCCCGTAGTTTAAAGTTGAACAGAAGACTGTCGTTGGCTGATCCATGATATCGCTCCACCTGCGTACAGAGTCAGTAATCCTGTTGTAGATCTCCTGGTTTCATGGTCACCGCCAAAGTCTGAATCGCTGTAGCAATTAAGTACGCCACTTCCAACGTTCTTCTTGTACACGATTCCACTGTCTTTAGTACCCTGAAGGTATCTGAGTATTCGCTTTACTCGACACCAATCATTCGCTGTAGGATTTTCTAGGCACCTGGACACTACACTTACTGCGTATGCGATATCCGGTCTGGTACTAACCATGAGGTACATGAGGGCTCCGACAGCTTCTCGATATGGAAAAGATGTCTCCGTTCTGTTATCTTCTAGGTCAGATTTTACTATAGGTGTTGGGGCTGATCTGCAGTTTTCCATTTTGAACCTTTCCAAAATTCTTGAAACCTATCCCTTTTGACTTAATTTGATATTTTCGCCAGATTTTGAAATCTCCAATCCTAAAAAATAATCTGCTGGTTTTGACTTGATTTTAAATTCTTTCTTCAATTCTTCTAAGAATGATTTTAAATCTTCATCATGAGTCGTAGCAATGAGTCCATCATCAACATAGAGAACAACGATTAACTTATGTCCATTGTAATTGCGGATAAATAGACATGGGTCATCATCACTTTTTTTCAGTCCCAGGTTTGTTAGGACTATTCCAACTCTCTCGTTCCAGCATCTCGGTGCTTGTTTTAAACCATACAAACTTTTATTAAGCTTGCAAACGCGATTACTGTTATCGCTGAATCCTTCCGGTTGATGCATATAAATCTCTTCATTTATTTTTCCGTATAAAAAGGCAGTAGTCACATCAAACTGTGTAAGTTTCATACCTTCATTAGCAGCTACTGCAATGACACTTCTTATTGTTGGCATTTTGGCTACTGGACTAAAGGTTTGATTATAATCAATTCCTTTCTTCTGAGAAAATCCCTTGACTACTAGACGAGCTTTGTATCTGTCGATGGATCCATCCGCATTTGTTTTTATTTTGTATACCCATTTACAAGATATGGCTTTGTGACTTTTGGGAAGTTCAGTAAGTGTCCACACTTCATTCATGTTAAGTGAGCTAATCTCATCTTCCATCGCTTTTTGCCAGTGGAAATGATCTTCAGAGTTTGTTGCCTCCATGTAAGTATTTGGTTCATAATGTGCATTCTCGACAACAGCACTCATCAAAAAATCTTCAAAACGAACAGGCTGCCGTACCGTTGATCTATCTCGGAGATGGTGAGTTTGCACGATGTTTTCTTCCTGTTGTTCTGCGTCCTCATCTATTGTTTCATCATCTTCCGGTTTATTTTCAGGAAAGTGAATGATAACGTTATCTTCTACAGAGGCTGAACAGCTCTTTTCCTCTGTTCTAACGGGAACTTCTTCATCTGAAGACATGGGTCTATTTACTTTGAATTTACTAATAGGCTCTTTCAGAAATGTTACATCCCGAGACCGAATGACACTACATTTCCTTGAATTCCAGAGACGATACCCATCATTACCATCATATCCGATAAGTTGGCACTTCATTGCTTTCTTGTCAAACTTGTGTCTTCTTTGCTTCGGAACATGGACAAAACAAGTAGTCCCGATAACTCGTAAATGTTTTATCGAAGGACTTTTTCTGAACCATAATTCATATGGAGTCTTGCCGGCAACTGATGACTTGGCAGTTCTGTTCAAAATATAGGCTGCGGTATTTATTAATTCAGCCCACAAGCCTTGAGGCAGATCACCGTGAGCATGCATCATTGACCTTGCACATTCAACAATAGTTCGATTTTCTCTCTCTGCAGATCCATTTTGTTGTGGGGTGTATGGCATTGTGATCAACTGTTGTATTCCATTAGCTTGAAGAACTTGTCTAATACTTCTGTTGTCAAATTCACCTCCTCCATCACATCTTAACTTGCATATTATATGGCCTGTGACTTTGACTTCTGCAAAAAACTGCTTGAGCTTCTCTACAACTTGAGATTTTGTTTTCATAAAGTAAACACTGCGGTAGCGAGTAAAGTCATCCTTAAACAATACAAAATATTTTGAACCTCCTATTGACTCAAAGAAAGGTCCGCAAACATCAGAGTGGATTATTTCACCTGGCACTGAAGCTCTGTGTTCATCTCTGCTTCTGAAATGAGTTCTGTGCATTTTTCCATAAGCACAACCTTCACATACCTCATTGTCAAGCTTGAGATTAAGGTTCAGTTCCTTCCTTGCAATTTCTTGTACATGGGTTTTACTTTGGTGTCCTAGTCGTTCATGAAGTAACTGCAACTGATCATCAGCTGGAACCCCTTCCATAACAGCCATTAGGCCTACTGATTTTCTTACTGCTAGCTTAAACAAGCCGCCGCCTCGACTTCTATGTCCTTTGATGAGCGGTTTACCATTGTTATCAAACAAAGTACAGCCCTCAGATGTTGAAACAAATTTACTATTTACATTTAAATCTTGAGCAGCAGTTACAGAAAATAAGTTAACGAAAATATCAGGTACATACCATACATTGGTTAGCTTTACTGGATTCCAAACACCATTCAAATACGATTCCATAAAAATGGTTCCTCTACCAATAGCACGTCTGTTGTCCATTTGCCATTGTAACTGCATAAGGTAACTCAAATTTTTCAAAGTCGGTAAGAATTTCCATACAATGTGTAACGTGATTGGTAGCACCACTGTCCACGTACCAATCATGCGATATGGTAGTGTTTTGAGTTTGAAAAACACAATTGCTTACAATAGTTAGAGTGGTTTGGTTGGATCCTTTTTCCAAGTTTTTCTTATTTTCACATTTTCTTTCAGGTTTTCCTTCTGCTATCCATTTTTGACACTCTTGCAACCAATGTCCTTTCTTGTGACAATAGTGGCATGGAAACTTTTTCCTTTTATCATTGTTCTTGCTGTTTTTCTGTAGGCCTCCTAAGTTACCTTTAGCTTCTTTAGTCCTGTTGACTGCTATTAAAGCTGTATCTTCCTTTTCTTTATCCCTTAAGGTTAGCTTTCTTGCTTCTGTGCATAGCCAATTTGTGAGATTGTCAAGGTTTCTTGCTTTATCCTTGTGAATCATTAACCAAGTTGTCTGAAAGTTTGAATATTCTACTGGTAGGATTTCAAAAATCTTGCAAATCAACAATATCTGAGGTAAGTTATCTTCTTTCTTGTCTTGAATTTTCTTAATTTCTTCTTGAAGCTTTCCCCATAGTGACTTTATTGCAGATAGGTTCCCAGCCATATCCAAGTGTTGATCCCATTTGTAGGTAAAGAACTGAGAGCATATATCGTAGGCCTTATTTTCCTCTATTTCTGCAAATAGGCTGTGCAGCTCTTTCCAAACCTCATCTGGTTTTTCTAGGTTTCTTACTTGAGCTCTTACTTCCTTACTTAATGCAGATACTAATATAAACATTACCTCTGACTGTGTTTTATTATACTTCTCCATCTTCATTTTGTATTCTTTCATTTCTGCAGCTTGTGTTTCATCTTTAGGCTTCTCTGGCAATTTCATTTTACCAGAAATGGCTTCGTAGGCATCTGGGATTCCTTTAAACCTAATTTGCATTAGATATTTCCAATCATCCCAGTTGTCCTTTCCATGCAGCAATTCCATTTTCTGCATAACGAATTCCATAGTAAAGAATTTATCTCAAGCAAACATTGATTCTATTTTAAACCTGTAACACGCAATATAAGGGTGTCTGGGCCCATAACCTGTTATAAAATACTTTTGTTACAAGGTAATTAATAGAATAAAATTGAAAAGAACACTTGAACAAACTTCCATGTATTAATGATTCAAAAAAAAAAAAATAAATAAATAAACTATATACTTCACATCAAGAAATTAACTGCAACAGTACCTTTTTTAAGAATAATAAACATGACAACAGAAAACATATGTGAAACAAAACAAAGACATATGAACTTTCATAAGGAAGTCTTTGAGTACTAAAAATATAATAAATATAAATTAATAGTTATTATATGTAACAGTATCTACTCATCAAGAAAACTCAGCTCACACTCAAGTTGAGAGGTGAATGATATAACACTTTGTCTTTTCCTTTCTGATTGGCCATCAAGTAATAATTTTCACTCCATGTGTTATTTATAAGTTTGTGCAAGTTTTTTAAAATAAGTTTTCACTTACATGTTCGACTGTTAAATTATTCAATGGCTGACTGACAGCAGTTTTAGCCTTAGAAACAGGTTCTACATCTTCCTTTGGAACATCTTCCATTTGCTGGGATGGTGGCCATTGTACTTTTTCTTCTTTCACTGGTGAAATTACTGAAATAAGGATAATATTATGACAGACAGGTTCACTTAAAATATACAATTTATTACTCTGGATGTCGGTTTATGCTCATTTAACAATTGAAAAGAGCTTTGTTTGTTTTAAGTTGATACATCATACCTGCTTACTTGATGAAGTGATGGAAAATATCAACTGTCTTTTCCTAACCAATCAATATAATCTGTTAATAACTCCTGTACCTAGTAAAAATTGTGCTTCAAGCCTAAAATTTACATTTGTCAAAATAATTTTTAAAAGATGAGCATTTGTAGTGTCTTAAGGAGATATATATGTACATGTACATAATTGGGAATAGTTTTTAATTAGCATAATACGTGTTGGTATATATACAGTACAAGTAATTGTCACACAACACAAATTTATTAGAATATAAGCACAAAATGCACAAATATATTACAATACAAGAACAAAATGCACGACTATTATGGTGATCGATTTCGGTGAACCACGCTCACCTTCCTCAGACCAGAGGGATTCACAAAAGAATCATTAAAAGAATATTAAAACAATCCTTAATTTTTCTTTTTGTAAACATGTCAGTCATTACTATGAAACAAAAATGTGTTGCTTTCTTCGCTTGGCACTTAAATGGGTTTAAGAATGAATCTTCTAGAAAGTTCAGTACTGTCCTCCAACAAATAATAGTTGTAGGGTTGTATTTGTCAACAACCCAATTGGTTATTAGTCTACACTGAAAGTGGTTTTAGTCTTTGTTTTGATATGATTACTTTAGTATATTCCCAAATACTATGTATATAATTTTAATGTATGTATATATATATACACATACATTTAATGTATGTATATATATATATATATATATATATATATATATATATATATATATATATATATATATAAATTATCTACAGTAGTAATTTTACAAAAATTCTCTCATATAAATTCTTATTTTCAAGAACAAAATATTTTATAGATTAAGTTACTTCAATTTTGATGTACTTCTGAAATAAGGATTAATATACTTTTAGTGAAGCTAAACTTAGAACAAAATGTCTCACTGATATATAATAGCCTGAAATCTGAATTATGTTGTACTTTTTTTACCAAGACCTTCCAAGACAATTAGTGCCTGCATTACTTCCTTTTTACAACATATTTCTCAAACTATCATCAATATCTTGATTTTTACTTAACTTAAAAATAATTGATATCACATTTATGATATTGAATTAATATAAGATTTCTTACCTAACCCATTACGGATTGCGTAGCGTGGCCCGCACCTGGGCCTAACAATACGAATTAAATTCGCAACACGGTACTACACCTGCCCTGCCAGCCTAGTGCACTCACAAATTCTGCACGTTTTGTTATTTACATTACATAAAAATTACACTGACCATATTAGTAGACTATCTAATTCAGACAATCACAATTTACCCTCCCATTTTACTGGAAATCATGCACACGACAAAACGATTAGACCGAACGCAAGGACTAAATTCCCCAAACAAATATCAAGTAGTCAAGACCAGAGTGAGCAGGAAACAGTAACAAAGATCAGGATACAGACACATAAGCGCCTCAAAACAAATGGGTGCATTGTAAAAGCGATAACACTGACTCCGAGGGCCGAGTGACTTAGCTGCAAACAACACATGCCACGATGTCAAAGTCACGTCCTAGAGCTATCAGTCCACTGAGCGCGGAAAATGAAAGCCACGTCTTTGATCCGCAATCCAGCAACAAAACCTTAATACGTGATTATTAAGGTTTTGTTAGGGACAAGAAAGTTGGCTTCCTAACATTTTAAATTCTTAATGAAAATACACACACACACACAAAGTTATAAAAATGTTGGGATGTGTACGTAATTAATTCTTCCACTCCCCCATATGAAAAATGAACTCTTTCAATCAAGCCACGCTGTTACAAAAGTAAAACAAATTGCCAGTTCGGTTTTTTGGCCCCATAAGCAACTGATAATGCAGGAAAAGTTAAAAGAAAAACACTTGCAATATTCTAGATGCAAAAGTCAAACAATTGTAAACGTGACTTGCGTAACAGGGCATGCCGGTACTTCCATGTAGTTTTAATTTTATCAAATGAAAAAATTAGTTTCATCTAATTATCAGGCTGGATAATACAACCGGATAAAGCAAGGGTAGATAATTATGGTTGTACTGTATAAATGCATACCTTTATTGCATGTATAAAATGCATTTATTATCTATGCACAAGAAAGCAAGCCATACTCAACCAAAGACTGCACCTCAAATGATTGTAGATTTCAAAATGGGAACATTCCTTATATTGAATTATAAAAATGTATTACAATAAAGAAGAGTCAGGGTCATACCTGAAGTGTTTGATGTAGGCTGATGAGATGCACGTCTTTGATGGAGCTGGCCTGCTGACGTATTCTGCTCAAACACAGCCCGAGCATTGATTGTCCTCTTGGATATCAGAGCTTGAGCCTCCTAAAAGGTGGAAATCAACATAAACTTTCACAGGGTGTCTACTCAGACTCCGAAACAAAAATAGGGGTCTTTTTTGGAGCTTTTAAGGGCCATACTCTAAAAAATCGGGGTCCTATTTAACAAAGTATGTAAGACGCATTAATATCCTTGTAATATAGAACAGTTATGTAGTAGTTTGCACAATGTTTTTTAATGCTTATACTATAAATAATATAGGCTTATAAGCCTATATTATTTATATTTCACGAAGATTGGTGGAAGATTGGAAAGGAAGGGGCGTGGAGTCAGAGTGATTTTCAGGATGGGGGGAAATAGTAGAAACTGCTGTGTGGGCGCCCTGACAAACACAGAAAGTAAGTCATAAACAGGGACTAAAGAATGTCACTATGCACATACCTAAACATATTTTTAGGACAGTGACTTTGTTCAGATAATTTTACATAAATCTCAAAATATATTTCAAATCCACCAAATCTCAGTATCTATCAGTGTTTATATAGTAAAAATATTGATTGTAAACATTGAAGGAAATTTTAAATGCTGTATTGTTAAATGTCATAAGATCTTATCATTTTAATGCAGTTTCTTCAATTATATCTTTCAACTAATTTTTTAAATTAGTCACAGGGAAAAGTAAGATATTGAATTTAGCGAACAACAGAAAATTATTACACAAACAACATAAACTTAGTTCACTAATGGTGTGTACACAGGTTGACTTTTACAACAAAAATTTTTTTTAAGTTTCTTGTTAAAAAAACCTTTTACAGCGTCCATGAATTTACAGAGTAGAAATGTGTGCTATAATTTTATGACAGGTGGTGACTTAGTGTTTCTTTACATGATTAATATTTTTTATTGATTTTCAAATTCTGGTTATCCACAGCCATGGAACGATAAAATTCCTGGTTAATAACCTTCCCCCTTTCTGCGTAGTATTATTTACCCCTATCTAAAATATCCTCAACCATTAATTAAATTTTTTAGTATTTCAAAATAAGTAGAACGTCTGGACAACACGAGATGTCAACAAAAAATGGCCCCCATTTAAGCAAATATAGATATAAGACAAGAGATAAGACATATCTAACTGAGGATACATCTGCTGAGCGATATCATAGTAGGCATTAACGAAAAGTTGTAACGGGAAGGGAAAATTGAGATAATGGCAAAACAGGTACGGCGACCCGATAAGACTGCTCTCATTGGTTTTGACGCATACAATTGCGTTCCATTATAAGGAGTACTGTACTCATAAAATAATGATAGTGTTTTATAGATCCCCTGAAATTTATAACAAAGATTTGTTGAATAAGTTTTGTGATTTTATGATATAAAACTCCATGTGGATCATCAACCACATTTCAGAGAACTTTATTCAGTCTGATAACACGCAGTGTATGCGATTAGCTAAAATGAATGACAATAAGACCGTGACAATAAAATTAACTAGGTAGTTTAATAGCTTGGCTAATATCTAAAACCTTTTATACTCAGTGATCAGCATCTTTGGGTGGAGGAAATGTGACCACTAGGTATAGGAATTGATAACAGAACTTGGAAGCGGTTCAACTAACCAGCAGTAAACTAACGTCGAACATCCTCCGCGCACACTCTTTCATCTTACGAGACTGGTAGTAAGTTTTTACTGACAAAAACCGAATTGCATAGGAATATTTTCAGACAGATCATTTGTTAATTAAGCTGAAGATTAAGCCAGTATTTAATAACCCTTTTTGGGGTTTTCCATAACATCGGGGCCCGGTAGATACCCTCTTTCACCAAGTAGTAAACTATGACTACATTGTACAGATTTGAAAAGTATCATTATTCAACCCTACTAAATAATAAAGGTGCCAAATATCCCAAGTTTGTCCTGTCCCCACCTGTCCACCTCTACACTTCAGTGGTTGTGATTGACCCACCCACCCAAACACATGCGTGGTAGTGACCCTCCTGCTCACCCATACATCTACAGTGGAGGTCACCCACACATGTACAGTGGTAGTGACCCACCCACCTACCCATTGTGGTAGCCCCATTATGAATAGCACCCTAGATTTATTGATGAGCAGTTGGGTCACTACCACTGTACATGTGTGGGTAGGCAGGTGGGTCACTTCCACTGTACATATATCGATGAGCGGGTGGGTCAATACCACTGTACGCGTAGGTTGGACACCTATATACTATCAATACATGTAGTGGTATTGACTTACTCATCCACCCTTACAAGAGATATTCACACACCCACTTACCCACACAAGTACAGTGGTACATAGCCACCCACTCATAAATGTACAGTGGTATTGACACAGCCATACGTGTAGTGTTAATGAATGATAGGTATAATCATTAATTTTATACACAAATAGTCTCAAAATATCAGCTATTTTTGTGATCCATTGTGGAGCGCTAGTGTAGTCCCATATAAATTTAATGTAGTTTATACCAGCTGTGGTTGCAGGCCTCACTAAGTACACAAAATAACAGGCACAAATATTCCTATTAGATGGGATATCTATTGTAGGGGTATATAATCAAGGGTATAATACAAGGTGCGGCAGCATAACTTCCTTTTTTAAAATGCGCGCCATCCAATTAGTTGATGTCATAGCGGAGCGCTAGCGGTCTCGTTCAAGAGGGGGTACTGTAAAGTTTTGTCCCGACACGGTTCAGTCGCCATCATGCGTTGGAATAGTGAGGAGCGTGCCTTTGCCGTTGAGGCCTACTTTTCAAACGGATGTTCAGTTATTGCAACACAGCGTGCATTTCGGAATCGCTTTAATTTAGCCCCGTTGGCTCCCGTCCCAGACCGCAAATCAATTGTTACATGGGTCACTACATTCAGACAAACTGCAAGTGCGACAAAACGAAGAACTGGAGTCCCTCGGCCCGTTAGATCACCTGAGAACATTGAAGCAGTGAGAGCATCAATGTTGCGATCACCACGGCGTTCTGCGCGCAAACACGCATCTGCCCTTGGACTATCTGATCGTTCTGTGAGAAGAATTCTTCGTGATGATCTTCATTTTCATCCCTATAAGATGGCGATAGTGCAGGAACTTTCAGAACGTGACCTCAATTCTCGGATGAACGCGTGTGAGCTTCTTCTTGATGTCGTTCCCGAGGGTGCTATTGTTTTTTTTAGCGATGAAGCCCATTTTCATTTGTGTGGGTCGGTTAACAAACAAACATGCGCTACTGGGCTGACACCAACCCTCGAGAATTGCATCAAAGGCCTTTGCATTCACCCAAAGTCACAGTGTGGTGTGCAATTTCCTCAGCTGGAATTATTGGTCCCTGGTTTTTTGAGGAAAATGAGGTTACAGTGACAGTGAATTCGGACCGGTATGTAAACATGCTACAGAATTTTTTTTTCCCACAGCTAGAAGAGTTGGATTTGGGGGACACTTGGTTCCAACAAGACGGTGCAACAGCACACACTTCAAGAGCATCGATGGCTGTTTTGAGGGAACACTTTCCAGAGCGCCTTATCTCAATTAGAGGCGATTTGGAATGGCCGGCACGCTCTCCCGATCTGTCCCCTTGTGATTTTTTTCTATGGGGTTTTTTGAAATCCCGTGTTTATGTGAACCGTCCAAGAAGCCTACAAGATTTGAAGACCAATATCCAAGAAGAAATTGCCAACATAACACCTGCTATGCTAACAAGAGTCATGACAAACGCCAGAAATCGGTTTACGCAATGTATGGAGAATGAGGGACGTCACCTAACAGATTTGATCTTCAAAACAATGTAAATAAAAACTTTATACATGTACCTACATTATAAAAAATAAATAAATATTTTCCGATGCATACAATAGTTTTTATTGAGTTTTGAAAAAAGGAAGTTATGCTGCCGCACCCTGTATATAAATCTATGAGTTAATTCATTCATTCATCTTCCCTGTAGGTATTTTTTTGTTCTACTTATCATATTGAAGGAAGCATAGCCTAGTTTCATCTAACTTACAATTTGCAGCGTGAAGTCACTCTTAATTTCAATTTTTGTATAGCCAACCTGCATGACCATTCCCTTCTCTGGCCAAATGACCAAACTACAATACCTTTATACCACACTGTGATGCCTTAGAAATAATTCTTATATTACATCTTCCATAGTACTTTACTTTTGAAGATAATAATCTTCTTCTCACTGTCTTTTGTTAGTGCCCATGTTTCTGATCCATTAAACATAAATGGGTCAGTAATTGTTTGGTATATATTTACTTATGTTTTATTAGAGAGCCATTTTGATCAAAACAGTTTTTCTGGAGACCAGTAAGTTTTTGAAACTACTGTTTTGTATTTCACTTTATTTTTTGTAATCACTTGTTACTTCTTTACAAAAGTACTTAAATTCTTCCACAGCTCAATGTCATACTCATCCACTAAAAGGTTTTCTCATTTAATCCAGTTCTTCTAGAAACTTTCATATATTTTGCTTTATTTTTATTTATTTCAAGTCCTACAAACTTTGCTTCTTTTATTAGGTTCTTTGTTATACTTTCTAACTCTCTCCCATTTTTGGCAATAATAGCTCATCGGGTAATGGGACCGATATCATCGGCGAACGCTAGGACATTGATTTTCCTTACAACATACACGACTAATATTATTTAAAAGATTAATAACTTGATCAAAATTGTAAAAGACAAGTACTGAAAAATAGTTTACCTCACTCCTCTGCCTCCTCAACAGATCACTCCTATCTTTCCTTTCAAATTCTTCCTTCTCTCGTTCATTAATATCATTCGTTTTTTCAACCAAATTTGCTGCATTTATCCTTATCAATTCATTTCTCTCAACATCTCTCAACACTGAAATACTCTTACTCCTCTCCTTTATCTTAGCTTCTCTCTGTGCAGCCTCTTCAATCTGACAAAACATAAGATACAGTTAACTAAATAAATAGCAGTAAAAGTAAAACATTTAAAAGAAATTCAAATCCTTGCATTAGATAGATCAACTGACTATATAAATATATTAAAATATAACTAAGAATGAATGAAAAATATATCAATAATTTTGAATTTGCAACCTTCAAATTATTACTTAATATTGCTTATACTACTAACCAACAGTCCTTCCTACGATACGGGGTGATTCTCTACACTTGCTTACTACTCTCTCCGTGTAATGTACAAGATCGACCTGCTGCCATTCTACTAGACAGCAAAGTTTGATTTTCTAAAAACCCTGCAAGTTTAATTTAAGGGCATGCAAACTAGTGCAATAATATCAAATAAGTTGAAATGACTTTAAACAAAAAACCAAATTGGCCAAGCTTTTGTGTCATGTTGACATTTTTTATAGCTGTTTGAAATAAATTATTAAATTAAATTAATGCAAATGTTACACTTATGGAAAAGGAAAAATTGAGGGGCTATTTCTACCCCTTTGGAGTCAAATTTCAAGAAATCCTTTCTTAGTGGGTATTTATGATTTAAAAGCTAACTTCCCTCCAAATTTCTTCAAACATGTTAGTATTCAGTGGTTCCGGTGATTTTTTTAATGTAAAGAGTGAGTACATTGTTTTTGGATTATATTATATACAAGCCGACAGCACTTGCTTCCCTACATAGTAATTCATTACTTCACTATCCTTTCCTCCGTGGTTCTCTAATCCATCAAATCACTATAAAAGCTGAGTCTGCTACCATACTCCTGATAAAAAAGATTTAGTGTTAATAAACCTGTAAGTCTACTTTAGGGAGATACTAAGTAGTACTATCATTCCAATGTTAGCAGACAAGATCTTAAATATTCCACAATGAAAATCAGATAAGCTGAGCTTTTCTGTCATGTTTATGTTTTATGTATCAGCTGTTTGAAATAAAATCTTAAAATAAATTAATGCCAATGTTACTCTTATAGAAAAAAGGAAACATTAATCCTTTCAGGACCGAAAAAAGTGTGAATTTTTATTTCCTCACTTTTCAAGTGTGACATCTAAAATATTTAGGCTGAAAATTTGGAGAAACCCAAGTCTTTATACATTTATTTATAAAATCTGTTCTAATAAAGATACATGGTTCCTTATTTGACCAGAATGTTTGTAATTGATCAGAATTAATGTCAGAAGTAATCTCATAATTTTTAAATATTTATATATTGTCAATAAAAAGTGTATTTTGTCTTTTTTTTATTTTTTTTTTTACGCTTACAGCTTGTAAACAAAAATATTTTACAAGTGGGAAACTGTTTTATTGAAATCTAAACTTAATCTCTTACAAACAGAGATAAAATTATAACAATTGGATTGAAAATAAAAATTATATAACATGAAATATTTTGTTAATTATGTCAGATTCGTCTGTTAAAATTAACTCTCTGTTTATTATTGTCAGTTCTTTTCATTGACGTTATATTCCAACAGCTGACTCCAAACGTTTAAAAAAAGGATTCTCGAACATCTGCATATCATCCCAAAGATGTACAAGTTATTGTAAGCGGTAAATTGGATCTTATATGTAACTAACTTCGAATGACGGGATCTCGTCATTCGGTCCTGTTTGAATTTTAGTAATGACCATATTTCGTCATTTCGGTCCTAAAGGGAAAAAATGTAAATGACGAAATATAATCATTCAATTCCCAAAGGGTTAAAGGGTTGTTTCTACTGCATAGGAATGGAATTTCAAAAAATCCTTTCTTAGTGAGTCTCTTAGATAGAAAAGCTAATTTCTTTTCAAATTTTATCAAAGTCTGTTCAGTGATTCTGGAGATTTTGTGTTCAGAAAATACATCATTTTTAGATTGTATAAATTAAGATGAATTACTGTAAAATTAAATTAAAATATTCCTTTCAGATTGATTTTTTATTTGGATTGAAAATATAAGTTAAATTTCCAGTTTCATAGGAAAAGACTGACTATGGATGAATTGGAGAAAAATATATGAAACAGAATTAGTCTTGATTCAAAAGAAAAATACAGTTAGAGATGAAAATTCTGGATTTTTATTGTAATTATTACTTAAGGGAAGAAGCAAAATAGTTACAACATTCTTTATTGTAAAACAAATAAAATACAAAATCATAGATCTTTTGACAACCATGACTTAGACTAATTCTTTTCTGTTACATTACAAATATTTGCTATGTACTTTTTAGTAACTTTATTATTCTTTAAAGATAGATTAAATTAATAGCAATAAAGCACATAATTTACAATACATTTACAACAAATATATAGTACGTATTGGGGTGATTGTAATTTTTTTACACACATAAATTTGAGAATAATTAGTTCCAACATCAACCGAGTTTCAGTAAACAAACATCAGCTGTCTTTGTTGACATTACATACACAGTCAACAATGTGCTTGCTTCAATACAGACATGAGGTGATCCTGTATGTATTTATCTTATCACCTAGTGGGGTTGCACTGTTCCCACATACTTATAACTGAAACAAATTATCACACATTTTACAGCTAATGTTGATTCCACGCGTCTGCAAAGCTACACATCATTTACATCAGTATTCATCTAACTATGCTTCGTGTCAAATGTTTTTGTACTGTTATTTAGTGATTTGGTTTGTTTACGATGAGGGTTAACTATGCCAAAATAACTAAATTTGATAAGTTAATTTTTTGCTTGATAAAAGATTTTTTTGATTTCTGATATTTTAAACTATGACAAAATTAAAGTACATATTTATGCTTTATATTAATTAAATTTATTTTTTTATTACTGTAATGTGACTGTATTTATAATTTTTGTATAGATAATTCAACCTTTCTTCAAAATTATATTTTACTATTTCACTATTATGCATTATGTTTATATATATAATTCGTCACAGAATAAAAATGTAAATTGCTTAATTAATTATACTCATTATATAATCATACAACAAAAATCAATCAATGGTCAAAAGGTCAAAACTCCGTCAACTGCCATTTTTTTTGTAATTTTGTAAAACATTACAAGATGGAATGTTGAACCAATCGACAGTAGATGTCACTTAAAAGAAGTTGTGATGTCTTATCGATTGGTACGACGTGGCAGTTATTGTGTCAATCCCAATTCTTTCTACAATTAAAAAAATAAAGTCTGCAAAACCTGTAAAATATGAGAAACATTGAAAAGTAATACATATTTCTTAATATGTATTACTTAAAGAAATATGTATTATACAAGAAATTGTTAAGTATTATATTAAACAAGACAAAACTATATTTACTTCACGTTGTTTGATTTCATTTTCTAATTTTCTTTTCTGTTCTTCTCGATGTTTCTTCTCTGCTTCTTGCCTTTGCTTCTCCTCCTCTTCTTCTTTTTGCCAGAACTTATCCCGTTCATTTGAATTTATTTCTTGAGCAGGGATTACTCGCTTATAAGTAGTGCCCTATCAAAAACAAATGTTCAAATCTGGGGAAATATTACTTATATGCTTATAGTATAAAGTAATTATTGTTGCTGTTAGTTGGTTAATAATATATTAGTATATAAGCTTTAATTGTTAAATACTCATCACACATGTTTTAAATATGTTTAATCAGGATTAGCAGAGATTAAAACTTAACATGAAGATATTTTCTGAGCATTAAATGCTGGTAGTTTATTATTTTTACTATGACCACCACGATCACAATTATAATATTTTCCAAAATAAATTAAAAATAATAAACTACTACAATTTTTTAGTAATGCAAGTTGTTATTTGTTGAAAATTGCCATCAATCTCTTTAATATCATGTACAACTTGATACTTTAATCGCCTCATCTGACAAATTACCTTACATGAAATAAACTAAAATCTAGAGGAAGAGCTTGCTGTCATGACACCTATGGTGTTTCTGATTTTACTTTATTGACAATGACTACATTTTACCTTAGTTTGAGACGATGACTACATTTGCTCATCAACAATCATCACACTCATTCTAAATCCATAGAATTCTAAAACCATCTGGATGATCAGCATCTTATGAATAAATAAATACAGTATATAACTAACTTGATGTTATAATGATTTAGAGTATAAATCTGCACTTTAGGCAAAATTTATATTTATTTTGGGAAAACTAATATAATAGATTTAACTGAAACATTTAACTCAATGCAACTTAAAATTATCTACGGTATACAAAACAATCCAATAATGTCCATTTTTGTCAATCATATTCTTATACAGTAGAGTCTCGATTATTCGCCACTTGATTATCCGCCATTCCGTGTTATCCGCCGCACCTTTGGCATTTTATTTAATTAATATAATTTAACAAAAATAGTCAGAGGACATTTTGTGGTCATCAGCGAGTGTACGTGCTCTATTACTGATATGTCACCGACTGTACCGCTCCGCCCAAACCGATTAGACGCCTTCCCCGCCCTCACCTACCACTTCCCGCGCCGTGACCGTATATCTCTCTACATATTTTTGTCAGTTGCTGGATCGCTCCCGCGTTGAAAGGTACCGCTACTCGTGTGTTCGGTAAAGTTATTTATATATTTAAAGTTATTTTTTGTGATAAGTGTTTGTAGTGCTGTTTGGTGAAGTGGATTATGGAGAGGAACAAAAGAAAAAAGATTGTGTTATCAATGCAAGACAAGCTCAACGCTTTAAAAAGGCTGGACAAAGGAGAGACGTTGCAGAAGGTAGCCGATGACTATGGCGTTGGTCGTCGCACTGTTGGGGATTGGAAAAAAAGAGATCAGAATTAGAACAATGGTGTGCCTCACGAGTGACTGAAATTGACTTAAAAGACAGAAAAACGATGAAGAAAAGTGACTATGAAAAAAACTAGTGAGGCCTTATTCATTTGGTTTACCCAATTTAGGGACAAAGGAGTGCCTATTTCAGGACCTATATTAAAAGAAAAGGCGTTGCATTTCCAAAAGGAATTTAATGAAGGCGACACAGAATTCACAGCAAGCATTGGTTGGTTAGACCGCTGGAAAAAACGATATGGAATCCGGCAGTTAAATATTTGTGGTGAAAAATTGTCATCCAACTTTGAAGAAATGGAAAGGTTCAAGAAAGAATTTCAAACACTTATTGAAGCTGAGCAGTTAACAGGAGACCAAATATTTAACTGTGACGAAACGGGCCTTAATTATAAAATGTTACCAAGTAAGAGCCTTGCAGCTCGGACCGAAGCAGCAGCTCCGGGTTACAAACGCAGCAAAGAGAGAGTAACGATTTTGGCCTGTAGTAATGCTACAGCAAACCATAAAATGGAATTGACAATGATTGGAAAGGCGAAAAATCCAAGGGCTTTCAAGGGAATCGCGAAACACGCACTGCCAGTAAAATATTTTAACCAAAAAAGTGCTTGGATGAGCGGGGATATTTTTAAAGAATGGTTTTAAAAAGAGTTTGTACCATCTACAGAAAAGTTTTTGAAAGAGAAAAACCTACCCAGAAAAGCAGTTCTACTTACAGATAATGCACCAAGTCATCCCGATGTAGATGATCTAAAAGACCAGGATATAAAGGCCATGTTCCTACCCCCAACGTAACTGCAATTTGCCAACCTATGGATCAAGGTGTTTTGGAAACACTGAAGAGGAACTATAGAAAACGGCTTCTCTCCACCCTGATACAAGAAATAGAAGATGGCCAGGACATGATTCCAAAGCTGAAACGTATAAATCTAAAAGATGTGGCTTATTGGATTGCAAGTGCCTGGGACAATGTCGGAGCAGATACTATTGCCAGATCATGGAAAAAGCTGTTGGGCGAGGATGAAGATGCCGGAACCATGCATGATGAAATTCATGAAGATATTTTACCCACATTGCAACAAATTCCTGGGTGAGAAGACGCAACTTCGGTTGAAGTAGGAGAGTGGCTTACAGCAGATGAAGGTTACGAAATAACTGATGCAGAAATCGTCACACTTGTCAATAGCGGTGACGATCAAGATGTCGAAGAACCAGAGACTGTTGAGCCCCAAAAAACTGCACATAAAGAAGGGGTGAAAATCTTTGAAGCGGCCATTAAATACGTCGAGCAGCTGTTGGCATTATGATGCTCCAGAGATGGCGAGACTTAGCGGCGAAAAAGCGGGAAACGTCAAGAAGGCAGACCAAAATCACCAGCTTTTTCCACTCACCATAAACTCAACCAGTTTCAATTTATGTGTTTAAAATAATTTTTTCCGTTTTAAAGTGAGTAATGAATTATGTATTACATTTAATCGTGTAAGTAAATAAAAATTAAGATTGTTTTTTATTAGAAGTGGAAACATAAGGAACACTAATTTATACTACACAACAAGATTGATACAGAACAAAAATTACAGACTGCCAAAAGTAAACAAAGCCATTTTTAAACGTTCTCTTGCCTACTTAGGACCAAAATTTTTTTATTTTCTTCCACTTGATATTAAAAATGCAGTTAATTTGAAAACTTTTTGTAAAAAATCAACTACTTGGCTTTCACTGCAACAAGACGTAAGCTATTTTAATATTGATATAACATAAAATGATTTGTTTGTTTTGTTCTTGACTGGAAGCCATTGTCATGAAACACAGTACAACTCTCTTGTTCATGTTTTTAAATTGTCTGTGACTATAGTTTTAGATTATATTTATACTTTAATTGAATTATATTTTCAGTGATTTTATTTAATATTGATAAAACATAAAATGATTTTTTTTGTTGTTCTTGACTAGAAGCCATTGTCATGAAACACATGTACAACTCTCTTGTACACGTTTTTAAATTATTTGTGTCAATAGTTTTAGATTACTTTTATACTTTAATTGAATTATATTTTCAGGAATTTTAATATTGATATAATATAAAATGATTTGTTTGTTTTGTTCTTGACTGGAAGCCATTGTCATGAAAAACAGTACAACTCTCTTGTTCACGTTTTTTATTTGTCTGTGACTATAGTTTTAGATTATATTTATACTTTAATTGAATTATATTTTCAGTGATTTTATTTAATATTGATATAACATAAAATGATTTTTTTTGTTGTTCTTGACTAGAAGCCATTGTCATGAAACACATGTACAACTCTCTTGTTCAAGTTTTTGAATTATTTGTGTCAATAATTTTAGATTACTTTTATACTTTAATTGAATTATATTTTCAGGAATGTAAACACTGCAAGTGGCGATTGCGTGTCTTCTATTATGCAATTATATGTATTGCTAGACTCATATGTTTAAATGTTTTTTAAATATATATTTTTTTCTTTAATCAAACTGGTCACATAACTCGATATAGTGGCCAGTTAATTTCCAAATAAGTACTATGTAAATAGATAATTGTCATTATTAGTTGGAAATAAATTCATTTATTCATTCATTCATTTATTCAAATATACTGTAAACTGTTTACTGTGTACGTAATTTAGGTTTTATTCAACATTCCCCGTTATCCGCCATTTACGCTTATCCGCCCTTCCGCCGGCCCGTTTATGGCGGATAATCGAGACTCTACTGTATATGAAATGCCGACACAACGTTGTGCGTATTTTAAGGCAAATATGAATGATGATATGAGTGTTGGATGAGTGTAGTCTGGTTATTAAATGAGTTCAACTGTTCCTCAGAAAGGGCAATTTATTAATAGCCCAACAGCCAGGGCAACTAAGGGACCTACAGCTTTACGTGGAATCCAAATCATGCAATGTTGGTCTGATTTTCAGCTAACTGATAAGTCTGACACTCAGTTCTCTTTCCAACACAACTTCCAAACTTTGACTACCATCCAACATGGACACCCCAGACTTCTGTATTAGTGTCCACGTCGATGGCAACCATTCAGCGGACGCCGTGTCGGTATTAAGAGGACAGAATGGAACCTATTGCCTACAATCACCCAAACACTTTGTTTCCCAGTAGCTCAGTTACAGCACTATGCCACCAGTGCTGACCATAAAAAACCAATGGGTCATAAAAAATGAAAATACAAATATTATGTTCTTTGTAAGTAATTTTTTTTTGTAGAAAATGTTCATCACTGGAGACAGGTGATGGAATACTGAACTAAGCTACAATATTATCCATTTTACAATGGTTAAAGTTTCAACAGTATGCTTTTTAAATGTTAATCATTTAAAATACTTCTTTACAACTACTTACATTACTATACTTTACAAAATTACTCAACAAATGATAAAATCAAGACGTAATTATTCAATTTGTGATTTAAGCATTTTTCAAAATCAAAATTTATTCTGATTTTTCTTAATTATTTTACTGTTTATCAAATATATGAGGCGTGTTTCGTGTTTCTAAGTAAGTAAGATTTTGGAATTCCGCCACTGTAGCGCTGCGGTTGGCGTTCAGTGCATGTGCACTGGTTACTACTATCTGTTGGCAAGCCACAGCCGCCGTTACGGATCTGTTCAAGTGTATTTAGTGTCACTTATGACTGTTTAAAATTCATCCTTTGATTTAAAAATGCCGCCAACTGTAAAGTACATGTTGTGATAAGTTTTCGTAACGCTAAAGTCATGAAAGCAGGTGACATTCATCGAGATATCTGTGAAGTTTATTGAGAAAACAGAATGAGTGATGGGATAGTATGGAAATGGGCAAGATCTTTTAAAGTGGCCATACGAATGTGCATGATGAGGATCGAAATGGGAACCTTCACTCATTACTGATAACTTGGTGTAAAACGTTGATGAAAAAATCCAGAGAAAACGGACCTTTACAATAACTGCATTGTTATTTAGTGTGTCTTTAAGTGTCCAGAAGTGCGATTCATGAAATTGTGTCAGAACGTTTGAAGTACAGAGAGTTATGATTACGCTAGGTTCTCAAAAATGCTGACGGAAAATCACAAAAACAAATGTTTGGCGAGAATCACACAAACAAACGTTTCACCAGATCTCTCACATTCCTAGATTATTAGAATCGTATTGGTTACGATTTTTAAAACTATATTGTCAAGGTGACAGACTCACAATGAATGTCAGCTGCTTTCACACCCTTAGCATTACGAAAATTTATCACAACACGTAATTTACAAATGGCAGCATTTTTAATCGGAGGATGAATTTTAAACAGTCATAAGCAACCTTAAATACAGTTGAGTGGATCCGTAACAGCGGCTGTGGTTTGCCAACAAATAGTATTATCCAGCGTGCATGCGCTGAACGCCGACCACAGCACTGGATTTCAAAACGGTACTTACTTTAAAAACACACCTCGTATAATCTGTATGGCACATTAGTAAAATAAAATACTTATGCTCACCACTGGTCCTGACTCTTTTACAGTTTCTCCTCTGTCTTTAAAACTGTAAGCAGAGGCTTTAGACAATTTTTCAATGATAATATCTGTGTCTACTTCTTCCTCATTCCTTGCATTCACCGTTACGTGGAACCCCTTAAACAGATTGCTCACGTCTCGGATGTGATTTGCACTAGTAGCTTTGCGGTGATGTGGCGCACCTTCCCCTTGCTATTTTTTTTAAATCAACAATAAACAAACTATTATAGCATATTCATTGAGAATAGTTATAGTAAGAAGAGGTAGTTTTGTGTTACTTTAAATTTAGCTTGCACTATTTTTTTCAATATTTTGAGACTATTGGCTTTATGTCCTTCATAAATATGAGTCACTAAAGGAACTTAAATAGTGGCATTAAAGGCGAACATTACTTACTATACTAGGCCTTCAGAATACAAATTCGCCGGCATGAAAAAATAAAACGAGATAAATGTTTTAATTCCAAGCGACAATATGCTAAGATTTGCCTTTTAAACTGAATTGTACAGATACTACAGTTTGTACATAATTTCTGGTTAATTCATTAATTATTTTGGTAATTTACAAAACTTGTTTGTAGTGGTCAAACTTATCTGACAAAAAAATTTAAAATATCCTGACTGCTCGAAAATTTTCATATCATGGGTTTTTTTAATAAATTTAAACAAGTTTTTCTTCTAAATAATTACATAAATTATTAATTGCAACCACAATGTAATAACTTGGTATTGTCATAAGCCTCGTTTCTTCATCTAAAAAACAATATACCACATGTAACATTAAAATTAGTTTTATGGATTATACGGCTGTTGCAACAAAACCACGTTCTGTACGCCCGAGCCACATGTGTTATTCTTGTGGGAAAATTTAAATTTACAACCCCTATTTATTGGAAAAATGAAAATGTCTGAATTTTTCTGGGGTTGACACAGTTAGATCTACCTTCAGTCCAAATTTCAACGATACTCTGAAGTGGGTAAACATTTATGTCAGTCAGTGAATGATTCCAATCGAGCTCTATATTAGAGTGATTTATACTTATGTATATGAACTTATATTCAAAAATAATATAGTTTAACTTAACGTTTCTTAATTGAGAATTTGATTGAGTAAAATTATTGAATAATAAACATGACAGTTGAATTATTATTAAAACATCATATAAGAATTAAATTTTAAAATGCAGATAACTCCTCAGAATTAATGGATTATTAAGAGTGCCTTAAGAGAATACTTCAATCAAACTTGAACTTTGTAACAGTTAGTGTAAATCAATTGCAGTCAATTTAATTCAACTAAAAAGCCTTCCGAGGCTAAAATCCTAATAAATGACTATACTATCTCATATTTCATTAAATTCCTTTGATTAACCCTTTAACTGCTATTTTATTTTGTACCGGGCAACACCCCTCTGCTGTGTTTTTCCATGCAAAATCAAGATATTAGAAATCAGAATAAGAACAGTTGATTTAAGAATATAAACTATAATTTTCTTATGTTATGTTTAAGATATATAATATAAATATTATATATAACATATATATATATATATATATATATCATATATAGTATATATTATTATATAATTGCTGTACCCGCCCGCTTCGCCGGTCATAATATTGAGTTTTGATTGTATCATTGAAATGTGCAGCAACATTTCAGTTTACACAGTATCTAATTTACAACAGCTGATGTTTTGTGTAGTTTACTACTGTACTCAATTATTTTTAATTTTGAAAGTTTTGCCTACCACAATTTTATTCTATTTGTTTTTATTTAACAGCTGTTAATCAAATAAATCAATCAATTAATATAGCTTCACAAGAAATCAAAACATAAAAATATAAACAGTTTAAAAAATTAACACATGGTTTAATTTAATTTTGACATACTTAAAACCCACAGCTGATATTCTTTTTATATTTGACTTATTATACCTTCATGCATCCTGCTATTTGATTAACATTGAAACTTTAGAAGTCCAAGGGACGGAGCCCTGAGGGATTAAAGAAATAGGAATAGGACAGAAACCTTCCCTGGGGTATATAGAACAACTTCCCCAAGTTTCATGGCGATCGGCTGGACGGTTTGGTAGCGCATAAAGGATAGACAGACAAACATACATTGGATTTTATATATATAGATATATGTGTATATACATACATATATATATATATATATATATATATATATTAGTCTATTATTATATTGAAAAACTTACCACCAAGTTCATGAAGTAAAACCAAAATGATGTAATTTTACTTTTATTATATTATATATTAATATCACTATATTACGCACTCTATTTACAACTATGTACAAGGTTGTCACTGTCTAAAAGTGTTTCAGCTCGTGGTATTCCGCGAAGCACGGAACTACGCAAAGCGCGACGTCGCATTCATTGCACAAGTAGCGCGACTCACGACGTTTTTGTTCACGCCGCTTTGTGTGTTTACAAACATGGCACACACGTGTTACGTTTTTCTTTTTTTCTGTTGATGGGACAAGCGCAGGAAAGTGGCGTTGTGTCAGTCTTGTTGGGTTTACACCGATGGAAGGGTCGTCCACCTCTTTGCCGACTAATCCTTGTTTCTATGTTGTTCTCTATTAGTTGCCGTATGAGTTCAAAATGAAAACTCTGGAGTGTAGGTTTTTTACCAGTTTTACAAAGAAAAATGGCATGCGAATTTAGAATAGTTATATCAAGTAGATGGAAAAACAATTTTTTGTACCATCTAGTTGAACGTCTGATACACTCAACATATACTATCATCATATCAGAACAATCAACTGAGCCCATGTGGAGGTTGTAATCGTTTATAAAATTCGGTTTCATGATATGCTCTTTAGTTTGAAAATTGATTTTACCAGTTCTGACCATTTCAATTTTATGTTCAGTGGTTAGCATGCGAACCTCGCATTTGTCCTGCCATCTAAGTGTAACCATTGTTCCATCATTTTGTATTTCTGTATCTCCTGCTTTCAATTGTTGATTATATTTAGGCATCCCAACTCTGTTTGATTTCACAGTTCCACATGCATTGGTTTAGTTGTCATGTAAAAACTTCAGTAAATCAGGACTAGTATACCAGTTATCAATGTATAAACAATGGCCTTTGTTGAGATAAACATATAAACAATGGCCTTGTTTTAGAAATGTAGTGATAATGGAACCAGAAATACCCAAGTCTTCAGAATTCGTAATTTCCGTCTCCTTTCCCGTATAAACAATGACGTCCAATACATATCCAGTATCGCAATCACATAATATGTAAAGCTTTATTCCAAATCTGCTACGTTTAGATGGTATGTATTGTCTAAATCCCAAACGGCCTTTGAACAGCCCTTTCGTCAACACAGAGATTGCGAAAAGGAATAAAACTACTAGAAAATGTCTTTCTAAAAATATCTAATACAGGTTTGATTTTTGTTAGTTTTCCATGAATTCCAGGTTGAGTGTTGTCTGAAAAATGTAGTAATCTTAGAATATTGAGAAATCTATCATGGGACATCAGTTCTGGAATACTGTTTTTGTGTAATGGGTCATTCGACCAGTAGTCCTCTATTCTGACCTTTTTACTATGAGTCATAAGCATAACAACAGCAAAAAATAATTTGAGTTCTTTTTTTGTAATAGGAGACCATTGTTTTAGTCGTGATTTTTCACTTGGTGGACAATTGCTTACTATAAAATTAAAATGTTTATTTGTCTCAAAAACAATTAAATCTAGTAAATTGTCAGGTAACAATTTTTCAAAACATTTTAGTTCAGTACATTCGTCTAGTTCATTTGAATCGTCTATTACACCGCTGTTTGTTTCATCAAACACATATATTGTAGGTGAAAAATCAGATTTGTTCCAAACATGAGGATACTTGGGCTCTTTTTTATTTTTATTATTAGTATTTGGCAGTCGTTGCCTTACTCTACGTTTTCGTTTTCGTCCATTTACCTCATTATTACTTACAGTGCTTGGGCCAGGCAGGTTGAGATCGACGACTTCAAGTTGAGATTCAGTAGGGCTATTTGTGGTATTTTGTGTGAGTTCTATTTCTTCATCATTAATTGTTATATCGCCTCTATCGTTATCTGATTCAATATCAGAATACGAGGGGATGTAAATAGGGTCGGCATCAGAATCGTGATCATCTGAGAAGCTTTCATCGTCATATAAGCCTAGTTCCGAACTGGGAATTTCTAAATATTTTCTTATTATATTCTCATCGTCCTGATCACCAGACATGTTTACAATATAATCTACAAACACATAGTAATAAGGAAACACGAACAAACACTAAATAACTATCTCAATAAAACAACGATAAATAAAGCAGGAACGCAAAACACCATGCGCCGGACGCGCCAACTGACATTTCACTGCCGACGGATGACACGTAGTTTATATGGTTTCTAAAATATGCGCTAGATAGTGGCACAAAGCAGGGATGTGTAGTATAGTTTTCTCTAAACAACAGAGATTGTGCCACTGTTCATTTCATTCATTACTACAATAAATCCACTCAATTTTACCAATATTACAACAATGAAAACTACGAATTGAGTTTACTCGGGAGTAGCGGTGACGGCCTGACAGGCGGAACACGGCTTATCTCGGGAGTAGCAGATAAGTGGTTAATAGTAAACAAAATGTTAACTTAATAAACACATTTGTCTCTTTATTGTTATTTTTCTTTATTACTTTAAAACTATTCTGCATTCTGCAATGAACATTTAAAATTGCTTATTTCACATTTTTTACTGCTACATGATAACACTGAGTCAAGGATAAATATACTTGAAAAACCTTTTAAAAAAGTACATTAACCAATTGAGATAACTCGTGATGGGCCGCTGAGACGCAAAACCACAATCACGAGTTTACCTGTGATGCTGGCAATTCATATTAACAAACGATTATTTGACGCTTAACCAATTGACCTATGAGTTTATTTGCACTGCACAGTCAGTTATTCATTCTATTAATATCAAGTAAAATGTAAGCATTTGGCAAAAAATTTATTAAAAAATGTTTAAACTAGAGCAAAAGTTTTTATATTTTTATAATGAAACAGGCTTCAAAAATATAGTTCATATGTACCTAAAAAATAATTATAACATAACAATATACAAAATTAAGTTTTTTTGTTTTTATAAATTTTGAAAGCATGTGTATATATTTTTTAGTAAACAATTAAAATCGTTACTGAGTTGCTGTTGACAATTTAATTCTCTAAAAGAAAGTATTACATTTTATAAATATTTTTAAACTATCACACAAAAAATGTTTTTCCAAACCGATGTAAAATTCGTCATTTTGATTTTATCCAAAAGTACAAAACAATGTTTTCCTATAACTTCACAGGAAGATGAGTGGGAGTTCAATTTATAATCTATTTATGTTAATATCAAGAATTTAAGCATTTGAAAATTATAAGACAAACTATACTATACAAATATAATAAAAATAGAAACTCTCACTAATGGTAATCCTTTAGTCATGTTTCCGCCATGACTAATAACAAAACATTTGCACTTGTCTGCTTTTGTTTACAATCACAAACTGAAAGCTAAATTGGATTGTAAAACAAACCAGCTCATTGTTACAAAGCTGACAAAGAACAGAAAGCAATAGTGAACATAAGTTGGTTATTATTGTCATACATATTGTTGTTTAGTGCGCAAACATCGTAGTTTGGCACACAACATTGCCAATTTGCGATGTAATTTTTTTTAGGTTATAAAATGATACAAGTGATATCCTAATATATTTTTTTATAGTAATTCGGTCTTCACTGATTGTTTTTATTAATATTTTTAACCATTTGATGCAATAGTTTTTTTCAATGTTTCAAAAGCATTGTTACCATCATGGAACAATTCCGTGATAGCAATTTTGAGCCCAGATCGGCCATCACGGAACGGTTCCGTGAAAATAGGCCAATGGGTTAATAACATTATTTGTTCAATAATATGATATATTTAGTTTCCTAAGTCTTTAAACATTATTATTTAATGACCAATATATTAATTTGAATTTATTATATACAGTAGAGCGCCGATTATCCGAACGTCGGTCATCCGAACCGTCGGTTATCCGAACGCCCTAATATGTATGTACTTTAATTCATATTTTGAACGTGATTCTGAAGTACGTAATTCAAATTTGCGCGCCAACCGAAACTCCCGCTGCGATTTAGCAGGAAAAAAGATTGTCAAGGCTAAAGCAAAAACAAATTTTGGACTTTTTCTCTAAATAAAAAGTATGTATTGTACTGTATCTATGTATAATAAATTGTTCTTTAAAAGTTATATCCATGCATTCTGATTGATTTCATAATAGAATTACATGAATAATTTTAGTTTGATAATTTTTTAGCCTTTTAACTACTAAGCCCTCCCCTTTAGGGGAACCGAGCCTCAGGTAAAGGGCGGGTCACAGGTGGCGGATAGTGAATGTTCCACCAGATATGGTGGACAGCTGCGAATAAGGGGTAACCCGAATAAGCAGTCCCGGACCGAGGCGGCAGCACCGGAGGGCGTGGGAGGGTGATCTGTGGCGGGGTCACACTCAGCAAGTCCACATGAGCCCGATGATAGTGCTGTGTCATGGCGAGGAAGTGCCGCCATCAAATAAGCACTGCCCGTACTGCCTTGTACGATAGGGTTTGGGTACCCGAAGGCTAGGAGAAGGTCACTCTGATGTAACACCGAGGCTAGGCCAACGTCTTGAAGCTGCAGTGAAAGCAATTGGCCTAGGAGAAGAAACTCTGATCACAAACTCCTGGTCCTCCAGGTTGGGGGTTGAGCGTTGGGCTGACAACCCGCCTCGTAAAAACTAGCTCGTTACGTATCACCAATAAAATGCTTTGAAACAGGACTGGAACTTAAGGAATAAGACCCGGCTTTGCATAAAGGAATTGAGATTTGGAACATGGAACGTTCGAAGTTTAGCCATACCAGGTGCAATAGACATTCTGTCAAAGGAGCTAGAAGAAAGAAACATGGATATTGTAGCACTTCAAGAGACAAGATGGCCTTTGGCAGGAAGAGTTAATACCAAAGAGTATGTGATATATTATAGTGGCTGTGATTATAATAGATACTACGGAGGTACCGGTTTTGCGGTTAAAAGAAAGTGGAGCGAAGCAGTTTTATCTTTTAATCCTTGTAATGAAAGACTATGTACAATAAGAATTAGAGGAAGGTTTTCAAACATATCGCTGGTGAGCATTTATGCTCCCACAGAGGATGCTGAAGAAGATGATAAAGACAGATTTTATGAAAATCTGGAAGAAGTTACCAATGACTTTCCTCAGTATGACCTAAGGATGATAATAGGAGATGCAAACGCCAAAATAGGGAAAGAGAAAATATGGACTGCCGTTGCCGGCAAGGAAAGTCTCCACGAAACATCCAACGATAATGGAATCAGACTGTTAAGTTTCAGTGAAGCAAGCAACTTCAAAATAATGAGTACAATGTTCCCCCACAAAAGAATACATAAAGAAACTTGGGTATCACCGAATGGACTCGTAAAGAACCAGATTGACCACGTATTAATAGATCAAAGGCATAAAACAAGCATCCTTGATGTACTAAGGAGCGCAGAGTGTGGCTCGGACCATAATCTTGTCCTCATAAAAGTTTTTCTAAGAATAGCAGTAGAGAAGAAAAAGGGACAAAGACAAACTGATATTTATGAAATAGATAAATTAAAGATAAAAGAAGTGGCGGATAAATTTAAACTAACTCTTAAGAATAGGTTCCAAGTGCTTACTGACCTAGAAGCTGAAACTGAAACAAGTATAGAAGATAGATGGATTAGTCTGAGTAGTGCTATACAAGAAACAACTATGGAGATATGTGGAAAAAGGAAAAGGAAAAAGAGAAATGTCTGGTTCGACGAAGAATGTAAGAAGAAACTGGAAGAGAGAAAAGATCTAAGGAAAAAATGGCTACAAGAACAATCAGAGGAATTAAATCAGAGGTACAGAAGGTTTCAAAACGAAACAAATAAACTGTTGAGAAAGAAGAAAAGACAGTATATAAATAGTATAATAGGCAAAGCAGAATCTATGCATAGTGAAAACACTAAAATATTTTATAAGACAGTAAAAATGTTTAAGAAAGGATTCCAACCGAACTCCTTTGGGATTAAGCTTGAAGGAAAAGTCATTGTAGAAAAACCTAAAGTCATAGAAATATGGAGAAAATATTTTGACAATCTATTAAATGTAGAAAACGATTTTACAAACAATAATAGTGACTGTGTATTCCTAAATGTACAACCAAAAGTAGAAGAACCAAGTATGGAGGAAGTAAAAAGGGTAATAAAAGAGATGAAAAGTAACAAAGCACCTGGCGCAGATGGTATCAGTGCCGAAATGATAAAGGCAGGAGGTAAATATTTAATTACGCAAATCCATAAGCTGTTATTACAAATCTGGAAAGAAGAATACGTACCGAAGGAATGGGAAGAAGCAATAATAATACCACTTCATAAGAAAGGCGACAAACAGAACCCAGAAAACTACAGAGGAATATCTCTTTTAAACACTACCTACAAAATCTTCTCCAAAATTGTACTTAGAAGACTAGAAACCTACACCAATGAAATTATAGAAGAACACCAAGCTGGATTCATAAAAAGCAGATCGACCGCAGACCAAATTTTCATTCTTAAACAAGCCATTTCAAAATACTGGGAGTTCACAAACATTTTTTTGAAATTTTTATCGATTTCAGCAAAGCCTATGACAGTTTGTATAGAGAAAAGATATGGTAAAAAATGGAAGGTTTCGGAATACCAAGGAAAATCATAAATTTGGCAAGGCTTAGTGTAAATAACAGCAGATGTAGAGTAAAAGTGGAAAACGACTACACCACAACCTTTGAAGTTAAGACAGGAGTGAGACAAGGTGATGGCTTGTCCCCTATTCTTTTTAATACACATTGGAAGGAGCATTAAAAGAAGTAAAGAAAACTAATATAGGGATATAAATAGGGGATAAAATATCAGCTCTGGCCTTTGCAGATGACGTAGTTTTTGTTGGCAGAAAGCAAAGAAGATCTGAAAATTATAACTGAAATTTTAATTAAAGAAACCGAAGAAGTTGGACTTACGAGTTAGCAATGAAAAAACTAAATTTATGTATTTTGGCCGAAATCCTGACAACACACAAAATTTTACAGTAGAAGGAAACAATTTTGAAAGAGTAGATGAATTCAAATACCTTGGTACAATAATTAGCTCTAACAACAGTGAACACACAGAAATTCAAAGTAGAATAAACTCAGCTAACAGAAGCATGTTTGCTCTAAATAAACTTATGTCATCAAAACTTTTTGTCTTACCATACAAAAATTAAAATTTACAAAACAATAATCAGACCAGTAATTCTCTACGGAGCTGAGTCATGGATTATCGACAAAAACACAGAAAAAAAAGCTGATCACTTTTGAGAACAAAGTACTCAGAAAAATCTTTGGACCCACAATAGAAAACGGAGTATGGAGGCTGAAGCACAACAGAGAAATTAGAGATCTATTCAAAGAACCAGACATTATAGCAGAAGCCAAGTGCCGACGTTTGCGGTGGGCGGGGCACGTAATGAGAAGAAATAATAATACTATGATAAACAAGTGTGGAAAGAAAACCCTGACGGTAGAAGGCCCCCTGGACGTCCTAAGAAAAGATGGAAGGATCAAGTGAATTAGAATCAAGAAATTAGAGATCTATTCAAAGAACCAGACATTATAGCAGAAGCCAAGTGCCGACGTTTGCGGTGGGCGGGGCACGTAATGAGAAGAAATAATAATACTATGATAAACAAGTGTGGAAAGAAAACCCTGACGGTAGAAGGCCCCCTGGACGTCCTAAGAAAAGATGGAAGGATCAAGTGAATTAGAATCAAGAAATTAGAGATCTATTCAAAGAACCAGACATTATAGCAGAAGCCAAGTGCCGACGTTTGCGGTGGGCGGGGCACGTAATGAGAAGAAATAATAATACTATGATAAACAAGTGTGGAAAGAAAACCCTGACGGTAGAAGGCCCCCTGGACGTCCTAAGAAAAGATGGAAGGATCAAGTGAATTAGAATCAAGAAATTAGAGATCTATTCAAAGAACCAGACATTATAGCAGAAGCCAAGTGCCGACGTTTGCGGTGGGCGGGGCACGTAATGAGAAGAAATAATAATACTATGATAAACAAGTGTGGAAAGAAAACCCTGACGGTAGAAGGCCCCCTGGACGTCCTAAGAAAAGATGGAAGGATCAAGTGGTCATCGACATGAATAAATTAAGGGTCAATGAAGAAGATGCAGAGGATCGTGAGAAGTGGAGGCAAATTGTTGGTGAGGCCAAATACCACCTTGGGTATCAGTGGCCATGGGAGTGAGTGAGTGAGTGAGTTTAACTACTAAGAATTTTGTTACATATATAATTTAAAAATGTTGTCTTTTCATGTTCGATTATCCGAATATTCAGTTATCCGAACACCCCTTGTCCCCAATTAGTTCGGATAATCGGCGCTCTACTGTATATTGAAAATGTCAACAAAAACACTATTTTGACATTTCATTATCGTTGCGTAATCTTGACCACTACGCCAGCAGTTGGGATGCATTGTTGTTTGTTATGTGAGGTTAGTTTGTCAATTGCTATGACGTTTTAGTTCAAAAAACTATTGTTGTGTATTATTCACAGCAGTAGCTTTATAATTTACAAACATAACTACGTTATTTATTAAGATTAGGGTTAGTTGTTGAAGACGTTCTATTTGTTTACATAAAATTGCTTTATTCTATATAAATACATTCATTTTTGGATGTATTACTTTTTCATAGAAATTAAAGAAAATATAGGCATGATAAATATTACAATACTCATATGCCCATTAAATAAAAATGTGTATGTAAAACTCAGTTTTTGACATTTGTAGTATTTTACAAAATAATTTCTAAAAAGAAATATAAATAAGGTAACAAAATGAATAAAGGTTTTCTATGTAGAAAATTTAATTCTGTACAAGAATATACTATCAAATCAAGGTATAAAATCAAATAATTATATTTTTTAATTTCCTTCTTTCAAAAAAATTTAAAAATTCAAAACATTTTTTCAATTATATACACCCAAAATTTAAATGTTAGTTTTTAACACATTAAAAACTAGTATAAATTGTAGACAATTTGTTGGGGATCATAAAAATATAAGGGTTTAATATATTTAAACAACAAACAACATATTTATTTAATTTATGGTGAAACATTGCACTTTCATATATTTAATGGGATTCCTTAGGGTCAGCTGACTGCATGATATCTGGGTTTTGCAAATAAAAGTTTAAAATTACAACAGCACCTTGCCTAGTTCTGGAAAAACTCAAGATTTGTATTTCTACATCAAACCGTTCTGAAAATCAAAATTTATACCATTACAGCACCACTGGGGGCATAGACAATCCTAAATTTAATTCTCAATAAAACTAATTGCTTTTATTATTTATTTTAGTGAAATTATAATTTAAGCTATGAAAGGACTGTATGTGATAGAAAATATACGCTCCATAATGAAAATCTATCAATTTTTTTACATTACTAGATATTCCAATAACTCAAAGTTTTTTATTTTCTTAAGCACGAATTCATTAAGATTTTATACTAACTTACCCAATTAACAAGGACATATTTGAACAAGCTTGTTTTTGGATCAAACACTTTACAAAATGCATACATAATCTTTCCACTGTTTAACTCTTCTCGCATTTCTTCAATACCTCCATCTAAAAGAAATACAGTATTATTTGTAACGTTTTCTCCAAAACAATAGAATAGCTATAAATTTATATTTGTTTTATCTTTAATTTATCAAACACAAGAGCAAATAATAAATCTTCCAAGTTCTGTTCTTCAGTAAATTTTAATTGAAAATCAAAGAAAATAATATTTGTTCAACAAAATAAAAATTTAACTTCTTGTCAAAATATGTCATTTAAAATCAAAACCAAACTCAAACTTTTACTAAAATAATGGGAGAAAATAAAAAATTAACTTTTAACATATGAAAGGATAATAGTAATTTAATTTCTTCTTATTATTTCAGATTATTTTTTATTATTATAATTCTTTTGTGTAATTATGGTTCTTCGATAAGATAATGATTATTCTTTTCTATGATTCTGCCTCAGGAATTTTGCTTGCAGAGAACAGTCGAGTAAAATCCAAAGGGCCGCCAGACACATAATCGTCTCGCACACAATCAAACAGAGCCACTGATACTGCATAGCCCTACAAAACTTCTAAAAAAGCTTCCTGTTGAAAAAATGCCAGACCTCAAAAAGGATATAAAGGACGGTTTAAGAAGCGCTAAATACAACTCAACTAAAAGTCGGCAGCGAAACAGGGCAACAAAACCGTTGGATGGCCTATTTATGTGGGCTCCTCTCTACGCAAAATTGCCTCGAAAGAAACGGGATGAGAACCAATCAGGGAGCTTCGAGGTGGAAGCAAACACAACAAAGTTACCAAAACCTGTTAATTGCAGAAACATGTTGATCCAACTTTACAGGAAACGATCTTGTTGAAACAAATATTGGTTATTTAATTATTAACGGAAAAAATCTACTTTTTTATTTGAGGGGGTAAGATTCTCAATTTTAATGACAACTTCAATATTTTGTTCGAACATTTGTAGAGTTTGAACTACTTTTCTATTGTAAGTACTTTGACTAATATTTTAATTTTTATAAAATTAATGTAACAAAACATTGTCACATATTGTGAAAGTCTAATATTGCATACTGCAAGACAATTTTCACTAAGACATTACAAAACTGCCCAATTCTTATTATCAAATTTTAACAGCATCTATTCAATTCAATTCAATTCTTTATTGTGCCACAAGATACATGGGTACATAAGCACTAGTCATAACTAAAACTAATTTTACTTCTAACATAAACATGTCATAACATTTTTTTAAAGTTTTCCACCTTGTAGGGTGCAAGATCAACAAAGACAGCCTTCAATTTGTGCTTAAAACTACGGTAGTCCAGATTTTGTTTCAAGCAATCAGGTAACATGTTATACAGCCAGATTCCCTTATGAAGTAGGTGGCTTTCTGAAAAGGTGGTTCTGTGTTTCGGAACTGATAGGTTAGAGCGTGATCGGAGGTGATAATGATTAGGATGTGGTTCTGTTATAAAAAGGTTTTGATTTTTCTTTACGAACAATAAGGTTTCTAACATGTATATTGCAGGGAAGGTTAGTATTTTGCACTTTTTAAATATATTTTTGCATGATTCTGTTTTACCAAGCTTGAATATGATTCTAATGGCACGTTTTTGAAGTCTGAAAATGTATTCAGTTTTGGATGACTGAGCACCCCAAATAGAAACACCATACACCAAATGCGGATATATGACACCACAATATACTGTTAAAAAGAGATTTATCCAAAGAAGAAAGATCCAAGAAAATACAAGACATACCCACATCATCCCTATTACGAATTGAAAAGTCTAGAAGAGTTGTTTTTTCAGTATTGACTTTAAGATAGTTACTGTGACACCACTGTATTAAATTATTTACTTCTTGAAAAAGGTTTTGTTCAACTGATTTTCTACAAGGTCCCGTGACGGTTACAGTGGTGTCATCTGCAAACAGACAAACATCCGCAAGGCTCAGATCTCTTCCAACATCATTGATGAACAATAAAAAAAGCAAGGGTCCAAGAACCGAGCCCTGCGGAACGCCCGTCAGGACTGACTCCTGCTCAGAGAAGCAGAATTGAAGAGTGTTTGTGGCATCTATGTAAGGAATCTTTACAACCTGACGCCGCCCACACAGATAAGACCGAAACCAATCCAAGGGAATGCCTCGAATGCCCATATTTTGAAGCTTTTGTAATAGAAGTCCATGGTTTACCAAATCGAATGCTTTGCTTAGATCAATAAAGGCACTAGCTGCAAAGCATTTCTCATCAAGAGCAGAAACTATTTGATTGGTTAAATGAAATATGGCATTGACTGTACTTTTATCTTTTATGAAACCATATTGATGTCGAAAAATGATTTTACTATCTTGAAGAAAAGTCATTAGTCTAGTAAAAACTGCTTTCTCTATTACTTTAGAAAACGTTGAAGTGAGAGTTATTGGTCTAAACTTGTCAATAGTTTCCTTAGAACCCCTTTTATGCACTGGCTGGACAATAGAATATTTAATGGCTTCAGGAAACTCTCCCTGTGAAAATGATTGATTTATTAGATGGACAAAAGGATCAATCAAAAACTCTTGACTAACTTTGAGAATCCTTGATGATATGCCGTCCGGACCTGAAGATGTCTTCGATTTCAGGTTTTTTATAATACTGGTCACCTCCTCTCTTGTTACTGGAGCTAGAAAGAAAGATTTAGCAAGTTTTCCCATAGGATTTGAACTGGAGTTCGAAAAACGAGAAGATACATTCCCGCTACCACAATCAGAAACATTTACAAAGTAAGAGTTGAATAGGTTTGCCACTTTATGAGGATTCTGGATCAGGACATTTGCAGAATCTCGAACAGAATAGTTGTGAGGATTGGATTTCTGGGGTCGTTGGATGTTGTCATTAACAACCACCCATGCCGCCCTTGCAACATTACTTGCATTTTTAATCTTATTGGACACCATCCGGGCCTTTTCCTCCCTTATACGGACTCTAGACATGGCCTTCAGTCGCCGATACTCAATCCGCAATGGACTGCCAAACTCTAGATCTTTGCTGAGATAATAAAGGCGTTTGACCTCCTGAAGTAATGCTATCGAGTTAGTGCTCAGTCGAATCCGGTGTTGGTCTTTGGATATTTTTATTCTCACTTTTTTAATAGGAAAAGCTGTGTTAAAGCAGACAGAAAGTGAATTAAAAAAGTTTGACGCCATTGAGTTGATGTCTGAAGATAAAAATACCTCGTTCCACGACTCACTTTTAAGTAAATGTTTGAAGTAATTAATGTTTTCATTATTAATCAGGCGTTTTGTGGTAAATTCAGGCAAACCTATCACGACCAGAGGAGCTGCCTTGACTCTAAAAACTTGAGTATGATGATCAGACAAGGCAGATATCACAACACTAGAAAAGTAAGAGTCTTGGTGGAGATCAGTACAAACATTATCAATGTGGGACTTTGACCCTTTAAATTCTCTTGTGTATGAACTAACTGTAGGTTTCATCCCAAAGCTAGATAATACATTTAAAAACGTTTGCTTTTTGAGATCATCATTTTTCATGTCTATATTGAAGTCTCCAACTACTATTAAGCGAGAAGAGGGTCTCGTAATATTGTCAAGGCACTCAGCCATAGCTTCAAAGAAAGAATCATGATCATTGATTGGAGGTCTATAAACAGCCAAGATGATTACGTATTGAGACTGAATTTTAACTTTGGCTGCTGCGAACTCAGCGATACCCTCCTGACAGAAACTTGTAACGCTTAACTCTTTACAAATGACACAATTTCTAATAAAAATGCATACACCCCCTCGCTGAATTTCTTTACGACAAAAAGCAGTTATGTTACTGAAGCCAGGAATACGTATAAGATTAAACTCAAAATCCTTCAAGTTGTGCTCAGAGACACATGTCCTATGTCCGGTTCCTCCTCATCTAAAAGCAATAGGAACTCATCTAGCTTACTATCTAGCCCTCGTATGTTTTGATGTAAAATTAAAAAGCCAGAGTATTGTTCATTTGAAAATCTTGTCATGGGATATTTGCTTGCGAGAGGAGTCTCGCTAAAAAAGGCATAGAAGAGTTAGTGAAATACCTTGTTGAAAAAGTATGAGAACAGGAACTTTGATCATCATTGGGATGTGGTGTGGTCACATTGAGGGAAGCAAATGAGTGTTTTTCAGCAGTTGGATGAAAGTAATTTGTTAGGTGAGGAAATCCTGATGTCTTTATAACAGTGAACTGTTTTCTGGGTTAATCCTGTAGTGTTTTTTTGGGAATGATATTGCACATCTGAGGTTTTTAGTCTGAGTAAGGAAATCTTTTTGAGAAAACAAGTATTGATATATCAAGTCAGCAACTTTTTCTTTGCCTGCCCTGTTTAAATGCAGACCATGCCGGGTGAAAAGATATCTTTGAAATTGCATTAAGGAAATAAAAGTTGCATGACTATATTTAGAGCATACATCAGCCAAACTTCCGTTTATATCTACTATTAATCTGTTTAGAAATGGCGAATCGTACCTGAAGGGCACACCCAACACAAGCACTTCAGTACAATTTTTAGATAAGAATACATTAATTTGTTGTGCAAGATGACTTGTGTTCAATTTACTGGTTATATCATTTGTCCCTCCCATTATTATGGTACAAATATCAGGACCAGCATCCAGCATTCCAGCTCAGCCGCCTTCAGGATATGGCACATCTTACCATTAGGTATGATATGTGCGAACGTATCAAACTCAAAATTACACTTGTCCCTCAAAAAAGATGAAAGCAATTTCCCGTGGCTGTCGCTGAACAACTGGAAACGTTTTTTAGATTTTGAAATATGTTGAGGCTGGGATGTAAGAGCAGCTGGTCGATCGCCGCTGGACTCGGTCTCACATTGAGCTTTTGAATTCCTAATCCTACAATTTACCAAGGACTTATTCGTTTTTTCAGATTTTTTTGCAATGGAGGCAATACCCTTAGGCCTAGGCTTACGATCAATCTCTGTTACATCATTTACAAGTGCAGAAGAATCGTCAGAACACTCTGAAATGGATTGACCCACATTTGAAAAATTTTCAACAGACAATACTTCAAATCGGTTACCACATACAATTTTATACATTGAGTTATTCAGTACAATATTAGATGAAAGAACAGTCTTATTCTTTCTTTTTACTACTTTCCATTTCCCCGGTTTATGAGTTTAGGCTATAGTTACAGGAGTTACAATGTTAGGAGGTGTCGATGCTATGTTTCTAAGTGGCTTTACATGATCCTTAGCTGGCTAAATACTATCAAGATCTTTGTTTCTGTACCACTCTCTAAATGGAATTTGAATATTGGACAAACAGAAGTGATTAAAGATAAACTTAGCATTAACTATTACATTCATTCCGCACTCAAACCCATTTTTCTGCTGAAAACAGGACATTTCAAAAAAATGGTTTTTAGAGATACTGAGATTTCTATTCTTATCATAACAAATCTTATCTCTTACCCATTACCGACCAAACAGAACATATCATCTGTTACCTAAAGAATAAAACAATTTGATTTAAATACAACAGAATTGAGGCGTAAACTTTTTGGATTCACATTTCAAGAAAAAATATCAATCAGTCCGTTTTCCCTCTAAACTTAAATGAATTTTATTTTATTTACTTACTTTGTACACCTATAATTTTATTACTGTAATGATTTTACAACAAAGAAGATTTGTAAAATAATACATAAACAAGCAAAACATCACTTAGCACATATTTAATACAATGTAATCAGAAGACGCACCTTGTGGTACACCTGAATTTACTTTTATTTTTATGGTGACTTCACTAACCTCACTGAACACAATGCACACACAATTTTTACTGTACCATGAACAATATATGTATGTAGTTAGTTATCTATGGTACTTCACTTTATCCTAAATAAATTATGATTATGTACAATGACAATTAAGATGAGACCAAACAATATTTAGTAACTCACCTCCTTTGCTTATAGTTTTCAAATTATTGGTTTGACCCTCGTAGCTAAATAGAGCCCTAGAACAAACATTAATGTTACGACTAAAATGTAAATACTGTAATGAATAACAATCTAGACTAACATTAAAAGTGCACAATTATTTATATTTCAATATATGCATGCAGGAATCAAATGACTATACCAACATTATTATGCTTGAAAATATACAAAGTAGCACATTTTTAGTTCGCCACCTTTGGGACCTCTCGCATGCAGAAAGTGACTAGATTAATTAAAGTGGTTTAAATTACAAAAAAATCATTTGTACACTATTAAATATAAAATGTCAAATTCTACCCCTCTTTCAGTAGCCTAACGCAACAATGCTCTAGCTGCAGTGATAGTCTCATCATTATTTACAATAAATCTTATTGGTACTCCTTGTGGGTTATTGGCATTTTAGATCAAAGTGTATAAAAGAATCCAACAACAAGACAAGGGCACTATGTAGTCTGATCAATAGTAACAAAACAAAACAGTCAATCGGGCTTGACCTAAGCTTACTATCAACAATACCACACAACGTAATAATACAGAAGTATCTAAAAACCTCAACACTTACTTTACTCCGATAGCAGACACATTACAATTCAACACAAAATTAACACTCGAGCATTTGGTAGGGAAGAGATTCAAGATGTTCAATAATTACAATAAAACACTGATACGATAATTATTATTTCACACATACGCAAATATACTTTGCGTGCATGCTCCGCAACAGAAGTATATACGTATGTGTGAAATGTGTGTTGTATGAGTGTTTTAATCGTTTTGTGTTATTGTGTGTCTCAATTTTAATTCAACGACGAATACCAACAGAGGATGTACCTGATGTGGTAGGTTGCCACGAAACTAATAGTACCTATGTCGACAACCAAAAGAGGATATTTTATATATATAAAGCTATTATCGGTATATTGAATTGCATTAATATCCAGAAGTAGGAATCATGAATTCTAATTGAGTAATTTCTAATAATACACGTACTGCCACTAAAATCATACCATGAAAAGGGTAAGTATTACTAGACTCTTTTGGGTCTATTCCTTTTTATGGCTACGATAATAAATAAAGATTAAACTATTAATCTGGGCCCCTGATCAATGTCAGCCATCTGGACATTATGAGTGAAGAGAGGGCTATTTTATGGAAACATTAGCCTACTCAAACATTCTTTTGAAGAAGTGTTAAGTATCTATTATTTTTATCAACTGATGTTTATTATTGTAAAACTTATTACTAATACTACTTGAACTTCCGACACCGGAGTTCAAGTAGTATTCCACCCGTTCAAAGTCCACCTCACATAAAGCATGCGGGGCTGTATGTGAGTCGATATATTCATGCATAAGTTCATATTATGTATGAATATATCATGCATAATATATTCGTATTGCGGGAAATGTGTTTGGGAAATAAATAAAATATTTTAACAATTAACTTTATTAATGTTTATAGAAGATAAATTATATAATTTTGGGAACCTCGAATATATTATATACTATTACAGTGCTTACTACTTTATAAACAATGTTCAAAGTTCTATTCGTTTTTGGATAAATTTCTACTTTACTGGTGGAAATCCCACAAGGAAGTTGAACAACCACCTAAAAGAGCATGAGGATGGCAACGTAGACCAACCACCTTCTCCATCACCACCGAGGAGGATACAAAGGAGGAGAGCAGGTCAGTTAGTATTCATAGACCCTCCAAAAGATGAAGTATCGGAAACCCAAGATAGTGACGAGGTGATTGACAGCCCTGAACCACTCCACAGAGTTGATGCGTCAATACCACTACTACAAGATGAGCCAGAGATGGAAGATGACAGTAGTGACTTGGAGAAGGAGCTGCAACTTGGCCGGTGTGAGGAGTCTCCTTCAGTGCGGTCTACCTTGTTGGAGGATGCTTCGCAGTTGCTGGTTGAGGTGGCCGAGTTGAGGGTGAGTTTTGGGGCTGAGGTGTCATTCGTAGCTGTGAGGGAGACTTCACAAAATGGCCTGATAGCTGCTGACCAACTGGCGGCTTCTACACCAAGTCCAACACAGACAGAAGATGAACTGGCTCAGCAAATAGACCGGCAGGGAGAGGCTTACGTGATGGCGTTCCTTGGAGGGAGGCAATTATGACATTGCGGAGTCTTTGTAATGAAGACACAACACTGGATGGATCTGTGGGGAATAAATGGGGTGATATTATAAACAATAATGGAGTGAATGTAATGGAAGGGGGGGAGCACGTGGTTGATAATGGGGAGCATGGGGATGATGATGGGGAATGGACAGGAGATAATGGGGGACAAGGATTGGGGGAGGGGGATGATGAGATAGATGATGGGGAGCAGGGGGTGGACGATAAGGAGCATGTATATGGTGTGGATGAATAAGAGCATGAGGTAGTTGATATGCAGCATGAGGTAGAGGAGGAGGGTCTTGATGGGGGATGAAGATCAGGGGGTTGGAGAGGGAGAAAGAGGGTCGATGGGAGAAAACAGGAAAGGGGGATGGGTGCAGAGGTGGAAGAGGTAAGGATTAACATAAATGTGGGGGGAGGAAGGGATGATTAGCTTTAATAGGAGGAGAATACGTAAGTTGGAGGATGAGGGGGACAATGGGAAAGATGAAGATGGTCTGATTGAGGAGGGAGGTGCTGAAAAGATACACTCTGAGCCAAATGCGGAGCAATCTGCTTGGTTGGAGATGTTGATGGTGGCTGGTGACGAGGGTTGGGAGACTGTCACTGAGGAGTGGTTGACATCATTGGTCAAGCCCCGTAGAGAAGACCGTCAGGAAGTGAATGGGGGAGCTCCACGTCATGCAGGTGGAGATGCTTCTGGTAGGGGTTGGGATCAAAGAGGGAGAGGTAGGGGTAAGAGAGGTCGAGGCCCACAGCGAGAAGAGCGACCCCGGGAAGGCAGACAGCGTTACGACCCCCAGGAGGCTTCAAGGATTCAAAAGATTTGTCGCCTCAACAAAGGAAAAGCTATAAGAGAAGTCCTGGGTAGTAAATCGCTGTTCTGTAGGGTTACCGCCATACAGATAGAAGTGTGTTTGGTTGAGGTCAACACGTTCTTGGCGAGACCCCTGATGAGATAAAACAGATGTTTGTAGACCTTGATGGTGAGGAAGGTGTGCAGGGACTGGTTGCTCCTCTCAGTCGGATGGAGGTGATGAAACGGCTGATGAGGATGCCAAACACAGCTCCTGGACTAGACAGAATCTCATATGGAGTACTAAAGAAATCTGACCCTGGATGCCATGTGTTGACGCATTTTTTAAATCTGTTCTACAGTTTAAAACAGGACCCCGGGATCATGGAAAGAGTCCAGTATGGTCATCATCCACAAGAAAGGGGATGTGGCTGAACCGGACAACTGTTGGCCTCTGTGTTTGGCTGGTTGTGTAGTTTAACTGTATACAGGGATCATTGCGGATAGGCTTGGTCGATGGGCTGCCGCTACATCCCGTATTTCTTGGGCCCAAAAAGGCTTTATGAAATACGAAGGGTGTTTAGAGCACAACTTCATTGTGCAATCATGTTTGGATGATGCACGACGTAGCGGCAAGCAGATATCTATCACCTGGCTTGATCTGGCGAATGCCTTCGGCTCCGTCCGGCATGAGTACATTGAGAGGATGTTAACCCTCCAGGGAGTACCAGATAAACTGGTGCAGGTGTGTATGGAAACCTATCAGGGAGCCTGCACCAGAATGAGGACAGCCAATGGATCCACTGACCCGATTCCGCTTGATGCTAGGGTTAAGCAGGGAGACACACTGAGCCCAATGATCGTCAACCTTGCAATTGAGCCTATTGTAAGAGCAGCTCACAATCGGATGGAACAACTCAGGTACCATCTTGGTGGTCACTCATTTTCGGTGGTGGCCTACACTGTGACCTTGTGCTGATATCCTCTGGATATGAAGAAATGTGTGAGCTCCTTGCTATGGTGGAGACACTTTGTGAGTGGGCTGGTCTCCACTTTAAGCCAGCAAAATGTGCCTCTCTTACAGTCGACTGCAGAGGTCGTAGGAGGGTACAAGACACTTGGTTCTCCATCAGGGGCGAGGATAAGATAAGAATGTCCTTATTCACAAAACATATACATAGTATACATGAATAGTTTCAATAAGTTGATCGTTCTTTACTCTAGCATTTACAATATTAAATTATTAATTGCCACAAATAGATGTTAAGGCAGCAAAATTGACAATACTGTCCTAATTATTTTAAATTAATACATATGGATGTCTATAAGACATTTCATTAATAACATTTATGGAATCATCAACCATGAATATGGAACAGTATTTACAGACTAAAGAAAGAATAAAAATATGTTTATTGAGAAAATTCCTCCAGTGAATAGAGTGACAGTTCTGTCAGGTAGGTTGATAGGATTTTCTTATAAATTTTAATGATTTTTGTTCAGATTTTATGTGGTCTTGTAATTTTTATACTACATCCAGGAGATTAAGGCTCTGAGGGAGGAAGAGGAATATCGGCACTTGGGTGTTCCCACTGGCTTCAAAATCGATCAGACGCCTGAGGCCGATATTCAGAACATGACCAGCGATGTCGAAAATATACGACAGTCACTGCTTGCTCCTTGGCAGAGGTTGGAGGCACTGAGGATGTTTATCATGCCTCGCCTAGACTTCATTCTGAGAGGCGGCCGGGTCAAGAAAACCCCACTCAAGAAACTCGATGATCAGGTTATTATTAACTATATTTTAGAGATAATGTATGACTATGTATGTTACTTTTTGTTCTTATCACAATTATGCATAACACAAACACAACACTACAGACGCAAGCATAACACAAAACATCTCATAAATGTCCACATTATAAACAGGAATATTTGAAGAATGCTCACTCACTAACAATATTTATTTGTACAATGAGAGTGAGGTAGACGGTCAGTGCTCCATGGAGTTAGGCCGCTATCTTATCTTTATCAGCTGTTCGATTATTGTGGTGTCAGAGGGGGGAGGGAGCCGACGGCAGTTTATAGTCCCTCAACCTAATAAGATCCTTTTTGGCTCTGTCTCAACTTTTATGACATTGTAATGTTTTATAAATGTACTTATTATCATTGTGTTTTTTGAAGATTATTGTAAATTTAAATAAGTGTATAAAAGTAGATAGTTTAGGCATTTCATTAATTAATGATTTTATGTATTTATAGTAATATAGGCCTAAATGTTCTGCTGCTGCTATATTTTTGTAAATGTATAATTTAATGTTTGCTCCAATCAGGCATAGCCTGGGAGGTTTCTCTTTAATTAATATGCTGAAACATTATTAAATTTTGTACATACATGTGCACATATTTGTTCTCTTGTATACAGAGGTGTAACTGTGATTTCAAGGTCAGTCTGGTATTGTGGGAATTTATGTAATGTGTAAGTTATGTAAAAAAAAGAGAAATAAAGATATTATTATTATTATATAGGTGAAGAGTGGCTAAGGAGTGCCTTTTTTTGCCGCAAAGAGCAAGTGCTGAACTCGTATACCTTGGTCCGGCAGAGAGTGGGGCTGGGCTCCTCCCTTTGGCGGACCAGGAGGACGTAGCGTCTATAGTGCAAGCTTTCAGACTGCTCACCTGTTCTGACATGGTTGTCTGAGAGGTGGCGAATGCTGTTTTGGGGACAGTCGTGCGGCGACAAATTGGACAACCTCCAACTCAGTCTGATGTGGCGGACTACCTATCTGGACGTCTAGATGGGGAGTTTGACCGCGATGGTGATGACATTCAGTATAGACCAATGCTCGCAATGCCTGCCGCAGACTGCAGAGGGTGGGAGCTCGCTGGAAGTGGAGTGAGCCTCTGGGCGAATTTCAAGTGGAACTTCCGGGGGCTCAGGAACAAGCAGCTCCAGTTTAAGTATCGGAATCAGCCCGTCATCTTCTCAACAGAAGGTTTAAGGGTGCAGTGACTGGACAGTATAGGAACCGGCAGCTGAAGAAGCCTGACCAGGGAAAGGTGGTCGACGTGTCCTCCCGAAGCGAGATATCATTTTATGTGCTCTGGTAGGTACAGGCAATTTGCCGTCTGGAGGTTTATCTTTAGAGCTCGAATTGGGACAGTGCCGTTGAGGGGATGCACTCGCTGGCAGGAGGGGGGTGACAGGAGGTGTGGTGATGTGGTGGAGACACTCCCACACTTCTTGAACCACTACTACAGAAGTGTGGGATATGAAGTGTGGGGATCAAAGCCAAGCATGTAGGCGTCGGCACAATGCCATCCAAGACCGTCTTGTGCATCGGCTGATCAGTCGGTGACGGTCAACCGGAAGGTCCCAGGATGCCACCAATTCGACCTTCGGCCGGACATTGTGGTGATGGACAAGAGGAGACAGCGTGTTTCAATTGTCGACGTAGCCATCCCTTTTGAAAATCGCTACGGTGTGCTGGCTGATGCGAGGAGGGGCAAGGAGGAGAAGTACTCTGGGGTTGCCGACGAGCTGAGGCGGAAGGGGTATGAGGTAACCCTGGATGCCTTCCTAGTTGGTGCCCTGGGGTCATGGGACCTCCGTAATGAATCCGTTCTCAGACGACTGACGATACCAGAGCGGTATGCCAGTCATGATACGGTTGATGATCTCGGAGACGATCAGATGGTCCCGAGACATCTATGTCAGCCACATCACTGGCCCCACCGACAATGGGAGTAGTGTCAACCCTCTTCATAGTTAGGACAATGCTCCCCTTATCAACCAGTATAAAAGGAAGGCATAAGAGAGTCCCATGTGTGGCATAGCAATAAACTGGGACTGGATAAATAATAGGACTACTGTTTTACTTTCTTTTAATGAACATAACGTGCACTATTTTAAAACTAAATGACCAGTATCTTATTAGAATTTTTAATTGTTGTTATTTAATTTATAGATTTTATATTATTGTCATTATTACTTGTTGATGATTTTATTACTATATTTTATTGGTTTAAGTAGCATGGCATGCCACACATGATTACATTTTATTATATTTTGTATGTTATTATATTATTAAGTTTAAGATTTCATTGTTATTAGTTTTATTTATAAGTATTGAGGTGGTGAAAGTGCTTGGTGTTGGTTTTTTATTAGTATACAATATTGGGAAAAAAAGAACAGTTAACAGGTTGGACAATTATGAATTCAATGTTACATTATATAATTTTAAATTTAAAGACAATAATTGAAAACCACGTGTTTGAAATATATATGAAACAAACTAATGTAAAGGCCATTTCATGTAATATGTATTTATTTAATAAAATGTTGTCAATCATTAAATGAGCGTGTTGTGGATAGTGCAACGTAAATCTGTTCGTAGTTAAACACAGGTTCTGGTAGGTACAGTTCTACATGGTCTAAGTCTGTCGCTGAGTCACGAATCTTAGTTCTCCCACATCCTCAAGTTGGCATAAAAATATGCCATCCCCTTTCCCCACAGGGCCAAATTAAAATATAGCTCATAAGTCAAAGTGCATACTGTCAAAATCAATTTTTTTGAAGGCCTTCATCCTTTGTAAATATACACTCTTATACTTCGATTAGAAGGCAGGGGGCTAGCTCCATCAACAGTTTGAAACACAGCAGCAACCTCTGACATGGCGTTGGTCCTGGTGAGGTTCATGGTAAAATCTCATAACCATTTCACCGTAAGGACGATTTTCTTTTAAAGCTTCTAGTTTTTCTTCTTCAATATTTTGGTGCATTGTGTAATACAATTTTTTTTTTACGTATTACATACAATATCAGATATTAATTTAAGTACATCCTCACTTCAATTTGAATTTGAATTATGTGCCATCCTTATTTGCCATCCTCCTCAAAATAAAAAATGTACAGATGTCCATATGAACGGTCGTTTTTATTGGTTGCATATAGTGGTGAAATCAAATGATGAACATTTCCTAAAATTTTGAAACAATACGGACCATGGCTAGGTGGAAATGCAATATTGGCACCAAAACATGTGGAATTATTATAAAGAAGGTATGTGCGCTATTACTACAACATAAACTAAACATAACACTTGTATTTTTCTCAATCAAAATAAAGTGCAAAGCAATGTTGACATTTATTACACATATCCACAGTGTTAAATAAAATAAGCTCCTTTTTAATCATGGTTTGAAATGGCACAGCAGTAGCCAATAATGAAACCCCTTTCTTATGATTCAATGTACATTACTTTGTCTGTTTTTTAACAGTGTAATCTGTCTTTTATTGGGAACCTGTTTTCTTTTCGTTACTGAGGGACATTTATTAATATTAGAATAAAAAGACAAAACATCACAGTGTTCTCCATCTAAGTTTCCTGTGAAACGCAGGTTGACGATTATAAACCCAAGTCCAAAGTCTAGAAGGTTATTTTCTGTCATATATTATGGACTATGAATGTATAGTCTAAAAAAGATTACTCAAAGAAATAAGTTTATTATGTCCAGCGTATTAATGATTCCTTTATAGCAAATCAATATTTTCTTCTTTGGACGTATCTGGTTTGCAGTAGTTCATATCACCTATTATGAAACCTTATGGAATTCCCAATTTTGCTATAATATATGTAATTTACAGCTTTGCATCAATATGTAAACTTTGCGTGCTGTGTAGGCAATAAGACACAGTTTTAAATAAACAGTTTCCGTCACTATTGCTTATCACTACGTTTGATATCAATGTAAAAACAGAAAACAAATTAAATATAAAATAAATTACAATAAATCCTCTTCCCATTTTGACAGCTAACCTATTTCAAGATAACAAATTAAACTTATTTAGTCAATTATTTATTTTTGTTCCTACTTTTTTAAATTGAATGCTTAAAAACATTTTATTTATAAACTCTTATGACGTCAACGGAATAAACTAAACCCTGAACAAACAAAATATCACAATTAATTATTTTTAATTGTTTAAATAATCAGGTGTTTGGAAAACACCCTTGACATTGACAACCAACATAAATATCAGACAGTCAAAGATGGTCTACGTCGGTTGGAATTTTAACTTACTATTTAGGTTTCAAATAAAAAAAAAAACAACTATTTCACGTCTGAAATACGTAATTTTAAAAACGTCTTAAAATGATTCTGTCGTGTGCTGGACTTCTTAAATATTAAAATTAATATTGCTAAAAACTGAGTTTAAGTTTAAAATATGGCTTCAACATTCTATGCTATGGAAAATTACCTTCAATTCAAAAAAAGGATCATTGAAATCCGTTCAGGGGCTGCATAGAAACTCAGTGAACAAACACACTATAAATTATTTTAAATATATAGAGGGTTAGTAGCAACACTGTAACGTGCTCAGACTAATCAAAATTTTTTTTTCATTTTACTATGAACCCCTATCTGATACCCAAAAACACTATGATGACAATTTTACAAATAAATTTATTTTATAGAGCAAGTACTTTCCTAAATTGTAACAGAGGCATTTTTTCAAACATTCATCCTGCGGTAAAAAAATTATTTTTAAATTTCTATATATAACTTATAATAAAGCATACCAAAATACCTAATTTAAATGTAACTAATAATATTTATATGTAAATAAATCTATTTTGTTATTTTTAGCTTTGAAGTTGAAGCACCCTTACTGGCTAAATGTAACCAAACATATTGTTTGGCTTTTGTTAGCAGTTTCCCTCCAAACTAATTGAGGTTATGTTCCAGAAGAATTATGTTTTCTCCATAAGTGTAGAAATTTTCATTTTGATTTAGTTCTTTTTTACTAGTTTTTTTAAACTAACACAAAAATCAATTTTTCATGTCACGTCCGTAACAGAAAACTACTAAAAGTTTAAGTATCAGTTGTACTAGTAGGTTAATCATAATGAAATTTTATAGAAGTTAGGAATGAACCTTTCTGAATTATAAGGTAGTCTTTATGTAAGTGAATAACAATATTTTCAACATAATATGTTAAGGACGTGACATCTTTTACTGTAATGGAAAAGACACAGTGTTAACAGCTTGTGTGTTCTTTACAAACTGTATAGATGAAGTATATTTACGTACCTAGGTAGGATTTCAGTAACCTTGACTTACATATAGCTTAAACTTTGGTGGGGTTATTTTAAAACTTTTTTATTTATTTCGGAAAATGTTGTTTACAATCTGAACATGAAGTTTGTTTATGTACCTAAACTTAGGTGTGATTTCAGTAGCCTAGGCCTAACTTACATATAGGCTACAGTGAAACCAGATTTACCAAAATGGAGTTGGGTGAGCGGTTTTGGATACACAATTTTTTGGGTAATTATGCACTTTCTTGCCACCTTTGAAAATACGATTCTGGTTGAAAAAGTGGTGAAATATGAGTTTATATCGCTTGAGTAGTTTGATTTAATCTGCGGAACTCGTTTTTTCTAGAAAAATCGAAAAACTAGTTTTTTATCTGATAGTGAAAAAACCAACTTTTTTAAAAATTGTTATTTTTGTCAACTTTTTTTCATTTCTCATGTTTTTTATGCTGAATACAAATATATAACTGGTTTTGTAGTAAAATTATTTTTTTCAGCTCGAAAAATGCATTTTTTACTGACATAACCTAACTTATCCTAACTGTCTTATTTTATCAACAAAAATTCGTAATTTGCATTAAATTCGAGTGTTTGGCCTCCGTGACGGCCTACCGGCCATCACTCCGGCGGGAAATTGGGTGAATTCGGTTTTTGTGATTAATAGTTGTTGTATATTATGATTGCGTAATGGCCACTAACCGCGATAGTAGTTTTCTGTTATATCTCGATAAATATTTGTAATAGACCAAAATAGTTTTCAAATTTGTATTCAGTGCAAAAAACACATCAAAATTAAAAAAGATGATTAAAATACCATTTAAATTAACGGAAATATGACAAAAATACTAAGTTGTGATATTGGTTTTTTTCAAATTGTTCGGTAAAATATGTTATTTCCACGGAATAAAAAGCATATTTCGTGAAAATACAGCTAATTCTTGACCCATTTCAAGCAAAATGTTCCAAATTTGTTTGGTGGCAAGAAACTGCATAATTACCATTTTTTTGATTAACCTATCCTAAAATAAAAATAGCCTACTAAAACGGTTGACGAAAATTAATTTGCAAACAATGTCTTTAAGCTATACAGTGTTTTATTTATTAAACAACATATGATTTTTTTAGTAATATAAACACGATTTTTTTTGGCATGAGTATTATTTTTAGATACAACAGTTTTATAAAAAAAACAAAACAAAAAATATTAATTTCTATCAAGAAATAGGCCTAATTAAGTTAGGCCTATGTAGGTTTTTCGAAACAGCTGCAAAACTGTATCGGCCTGGGCTTTCATGTATGCATACTAGGCAAAACTTCTGGCACTCAAAGGGTTAGTGTAAAGTTAAGGTTCAAAATCAGTTATCAATAATTTCCAGCATAATTTAGTGTATCCCATTTTTGAATAGGTAGACTGTAAGGAACAGAAATTGAAAAAGACTTGGCAAGACATAGCCTTAGCTCTTTAGCTAGAAAAGTTTTCGATAACATCTTACATGCTAGCTACAAATTGTAATAATTAAAGTACAATTAAGTAGGGCATGGATGATAAACTATTAGGCCTAGCAGACATTAAAATATTTATAGCACAGCTTAAGTTACTAAAAATGATTCATACCAATCTGTACTGGACTTGTCATCAACCACGTCTTTCCAAGCTGACACTAATGAATCCCTATATTTTTCTAAATTTATAGCCATTATTGAAACATATACTATCTGACAACTAAAGACTAATCATATCAAGCAAAGCAAGTAAGCATCAATTCAACTAGTAAGCTTGGCTTGCCGCAACGACAGTTCGTTGTTCGACTTCGTTTGATAGTTAACCACAAAAATAATTAAAAGAACACTGAGACTATAATGCCTACTAAACGATACAAAAAAATGTAAATGTTTATGGTTAATTTCGGTCTACTTTAATCCTAACCGGGTTTTATAACCGCACCAGCTAGTTGCTTTTTCAATAAATTTATTTGGGTTACTCAGTTTTACAAATCATTTACATTTCATTTAGGTTTACAAAACAAATTATTCATATTCTCCACTCCAGTCTCCCCTCTCCCCAGTCCACACAGTCCAGTACCAACACTCTCCAGCTGAGCTGGAATGGAACGCTGGGAGGGACTTGGTTAGGTAGGTTGTTTTCAATTGATACAGTTGATTGGAAAATACTTCAATTGTATCATAGACCTTCTATTATACCATTGTATAATAGAATAGGTATAATAGAAGGTCTATGAATGTATAGTATAAATAACTATATAGTATAGAATAAATAAGTTTTATTTTATAAATATAGAAGATTGAGACAAGTATGCAATTTCATAGTTGATAAAACCGTTAAATAAATGCCTTTAATTTCAAAAGTAATTGTTATAAAATATAAGATTTACAATTAAAATTGTACCGGTAGTTACAAACCTTTTAACTTAACTGATGTAAATCGAAATATATATTGAAACGTTTGAGATTTAAAAGTAACTAATAAGCGAACATAATCTATATTTATAAAAGAGGATGTTTGTATATATATATATATATATATATATATATATATATATATATATATATATATATATATATATATATATATATATATATATATATATACGCGTATATATATATATATATTTATAAAAGAGGATGTTTGTATGTATGTATATATATGTTTGAAGTTTATGCGCTGCCAAACCATCCAACCGATTGCCATGAAACTTTAGGATGTTGTCCTGTATACTCCCGAGATGATTTCTGTGAAGTTTGATGCAGATCCGTCCACAGGGTCCCGCCCCACGGGCTCCTAAAGATCCCATGTTATTCTTATGGAGCTATTTAATTGATTTATTCATTTTATTAACAGCTGTTAAATAAAAACAAATTGAGTAAAATTGTGTTAGGCTAAACTTTTAAAATTAAAAATAATTGAGTACAGTATTAAATCATATATAACATCAGCTGTTCTAAACTGGATATAAATTGGACACAGTATAAACTGAAAGCATGCTGTACATTTCGATTATATAATCAAATTCAATATTATGACCGGCGAAGCGGGCGGGTTCAGCTAGTATATATATAAAAGAGGATGTTTGTATATTTGAAGTTTATACGTTGCCAAACCATCCAACTGATCGCCATGAAACTTTAGGATGTTGTCCTGTATACTCCCGAGATGGTTTCTGTAAAGTTTGATGCAGATTCGTCCACAGGGTCCCGCCCCATGGGCTCCTAAAGATCCCATGTTATTCAAATGGAGAATCTGAATTGTTTACAAAAAACATATGACTGTGTGATTTAATGTAGTTTCACATGCCATAAGCAAATTGAAGTTCTCACAACAACAGTACTGTATATGTTTTGATTTATTGTAGTTCTACATTTCACCTTGAGAGTGTTTATGTGATCTACTTTTACTACACACTACTTTTACTTGATCAGGTGATCTGTATTTGGTGTTAACCTTTTTTCCTCGGTAATTAAAACATGTGGTGAAACGTGAAAATAAAAAATAAATAATTAATTATTTGTTTTGCAGTTTACTTTTTATGAAAATGAAAGGCGAGACAACGTCCACCGGGTTCAGCTAGTATTTAATACAAAGATAAAATTTATGTTATTTACACAATATCCATAATTAGTTAAGTCTGGTAAGTGGTCGGTAGCTTATTTGGTTAAATCCCAGCTTCATAAGCTAAAGGTTTCAGTTCAATCCCATCAGAGTCGTAACACATTTTGAAGGGATCAGCTGATAACCACCGGCTGTTCATTTGTCATTGGGCTATTAATTAATGACAATTCGTAAGGAATATTCGGTTTTAGTTTGTAACAATGACTACATTCAGTACATTCGCTCATCTACACTCATCACACTCATTCGAAATCCACATTTGCCCATATATTGACGATCGGCGTTTTAAAAATAAATAAATAAATAAAAATAAATTAGTTTTCAAACAATGATTTCATTGATGAAGCTGTTGACCCTTGAGCCAACCTAAATGTATTACATGAGCGAGTCATCAACTCCAGCCTTCATTCAGTGGCTCTTGATAAAGTACTTTCTTGGCCATAATTACCATGGTATTGCTCCTTGTGAATTACATTGCCATAAAAGGAATGTAAAGACTGCTAAACCTTTTCTGAAGCCTACGCTACTTCAATTCGAAATCTAATATTTTGTTGTAACAAGTAAGAATACAGAAAGAGAATAACATTTTAAAAAAATGACGTTGCGTTAATGGATGCGCTTGTCTGTCCTAAGTGACTGCTACACAACGCTAGGAAATTCATCGACAAAACAGTGCGCACGTTGTCTGACAGCCTAGAGAAACTAACTGCCCTTATTGGTCGGCTCTTTGAACTGGAGTGAAATATTTTCACAAAGGTCGCCGTTGTTAATGAACTAATCAAATAATAGGCAGTCGAACCAACGCACGATCACATTTACAAACAGCAAAATGAGCCGTCTAGCGTGTCCGTATCCATTACTAGGGATGTGCTAAATAAGCTTAAGCAGCTTATTAAAGTAAGCAGCTCAGCTACTAAACAGTTGAGTTTATCCTTCATTGAGACAAACCAGCTGTTATCTACTTCCCAATTTGGGTTTACCAAGAGTAAGTCAACTGCAGATGCCATTTATCACTTTGTTTCCTCTATTGTAAAATCTCTGGACCAAGGGAATCCTTGCGTAGGAATCTCCTTTGACTTGCGATACATTAACGGTTTTTTAGTAATAACAGTGTAAATTGGTGTACAGTAAAACTAGTTAACATAACGATACTTTTATTGTTCCAAATAGAACAAAAATTACTCAAACTTATGATAACATTTACTAATTCATATGTAATTAAACGAGGAAAACAATGGTGTGATTTGATTTTACTTAGGCTTCTTAGTATCCTAGTAAACAACCTTCAAATTCGGGTAAACGTTATTTCTGGGCCGACAGTAAGAGAGAAGTTTCACAGTGTTTTGAAACTATTCAAAATATGTATAACATTTTGGATCAACAATTTGGCAATGAGAAATGTCAAGGACCAATGCGAATCATTCAAACATTACGTTGAAAACTGTAAACTCCACTCGTTGATACTCATTGACACGACGCAGTTTATGCTCTCAAAGAATGATTTTGCGATGTTTTGGAGACTCTGTAAAATATCATTTTGACAAATCAAAAGCCAAAACACAAAAACGAAGCTATTGGACTTAAGAAGGCATTAGACACTTTTAAATTTGTTTTACTACTTGTGATACAATGTCACACTTTGAAACATGTCATTGTTGCCTCGAAATCACTCTAGACCGAATCACTTGACATAGGTAAGATCTTTTAGGTGATGCAGTCTTAAATGTAGCTTAGCTCCGATGGTCGTTTGAAAAGTTGATTGAATAAGCGACCGCTGTATGTGTTACTGCCTCATTTTTCACAAAAACTGTTGAGAAAGATAAAAAGCACTGCGATGAACTGTCAGAGGATCAACGCCTCAATGGCTCGAAGGAAAAGTTTGAGGTGTCGGTATTTTTTCCGATTGTTGACACTCAATTTTTCCAGATTGATTCGAGGTTTGGAGGGATAAAGTCAGTAATAGACACGTACAGAGTGATGCAGCCAACTTTTGTGGCATCATGCTTCGAAGCCGAACTATAAAATGAAGCAACCAAGTTCAAGTAAATTTTCGTAAACGATGTTTCACCTCTGTTCTGCTCTCAGATTGTGAAAGTGATAAGTGCCTTCCAATCCAAAGTAGCGAAAATAACACAGATAAGGGGAGCTTGCCAATATGTTCTTGATCGAATACAACACACTGGCAAGGACCTACCCTGATGCGTATACTGTCTTTGTTATGTACCGCACACTTTCTGTAACGGTTGTTAAGGATACGAGATCCTTCTCCAAGGATCATGTGATAAAAAAATCTTGCGATTTTATATCACATGAAAATTCAACATACATCAATGAGCAATAACTATGAGTTACCGGACACGGTATCCTTCCACCCCCGTATTAAGGAACTTATTAGCTATGAATGACAGGTAGACATGTTACAGTTAAATGCTGATGAATCACTCACAGCTACTAGAAATGTGATAAGTACATCCTGAAAATCATCAATATAATGGGCGGTTCTCATTTTCAAGGTACATTCAGCTTGTTACATGTGAAATTTACATAATTGTAAATAAGTTATTTTTTTTAATTTGACAACCTTTTTAGAGCTGTAACATTTTAAAACCTGCCATTTTTAAGGGTGATGGAAAATGATTTACATTTAGAATAGAAACATGATTGATTAACTGTTCAATACTTCCACAGTAATAAACCTTTCGTGCACCGCACTGTTTAAATGGTTCCAGGCGCACGATTCGTCAACGCCGCAATGTTCAGTTGAAACTGGGTTTGAAGTGCTGGGCCGCGGGACTTACTCTGACCGCACATAAATGTCTGTTGAATTACCATGTGATATAAAATCGCATGATTTTTCATCGCACAAATCGTTTTATAATCTTACTTTTTTTCAATGCGGTATTTTTTAAACGTATTTGAAGTTTGTATGAACAGCCATTTTTAAGATTGCAAGGGTTTACAAAAATTACAACAACAATTTTTATAAAAGAGTAAAAATTCTAGCATTCGGACAGACTACATAAAACAACATTCTTTACCTGTGGTTCAAGTTTCACTTACTTATATTTAGTAGTTTTAAAATGTTATGAAGTTGAGCTTTACTCCAAAAGTGCTAAAATGTTGTTTATATATTTATTTTATGTATTCTACCCACTATAAAAAATTCTCAAGTCTTCAAAAAATATGTAAGTTATATTACATTACGTAGAATTAAATTAGCTAAATTTTAGTGTACAACACAACGAAATCGGATGCGTATTTATTTTGTAGCAGAGGTTCAAACTCGAGTGCGTTGCTTTTTGAATCCGACTGTAGGTTTGTATCGTACCCCAGATGCCCATTTTAAAATATTTATGGTCACATATCATATTTAGCATATTACAACATCTAAGATTTCTATTGTTTAGTATTCATTGGTGATATTAGAAGCTATTTACTAAAAGAAAGTATAGTATAAACTTAAAGAAGAAAATTGTCAGTCCCTAATGTGTTTTAATTAAAACTTCTTAATCAAAAGATTAAAACTTCTAGATACTAAAATATATCATTTATTCATTACATGTTACAGAAAATCTGAATTTATTATTGTAATTTCATAATGTGATATTACTACAAAATTATTATCTTTATCAGTACGTTAATGTGTTGATGTAAATGTTCCATTGTAAATTCCAAAGATATCGCCATTCATAGGTGGGCGAAAGGTCCTTTGGTAGGTTAGGATTTCTTATAATACTGTTGTACACCAATTCTACTCATACAAATACAATACTCACTAAACTATAAATCACCAAATTAAATTAATCGCTAATCTTGTTGTTTCAATCTCAATTAGAAATTTGACATTAATGTTATATTGAAAGATCTGTCTGCACTGTGAGTTATTAATTGTTTTGTTAAAAACATAAAAAGACAGACACTAAACAGAGATGAAGCCTCAAAATGTATCCTTCATTTTTCGCTCTAAATTAGACGTAAAACTAGAAAATAAGCAGCCAGGGCACGTTTTTGTAACGCCCTGTTTGTACCCAACATAAGTTGTTTAACTCGGGTAGTTTAAGTTATTTATTACATTCGTGCACTAGTAAAATATTTTTATAATTAATCTAGTTAAGCATACAGTTATATAGCCACATATATGTGCATGTAGGTCTACTTTTTTGCAGTATGTGGGCCTACATAACTTTTGTGACGGTAAAGCAAAATCCTGTATCATCCCTCATCCCTTCTAATCCCACAAATTGGCATAATCTATCGTTAACAATACAAAAATACAGCGGATATACTTATCTCGCGTCTATCCCATTCCAAGTTATTCTAGGATTGCTGAACCTCTCTGATTAGGTTAAAAGAGGCCGATTTTTTATTAAGCTTGGAAATGAAATGGAAAAGCGATTCATTTTTATTTCTGAAGTGATGTTAGGACTACAAAATCGTTTTATGAACAGAAGGCACAAATATATACTAAAATATAAATAAAATGAACATTGAACTTAAACCCATAATACTAAGAAAAATACATACACAAATATGTAAGAATAATCACAAGGTCAAACACTCACAATGTGCCCAAATATGAACTCCCCACCACCAGTAACACAGACAATCACACCGCAGCATCAGGTCCTTGACATTCACACCACAGGTAGCAGTGCACACACTTCCCAACCACGAACTCTACCATAGCAGACCCAACCAACTACCGCAGCATGTGCACACACTACCCAACCACGAACTCTCCAAACTCTATAAACACCCACAGTAACTCCGCAGCACTAGGTCTTTGACCTTCACCCCACAGGTTGATGTGCACACACTTCAGAACCACGAACTCGCTACCACTAGAAACGCCCACAGTAACTCCGCAGCATCAGGTCCTTGACCTTCACCCCACAGGTAGCATTACAAACACTTCCCAACCACGAACTCTACCCTAGCAGACCCAACCGACTACCTTAGAACGCACACACACTTCCCAACCACGAACTACCCACCTCTACAAACAACCACAGTAACTCCGCAGCATCAAGTCTTTGACCTTAACCCCAAAGGTCGCTGTGCACACAGTTCCCAACCACAAACCCTACCCTAGCAGACCCAACCAACTACCACAGCACGCGCACACTTCCCAACCACGAACTCCCCACCTCTAGAAACACCCAGTAACTCCGCCGCATCAGGTCCTTACCTTCACCCCAAAGGTAGCAGTGCACACACTTCCCAACCATGAACTCTAGCCTAGCAGACCCAACCAAGTACCATAGCACGCGAACACACTTCCCAACCACGAACTTCCCATCTATATAAACACCCACAGTCACTCCTCAGCATCAGGTCCTTGACCTTCACCCGACAGGTAGCAGTTCAAACACTTCCCAATCACAAACTCTACCGTAGCAGACCCAACCAACTACCGCAGCACGCGCACACTTCCCAACCACGAACTACCCATCTCTAGAAACACCCATAATCACTCCGCAGCATCAAGGCCTTTACCTTCAACCCACAGGTAGCAGTGCACACACTTCCCAACCATGAACTCTACCGTAGCAGACCCAACCAACTACCACAGCACGCGCACACTTCCCAACCACGCACTCCCCACCTCTAGAAACACCCAGTAACTCCGCCGCATCAGGTCCTTACCTTCACCCCAAAGGTAGCAGTGCACACACTTCCCAACCATGAACTCTAGCCTAGCAGACCCAACCAAGTACCATAGCACGCGAACACACTTCCCAACCACAAACTTCCCATCTCTATAAACACCCACAGTCACTCCTCAGCATCAGGTCCTTGACCTTCACCCCACAGGTAGCAGTTCAAACACTTCCCAACCACGAACTCTACCGTAGCAGACCCAACCAACTACGGCAGCATGCGCACACTTCCCAACCACGAACTCCCCACCTCTAGAAACACCCACAGTCACTCCGCAGCATCAGGTCCTTGACCTTCACCCCACAGGTAGCAGTGCACACTACACCCAACTACGAACTCCCCACATTTATAAACACCCACAGTCACTCCGCAGCATCAGGTCCTTGACCATCACCCCACTGGTAGCAGTGCACACACTTCCCAACCACGAACTCTACCGTAGCAGACCCAACCAAGTACCATAGCACGCGATCGCACTTCTCAACCACGAACTTCCCATCTTTAGAAACACACACAGTCACTCCTCAGCATCTGGTCCTTGACCTTCACCCACAGGTAGCAGTTCAAACACTTCCCAATCACAAACTCTACCGTAGCAGACCCAACCAACTACCGCAGCACGCGCACTCACTTCCCAACCACGAACTACCCACCTTTAAAAACACCCACAATCTCTCCGCAGCATCAGGTCCTTGACCTTCACCCCACAAGTAGCAGTGCAGACACTACCCATCTACGAACTCCCCACATTTAGAAACACCCACAGTCACTCCGCAGCTTAAGGTCCTTGACCTTCACCCCACTGGTAGCAGTGCACACACTTCCCAACCATGAACTCTACCTTTGCAGACCCAACCAATTGCCGCAGCACGCGCACACACTTCCCATCCACGAACTACCCATCTCTAGAAATACCCATAATCACTCCGCAGCATCAAGGCCTTTACCTTCAACCCACAGGTAGCAGTGCACACACTTCCCAACCACGAACTCTACCGTAGCAGACCCAACCAACTACCACAGCACGCGCACACTTCCCAACCACGCACTCCCCACCTCTAGAAACACCCAGTAACTCCGCAGCATCAGGTCCTTGACCTTCACTCCACAGGTCGCTGTGCCTTGCCAACCACGAACTCCCCACCTCTAGAAACACCCACAGTAACTCCGCAGCATCAGGTCCTTGACCTTTACACCACGGGTAGCAGTGCACACAATTCCCAACTACGAACTCCCCACCTCTAGAAACACCCACAGTCACTCCCCAGCATCAGGTCATTGAACATCACCCCACAGGTAGCAGTGCACACACTTCCCAACCACGAACTTCCCACCTCTAGAAACACCCACAGTCGCTCCGTAGCATCTGGTCCTTGACCTTCACCTCAAAGGTAGCACACCAATAAATGGATTTGATGTCACTCGGCACATCGTCCCGACAGTCGACAGTAAGGTCATCTACTGCGTGTAGACTATGTCTTGTACTAACATAGCTGAAACCTAATAAGCTGAAATTTACAGAAAATGTCTTATTAGCTGTTACAAAAACAAAAAACCCACCTGTTTATATTTTGGTTGATTTTATTGAAGTATCATTTGAATAGGGATAGGCCTAGCCTCTAATTTGTTTCTTCTATCGAAGCATCAGTTCGGCTTACTCAATGACATTTTTACGATAAACTAAAATTATTTGCGAAACTTTACTCGCTTCGCTCGTTGTATTCTTCGCCCCCAAATCCCAAGGGCTTGACAGAATTATGACTTAAAATGATCACGGGCTATCAAAATAGTTTAATGACTAACCAAGTTGATAATCGGTGGCCCTTTTTACAGATCACTAGTAGCTAGCCAAGATGATGTACGGGACACCAAATACGGATATTAACACTCAAATTGATCAAAGGTGGCCATCTAAGATAATCAAGGGCTATAAAAGTAGGTCAGTGGCTACCCAAATGATCATCGGTATCTATCCAATTTGATCGCGGTTAACTTCCCAATTTGATAACGAACGGCTACACAAGTTGATCACGGGTGAGGGTTTAGTTTATCGGTGAGGGTGCACATTGATCACGGTTGGCTACATAAGTTAGGTCAGTAGTTAACCAAGTTAATTATGGTTGACTTTCCAATTAAGTCACTGGTTACTTAAGTTGATCTCAACTATCAATTGTTTACATAAATTGGTCACGAGCTGACTATAGTTATGTTTTTGGCTATTTTTTTATAATTTGGTTCTTTCTTAGCCGGTGTTCCTAGAAGACACTATCCTGCACATGTTATTTCTATAAATGCATAAACTTGTTATGTATGATAGAGCTACAGAATTGACAGGAAGTCCCTGAAACGTCAAATGAGGCAAATGTAATGCAGTCTCGTCACGCAACTGCAATTGCACCCAACGTGAATACAGACACAGATAATGTAAGGCTGTGTGTATCAACAGAGTGGGTCCGCTTCAAACAGTCATACAAAAATAGTAACTAAATTTAACATAAATTAAATAAATTCTGTTCACAGTCTCTTTTATGTTCCCGGACACTGAGTATGATTAAATAAATACATAACAATATAAATTGATCGTAAAATGAACTATTTTTAATATTATTATTATTACTATCAAGAGAAAATACATAGGGAAACAGAACACTAAAATTCAAGAGATCTTACAGTCGTGTACATCAAGACATCAACTTTGAAATAAAAAGTTAATCTTCGCACGAGTCAAGGTCAGACATGACTACACACTCATCAAGAGAGAGATAGAGGTCTTCTACGCATCGCACTCACTGGCACCTTCCAACAAAACACAACAGGAGAATGCACAGCACGAAGAGCGAAAAATCATCAGACAAATTTTTTGCAGGGCTACGCAAATCAGGATTTATGGATTCAGACTACAGAAAACCCGAATCTACATAAATTAAAATAAACATCGCAAAATGACACAAGGAAAAGGTGAGTAATATTTACTTTTGAAAACCAGATTACAGACTGACAAAACAATTAATATTAGTAGCTACAGAAAGTTTTTAAGGAATAAAATGGACACACAAAAACACAAATGCTTCAAAGGAATTGAACTGACCACAAATACGAGTCAGATATGAATTTAGAAAAACAATAATTAATTGGTAAGTTTTACCAGGGAATACACAAAAAAGGTGCAACCCAAAGGGACAGAAGAGAGACGAAATACACAAGCGAAAAACGAAGGCAACATGGATATTATGGAATGAAACGTGATAGTCCTAAATGTCTTGTACATGTATAATGTACTATTAAGATTCACCCATAGATATTTAGATGCCGATCGTAGAGATCGTTGATCGAATCTAAATAATGAACAATGAATAACAATAAGAATGTGTCAAAGATTACATCTTAATTTTGAAATTAATAGTAGGCATCTAAAAAACTATAAATTGCAGGGTTTTTTTTAAAAATAACACTGCTGGCTGTATTAGTTAGAATATATATTTTACTAACACTTAAGGCTATTTAGAATTATTATTGGATTATTCTTATTCCGTTGTGCGTATTTTAAGGCGAATATAAATAATGATATGAGTGTAGGGTAAGGGTAGTCTGGTTACTAACCGAGTTTAAATGTTCCTCAGAAAGGGCAATTTATTAATAGCCCAACAACCGGGGAAATTAAGGGACCTACAGCTTTACGAGAAATCCGAACCATCTAGTGTTGGTCTGATTTTCAGCTAACTGACTAGGGTGACACTCAGTTATATTCCCTACAGGATATCCGAACCTTTACTACCGTCCAATATGGACACCCCAGACTAGTCAATCGGACACGGTGTCCACGTCGATGGCAACCATCGAGCGGACGCCGTGTCAGTATTAAGAGGACCGATCATGGAACCTATTCATTTAATTGCAAGATAACGCATTCGTCTCCTGTTGCGCATTGAAATTAATATTTTTATTAGGAACCTCTTGACAGTCATTTGCGTTAGAATCCCTATGTATTAACAATATACGTATATCCTTTTCTTTGTCATATATATATGTATATAGTTTAGTTTTAAGACGCTAATATTTATGTATACAGTATATACGGTTTACTAAGGCACTTGGCCATGCGCAGTAGACTTATTGGAGTGGGGGGAGCCGCCGAGCCAGTGTGTGCCATATGGTAAATAAAAATAGAAAATAAAATCATCTGAAATTGAAATTGTTGTTTATAACCTGACTTAACCTTCTTATTGTTAATAGATACGGTAAGTAATAAATAATTGTGTCAATCATTACTATTATTAAATGAATGGCTCGTTTCACTTTTTATATTTGTTTATAGATATATTGATTATATCATAATTTGATTTATTGATTTTAAAGCAAAAAATGTGCCTAATTCCAGAGCAGACTTTGCAAAGACGGAACCATATGTTGTTTTTATTTTAGTAATAAGAGGTTTTAATTTGAATTAAAAATGTAAACAACCTTTCTGATTGGTTGTTATAATAAATGTAAACAAACAACAAAGGAGGCGAAAATAATGCAGCTCGACCAGCAACACGATAACTAAGAGATCAGTCCCATGTTGAAGAGGTATGTTGTATAACAGTGGTGGGACTGGAACTGCCCTCCCCTCCACTCCTAGTATTATTCCCCTCACGCGCAGGCCAAGTGCGAGTTATAACTCTTTTAAATGTAAACAGATTGACTATGTTGACAACAATTCTAGAAAAAATACTCAAAGAACAAGAAATACTCTGTTAAGGAAACATTTATTGTCATATTAATTGTAACAATGTTCAAGAAATAAATAATTCTATTTTAATAATAGTATAAATAATGTATTACCATAATTATTTGTTAATAACAACATGAATTAATTATCGATAACCATTTCTGCTTTCTAAGAAGCTTGATATTCGGATGTTATCTTTACAAATGGACTATCTGGTATGCCACTGATTATACGTCTGCTACAAAACTGGTTGAAACCACGCTCTGTCCTTGGGCATTTACTGCCCCCAAGGCCACTCTGACATCAACCATGTACTGTGTGACCATCTCCACCGTTCTGAATAGTATATGGGATGGCTACACTCAGATTATACTGTGGTGGAAAGTGTAAAATAGCAGAATGGTTAACATTTAAGATCTGGTACATTATATATTGGACTAGCCGACCCCTGCTTCCCCCCTGCCTCGTACAGGGTACTTCTCTACGCTTGCTTACCCTTCCCTCCGTGGTTCTCTGTAAGCCTTCACATAAATATAAAGGCTCAGACTGTTGCCTTTATCCTGGACTTCTAAGTTTTATAGTCTATAAAACACTATAAATCTACTTTAGGGCTATACGAAGTACTTCAATCATATCATAGATAGTAGAAATGATCTTAAATATTTCACTATATTAAACCAAATTAGCCAAGCATTTGTGTCATGTTTATGGTTTTTGTATCAACTATTTGAAAAAATTAATTAATTAAATAAATGCTAAAGTTGAGGAAATGTTTGTATCCCATAGGAATGGTATTTTGAGAAACCCTTTCTTAGTGGGTCTCAATGATACAAAAACTAACTTCCCTCAACATTTCATCAAAATCTGTTGAGTGGTCTCGGAGATTTCGAGATGTAGATTTTCGGTGAGTTAATCGCTCTTGGAGTGAGAAACCGTTGATACAAGCACTAGAGTAGTGGGTAATTATTAAATGAAAGCAATAACTCTGTATGGAGGTTTCTAAATGAAGAATGTATAAACCCGTTTTCGTTTTATCTGCAAAGGGCCTTATAAAAAGGTGCGCTTGAACCTCTAGGCTATCTACGTCAGGTAGATTGTTTCCGAACATCACTTGTAACTGAAACTGTTCAGCAGTGGAGTCGTTCCAATTACTGTTGTAATAGAACAACGTATTTTCAATTTTTGTGCGAATCATACGGAAATAAAATTGTTATTCGTGTTATTTTCAATCATTAACTCAATTCTGTCAATTAATGGCAGTTTATATAGTTTAGTACTCAGTTTACATTAAGGTTTTCTTCTTTATTTATTGACCAAATTAAATACAGTCGGATTTGCAATTAAATTATCTAACTAAAAAATAATAACTGTTACTTTTTTATGCTTTAAAGTTTTTGTATGTTTTGGAAATATTTGCATTTAAACTTTTTAAGAAGCCACCATTTTGAAAATGAACACTTTAGACAATTCATTTTTTTCTTGTAATTACGTCTTTGGGTTATAAAGCTAAATATCAAACATAATTTATTATAACGTACAATTCTTAAATTATATTTAAAATGGGAATAAAGTGTTGAGGAGATTATAGGCAATAATAGCATAGGTTATGTACTCAGTCCTCTTAATATTGTCACGGTGACCGCTCAATGCTTGCCATCGACGTTTAGGTCCATGTTGGGTGGTAGTATTGTTCCGGATATTGTGTAGGGAAGATAATTGAGTATCTGGCATGTCACCTATACCATGGTGTAAGTAAGTACTGCGCAGCCTCGTTGTGATAAACGGGAAAAAAGTCTAGGAGCCTCTGTGGCAGAAATCAGAATTTTCACAAGGTTGAGACCGGTGCCAATCGATTTCTCGTGGTCGAAAACTCTATTAAAAATTTTAAAATAAAAATCCTTGAAGCCAAAAAAAATTTGTCCGGACGTACTTTGTTTTAGATAATAAGATATTACTGGAGCTTTTTGGTCCTCTCATATTATATAAAAACTAGGGGTAACCCCTGCACGCTTCGCGTGCCAACCCTGCCACTTGCTACGCTCGTGAAGGAAACTCGGCCTTCGGCCTCGCCTTGATACTCTACATTTTGCCCCTTTGTAGCCTCGCCAGGGTGATCTGTTAAAGGCCCCTTTGTGGAACTAGGCCTACGGCCTCGCGGTGAAAATTTCGGCCTGTGGCCTCACCAAGGCACTCTGCTACACTCCCATTTGTGGGTCTCGGCAGGTCGCCTCGTGAGGGAGATCGTCCTACGGATTCTTAATCAATTAGACCATGAGTTTTGGTTTTAGGGGCAGTGGAGCCCGTAAACATAGTCTTTTCTAAAATCTGATGGTATATTAGTAATTAATTGAAGAATACCTTTAATTTGATGCCCCACTTGGGTATATTAGTTTAACATTACCGTACCTAATTTTGGGTTTTGGAGCATTTTTTTTTTTTTTTATGGGGAAGAGGCCTTAAACGTTGTCTCCTCCAAAATATAATGATATAATGTAATTTGGGAGATAAATACCTATAGTATGATGCCCCGGTAGGATGGTTTATATTAATATTAATCTTTTTTTGTTTTTGGAATTATTTTGTTTGGGGGCATATGCCCCTTATTAATTGCCCCTTTTTTAAATCTGGTGGTAAATTCGGATTTAAGAGAAAAATAGCTTTAATTTTATACCCCACTTGAGTAGGTAACATCAGTTTTAAACATTTTTAAAATGTTCTGTTTTTAGGCTCCCGATACCCAAAAGTTTTAAGTTTTTAGGCTGAAATTCATGGATTATATGCACGTTTGTTACGTGTGTAGAACTGTGAAGGTTTGAAACTTTTACTCGATATGTTCTCAAGTTAGGTCAGAAATAGTACTTTTTTTTGTGATTTTCCTATAAGAAATACATTGGGGCAGTTTTGGGGATAAAATAAGGTTGCCAAATCGGAACTTTGAAGAATTTTTAAAAATCCCTTCTTAATGCATGCATACAATATAAGTCCAATCATCCTACAAAATTTCAGCCTCGGATGTTAAGTGGTTTTCGAGAAACAGTGATCAGTGAGTCAGTGGTATTTGGCATTTATATATGTAGATTAAATTACAGTACTAACAAAATTGTTTAATGTATTTTAAGCAATGAAATAAATTTCCTTTCTATCATACATTCAAGTCAAGAATATAACATTTAAATGCATTAAAAAGAATATAGATACAATCACTAATAGTCTTAAATATAAATTAGAAATAATACAAAATAGTATTGATGTTAAAATCAAGTTAAAAATGAAAAGCACTATTATAGTTTTAGAAAATAAGTAAGTCGCCAGAATTGTAGAAAATACTGTAAAATTCACTAGGAAAGATTAGATGTTATAATTAGAATATGAAGGATCGTTGAGACTATAAGTATGGTTACCTCCTTACCTTATCACAAAAAGATCGTGTGAAATGTTTTACTGGGATTACTGCTCCTGAAATCGATTTAAAAAAATTATTTTCATTTTCCACGTGAATAACTTGTTGTACAGTTTCAGCTTTTGATATTTTTAGAGGAATAAACAGCAAGACAAGACGGTTAGTGAGTTTGGAATAATTTAGATTAGTTAGTTTTGCATATAAAAAATAATGAATGGAACTGTGACTTCTCAAAGGAGGCAGTTTCCTGACCAAGCGGTAACATAATATATCTGACTTTGTGCAAGGAAGTGTGTCCACATCACCAACATGTATATTCATATTGATTACGCAATTATACATTTCTAAGACAAGCTGGAATGTATTGTTGAATAGATTATTAAAAAATATATATGTCAACTGCAGCATTCATTGTTAATAGGTGTTGACTTAAAATACAATATTATTTTGTTGATTGATGGTACATGTTTCTAACAAACACTGAGATAAAATTTTATTATTAAATAGTTTCACATCTCTCAATTATTGGTTCCTTTAATATTTAAGAACTAAATAATTATCTGTTTTGACTGTATTTAATTGTTTCCCCAACTGCAGTAATTTCGTGCATTTTTATTTTCTATTGTTCAGGGTAGATAAAAAGTTAAATACAATGTTCATTAATAAGATCTTTTAAACGCTTCTTATTCAGTTCTTGTAATAGATTTTTATATTGTGCAGTAACTTTCTTCATTGTTATAATATAACCTTTTACTAGTTCAAGCCATTGTGGGCAGTTCCATCTTACTTGCAGCCCGTCCATTTACGGCGACCTGCCATTTGCGGTGATCCTAATGAATTAAACCAGGGATATTGTTGTATTGTTAAAGCTGGCAGCTATTACTTGCGAAGGATGTGCCATCCATGCGGCCCACTGAAAGTTGCTACTCACAAATGTGTTGCTTTAATGTGTTTTAAAAAGGTTTTATTGACAAGGGAGCATTTATCTATTTTTTCTTTGGTTGAGTTCACCGCCAAACCAATTTCGGCAACTTCACTGTTGACCAGATGACGTCATCCTACTGTTCCCATTCCCTCTGTCTAATCCTTTGTGCAACTCATCTCATGTGAGTTGAAGCATTAACGAAATTCTTAAACTGTCGTTTTAACCCAATCAGGTCCTTACCTTTCATGTAAATGAAATGAATGAAAAATTAGAAATTACTTTATTTGGGGGCAAAGTTAGGACTATAGTGTTCTCTCTACCACCTAACTTCAGATAAGTAAATACAATTTGAGATAAATAACACAAATTTATATTATTCTCTACACAATGCAATATAAAACTATTTTATATAAAAAATAAACAAAACAGATAGACACTATTATAAATAGGCATGTATTATATATTTTAGACTATTTTGATAGAGGTCGTTTTCTTAAGGCCACAGGGAATGACTAATTTGCAGTTGTAAGTAGATTGTGACTAATATGTAACTGTAGTAATAATTACTAGGCCTCCATTAATCCTTGATGGTTTGGGGGTATAGCAAACTGGATAAATAACTACTCGACACACATTTAGCGCACTCTATAGAATGTGACCTCTGTTTATTTCTCTTCTCTGATTTTTGATTTCCAGAAATCTGGTCACCAAATCAATAACAGCGTACAAAATAAAAACAAAGATGATTCACAACTAAGGACAAGACAGAACCGTTCAGCATGACTCACCTGTGAATATGAGTCAGCAGCTTCCAGTTTCTCCGAACATTGAATAATATTAACAATCTCCTTAATAATTTATGGAGGTTATAGTTGCAAGTCACCATGATTAGAATCGTGCGTTTTAAATTGTACACTGTCCTGAATTTATCTCCAAAATGCAAGTCATGGTTGAGTTTCGTGGTTCTTGCGAGGAACAAGATCTCCAAGGACAGCTGGTGCAACTCAGTCATTAAATCGAGTGAGATTGCCCTGTGGTAGGTGGAGGTGAGGAGGGGACTGAACTTATACACCACTCACTCCAAGTCGTGCATAGTTGAGTTGTTGACTTACCAATCGCGAGTTTCATGTTTACAGTGGATTGCCAAAGTCAAGGACATTTTAGTTTGTGTTGGGAATATAACTTTGTGACACTAACAGGTATTTTATAGCTGGCATTCTATAGTGATTTTAAAACAGTATTTTTATATGTACAGTACACTTGTATTCATTGTTGCACTAAACAATGGAATTTAAATTAATTGATCAGTTTATCATCCAAAGTTTCAATTATATAAATTAATTATTGCGGCAATAACAAAGTGGTAAGATAATTTTCGTACAAAGTGATACAAATTAAATCACTTGTGTTTAGGATCTCCAACCTCCACCTCGGTGTACACCAACCCCAGTCATTTGATCTACGTGTTAACAACAAATCCTAAGTGCAAGTAACTGTCCATGTTGACGGTAATTATTCGATAATTGATAAATGGGAAATAAATTATCTTATTTGTTCGGTGTTGTGCTTGAATATTCTTCCATCCAAACTTTAGGGAATCTTTCATTATATATTTATTCTGTAGAAGTCCACATACAGATATAATAACAGTGTAAGATTTAAATTTACGTTTCACCACAAGATCAAAATGCACAAATAACATAAAATTTTGATTAAATTAACAAGAGACAAGTTGCCTCCCACACTTCAAAATAGTATGTAAAATATGTTGCCGTAGTAAAATAGTATTATATGTGTAAAGACCCTAGTTAACTGCGCAGTTCGGGTTCGATATCTTCAAGGGGAAGTCGGGGGGAAAAGCACCCTCAATTTTTTAAATATATTTTGGCCGGTAGGCTATGTCACTGATTATAGGGAGTCTGTCAATGGCCGTGGACAACTGATAGACCGTTAACGATGGCACACGCACACACCGGTAGGGCTATCTCTTCCTCGCCCGCCCGTTATAAATAATTCGCAAACTGTATTTTAATAATCAACACACAATTTCCATTAAAACAGTCTACGTTCGAAATAACTACAATAATTTAAAGTCTACCCTATAAATTTTTATATTGTGCACTGTAAAGCAGCATAATGTTTGATTGAGTTAATTTTCTTGTTGAACAATGTCAGGTAGGAATAGTAAAACTTAAATATATATCAGTGACGCTCGGGTTAAAAATAAACACGTCCCATAAAATAATTTCGGAAATTGTCTCATTCATATACCGTATAAAACACAACTTTTTTCTCACTAACCCGGTTAAAGATCTCCGTGACATCTGGAAAATGTGAGAGTAATGCAGCTATTAATATTAAAAAAATAATTAAAATTGTAAAATGAATAACCAAACTATTAATATTACCATTGTCTCTTTAATTGTTGACGGAAAACAACATGACTAAATTTTTTCCTAGTAAAACTACTCAATTTTATGTTCAATGATTTATTTGAAATTAATTATATCCAAATCACTGGGTACGATAGGACTCCAGGAGGCCTCACACGTGAGTGCCCTACTGAGGTCTACTGTACAGGAGAGTACCGCACAACAGTTAGTTCTAACTCTATAGTCCGAATAAAATAACTTTGGTACTGGTGGAACTGGTCTGAAATGACAAAACTCTGAGCTTTAATTTGCTGTCAAACTTCAAATAAGTAAGCAATAATTTACAAACTAATTTTGTAGTGTCCAAAATGTTATATTCTATAAGAAAAAATTATGCTGCAGATTTTGCTTAAACTAATTTGCTTTTTACTATGGTATTTGTGTGTAAAAACACGTTTATGAGTGAAATTGCCCGTGATTCGTCTTTGACCTGTCACTGTAGCGAGAATAATAATAATAAAATAATTTCTTGTGGATGGATGACAGTTTGTTTAGTTGTGATTAGTTTCGTATAAGTCTCATTTAACAATTCAAACAAGTTAATGAGAAATTAATTTTTTTATAAGCCCTTGCGAACTCGGAAAAGACAAACGCTAGAACAAATTTTTTGAGCAAACATTATGTGTTGTGTTATTTATTTATTACTATAATAATACTGCAGCACTAAAAAAACATGCAGAAAAATAATTAAGAGTTGATGAAGTAACTCCGTAATTCGTTTACATCGAGGCTGTGTTGGACGCGTGAGGTATACTCTGCTCAAGGGAAAGTATAGATCGGATATTGAGTCCAAGAGTATAATGTTAACATTAATTAATAGATCGACGATATTTCCAGATAAGAAATGTTTCTCTAGTAAGAGATAATGTGAGTTAGTTTACTTTTGACTTTGAGGTGTGTTCGTGTTCAGTTCTTAATCGATTTAATCATCAGTTGATTTTTATTACAGTAATTTAGTGTTAGTAATATTACAAGTTTTTTTTTATTTAGATGTGAAAATAATGTTATAGGATTCAGTCAGTGTATATATAATTATCAGTGTTTAGTGCTAACATTTAAACCCTTCAAATTTTAGTTAATATTCTATTACTGTAGTAATTGACAAGAAATCCTTGCGTTTGTCAGGGCCATAGCTGAGCCAGTGTGGTATCACCGCCACCTTTTAACAATCTCGTTTTGAAAACTCTTAAATCTTTCTTCCTAGTTCAAGAAATTTTTATTTAATATGAGAATACGATTTTAGTGTCACTTTAATAACACAATCAATTTGGGTTTAAAGAAATGTTGTCTAGCTTTTGTCTTTTTCGAGTTTGCAAGTGTTAAAAAAATAATTTCTCATTAACTCGTTTGAATTATTAAATGAGACTTATTCCAAACTAATCACAATTAATCAAAATGTCATCTATCCACAATAAATTATTTTATTATTATTATTATTCTCTCTACAGTGACAGTTCAAAGACGACTCGCGCGCAATTTCACCCATAAAAACGTGTTTTTAAACACAAATATCACAATAAAAAGCAAATTAGTTTAAGCAAAATCAGCAGCATAATATTTTCTTGAAGAATATAACATGTTAGACACCATAAAATTAGTTTGAAAACTATTGCTTACTTATTTGAAGTTTGACAACAAATTAAAGCTCAGAGTTTTGTCATTTCAGACCAGTTTCGCGTGGCCGTTCCACCAGTACTAAAGTTATTTCATTCAGAATATAAATACAACATTAACCTCTGTATTGTACCCTTTAGTATTGTTTTGATGACGTTTGGCGGTGCAAAAGCAGTAGTGCAAATTGTAAAAAGAAATCGCTAGAGTAAATAGGCCTTAGTATGGTATAAACTAATCAACTACAATTTGGAGATTAATTTGAAAGTCAATTTGTAAAGTTCATTACAAAAATTATGAGTATTGTGTACAAATGACTGCACTTCTATAACCACATTTCAATAATAATTATGAACGTTTGCATTATAATTTTTTAACTTTGTCTATTTAGCTGTTCATGTAAAAGTTGTAGATAAATCCTCAGTCCTGCAGCCCACAAGAGTAATGTCATCACTATGTGATGTACTGATAACTCAAAGATAACGTTTTATGTAATAGACGACACTGTTTTGTCTCAGTTACTCCAGTTTGGATATGCCAGTTACAATTTTTGAGACAACACTTTAAGGGAAACATCAGAATGGATCACATTTTTCAGAATGGTCGGATTAAAGTTATCTACAGATATCCGAGAATGATCTAACAGCGGTAGAGAAGGCGATGGCCAATTAATAACGACACATTATAATAGTCACGTGTACACATACGGAGGGTGACAGCACAGACAAAGGAGTGACAAAGAACACCAAATACACCCGTGTACACACACAGCGGGTGACAGCACAGACAAAGGTGTGAGAAAGAACACCAACTACACACCTGTACACATACGGAGGGTGACAGCACAGACAAAGGTGTGAGAAAGAACACCAATTACACACATTTACACATACGGAGGGTGACAGCACAGACAAAGGTGTGAGAAAGAACACCAATTACACACGTGTACACATACGGAGGGTGACAGTACAGACAAAGGAGTGAGAAAGAATACCAATTACACACGTGTACACATACGGAGGGTGACAGCACAGACAAAGGTGTGAGAAAGAACACCAATTACACATGTGTACACATACAGCGGGTGACAGCACAGACAAAGGTGTGAGAAAGAACACCAATTACACACGTGTACTCATACGGAGGGTGACAGCACAGACAAAGGTGTGAGAAAGAACACCAATTACACACGTGTACACATACGGAGAGTGACAGCACAGACAAAGGTGTGAGAAAGAAAACCAATTACACACGTGTACACATACGGAGAGTGACAGCACAGACAAAGGAGTGAGAAAGAACACCAATTACACACGTGTACACATACGGAGAGTGACAGCACAGACAAAGGTGTGAGAAAGAACACCAATTACACACGTGTACACATACGGAGAGTGACAGCACAGACAAAGGTGTGAGAAAGAAAACCAATTACACACGTGTACACATACGGAGAGTGACAGCACAGACAAAGGTGTGAGAAAGAACACCAATTACACACGTGTACACATACGGAGAGTGACAGCACAGACAAAGGTGTGAGAAAGAACACCAATTACACACGTGTACACATCGGAGAGTGACAGCACAGATTAAGAAACACCAAGAACACCAATCGTAGTGTGCTCTCCACCCCCCCCCCCCCTTCGCTTGTATACTCACACTCACTTTGGGATCTCACTTAATAGTCAACATCTCAAAGAAATTTGGAAACATTCATTCCATCGTTAGTAATAAAATCATTTTTAGATTGGTCATCGTGTATTCTCCGTGTAGCCTAGTTGTATTCACAAATAGAACATAAGTGTAAAACAGTGCCAGAACATTTAACACAACTAGGAAAGACGAAGTAAATGAATACTAGTAACACGCATTTCGCTTATCATTCTGTGTTTACAGCAGTTTTAAACAAAAGCTGAAACATATGTACGGTACGTTTTTAGCTCAGGTATGGAACTGTCAAAGTAAAATTAGACAACAGTACCTAGCTATAGATTTTGTTTTTAAATTTATAAATTATAGTTCTTAGTAAAAATATTTATGATACTGAATGCTTTGCAGTGCAACTTTGTAAAGAAAAACATCTAAATAATTGTACGACAGTTTAGATCTGTAGCCTACCTATACTGATTTAGGCCTATTCACTGATTTAAGAACTGAAAATTATTAATTTATTTATAGTTAAGATGCCAACCGTAGGTATATGAGCGAATCTAGATTGTTAATGAGTATATATTAGTCGTTGTAGTCTTTGTTACTAACTTATGTCGACTGACCATTGGAAGGGTATATTTATTAATAGCCTAAGAGCCAGGGCAAAATTTGCTATTATTATAATAATAGACATGTAGGCCCACTTCACAGTAATTTTGAAAAAATACATTTCAAAATATACATTTACTTTGCACAATAAAACCTATATTCTATTCAACGAGAGTTGGAGTGCGGTTCCACCTAGCTAGACCATCCTAAGCGTCTACGTCACACATCTAGTTGGTGGAGCTTCACTCTCAACTCTCCCTGAATAGTGTATATATGGCAAAAACTGTAAAAAAACACACACAAATAAAGAAATACATTTGTTAGATATGCATATATTAATTCGATGTGAAAATCTATCAATGATGAACGCACGCTATGTGTACAAAAAAAATCGTACTCCAGTCGGTCCTTGTCCAGTTGTTGCATCCTGGCTGTCTTGAAGGCGTTGTGGACAAGAGCTCAGCACGGCATTGTTTGGTTGTAATTAGGCTTTATAACATAACTCCCAGTTATTTCATATGATATGTTATTTAAATTAAGAGCAGGTTTTACTTTTAAAGTGCAATAGTTACTATGCAATGGATCTTGCAACAAATTAAGAAATACCTGAATTAGCACAGCCTGCTAACTAAAAATATGGAATGTTTACTATGAGTATTGACAATGTAACATTCTATTTACATATGCAATCCTATATAAACCCCTAGATACATAGGATTTATAAGGATAATAACTTTTATTGATACCAACACGTGCTATTAAATCTAAGGAATAGTTTAAATATTCATGCATCATTTAAAATTCAATTTTTTATTTTCATCATAACTATGTTCATTTCGATGTACCAAAAAACTTATAACATTTTTTAATGTACTTGCCATTTCGATATATGTCAACACAATACAATAATAATACATTGAATTTGACATCATTATGATATTAAAAGTACAAATCTACACAAAATACACATAAAACCGTAAATAATTAGCAATATTATTTTAGGATTACTAAACAGTGTAACAAATATTAATCAATTGGTACTATTAAATGGATAATGAATTTAATATATTTTAAAGGTATATATCGTGTTAAACCCTCCAGGACAAATGATGTCTTAATTTTCTTTTGACATTGTGTATAATTAAACATGATTTCATTTCTGCTGGAAACATTACTTAAAAATAGAATTTCTACAAATTTCTAGAATAAAATAAAATAGCCATTGCCTTGATTTTATTTCACTGTAATGTTCATTTTGATTTGTTTATTGTATATTTTTAGATATATATTTATGTTGTTAACTGGTTTATTTAATTGTATCTTATCAATCTAATCAATCTTTTCAAATCAATTAAAAATAACTTGTTTTAAATCACTTTAAAATCACAACATTTAATCATGTATATTAAAGTAATGTATCGTAACCATACACTTCGAAAGGATTAAAGCGTGACAAAATAATTAATTTTACGACCTCAAGAAGCCAACAAATTTATAAGTACCTATTTTCTGAAATTTCTAAAATGTACAGAACTTATGGAAAATATTTCTGTTAACCACGTATTAACACTTGAGTAATAGCCTAAAAGTTTAAAGTTGATGGAGCCTAAAAGTTTAACTGTAATTTAATAGCATACAATTAAAATTAAGAAAAATCCATTACTTTCTTTGTTCCAACTAGGATACAAAGCATTAAAACTTATAATAACATTTTTTAATGTACTTGTCATAACGAACAATTAAACGAAAAAATAATCCAATAACGTACAAATGCCTCTTAACCTTCAGACTCGGATACACATAATGCCATCGATTATATACGACATCATGGTATATATTATCATATATAACCAATGTCAATCATTCTAAGCAACACAATTGCCCTACGACAGCGGGCGTTACAATTCTTATAAAGTCGGTTAGATGTATTTTGTATGTACAAACATGTTCTTATGCAAATAATAAACTGCCAACTTATTACAAATTGAGATTTCTTCCAATTGTATATAAGTCAATTTATGCGCTCCTCGTGTTTAACAAATTTAATGTTGAGTTATGTCACAGAAATACTTAATCAGTTAATATTTACTCTGTAGTTATGTGATTAGAATGACGAAAGCGAGAGTTCTAAACTAAACAGTCACTTAACGCCATATCGTAGCTACCTACGAGGTGAAAATGAATGCGCTATCAAACGCGCTGAGAAAAGCGTTTAAGCGCACTCATAAAGAGTGTGGATATAATAAATATCAGTTTAAACGACATCTTTTGCAGCTAGAGAAACATAAGATATATTGCTCTGACGTCATATCACTCTTATCACAGTAGGGACGTAAAGACTTATCTCACATGTTGCCTTGCTTGATTTTTTTAAAATTAGATTTGATTTAAACTTACACCATACAGAAAATTAAATTTATGTCTTACTAAATACATTGTGCTGTTATACTGTTGTTCTCTGCTCTTCGTAGATTTAGTAAAAAAAATCTTAAACCAGCTGTAGAAATATCAAATGTTATCTTATATTTTAATGTCAATCTTTTTAGTGACTTTTTATTTGCAATATGTACCATACTAATAAAAAAGGTCAAAACACTGACTATTTCTAATTAACTGTTAATAACTGTTCAAATCCCATGACGAGCAAGCAGTTCCATCGAAGTGTAATATTTATCAATACAAATGTCTTAACAGTATCATATCAGAAATATTTATTAGATTTTATTTATTTACTATACTAGATTACATTTTAACAAGTTCTTGATAGATATTGCCATGATTTTCCTGTCATGTTGACACCTTAGATAAGTATAGTACATTTTACTTTTTCAACAACTAAAAATTACAAAATACGTCATGTATAACATTCATAATTATTATGATGTTAGAACGTATTGTATATTTAATATGCTAGTATCAATTCTAAAACTCATTATCATTGGTGACGTCCTCGGGAACGTGTTAGTAGCAATCTCCATACCGCAAGTGGTCAAGAAATTCCTAAGCGGATTATTTCTATAACTCCGGAGTTATGATCGAACTGCGCAGGTAGACCCTATTGGCTACTGAGTTGGGTCTTCCCCGTCCGGCCACTGGATGAATTGGAAGTTACCCTCACGCCGTTCACTATTTTATAGGTAAAACTTGTACCGAAATACCTCTTGCTCCAAGTTTTCATCCCGAATATACATTCTAAGAACCCTGTCCGAGATATGCCGCAATCTAGTCATGCTTGTGGCGCATTATGGTCTCATTTATCCTCACTTGTCGTATGGAGTTGTTCTTTGGGGTGGCTGTTCCTCTGTTGACTTAATGAGACTCTTTAGACTGCAAAAAAAGCAGTAAGGATAAAGTCCAAACTGAAGTCTAGAGAGTCCTGCAAACCCGTGTTTAAGTCGTTAAAGCTATTGACATTGCCTTGCATTTATATTTTAGAGGCTGCATCTTTGTCCTGCTGCAAGTGTGTCCTCACCAGAGGCAATGAAATACATAATTATCCAACCAGACAAAGAGAAAATTACAGAATCGCACAACATAGGACAGTAACCTACGAGCACCTTCCCTCACAAGCAGGTGCTCGCTTGGTCAATAGTCTTCCGATAGAATACAAAAGCAATATTGAGCCAAAGGCTTTCAAGGCACGGTTAAAGAGGTTTCTCATTTCCGAAGCCTTTTACTCCGTGAGAGATTTCTTATCCCACAACTGGGAGACCAATCATTCGGCGGTTTGACACTGGAAGCTGGAGTATCTAACTTAACTAATGGTGTGAATGTTGATAAGAATGTATGAGTTAAAATGTATGTATTAATGTGGAATTCTGTAAGAATGGCTGCTTTAATTTTAATCAATATAATAATTTAATTCAAGTATGACGATTGCGATACATTTACTGTAAATGTCCGTGCAATAAAAAACTATTATATTCTAAATACAGTCCCTAGTTAATCCTGTAAGATACCGTTTGTATCTTACAGGATTAACTTTTTCACTTTTTCACACTTAACACACAGCACACTTTTTCTTTGTCCTTCAGGGAGTTCCATATTTTAGTTGGAATACACAATGATACTTTCCACGCGATAAGACAAAGAGGGTGATAAAGGTTGTTAGTTCCATGAATGTACATCCTGCAGGCTATAATACAATATGGTTAAATTAGCCTCCAACAAATAATTTATTTATAAATTTGTGAAGACAATTGCTTGATATTTAGTTACATTATTTTAAGAATGTATTAATCTCTAATTAAACGTAAGAATTAATCTCTCTTAACTTCTTAGGTTTAGTTAAAAAATTATAATATGTAATCTATGATATGTATCTATGATGATGCGGCGTCATCAGTGATAGGCTTATCTATAGGAGCGGCCGTAGAGTGGCCAAGGGGAACGCGCTGGCTTGCCACGCAGTGGTCCGGGTTCGATTCCCGATGTGACCACTAATAGATTTTGCCCTGCCGCTCCCGTGGTTCGTAAGTCACGTAAAGCCGTTGGTCCCCAGGTTAAGTGTTAGAGAGGGCTTCTTAGCCCTAACTTCGCCTGGTTAAATAAGACGATCTTTATCTTTTTATCTTTATGTACTGGCCTAGAAACTAGATTGTTAGTTATTAACATCAGTCATGCGATCATCATTGGAACCCCTTAGTTGTAGTTTCTCAATTTGCAATTTCAATTCATTGAAAAAAAATCAAGCAAAATTAAATCATTAAAAAGCTGTATTTCTATGTATCCAGATTCTCCAAAGACTATTTATTTCCCTTCCTGACTAGATATAGGAGGGAAGGGGCTGGAGATTGTAACCTCGGCCAACTTCTTGGGAATGAGATTGGACGAACTCTCTCCTGGGAGGAACGTAATAGCAGTCTGGAAAGCAAATTAGCTAGCTAAATATCTCTTCATGTTGAGGACAGTGGGTAAATTTACAAATAACCAACTCAATAGAATTATTTACTTTAGCCTAATAGAATCGCACATAACCTACTCCATTGTTCTGTGGGGCATGGGAAAGTGTCACAAGCAAGTCATTAAAGCAGTCTCGTCTGCCGACCCTGAGCATACCCACAGTTCCGCCCCTCTTCACATTAGAGATCATCATGAACCATACATTTAACAATCATATTTACAACAGACATAAAAACCCTGTTGCACAATTCCATAGAGTAGCCGCATTTGAAAACCCCGGATTGTATAGGATTAAAAATTATACAGTCAAATATTCCACAGGAAAATTAAGACATAACAAATATTCCAAATTCAAAAAGCATCTTAAACAGTTTCTACTCAATTACTGCTTTTATAGTCTACAAGATATCTTGGAAACATGTACCCCTACCCCAGTGCCTATCAGAGCACTAGCCTACCCATCCTAACCTTTGATCCCCTCCCATAGGGCACATTAACGTGACCGTCACCTGCAGCGGCACACCGATCAAGAGGAAATAAATAAATTTGAATTGAAAAATATTCGTTTCATTTTACGTGCAGTTAGAAAAAATACCTTTATTTAAAAAAATATTACTTTTACAATAACTAATAGGATGTTGGAAATCATAGTGGCTCATACTCTGTTTTATTCGTACTTAGTATAATTTTTGTCCAGCCCACATCTTTGAAACCTAATTGTTATTTAATTAAATGAAATGAAAATCCGTTTATTTCAGTAAAAATAATTACTAATACAATAAAGAATACATATGAAAAAAAATAACTTGAAATATTCCCCACATGGGCCACAGCCTGTGGGTGGGGAATGAGCTCTATATCAGCTAATAAATTTGTAATTAAATTATAATGATTTGAGAAGGATATTCAGTTTATAAGAATCTATTTAAAAAACAATAATAATATTTATATAATAAAAAACATTGTTAAGTGTCAACATTAAACATATGTTTATAAGTTAGAGGAATCTCGTGTTTGATTTAAAAAAAATCTATCTCATAGAGATTTGGATACGCAAACATACCCTACTCACACTTCCTACACACTCGCATTCACTCCTATATACACACACACATCCAAGCTCTACATACGCACGTACACTCTACTCAGTCACGACAAGAGGAAAAAAATAAAAAAGGTACATACATTAATCAGCAGCCCCGCAACAGGGCGATATATTATCTGTACTGTGAATAAAAAAATGAATTAACATGATTCCCAGTTCTTCCCAGTTCTAACAACCAATGATTAATACATTTTTTATACATATTATAACTTCAAGGGTGTGGATTTTTTATATGCGGAGGTAGTTTGGAATAAACAGTGTTGACAATGTAATCTGATGAGATTGACGTAATAGTTTTGAACAATCTAGGTGGGTGGAAACATTCTCTAAAACTATAAAGTCTATACAAACGATATGATAAAAATTCAACGTTTAAACATATTATGTTGTACAGATTTTTATGAAAATACTGAATAGATTTGCAGACAACTCGCTGTACAAGAGAACACCCAATTTTTCACCAGTGGTGAACAACTACTAAACAGGATGTGACCCATGATGATACTTTGAAACCAAATTCAATGCTGTATTATAATAAAAATTATTCTAATATTACCAACAAAGGACAATACCTGCATGGTTTTCTACATCGTCAAATTTTTAAAACTTTAAAAAGAGCAAAAGTTATGCAATTTGTGTTTGTCAATGAAACCAATATAATTATTGGTCAACAATAAAATCAATGAAAGATTTTGAGTTCATTTTCCTCCTGTGAAATAAAGCTTCCTTAAAATATTACTGTCTTTATATATTTAACTAGCTGTTTTGCCCGTTCTTCTTATGGGTTGAACTAAGGTTTCATAAATAAAAACAAATTATAATAATGAACAATTTATTTTAAAATTTTAGAATTAAACCTAGGTTAAAACTGTGAAGCCCCTTTGGACTTGACAATAATTTAAAACGCTTTACTTCCGTAACACTTCCTTATAAACAACATTTGCTATGAGACCCACTGGCTGAAGTATGGTCAGACTGTCTGAAAAGCTCACTCTGGAGCAGGTCACGTAGAATTGGACATGGGAGATGCAGTCTTCTTTTAGGTTTATTCCAACTTGCTTCAAAGACTGTCCGACAACAATAAGACTATGGAGAGGTTCAGGTCGTACTTTTTATAAGCAATTTAGATCAACCTCTCCACTGCTGCAACACATTCCTTTGGATTTTCCTTTCCATTTAAGTGCCTTACAGTAATTACAGACTACATTCATTTGTCCAATATTAGTACACTCATCTGATTCATAGCATATAGTCAGATCATATTGGAATCCAGAATTTTCTTTTGATACCAACACTTTTCTTTTACGTTGAAAGCGTTTTTGGTGGGTTTATCATTCTTTGATACAGAAGCTCTGTGCACTTTGGGATTTTCCTGTGTGTATTTTGCAACGCAGCTCTGTGCACTTCGGGATTTTCCTGCATGTATTTTGCAACAGCAGCTCTAATCACTTCGGAATTTCCTGCGTGTATTGTGCAACAGTAGCTTTGTTTACTTTGGAGTTTTCCTGCGTGATTTCATTTCCGGGTGCGATTTTTTGAATTGCGCTGAAGCAATGACTACAGATCTGTAATCACGGCTGAAACCTCGCACAGATATTTTAAACGTTGCGAATCACTAAATCTTCCTCGGAGCTTAGCTCTTTTTTTTGCTTCTTTTTCTCTTGAATAACACAATTCCTTCTCATAATAATACTTAGGCTATTATCTTCAGGTTGAGTTTTTGTTTTGATTTTGCATTGCTTGAGGGTCTCCTTGCGCTTCTGAAACACATTCAGCCTTAATGGTAATAATTTTGGAAATATCAATGTTTCGTTAAGATGTCATCCACTTAGACTGTTTTAATTTTGGCTCAAGTTTATTTTCAGGAACATGACTACCAAAACTGGAAGTTTTATTTACAATGAGCTGTGAAATTGTCCTTCGATTGCCCTTTGCTTTTGTCACACCTTTAGTTAGGCCTTTGTTCTCAGAGGTTATTATTATTTTATCGACCTCCATTGGTTGTAAAGATAAGCGTTTTTTCGAATGTACTAATAAACTTGCATTTATTTAAAGTGAGTATTTGGTGTTAGTTACCGGTTCATAAGAATCAAAATTCCCACCTTCAGTGAACTTAAGATTGTAAACTGGGGCCCTTCTTGACCAAATTTATATAGTCATTTGCCAGTCAAGGTATACTTTAAATACACAACTAAGCATTTCTGATGCGGCGATCAGTTCACAGAATGAACCATACGTAGAGGGTTTCATCATCTCACGACGATAGTGATCAGATGTAAAGTTGTCACTGTGGGTCCACACTTTAAGTCTTTCCCAGTTAGCTAAAACGTAATCAACCACTCTTCTTCTCACCTAAAAACTACTATCACTCGAATTACGTCCATGGACAAAATAATCAATTGCGTGAAACAGGCATGAACCGTTCGGAGGCATGGGAACTACACGAAGGGCAGTTCCTGACTGTCCATGATCACTCAATACTATATCCATTTCAAAATAACTTATATAAAATTAAATAAATTGATAAACAAATAACTGATACAAAACTAAATCGATAAACATAGATAAATATAAACAGACAAAGAAAACACAACTTAAAATAAATATAAACATGTAGTGAATATTGAATGGTCACTTCTAATATTTTGTTGAATAACTAAAAACATAAATAAACCACTGAAAACAGCTGTTACAGTAGTTTCTTCTTTAAATAAATCAGATGATTTCATAAGACTAACTACTTTTAATGTAAATATAATTTTTTTGTTAACTATTTAATTTTTGTATTTAATTCTTTCAATTAATTTTTTTCCATTCCACCATGGTAACTTCCACCATGGTGGGACGGAGCCCTATGGAGATACCGGCTTGAAAACTGCTTAGTTGTCCTATTTAAGACTAAAGAAACAACGTACAAAATGTCTGCTCTCTACCTACATGGGAAGTTAGAGAATTAGTGATGAGTGAGTCATCCAGGGCTTTGCCTTTTATAGAGGGGACACCCCTGCACACTTCAAATGCCAACCCCGATTCTCGCTGCGCTAAATACACCTCGGCATGTGACTTTTGACAACAAATAATAGTCAATTAACTGTATAAAGTAAAATCACAATATTCAATGTATTTATAGTATCTCACTTACACTACTTGTGTTGCTACTTATATTTATTAGTATATCAATCAATCAATCTTTATTTGTCGTAAGGCTTTACAAGCATTGACATAGTCACAATTTTTACAGATAGTCTAAACAAGATCAGCTATACTACAAATGAAAACAATAATACAAAAAACAAGTATTTTTTAATTGAATAGACTCTAAGTAATGAAAATGTAAAAATAAAAAAAATGTCACAAACTAAGAAAACAACTACAGTAGAATATTGTCAAATTGATAAAATTCATTTAGAGAATAAAAGGGGTTTTCACCATACAGTTATATAATTTGCTACAAAATATATGTTTAGGATATGTCTCAATAGATTTCTAACTTTTTATAAACTTTTAAAGAAACTATTAAATGGCTATTAAGTGTTTTTGAGAGCCTGTGAAAATATATTGCAATATTATTTCTATTTCTAGTATTATACGAATGAGTGTTCGACACAAAATTTAAATCACCAGGATTTTGTAAAATGTAGCTTAATAAATCAAAGATGTATAAATTAATTACAGTCTGAATTGTCATTTCAATGAAAATTGGTTTGCAGTGCACTAAAGGATGTGATTTAGTTATAGCCCTTAAGGCCTTTTTTTGCAGTATGAGAATTTAATTTATTCTGCTACAGTTCCCGTAGAATATTAGCCCATATCTCTACACTGCCTGTACAAATGTAAAGTATGCTGTTCTAACATACTCCTTATTTATACAATTCATTAATGGGCTTAAAAGAAAAATTACTGTGGACATTTTTGATGATTCAATATGAGCATTCCATGAAAGATTATTATCAATGAAAATGCCTAGAAATTTAACACTTGTAAAGTAATTTTTATACTAACAATTATCTTTATCGTAAGATCTTAAGGTGAATATTCTGTGTTTTTTCTGGGTTAAGGAGGAACCATTTCTGATGAACCAAAGTGAAGAGCCATGAAATGTATTTTTAATAAGAATTTCAGTGCTATGATTTAAAAAGTGGTAACATCAGCAAATAAAAATGTTGATGACTGAATTGAATTTGGAAGATCGTTTATTATAATAAGAAAAAAGAGTGGACCAAGGACGGACTTCTGAGGTACACTCCATTTAACAGTCACCTCCTCAGACCATTCTCCACTGATAAAAACCCGCTGTTTACATTTAAAAAGGTAGAATTTAAAAAAATTCCATAACATTTTTTGCTTCATGAATACATTTTTTATACTGGTTTTTAAGTTCATGGTATTTATACTTCAATTAAAAAGTTTCATTAGCACCAGTTGATTTAATCAAAGAGTTTAAAATTAATAATTTGTTTTCCATAGAAGCTAAATCTGTAGAGTACCAACTACCATTGTTTGTTTTATTTTTGTATTTTTTATCTCTACTTTTAGTCAAGGCTAAAAATTGGGATTATTACTTAGTATACTGAAGACAGACTCAAAAGCTTGCTTGGCATTTTTACTTGTAAGCAATACTCCCCACTGATAACAACTTAATCTCTCTGAAATAGGTTTAAAAGAAATGTTTGGCAAAAAAATTATTTAATGAATTTTTAATGGGTTTGTTAGATGCAATTTTGCTGTCTAGATCTAGTTTTAGTTAGTTGAAAGGGTAAAGAGATGAAGAGACCATCATGATCTGATAAAGGAAATTCAAAAACTTTATAAGATATTCCTTCCCTTTTTCCACAGTTGATAAAAACATTGTCCAAACAGTTTTTTTCCTTATGTGTTGGAAATTCAAAATAAAACAATTAAACTGTCTTAAAATATTTTGTAATTGTTTTGCTGTTCCTTTCTCTGTTGTAACATCAAATTTTGAATTTACATCACCTCCTAATATAATACTATAGCTAGTCCATTGATTTAAATAAATGTAGAAATAAGTGTTCAAGACACTCAAGAAAAATATTAGAATCTCCTGCAGTAGAGTGATATACTGAAACAGCTATTAATTTTAAAGAATCGATAAAGGTGGCTACAACCTCAAAATGAAATTCACACCAGAATTGGTTAACTTCACAGATTCTTACCTGTAAGCTGTTGTGAATAAAGAATGCAGACCCACCCCTAATATGGTCTGTTCGATCAGCAGCAATAATACAGTAAAAAGTTTGAGGACATGCCAATTGAATTTCACAAGTTTTAAGCCAGTGTTCAGTAACACAAATACATTTAAGATCAGTTATATTTAAAATAAAACTTTCTAAAAGAAAAGTTTTACTTATAATGACCTGAATATTTTAAAATAGAAATTTTAAATTAGTAGCTGGCTGTACCCCAGTGGTAGCTGGTTCAACAACTGATATTAAGGGTTCAAAAATAGTAATCAACATGCACATTAAAGACTAATGGTTGGTTACCAACTTCTGGTTGTTTCTTTATGATTTGTTTTGTCCTAAAAAAGAACTGTTTACTGGTGAGACTAATGCAAGATTTAGATTACTATTAACCAAAATACTTTCACTACATACAACTGAAGATTCATTAAGGGTAAAATTTGTTGCAATTCCTACTAAATAAAGAGTAGCTCACTGCCGCCATTCTGTTCTGGTGTGTAGGGCGCTGTCAGTCTCTGCGTAATTTCATTATCTGCTAGAATGGTCCTAACCTCTTTACAGTCGAATTCACCACCATTGTCACTGAGTAGCTCTTTAATGTTGTGCCCAAGTGTTTTTGCGTGTGCTAAAAACTGTTTCAACACAACTCACACATCTGATTTCTATTTCATTACGGAGCCATAACGAAACTTTGTATAGCTGTCTTTGAAAATGACTAGAAATCGTTTCTTACTGAAAGATTCACAAAATGGGCCTACAATATCAGTGGAAATAAGTTTCCTAGGTTTTGTTGCTGTTACTCGAATGCCAAAAGGTAAGCAATGCGCTTTTCCAACATTACAGGGCTCACAAATATCTCTCATCAGCTTCACGGTAATACCCAAATCTCTTTTGAGCATATCCCTAACGTGTCGCTTGTCTTGGTGTCCCCATCTCTCGTGGTATAGCTGCAGCGTCGAATTTTCTGCTTCTGCGATGGTGACCCTCTCCACTTTTTCATAAATAAGTGGTTCTATAGCTGCCTTGTACAAAGTTCCACCTTTCTCTCGACTTCCACACAACACAATTTTTCTATCTACTTCCAGCCAGCACTTGGTTGTTGTTGAGTGAAACTTGCTGTTTTCATTTTTGTCTTGAGCTGCTAAAACAGAAAAAAGGTTCTTCGAGATCTTCGGAACATACCACACATCGGTTAGGGTCATCCGCAGAGTGTTTCCTTCAGTGAAAGAACGAATTTCAATGGTTCCCTTTCCAATGGTATTGAGTGTTTCTTTTCCAGCAGCTTTGATTACACAGGGATTTTGAAATTTTTGAAATGTCACAAACTGATCTGGAGAATTCGTCACATGCTTCGTAGCTCCATTGTCGAACCACCATCCTGATGAACTCGTCTCCACTTGAATAATATTTTCACTTATGGAATACAAGTGGCTGTATTGGTATCCAGGACGTTGCTTTGAGGGACGTTCTTCGGAGGTCGTCCGTTAGCAATCCACTTTTTGCATGTTTTTATCCAATGCCCCTTCTTTTTGCAATAATTACAAGTGTGGACCTCTGTGGCTTTTGGCTTAGTTTTTGCTTTCCAATTTTTGCAAATAATGCTTCTTCTGTTACCTTTCTGAAATTTCTTTCATACATACACAATTGTGTAACCAGTTCATCAAACGTTCTCTCTTCGTTTTTTGACAATAACATCCAACAGGACCTGAAATTCTCAAAATCTTTCGGTAAAGTTTTACAAACAAGGAGTAAATCCGGTAGTGCATTTTCATTAGTGGATTTCAAACCATTGTTGAGTTCAATCCACAATTTCTTAATTTACCAACATGGGTTGAAACATCCTTTCTATTATTCCAACTAAATACAAAGAATTCTGTGCAAATTTTGAATAACTGATCTTTGGACGATGCCTCAAAATTCGACTTTAACGCTTCCCACGCTTCATACGCTGTTTCTTTATCCATAATCTTTTGATAAACTGTGTCAGTAACTGAACTTGATATCATAGATTTTGCGTAACTATTAGCCTTGCGAAAAAAATGATTTGCCTTTTGGTGTTACGTCTTGACTTTTTCTACTTCTACTTCACCAGCTGCTTAGGGCTCTGGTTTCACGATCTTCCCGTCGATAACATCCAAAGCACCTTCGTGATAATCTAGCAAGTCACTGTATTTTCTTTTCCATATTGGCCAATCTGTTTCACCAGCCAAAGATTTGATGTATTTCGCCAGATCCATTTACTAAACAAATGCTGAACGACGATACACCACAACAAAACAATTTTCGACACGATTTCGGACTTTCTCGTTCGATATCTTTATTCAGTCTATTTGCGTGAACTGGAACCCATAACCTGTTGCAATTCCTACTAAATAAAGAGTAGTTCGATACATTTAAACAAACTGTATTTTTGTTAATGGCGAAAATAAAACTTACTTAAAGAACAACAACTTTATAAAAAAAAGCTGGCTTAGTATAATTAATAATAATAAACCTATACTGAATAGTTTAACGCCATCTGAGCTATCAGAAAGAAAAAAACTATCAATTAAAAAATACATCAATAGTATAATGTCAAACATTCAAAATAAAAATGTTTATTTATTTACAATCTGCTGTTTTTTAAATACAGCGGTACATGTATGGGTGGGCGGGTGGGTCAATACCACGTTACGTGTAGTGTGGGCGGGTGGATCAATACCACGGTAGTGTATGGGTGGGCGGGTGGATCAATACCACGGTACGTGGATGGGTGGTTTTAGATATAGGCTAAGTTAGTAAGTACACCTGAAGACGACAGGAGCCTGTTATATCTGTCAAAACTTTGTGTTTGTTTCCTAAACCCACCCGCCACCCGCGAAATCACTTGAAGCATTGGAAATCTGCAATGAAATAGATATTGTTTTATAGATATTAATTTACTAAAATCAACCCAATATTGTCCTTATGGAACAATCTTTTAGGAGCGGTTTTCCTCTTAGGAGTACTCTATCAAGATTAAAATACTTTAGTTGTCCTATTTAAAACCTAAAGAAACAGTGTACAAAATTTCAACTCTACCTACATGGGAAGTTGGAGAATCAGTGATGAGTGAGTCAGTGAGGGCTTTGCCTTTTATATATATGGATACAGTTTTTTTTTAATAGATGAAAATTATATAAAGGGGAAATAATATAAACATTATGTAGATTTTTGTGTATATTGGTTTTAAAGAATGGAAAACAATGCTGCTTTCAGTACCTCCCAGACAATGTAAATTTAAGGTCGGGAATTAAATTAATTATGGGACCAGGGAAGAAGAAAATTATTTTATCTGTTCTCATATCATCAGATAATATACTAAGTACCAACAAATAAGTATAAATTCTAAATATAATTTTATTTGTTCATTTTGCAGGATGCTGATAGAACTTATACTTGGGTTGCTGGCTGTTTGCTATTCAATCTACTTCTACATTTCACTAAATTATGATTATTGGAAGAAGAAAGGGATAGTATTCATTGAGCCATCATTTCCACTTGGATTACTTAAAAATCAGTTCCTTGGAAAAGCTGACTCAGGAACTAACATTTTGGAATATTATCTTAAGTACAAAGGGCAAGGCTTAAAATATGTTGGAGGATTCATAATGAGAACACCCACTTTAGTACTCTTTGACCTGGATCTATGCAAGAGTGTTTTGACCAAGGATTTTCATCATTTTGTCACTCGAGGTTTAACGCCTACAACTCATGAACCTATATCTGAACATCTATTTGCTTTAACAGGCCAAAAATGGAAAGAACTAAGAACTAAACTTACTCCTACATTCACCTCTGGCAAGATGAAGAATATGTTTGTTTTGATGGAGAATTGTGTAGAACAACTACAAGAGTATATAGAAAATGAAGTTTTAAAAAAAGGCGAGTTTGAGGTAAAAGATCTCATAGCTAGGTTCACAACAGATATCATTGCCACGTGTGCATTCGGACTGGAAGTGAATTCGATAAAAAATAAAAATGATGAGTTCTTCAAAACTGGGCAATTAATATTCGTGCCAAAGAAAATTACATTTTTGAAACTATTCATGCATTATACTTTTCCTCCAATAGCAAGACTTTTTAAGGTGAGTTTTACTCATCCACGAGTAACAGAACATCTAACAGCCATCATGAAAGATACAGTAAAGTATCGCAAAGAAAATAATGTTACAAGAAATGATTTCATTGATCTACTCATAAAAGTGAAGGAGAACAAATCTCTTGATGATCATGAACATGTCAAGGATGATGGAAGTACAAACCATAGTTGCATTGTGAAGCCCCACCAACCTCATGAAGATGGTAAGTAATGATATATTATTCATCCACAACTTAAATGATGAATTAAAAATTATTGAGCAAAAATACAAAATTGTTATGAGGGAAGAAGGAAAAATAGTAAAAGTTGTAAGACAAAATGAAGATGTAAATATTAAATTGTTCGTAAATATCTCTAAAATTACTGTTTCAGTATCAAAATTCACTAATTTTCTTTATTCGGGGAACACAATGAGTTACACTTTTAATAACATTCATCTATCTTTACTATATTATATGTATGTACATATAAATTGCTGTTAAAGGGTTTGACAATAACTGATACTCATAACATAATATATCTATAACACTTATTCTCATATTATTCTATAAGATCCACAAAACTTTGTTACCATTATTTCATGATTTATTTATCTCCAGTGATAATATTCTAAACTATTTGGATATACTGTACAAGATAAGTGATTTAAAAATGCTTTTTATACTTCCATGGATTTTTAATAGTGAAAATGTTCAAACGTGCACTTGAAATCCAAAATTTTCCCTCGTCTACATAAGGGGGTGAACAAACCAGAGCTGTAACAGCATAGCGATAATCACATGGTGAATCAGTACATTGAAGTAAATGTGAGTGTTCACACCGGAGCGGTAAGCTTAAAACACCTGTTAAACATTGTTTTATAAATAAACTAGTCTTGTCTTGTAAGTCAAAAGAATACTGATATACAAAATTAATTACTCTCGCCTTTATCTCCCAATGTACAACTTTGATGGTACAAACACCAGGCTTGTATGACATTTTATTTAATTACCAAGCAAACTTGTCAACGCTCAAATTACGAAAAGTTAGTAATCCCTGAACATGTTAGTTATAGGCCTCACCTGAGCCCCAAAAGGCCTGGTGCTCATGGATTCTACCCTCTTTGGCCCCTTCGTGTCAGTCTTGTTTGTGAAGGAATCAGTGTTAGCAAGTTTTTAGAGTAGGGTGAATAGAATATACAATTATAGTTAAGTCCTACAGTATTTTAATTTTTATTGATATTTCAGTTGTTACCCAATTGGTCTTAATACTACTGACGTTAACTTGATTACATTCATTCTCAATTTATATTTGCCCACACCACACTTATATTTTCTGTGTAGTAAAGTATACTAATTTATTTATGGCAATAACAGGGTTAACACTGGAAGAAATGACTGCTCAGGCATTTGTATTCTTTGCGGCTGGATTTGAAACTGCAGCCTCCACAACCAGTTTCTGCCTCTATGAGTTAGCTAAGGACAAAGAGGTTCAGCAGAGACTTCAACTAGAGGTCGATGAGGTACTATCCAAGTATGACGGTCACATCACCTACCAGGCTTTGCAAGAGATGACCTACATGGACCAAGTAATGAATGGTAAGTATTGACACTAACATCTATAGCACTGTTAGGCTTTGGCTTTGTCTTATGTCTTAGAAACTACAATAATTTGAAAAAGTTTATTTTTTATATAAAAATCCAAGTTTTCTTATCATTATAAATTTAGTTATAAACCAATAATGAATGAAAATGTTATGAGGCTACAAGGGATTTAATAATGTAGTATCATACATGTAAACATTTAAAAACATAAATTGACAACTTTACGGATTTATCAAAATACAAACAATACTGTTTTTTTGGGATTCTTTAAAAGATTTCTATTATACCTCAATGAAATACAAATATGAAAGTTAAAATAATTCTTGCAATATTGTCTTTTTAATTTTAAAAACTTAAACACCAGTTCACTTGGGCTGCTGGCATGAATTTTATTCAACGAGTGAGGTGCAGGGGTATCAACTGTTAGCTCATTGGAGTCTCAAACCTTGGACCTTGCCCTCCACAATCCAAAATCTTAGCAATTGAGCCACCATATGTTCAAAAAGATGTATTAACTAAGAGATAGCACAGGGGCCAGGCAAGAGCATTTTCATTTTAAAGGAATGTTTTCTTTCGGATGTGGCTTATGAGAACTGAGTATGGGTCTTTTCAAGCTGCAAACATATTCAAGAACGCCACCACTTGCTCAAGTTAGGGCTCAGTTGCAAGGGCTTTGAACTACGGAGTGCGATGTGCAAGGTCCATGTCACCAACTGAGCTTACAGTCATTTACATGCCTACGGCCCATGTTAACTGGTAATTAAAAAGTTAAAAAGTCTCAGGGATAAAATAAAACAGTGGCAATGTATACTAGGAAGTAATTTAAAAAATAATACTAAATAATCAACTTCACAATAATTATTTGAACAGATATTTAAAATAATAGGTTATTTTCATATATTTAAAGTTATATATTTCAGTCAAATTAGAAAACTAAATTAGAAATTATTTTTGACTAAATTCTTGTTAGTTTTTACGTGTTAGTGTTATTTTTGTTGAGTTCTAATCACATTATAAATAGTTTTTTAATTAGCATAATACATGTTGGTATATATACACACTGTACAAATAAACGTCATAAAACACAAATTTATTACAATAAAAGCACAAAATGCACAAATATATTACAATAAAAGTACAAAATGCACAAATATTAAGGTATTATTTTAGCTAATTACATGTATATTTTGAATGTTTATTTTTCTATGGGATAGGGAGGCCATGGATTTTAAAAATATTATAGGTGAATAAAAAATAATCTGCAATAACATGCACACACACATGCACGCACACACGCACACACACACACACACACACACACACACACACACACACACACACACACACACACACACACACACACACACACACACACACACACACACACACACACACGCACGCACGCACGCACGCGCCCACACACGCGCGCGCACACACACACACACACGCACGCACGCACGCGTGCACACACACACACACACACACATGCAAGTACTGTGCATGTGTGGGAGGGTGGGTCACTACCACTGTAAGTGTATGGGTGAGTGAATCTCTCACCTCTCCTTTATCCGATATTTACCAACTATTGGTATCACAAACCAATTTTCATTGCTTAAAAACATCAGTTCACTGTGGTACATCACTTGACTTAGTCATAAAACTACGGCACCCCAGTGATGTTTAATTCCATCACTAGCTTTGTTTATTTGCATACTATCTGATTGTATTTTTACTAATAAAATAAAAAATAAATACTAAGCCTTGATACAAACACATTTATAAAGTATATTGTTGTTCTAAAGACCGATATTTGTATATTTCTTACGATTCTGTGTTTCTATTAAAGATAATTAATGTTTGATTTTACGTAATTAGAGATCAATAAATTGGTATCATACTTATTCAGGTATTTTTGTTTTTTACATGAGACTTTGAAACACACCATAATATTTGTGCATTTTGTACTTGTATTGTAATATATTTGTGCATTTTGTGGTTATATTGTAATAAATTTGTGTTGTCTGACGTTTACTTGTACTGTGTAATCACATTATGTGACATGATAATAAATCATATATTTTTAATTTCTTTATTGTACAGCAATTAAATTGTATTTAGTGTTGTATTGCATTAAACATATAAAGAATTATAAAAATAAATAGTATTAGAATAAAGCCATATATCAGGTAACATAGTTCAATTTTTGCTTAGCTAGTAACAGAATATTGCTATAGAGGTCAAACTTCTGAACTGTAGATATACTGGTAATAATAGTTTGGGGGCTTTTCTTCTACTTAGGCTTAGAATTCATATGATTGTATGGTAATTATTACAGGATAGAGCATATCTATTATGATTTGAACCTATAAGTCAAGTTATGCAATAGGTTGCATAGAAAAACAAGTTCCCTAAGTGAGATACTCCTAAATAAATTTGAAGGCATTTTCTGAAGAAATTCGTAGATCTGTCTATTTTTAATATTCAAATCTTGAATTTATTTCTTATTTTGAGTTCCCTAAGTGAGATACTCCTAAATAAATTTGAAGGCATTTTCTGAAGAAATTCGTAGATCTGTCTGTTTTTAATATTCAAATCTTGAATTTATTTCTTATTTTGGTATCTAATTAGAAAGTTTAACTCACAAAAGAACCAAATTAAATACAAAGAAACCAGTTGTGGATTAGATTTCATTTCGTAATACTTCTGTGGCTAGTCTGAAATTTCTGCTTTATTAATTTTTCAGAAACTTTGAGATTGTACGCCTCTATACCAGTTTTGACAAGAGTGTGCACAGAGAAGTACCAGTTTCCTGGCACAGACCTGGTCATAGAAGAAGGAGTTCGAGTACACATCCCTTCTTATGCCATCCATCATGACCCAGAAATCTATCCAGACCCCTACAAATTTGATCCAGAGCGATTCTCTGAGGAGAACTCTAAAAGTAGACATCCATATGCATTCATTCCATTTGGAGAAGGTCCTAGAATATGCATAGGTATTTCTCTTTTCTATAGTATTTAGTAATAATAACTAATCACTTTTAACACACTTTATCTGTTATTAACTCTAACCTTGGCTGTCGACACCATGCAATGGGTAGGAATTAAAATTTAATTTTCTATTTCAATTTGTACGTTTTCAATAGCAATGTGATCTATTTAGAATTGAAATTTTTTAAAGGAAGTAAATCGAACTATAATATTGTTTTGTCAGTTTAATCTCTATATATATATATATATATATATATATATATATATATATATATATATATATACAGGGTGTCCCGTAAGTAACCAGCCAAACTTCTGGAGGTCATTCCTTGGGTTAAAACAAACAAAAAATTTCATATGTACAAATCGTCTATCTCGCTCCATTATCCGGCTATCTGTCTGTATGTGTTTTTTACTAAAAACTTAATATCTCAAAAGTTATTTAACATAAAACCATGAAAATTGGTATGAATGTTTATCTTTACAGTATCCATGTACTATTTAAATTTCATTTTTTTACAACAATCTTTTTAAAAATGGCGGCCATTTTAAATGTTTAAAGCCAAATATCTTCATAACCTTAAATTTTACTAAAAACTTGTGAGTTACAAAAAAGTTTAAGAATTTATTTTTATAAATAATGATATAAAAAGATTGAACAACGATTAACTGAGAAATTACAATTTTTATCAAATTTGAAAACTAAAGTTTTCAATTTTATTAATATCAAGCATATTTTTATTTGATAAAAATTGTAATTTCTCAGTTAATAGTTGTTCAATCTTAAAAAGTTTTGTATAATTATTTATAGAAATAAATTTTTAAACTTTTTTGTAACTCACAAGTTTTTAGTAAAATTTAAGGTTATTAAGATATTTGGCCTTAAAAATGTAAAATGGCCGCCATTTTGAAAAGGATTGTTGTAAAAAAATTAAATTTAAATATTACATGGATACTGTAGAGATCAACATTCAGACCAATTTTCATGGTTTTATGTTAAATAACTTTTGAGATATTAAGTTTTTAGTAAAAAACACATACAGACAGATAGCCGGATAATGGAGCGAGATAGACGATTTGTACATATGAAATTTTTTGTTTTGTTTTAACCCAAGGAATGACCTCCAGAAGTTTGGCTGGTTACTTACGGGACACCCTGTATATAAGCCATTTACCACTCATCACTTGGACTATAACCACCATTGTTACAGTTAACATAATTGAACCCACCCAACCAATAATAATATTGTTTAGTCAGCCACAGGCACATGGTGATTGGCAATCTACATAAGGTCTTCTTGCTTCATTATGTGCGTATAATGGTCGCCAACTTTATTCACTGATCCATTTTTAATAAGATATACTGTAAAATATAAATATATAATTATATATACACCATTATTTTACAAATAATGAATTGAATGGTATACAGTTTATTGTTATTTATTATGTATCTTATAAGAAATATTTGAAAAATGTTTTTCCATAGAAAAGAATTATTGTATTGTTGTACATTTTCAGTATATGACCATAAATAAATACCTTATATATTATCTAACAATATAATTCCAGCAACTAGATAGAGTTTAGAAACTGGGATATTTGGGAGTTTTGTTCTTAAACATATAAAGGACTATGCTAAGGATAATGCCCCCTATGTCCACTTACATTTTTTGTTTTTTTCTTTACAAAATATGTATACCGGATGTTGAAAAAGTCTAGAAACCCCTTAATATTTATTATATTAATAAACAGAGAACAATAAAACTCTAGGATTACGCCCAGACTTTTTGGTAGTTTTATCTGTCCTTTTCGCTTTGGGGGACGTCCTGTGGATGATATATTAACTTGAATTATAAATCCTTAAATTAAGTTTGTTGAACATTTTTAGTCACAAGAAAAAGCAACCTTATTTACAAATGTAAACAATCTAATAATCAACAGCTTGAAATAATCATATTAAAATATTAACATATGTGGTTTACTTGGTAAATACATAACAGAGGACGTCATGTGGATGAAGTCTGAAAAATCTTAAATGTAAGCATAGGTTGAGTTATACGTAAAGTTTGTTAACTTTACGTTGCTGCAGATTAAGAGGCAGAAGTAAATACTCACCCTATGTATTTGCTTGAAATATTTTGTGGCCAATAAACTATTCTATTCTATTCTAACTGTGTTGGTTATGTTAGTGTTTTAGCTATAAGAATTTCACAGGTGGAGTGTGAAGGGATAGGAAATATCAGTAATGGTCGATGTAAATGTTTAAAAACGTTAAGAGTGTACAGATGTAATTAAGGACAATCATCATTATTAATAAAATTGAATAGACAGTATGTCAGTTGTTATATGTTTAAATTACTTACTTTGCAAAATAACAATTATAAAAAAAGAAACAAACCTTGGAAGGTATTACAGAAGGTGCTCGAAGTGGTGTCCTTGAGTAGCTTAGATATATGCATGTGCTGATAGTACCCAATCATGACATGATCGACCATTTCTTCCATAATATTGTGTGCCTCCACTAATATCCGTCCCTTTAGGGCTTCAATATTGGCCGACTTAGTTTTATAAACTTTATCTTTCAGTACGTCCCCAAAAAAATAATCTAAAGGAAAGGTCAGAGGATCTTGGTGGCCACTCAAATGTTCCTTTTCTACCAATCCAACTGTCCTCAAAAATGTCATCTAACAGTTCTCGCAAACGCAACCGTAAATGAGTAGGGACCCCGTCTTGCTGGAACCAGACATTCTCAGACTGAGGGCACAGTGAATCCCTTAAATGTGGTAACACCCTAGTTTGCAGTAATTCTAGGTATGTGGTGGCATTTATTGTCCGTTCTATGAAATACGGACCCACAACATGAGTACCAAGCAATCCTGTCCAAATATGTACTTTTTGTGGGTTTCGTGTGTGATTCTGCCATCCACCGTGTTTTCTTAAGACCAGTAATGTGAGTTATGTCTATTCACAGTACCGTTCAGACAAAAACTTTCCTCATCAGAAATCAGGACAACTTTTGGAAAGTTTTCATTGAGAATACATTTGTTTATCATAATTTCACAGTATTGCAGCCTCCGGTCTTGGTCACCTTCATTCAGTTCTTGCTGAAGTTTTACCTTGAAATTGAAATGAATGACATTTATTTTCCTGAAGTATTTTATGGATGAAACCTGTACTAATACCTATATACTGTGCTGAATTTCTAATAGATGTGTGCGGATTTTCAAAAAAACACTGAAAACGTAAACACTGATCAAGGGCCATTTCTTCACTTAGTTGCTGATTTTGAGCGTCCGGTTCTTGGCCAATCTTTTACAGAACCTCTTTCCTAAAGTGCTGTACAGTCTTCAACACTGTTGATTTTTGAATAGGTGGTCTATTGGGGTTAGTATCATTGAACAAGTGGCTTACCTCCTCATATGAACAAGTTCTATCCCCATAACCCCTCATCATCAGAATGGCTTTTAGCTCTGTCTTACTAAGTGACATTGTAATCTAATGTTAAGCTTACTAAAATACAGTATCACAAACTGTTCTAATGTTGTCAACTAATGAACCAGTAAGGGTGCATAACTAAAACTGTATGAGAGATAATTACAAGAGATAAGATGGGGAAAACTACAAAGATCAGTGGGAAAACCCAACCTTTCAAACATATTAATGGCATTAGTATTAAAATCAAACAAACTTTTGAAAGGCTGCTATTTCCAAACGAATAGTCCTTTTTCAGTCATGTTGCAACAATGTGTTCCTCTAACAATGACCTTTAAAATGAAGTACTGTGTAACACAACCTATGCTAACATTTAAGATTTTGCAGGCTTCCTCAACAGGACGTCTCCCCAAAGTGAAGTAGGACAGTTAAAATTTCCAAAAAGTCAGTAACTACAGTGAGGACGTAATTGTAATCCTAGAGTTTCATTGTTCTGTGTTTATTATTAAAATTAATATCAAGGGGTTTCCAGACTTTTTGAACATCTGGTATTTTGTCATAAAAAGAATGTATGAAAAATATTTTAATATGACAAGTAAAACTGCAGTCATTTCTGAATAAAATTTTAGATAGTAGGGCCTACAATAAGATGTCATAATATTAATTTCCCTTAAAGCAAAATCTACAAAAGATACATATTGTTTGTAAATTACTTTTACAATAACGACTAAATAAAAAATTTAAATTCATAAAGGAGCCTACACTCTATTGTATGATGTAGTAATCATCATAAAAACCGTTGTACAGATTGCTTAATCTATAACATTACCACGTGATGACTGTATGATGGCCTATACATCACATGTGGATTTCCTGCATATTCCATATAACATCAATTTTTAATAGTGCCCTATCCAAGAAACAGTTGACTATATCTGGCCTGACTATTGTATTCTTCGAGACAATAATAAACCTAACAGAATTAAATTTGTTCATTACTGTATATGAGATATTTTAAAGAGTGAACATCCCAATAAAAGATAATAGAACAAGTAATGGTCATATAAAATCTTATCAAACAAAATATAAAGGCTTTATCTGATAATTTTTATTTTTTAACAATTGCCTAAAAACTCTAAAACTAATCTCTATGAAAAGTGTAATTAAGTAATTGTGGAAATTATATTTTACATATAATAAAAAAAGTAGGCTAATATTATGTAAATCATTTTGAAACACTGAGGACCTACTTGATGTTCGATACACTTATGTCTTATTTGACCAAAATATGGTTGAAAGAAAACTTGGTTTAACAGTATAGTATAGAAAATTATTGTTTTTATAAGGAAAATGGATTATTGTCAATTAATCCAGTGTTAGCGATACACTGGCACAATGTGTCAGGAGTACAGTTGGCATATCAAGACATCGGTACTTCTCATATGGTAAATGCAGGGGTTCATCAGATTTTGCCACATAAATAATAATTACAACACGAAATACAGAATACAGTACATAATACTCATTTTGTAATGTAAAGCACAAATAAAGATCATAAGAAATCTAAAGTATATTTAGTTTTCCAATACAATTGTTTCTATGCTACATTTGCCAATTTACTAAATATATATTTAATATTGATTTAGCTAACTCTGACATTTTGTTGAATAGCATTTGGTTAATAGAGTATCTAATTTAATTAAAAAAAAAGAAAAAAGAAAGTAAAACGTACCATGATAAGATTAAACAGGATCAAGTTGGAAATCTAAACGATTATCTAGAAATATGTTGTTCTTGGCTACTGGTTTGTATTTATTATCTTGTCAGTAAGGAAATTGAAGGGAAGTATTTTGAACTTCTTTGTTTTAAAGTTAAGAGTTGATTGTAGTCATGATAGTAAGGGTATGAAGGTTGATTCTGAGACAAAAAATGAGGCAGTACTGAATTTTTTTCGCAACTGTTGCCAAGTAGGTTCCACTGCCTCTAAACTAAGCGATTTAGTGCAGATTTTATAAAAATATCATAGAGGAAGATGGACATGTTCAATCAGTGTGTGACTATAAAACAATGTATGTACAAGTTATACATAAAATACTCTACACACTTGCCATCACTGCACATATTTATGAGTAATTTTACTTAATGAATGAGTAATTTCACTTCAGTCTAGTTTTTACTAGCTGATAGAAAATTGTAATTTCATTTGTTTAATCAACAACATTTTTACGATACATTCTCTATGATAGTCTCAGTTGGCATCAACGTGAATAAATAATGTTTATATATTTTAGGTATGCGGTTTGGCAAGTTACAAGTGAAGATTGGATTGGCAGCAATTTTGTCCAAATATGAGCTGTCTCTTGCTCCAGACACACCCTCCAAACTGGAGATCAACCCCTTCATTATCTTCACAACCCCGAAACATCCATTCAGCCTTAGAATGACGAGAAGAACTGATCAGTGACTTCAGTTCTGAACTTTGGTGTTAAAACTCTCCCTGTGATTTATTCTTCATCTGAAATTAGCTTACCGTACTAAAATTATTATATTGTAAAACCTATCCTACTCCAGGTAATACTATGTTTATAAGAAAAGTTAAGTAGCATATTCCTGTCTAGATAAATAATATATACTTTTGCTGGCAGTAGGTTATACAAATATTTCAATATTGGTATATGAAATACTTCAATATTAAGTATATTGTTACTTTACTTGCGTATCTATACAAGAGTTTATATAATTAAAATTGTGGCAAGCCTTTAAAAGAAACAATACCAAGTCAAATATTACATAGTAAAAGTCTAGAAAGTCCATAATAATTGTCCTATATGAAAATAGCACTACTTGCCATTTTTTAACATACCACCTCTTCAATTTTAAACAACCTGCTCAGTTTATCTGTTTTTGAGTCTGCTACTTTAATTCAATATTTTTTGATTATTGAACTTACTTCCCTTAATGAATTCAATAATATACTTACTGAATTAGTAGAAATATTAGTATTCTCCAACCTTCTCCTTTCTCCACTTCCGTTTAGCTCTATAGTCTCTTATAAAAATATAATATAATTATACCTTATAAAGTATTTATAATTTACTTGTACTGTATATATTATTATAGTTTGTTACAAATATTTAAATAGTAGCCTTTAGTTATATTGAGTGTAAATATTGTGCTGAAGTTGTGAGTACTCTACATTATATAGTAAAATTATACAACCTCTGTCTTAAGGAGAGTAAATATTCAATAAATAAAACAATGTTTTACTCATTAACTACAACAGTGTTCTATTTATACTACTGGTGTATATTTGTTCATAAATATGAATTAATTATCTTAATAGATATTATTTTTAATAGTAATTTTAATAAAGACACAAAAGTAGTAATAATAATAAATATATTTTATAACAATTATCTATGATAGTATTATTACAACACTATATTCTAGTTTTTAATAAATATTCGTTATAAGTGTTATGCTGAATACCACTTCTAGTCATACAAGTGATTTTGTTGTAAAGTAAATATATGAGATTATAATAACAAGAACAAGGTTAACTGGCAAAGTAAATATATGAGAAGAAAGAGGGTGGGATAATGAAAACTAGACTAAACTGAATAATAAGATATCTGAAAATATTTACTACAGGTCTTCTAGTTTCTTTTTCTGTCCATCTTTTATGCATACTGTCATGCTGTTGGTCTTTTTCTTCATTTGAAGAACAAAATATAAAGTGATCTTTGTCATATCATTTTACTAGCTAATCCCTCTATGAAAGAGTGCAGGGGGCACTTTGTAACTATGTGATCCATTTTTTGGATACACTCTCTGAAATTACATGTCTGATCTAGTGTCAATCCCCATTTATATTTCCAGTAATTATATCTACCCCCGCCAGTTCGGAAGTGATTCAGGAGTGTCCATTCTCTAGGAGCGAAGTTCATCCCACCTATTGGTATAAGAATAATAGAATAAGAATTGTTTTATTTCCATAACCATACAGTGTACAATAACGAACTGACACATTTTTCACATAATTCGATATACCAAAAAACAACAACAAAATTGAGCACAATTCAACAGTTCATCTTAAACTTAGAATGGAATTAATTTATCTACATACATAATTTGACATGAAGATAAATAGAATAAGTAGAGTTACATAACTGTCTGCAAGGTACAATAAGATATTTAGGTGCTCATACGAATGAAAATTATGTCTAACAATAATGCCTAAAAATTATGGTTTAGAAATTTAGGACCTCATAGGTCATAAATACCTGTTTTGAGGTTCCCTCAATAATTAGAAAAAAAATTTTATCAGTACTCATTTTCCCTTAATATCCATGTGCTGCAATTCACAAAATATATAAAAATTTACTTTTGTTTTATGTTGACTAATATAATATTACTAATATAATATTTTATTTGTTATTTATGTTTATTTAATTTTTATTTAATCCCCTTAAATACAGAAAATCTTTTTATTAGTGTATTGTAGAATATGCCATATTTTCTATGTCATCTTGCAAAAAAAGCCAAGTCTTAAGTTCTTTTTTAAATCTTTTCTCATTTGTTATCTTTTTAAGAGTTTCTGGTATTATATTAAAAATGTTTGGTGCTATATAAAAGTAGGTTCTCTGGAAAAAAGTCAAGAAAGGTCTTGGTGTATGTAATTGGTTTGGCCTTCTTAATCTAGATCGATAAGTACCTTCACTACTGGGAAAATTTCCACTCTTCCTATAAAACATATTAATACCTTATATACAAGTATCTTAGTGGCAATATGTTTGTGCGGCAGAAGAGAGGAAAGGATGGTTCAAATCTATTTTTTCCCAAAATGATTCTTATAAGCTGTTTTTGTTGAATGACGATTGGATAGATATTAGAATAGTATGAGCTTCCCCAACAAACAATACCATATTCCATCCTACTATTAACTAAGGAAAAATATACTGTTCGCAGAACATCTACCGGACACATGTCTCTAATATAATACATAAGTCTAATTTGAGAGTTAAATTTTGATTTTAGATATTTTATATGTTTTTTCCAATTCAACTCTTGATCCAAAATAATACCAAGATACTTAATTTCATTACTCTTACAGACTTTCACACATTTATCATCACAAAAACATTCATTACTCAGACATTCTAAACACGGATATTTTATGGTGTTGTGAGAACCAGCATGATGCCTCAATGAAAAGTTGATATAGACAGTTTTCTCTGGGCTCAGTATAAGTTTATTTTGTGTAAACCACCATCTCAACGATTTTAAATCCTGACTAATTTGAAATTCAACTTCATCCCAATTATTTCCCAAATAGCAGAATGCTGTATCATCAGCAAAAGATGTGATCCATCAATTTATACATAGATCATTTATGTAAATCAAAAAGAGAATTGATCCCAACACTGAACCCTGCGGAACTCCGTATTTAATTATACCCATATCACTAAAAGTGTTATGAATTCTTACACATTGTTTCCTTTGAGATAGATAACTCCTAAACCACTTAAAACTATTTCCTCTAATTCCACTATTATATATCTTATTTAATAATATTTCATGATTTACGGTGTCAAATTTTTTTTTTATATCAATGAAATGCCCACTAACCTTTTTTCCAGCATTAATATTACTTGTGACTTGCTCCATGAAATTCAAGAGAGCACTTTCAGTACTGATTCCAGTCTAAAAGCCAAACTGATTTTTTGAAAAAAAATTTGTTTTATTAAAAAACTCATTAACTTTTGCTTCATAATTCTTTCTATGATTTTTGAGAAGGTTGATAATAAGGATATTGGCCTATAATTATTACAGTCCAATTTAGAACCTTTTTTATGAACTAGTATTACTAACGCTTCTTTAAGTTTGTCTGGAAACACGCCTGTTGAAAAACTTAGATTTATTACATGTGTTAGAATCTCAGCAATACTATGACCAATGTTTTTTACTAGTGTAGAGCTAATACCATCGATTCCAGGGGCTTTACCATTCTTTAAACTTTGTATACATCTCATGACCTCCTCTGTAGAAACATACTGCATAAATAGAGACGAAGCTTCATTTTTCAAGCAAAAATTTTCTTTATAAATTAGGTTTTCAAAGTTGTCTGGCTTAACTTCTGTTATAGATAGATCATTAACAACATTCAAGACAAAATTATTAAAAGTATTGGCAACAGCTATACTGTCGCTTACAATATTATCACCTTCCTTTATTTTATAAATTTCAGGACAATCCCTTTTATTCCCAGTAATATTATTTAAAACCCTCCATGTTCTTTTTGGATCTTTTGAAGAGCTATTAAACATGTCCCTATAGTAAGAATCTCTTGTTTTTTTTATTTCATAATTTCATGGTATTGATGGATCGTTAATAAGGAACTTATTTCATCTATCAAAACTGTTCCACATTATGACCCAGACAATATACTACTTGACTTATGGATCTTGATCCAATTATATACATATATCACACCTTTTTTAAATTCATAAATGGTAGCTGACAGCGAACCATACAAATATTTGAAAAAAATTATAGCAGAAATGTAATAATCAAATGCACAAGGGTAAGTAAATAGTATGAGTTACATCTATTTCCTCATCAGTACATCCACACTAGCCAGTACTTAAAATATTTTTACAGATAGAAGAAGCTTGTTTAAAACTATATAGATTTCTGGCTCATTAGTTCTTACAGTTTAGATTATGGTACTGTACTAGTACTACATTCTAGAATATTGTCATGCTATTTCCTGCCCATTAAATTAAATTTTGTTTCACCTGTAACCCTACTCCTGTATAGTGTCAGTATCATGTATGGGTGGATGACATGGTTTAGACCCACCAATACACGTATACTCTAGCATTGACCCAAACGTCCACCCACTATTACACATACAGTGGTATTTACCCAATCGCCCACCAATACGCGTACGGTAGTATTGTTTCATCCATCCACCCACCAATGAACGTACAGTTGCAATGACCCACTCACCTACCCATACACGTATGATAGTACTGACTCACCCACCCTTGCATGTATTGTGGCATTGCCCCACCTAGCAACCCAAAAACGTATAATCACATTGCAATTCCATTACACTCACTTGCCAGATTGAGGCACCCCGCCAGTGTTAAAACTAGAATGCCAGTCCAAACCTCATCATTAACCACCTCTTAAAATTACTTGAAACAAAAATACAAAACCATATCATCAGTAAAGTTATAAGCAATGTCTAGGTATCTGTGTTCAGGGTACAGACTCCATTATGGAGCACTGTAAACAGTCTGCTGCATGCAGGAGTCTGTGAAAGGTGAAAGAACAACAGGTCAGCCATAGTATGTAGGGCTAAAATTTAAAAGCGAAGTTGTCGATGAATTTCCAGCTAATCATACTCTTAAAATCTAAATTTGAAGGTCATCCACAAAAGGAACTTGTGGATTGGATAGCCTCAGTGAATTTATGGGATTCATATTCTAAATAACAGCATGGCATACTCAAAATAGCACCTGAATAGTAATTTCTGATAGCCACACAGCACTCTTTGTTAACAAAGAATGCTGTAATCCACGTGATAATAGCCGCGTGTCTCCTAGCTCTAGAATCAACAGTACAAGGAAATTCCAAATACATTGAATACTATTAATCACTATAAAAGAAATACAAAATTAATAGTAAAATATTTTTGCCAGCTAATTGGATCAAGGGGATCACTTCCAAGAAATGTTCCTGATATTTGGATTGAATTTCAGTAAGAAACGATTAACATTTATTGAGTGTTTTTATTATCTCTGAAAGTGCTAGTCAAATGGAAATCATCTTTCTAAACAAATTATTTATGATTAGTAATCCTTTTTATACATGCAGCTTACAATGGTAAGACGACGGAGAAGATCTTGTGTATAAACATAGCAAAATTTATTATTATCAGCACCACTGTGCGTGTATGAGTGGGTGGGTGGGATGGCCAGCACCACTGTGCGTGTATAGGTGGTGGAAGGGCCAGCATGTAATTAGGAGGAAAGTTCTTGGTGCCTTTTCCCCACTCTCGCACCACTGGTTTCATTAGGGATCCGAATTTCCAAAATTCAATCTTTTCCAAGGCCTAGATGGAATTTTAATAAAGCACACTGGGAGGCCTTTACCACTAGAATTGAAGATAGAATCAGGTACATTCCTCCTACAATAATAAATTAAGATCGTTTCATAAGTATTGTTATGGTATATATACTCCTTATATACCAGAATGGAGAAAGGTATCAAATAATCTTTACAAAGAGTTTAATGTCACGGAAAAAGTTCAACGCAGCTAATTTGCTGTTGCATTCTCTAGACAGTGCCAAAAGAAAAAAAATGGGATTCAACTGTTGAAACTTTAGGCATACCTATAGTCCCAATAAAATAGCTTTGGTACTAGCAGAACGGCCACGCAATGCTGGTCTGAAATGATAAAACTCTGAGTTTTAATTTACTGTCAAACTTAAAATAAGAAAACAATAATTTTCAAACTAATTGTGTAGTGTCCGCCATGTTATATTCTTTAAGAAAAAAATATTCTGGAGATTTTACTTAAACTAATTTGCTTTTTATTGTGATATTTATTTGTGTTTCAGAGTATTCAAACATTTTTAAGAGTGAAATTGTGCGTTGAGTCTTCTTTAATCTTGCACTGTAACGAGAATAATAATAATAAAATTATTTCTTGTGGATGGATGACAGTTTGATTCATTGTGAATAGTTTGGAATAAGTCTCATTTAATTATGCAAACAAGTTAATGAGAAATTAATTTTGTTGTAAACCTTTGCAAGTTTGGTAACGGCAAATGCTAGACAACATTTCTTTAAACCTAAATTAATTGTGTTATTTTAGAGGTACTCTCATATTAAATAAAAATTTCTTGAACTAGGAAGAAAGATTCTCAAGAGTATAAGACAGCTGAAGGATGGTCTGCCACAGGAGTCTGTACTTCCTCCAATTTTGTTCAACGTGTATACCGCTGACATATTAATCACTAAGCTAGAAAAATGTATACATGCAGATGATATTGCTTTAGCTTATATACACATGGACTTCAGAGCTAATCAAGAAACACTTACAAGTGACCATGGATCCATCTAAGAATGTTACAGAAACTGGGAGCTAACATAACCCATCAAAACCCTAATTGGCCAGTTTCCACCTAAGTAACCGATTAGCTAATTGAAAATCTTTCTAAATAATGATGAATAAATACTTTAAAAATCTAAAATTGGTTCATGCAATGTTACTATGTTTGTTTTTAGATATAAATAGCAAAACTATTGCCTCAAAATAACTTTTTTTGTAGTTGTAATCATGCAGTTATATTTTTTTTTAAATTAGTGTTATATATTAAAAATGTTTAGTTGCTAAGAGCTACACACTTGTGCCATTTACAAGTATGAATGAATCCTCAAAAACAGGGGCGGATTTCCCACTAGGCACACTAGACCAGTGCCTAGAAGTGGCATGCCTCGGGGGCTGGTGATATACCATGACGAGTGCCGCCTCAGCAAAGAAGAAATATGCGCAGGCTGATCCGACTGTCGAAGTTGGTCAACCTTTTCAAAAAGTAGACATGTCCCTACTATCTGTAGTCCGTTATTTTGAAGCCAATTTGGAAGGTTGTGCGACTAACTGATCTGTTTAGTTATAGGAATTAAGAATTATTAAAAACTAACCTCTTAAAACTTGGTTAAAATTTCAAAGTTATAACTTTTATAGATCTTTATGTTTGTTCCTTACAATTTATGACATCGATTATACCCAGGATAAGATAGAGCAGATCATTTTAAAATGGATCTCCTGCTCTAACTACTGAAGTAAGTGCTGATAATGCTCACTTACTATTGACTGTTGGAGCTGTCGTTAATAAGTCAAATTTCTATGTAACTTTACAAATCAAGTTGAATTTGAGTATATATGTAGATCCGCTAGTTGCCCTGGCTATTGGGCTATTAATAAATAGTCCTTTCTGAGCGAAGTCGAACTCAGATAGCAACAATCTGAGTTCGACAACCTAGATGTTCGAAAAACATTTTAAATAAAATTAATTAATTTACTGTTTTCAATTTAATAAGTTGTTTTAGTATGATCATACTAAAAGATGAAATGTAGAGACCTTTGTACAAAATTTAAAAGAGTGACTTTGTTTCAAAAGTACTACAAATTAATGTTTTTCTTCTTCTTCGAACAGAGGCATTTTTTATATGTATGAAGAACGAGCCAAGAAACGGTGTGATTTAGAGTATGAAACGTGTTACAAATGTCAGAAAAAGAGGAAAATCTAGGCAGACGAAACAAAATGAAAAAAACTCATCCTTACAGTAATGTCATAATAAAACATTAGATTATAAATATTATTAATGTATTAGATTAAAAGTTGTATTATAAACATAATATTATGTTGTTCTTAACGAACTCAATTCAACTTTACTGACGCGCTAAAACCCGTATGACATTATTGTTGGTAAGTTCTCAGTTTTAACCATCTATCGACGTCTTCAGTTGAAACTATTATTGATCGGGCTGAAAAACTTAAATATATTTATAAAAATTATCTAGAAAAATCATTTTTAAACTGTAGCATATACTCCTCTGGCCTTCTAAAGAGTGGCTGGTGTTAAGCCTCTGTTACACGAGGACATCTGGTCGCTCGTCGGATGAGTCAGATCCACTTGTAACAGGCAGGGGCTTATCGATTATAAAGCTCATTAGAGTTAAAATCTCCAATTGACATTTCCCAACATAGACATGGACCTTCGTATGTATTTGTGCTCAGCTGTTTCAAACTGCTCAGCAGAACGTTCATTTTATGTCCTAAAAAGAATAAAATCTAGACTCAGATCCAGAATGAAGATAAACTAAACTCATTGGCTCTTCTACACACAGAGGCTGAACTTTTCATCAGTGGTCAAATAAAAGTAAAAGAATTAATAGAGGAGTTCACAATGGTTAAATGTATGAAGAAACCAATTTAAGAAAACATAATAAAGACTTACCAGAGATATTAGTTTATATTTGTTAATATTTCTTTTTATGTTAAGTTATTTCAATGATAATATATTTTACTTTCTCCCACATGCATTAACATGGATAAAGTATTATGATCGTAAAAAAATTGTTTTACAAGTTGGTTTAAAAATCCATTTCAAGGCTCCCTGAACCCAAAAAGTGGGTTTTTGAAAAAAAATTTTAAATGCAATTTTTCAAGCTTTATCCTAACGATTTTTGTTAAATTTTCAGTAAAGATGCAAATTACAACTAAAACTATTTTAGTTACCACCCCACTAAGTTGAGGTTGGAGGCCGTAGGCCAGAAGCTACAACTCAAGTTTTTGAAGATTGTTTACATAAAATCTGGCTATGTGATTAATTGTTTATTAATTAATTATTGGTCGGTAGCGTAGTTGGTTCAATCCCAGCTTCATGTGCTAATTGCACAGCTGTTATGAAGATTAGTTCCCCCTTGCTTTTATCTAAATAAAATAAATCAATATTTCGCCTAAACATTCCATAAAAATGTTATTAATTGAAAGTTGAAAATCTGTTTATATTTAGGTTTGTCTTTATATACATTATTTTAATTCAATTTAACGATATATTCCATTAACATGTGACCATTAATATATACTGTAATTTAATGGTGAGATTTTTAGCGTTAGGGAAAGGGACGAAGTTTGTACCAATTATCTGGTACCACCTATTTTAGTTTGTGAGAGTAATAAATAACATACCTTTTCAAATGTAATTAAAATCTAAAAAAGTAACTCATGGAGTTTTTATGAACTCCCGTTTATGGACTCGTTAATTTAGTTTTCTACTTAAATAATTAGATGTGGCATGTTTCAAGGGGGTGGCAGTAAGAATATGCCTAGGAGTGAAATATGTATAGATCCGTCCCTGCTCAAAAATATGCGAAGTTAATAGGCCTATAACTTTAAATATATATGTATAAAAAATGAAAATACAATTATTTATTTTGAATTGTGCGAATCTAATTAATTTCACCATTACTTCAAATAATGGAATGGTCAAAATATTTCTGATTTTCAGAAATCTGGTCGCCAAATCAATAATACAAAATAAAAACAAAGATTGTTCACAACTAAGGACAAGACAGAACCGTTCAGCATGACTCAGCTGTGAATATGAGCCAGCAGTTTCCAGTTTCTATCGAAAAAGAATTTGAAGTTGCACGTCCCCATGATTAGAGAGTAGGATTTCGAAATATTACGTCATTCAAAATACCTCTCCAAAATGCAAGTCATGATTGAGTTTCGTAATTCTCGCGAGGATCAGGATCTCCACGGGCAGCTGGTGCTATCCAAGATCTCTTTATACATAATGATCAGAGGATGTTATTGTTCACATAAAAATGATCAAAAGTTTGACGAGTTCATATGTGATAAGGTATGTCCTTAGACCATTATTTTCCGTCTATCTGTCTGTAGCCTATGTGTTTTACCTAAATGTCTTTTTTTTAGCTTCACTTGCCAGTTCACATGGGACTACAGGCCTGTGCATGAACTTTTATTCAACGAGTGAAGTACCGACCGTTGGCTCAGTGGGGATTTGAAACTTGCCCTCCGCAGTCCGAAACCTTGGCCACTGAGCCACCACGCCAACATCTATAACTTGAGAACTAAAGGTAAAGTTTCGAAACTTGAGGATTGTATGTATTACTCTTCAATAAACCTTTTTTAAAGTAAAATATTTTTAAAATATCTTTACTCGTTTAAAAATGGTTAAAAACCCGGAATACAGTACCGTACCTCAAACCTAACCAATCTTACGAACAAAATACAAGAAAATTTTCTCTTGAAATTTTATAAGTTCAATTGTGTTTGTTTCAACAAAGTTAGTTAGAAGAACTTAGCAATGCTACTAGACACAGCATCATATTTTACATTATTCAATAGAACGTGCAGTTCTAGAACATAGATGTTTGTACTATAAATAGGTGATTTCATGCTAATAAGCTGATGCCAATAAGAACATCAATTAAGATATTACCTCATTTAATAAGAACTGAAGAGTTCCTTAAAACTCTTGATGATGCGCGCGTAAAATGCATTGGAGGCAATGAGACCGGCTGGCTATAATCACTTACAATTTGACACACACGCTGCTCTGCTTGATCGACTGCTTATGCTCGGCCCAGTTATAATGTAGAGATGAATGGTGCAACATCTTCCGTGGGATTAGATAGGACCTGAAAGTGGAGGGGGAGAGGAGGGGAATACTTACTATAGACCACTCACTCGACTCCTTCTCTTAGTTGTGTCTATAACGAGTGGACTGTCAGTGGAAGGCAAGAACAAGTTTATGAATACAACTTTGGAATCCTAACAGGTATTAAGCTAGCAGCTATAGTAATATTATAAAAACGCTTTTAGTTAATGTAATACATCACGCTTGTGTTCATTGTTGTAGTAAACACGCAATTCAAATTAATCTCGTTTATTGTCCATAATGGCACATGTATATAAAGTCAATATCTGAAGTTAAATTGAAGTAGCGAAACATTTAGTACAAACGTTTCAACAAATTATATACCTATTGTGTTAAGAATCTCCACAGTCCTACATATTATTTTTTTTATCTGTGTAACACTAAATATTTTATGATCTACGTGTTAAATGTATAGGCCTAAAATTTGTTCTTTGTAAAATGAAAATGGTAGCGTAGTTGGTTATAGCTGAGCTTCATAGGCAAAAGATTCTGAGTTCGATCCCAATTAGAGACATGATAAATTTTGAAAGTGATCAGCTGATAACCATCGGCTGTTCATTAGTCATTGAGCTATTAATTAAAATGACACGTTCTAAGGAATAGTTGGCCTTGTTTGTAACAATACTCATATAAACTCATTCGAAACCTCATTCTTCCATATCTTGATGGTCGGAGTCTTAAGAATAAATAAGTAAAATTAATTGATTTGCTTTAATACCATGCCGGAGAATATAATATGTTGCTGCCTTCATAATTTATTATTGTGAACGATAATTCACTAAAAAAAATTGGTAAGGTATAAATTGATCAATTTATGAGCTTGACTATGTTACTTCTAGCCTAACTTTCAGTATATTTTCTTCTTCAGAAGTGCACATAGACGTTTATCGGTGTACAGTAAACTCCCGATTATCCGCAGGCGGTTTATCCACATTGCGGATTATCCGCGGTGGTGAATCTGAACAAATAGGAAATAAAATATCCGTCAAAATAAATGTTAAAAACCAACATATACGAAAAGTCAAACAATTTGTTATGTTTTTAAGTAATGTAGGTTATTAAAAACGACTAGCTCTACTTGTTTTATTGTAATGTAATTCTAGCGTGGATGTTAATGGCGGAGCCTGTTGGATCGTAGAGAGAACAGAACCTTCCAAAATGTCATTAAAATGTAACGAGGTAGCCTCACGCAACTTTTTATCAGTGCCAGTATCTGCGCGAGGCACTTCATGACAATGACGTGGTTCCACCGCATTGGCTAATGTCTGCAACACGGCCCTACGAGCGCTGAAGAAGAGGAAGATCACGTGTAAAAACAAGTGAGTCATCACGCAGCACTAGGACATGTTGATGGACTTATACAATATCTTGAAGAACAAGACAATGCATCACTCTGTGACCAATTGTTGTTATTGAAGAAACTTCAATCACAGATAAAGAAGAAGTGTTTTATTACGAAAAAACTAAAGCGATTGACAGATTTTTTTTGTGAAAAATAGATAAACAAAATTTAATGTAAGTAATCAACATATGTAACGTACTGAGACTGAGGATGTCTCAGAGAAACCACTGAGGATGTCACATCACAGTATGGGCGAAACGTCTGGTTATCTTATAAATATTGTAGATAGTACTTTGACGCGGCTGTCACCGGAAAATGTAGATTCTAGTTATGAGACCGACCGCTTAAGCCTAAGTTCTAAGATAAGAGTACATACTTCATTTTTGGAATAAAGGAGTTTGGCTTTATGACAATAATTATCCTAAAAATGTGATAGATAATTTGTCTTATAACACTACTACAAAAATTTTATTTAATTTAAACATAAGACAATCAATAAAATGAATGGAAAATTAACGTACGACGTACTTTATTTTTGGCATAAAGGAGTTTGGAATTATGGCCATAATTATTCTAAAATCTAAAGAGTACAATACTCAAAGTGAATCCTGTTTTTCATAAAAATATAATAGAGTAACAGAAGATAGACTTTGAAGCTCTATACAAATTATTAACCAACATTTTGTATAGAGCTTCAATAGACAATAGACAATAGACAATAGACAATATTCTTTATTCGTAATCTTTGAGATTAGAATGGTGTCATACATTTATGATCAAGTAATAAGGAAACAAAAATATAAAAAGAGACAGTTCAGAGTGGTTGAAGAGTTGTAGATTCATCATAAGTCGTCCTCCAGTTTAAAAATTCCTCTATGGAGTAGAAAGGTCGGAGAAAAAGCCAGGAGATCAGTTTTCTTCTGAGTTGATGCTGTTTTGTAGTGTTTTTTATCTCTTGTGGTAGGATGTTAAAAAATTTTGCTCCAGCATATTTGGGTTGTTTTTCAAAGAGGGTCAGTCGATGGGTGGGAAGTGTGTAATTTTTTGCTGTTCTTGTATTGTAGGAATGTGTATCGGCTCCTCTTGTCAGATCTTGTTGATTAGCATAAATAATTGTTTCTAGGATGTACAAAGCTACTGCTGTCAGTATTTTTTGCTGTTTGAAGGCACTTCTACAGGATTCTTGTGGGCTCAATCCTGTTAGTATTCGGACTGCTTTCTTTTGTAGCACCAGTAGCCTTTGCATGTTAAATTTGGAGGAGCTGCCCCATACACTTATTCCATATTTCAGGTGGCTTTCAAAGAGAGCAAAGTATGCACATCTTGCCACTTCTGGGGTAGCAATGTGTTTAAGTCTTCTTAACACGTATAGAGCAGAGCTCAGTTTTCCGCATAGTTGGTCAATCTGATCATTCCAGGAAAGAGTTTCATCTACAATTACTCCAAGGTATTTTACATTTTCCGTCCTTTCCACCTCTGGTAGCTCCAATACTTCGTCTTTCCTTTTTCCTAATATTAGTTGCTGGGTCTTTGTATTGTTCAATACTAGGTCATTGGCTTGGCTGTACTCTGATGCCATGTTTATTGCAATGTATGTTTCTATTTCCAATTGCGAGGGGAGTGTATTTTTTAGTAAGAGCACTGTATCGTCTGCAAACATTAGCGTAGAGCAGTAGTTTGTGAGGTAATCAGGAAGGTCACTGACAAAAATTATATAAAGGATGGGGCCGAGTACGGATCCTTGTGGAACACCTCTGTCAACTGGCAATGCTTTAGAGGCAGTTCTTTTTGTTACCGCACGATCTGTAGACTTTATTTCTACTGATTGGGTTCTGCCTGTTAAATAACTCCTGAACCAGTCAGCTGATGCTCCTGTAATCCCACGATCTTCTAGTTTTTTTAGGAGCAAGTTGTGACTCAAACAATCAAATGCTTTAGTGAAGTCTAGGAGAATTGCAGTTGTTGTATCTCCCTTATCTAAAGCTGTTATTAGATGTTCTACTATGCTTGCAAGAGCTGTTGTTGTAGATTTACCTGCAACAAAACCGTGTTGTTCTTTGGGTAGCAGATTGTTTTTATTGAGATATGCTGTAAGTCGTACCAGAACAATTTTCTCAATAATTTTAGATACTACTGGGAGCAAAGAGATTGGCCGATAATTACTTTCTTGAGTTGGGTCTCCTTTTTTGAACTTGGGGTAAACTTTTGCAGATTTTAATTTTGATGGGAAAATACCTTGTGTAAATGATTTGTTAATTATAGCTGTCAGTGGGCATACTAGAGGCTCGATGCATGTTTTTATGAGATTAGTGGTGATGTCATCAAAACCAGCTGCATTTTTTTGTTTAAGTTTCAATATAGTTGTTTTAACTTCATTTTTAGATGTCGGCCAAAGAACAAAGGTGTCTTGTGTTTGCTGCCTGGGGGGCTGTATAACAGGCACACCATCGTAGACAGCTTGAGCTAGTGTGTTACTGGCGATACTTGAAAAAAATTCATTGAGTTGTTCTGCTACTGTCATGGGGTCAGATGTCAGTGTTCCATTAGTTTTAAGTTGTATTATTTCATCTGTACACCCATTTTTGCACCTCTCTTTATTTATTACATTCCACATTGCTTTGCTTTTGTCATCAGCATTATTAATTAACTCAGATGTCAATTGTTTTCTTTGTGCCTTGAGGTGAAGGTCATAGGCTCTCTTTCTTTCTATTGCAGTAGCTTTATTTTCATCTGTGTCAGTCAGTAGGTATTTTTCTTGGGCTGCGAGAAATTGATCACGTTTTTCTCTAGTTTCTTGGTCATATTTAATCAATTGTCTTTTTTTCCTCCTCATGCAAGTGTAAGTATAAGGGCATGCCAAGTCCATGTTATAAGTTAAAATTTCCAAAAAATTGTCATAAGAGTCTTCTGCTGATCTAGAGTCAAGTACTTCACTCCATTTTTCTTTTTTCAATAGGTTATTGAGTATTGCTAGGTTTCTGTCCGAGTAGTGTCTGCTGAATATAATTTGGGGAGGTAATTTGTTTTTAAAGTTTTTTATTGTCACTAATTGTCCTGTATGGTCAGAGATGAAGGAGTTTATAATGGAGACTTTTGGTTCACAGGGAAGCTTGTTAGAGCAGACCATATCAATGGAAGTCGCACTGTGTGGGGTTACACGTGTAGGTGGTAGATGCAGTCTTACGATGTTGTGTGACTTAAGAGTATCTTTGAGTTTTTTGTTATTGCTGTTGATCTCCAGGCAATCAACATTGATGTCACCCATAATTACAGTTGGGCTATTCCACGTAGGTATAGTCTCTAGGACGTTTGATAGGATGTCAGTGGCTACGTCAAAATTGTTATTCGGTCTGTAGATTCCAATAATGTAGAAAGATGTTTTTTTCAATGTCAATTTTATTGCAGATATTTCACAGACCATCTCCAAACTATGTTTATTTCCATTTAGACCTGTTGCATAGTTTCTTATTTCGTCTTTCACCAAAATTGCAACACCTCCCTTTTGGTGGTCCACTCGACAGAAGCTTTCAATGTGCGAATAGCCTTCTAAGTAGGTGTTCTCTAAGTTTGTCTTTGAAAGACCATGTTCTGTGATAATTAAAATATCAGGATTTATAGTGACAAGAAGGTGGTTCATAGTATCTATTTTGTTGGAGAGGCGATCTGCATTTTGATGGAAGATATTTAATTCTGTGGTTTCTTTTGTAAAGATAGCTGCAGCGGTTTGGTTGTTGGAGGTATCTCTAAAAAATTGTTGATTTCATTGGGGATTTCAATGGATTTGCTTGGACGAATATTCTTGGTTTCCTCAATTGTATACTCCGTGGTAGATGTACTGGTAACTGATGATTTTTTCTGGTGTTGTAGGTTGGAGTCTATAAAGTAATCTAAGTATTTTGTGAAAAAATCTTCCAATGTTTCTTGACTACCTCTTATTTTTGCTGTCATAGGCGGAAGTCTCATTTTTGGAGTCAGTTTTTTAGTAGGAGTTTGGCTGTCTCTCTTAGTCTTATCCTCATTCAGTTTTTCACAAGTGATTTTCTGTTTTTCTGTTGGGGTTTGGCAGTCTCCCCCAGTCTTCAACGGTTGGTTAGTTGTCATCTGGCCCTGGTCTTGGGTCGCACAAGAGATTTTCTGTTTTTCTGTCGGGGTTTGACAGTCTCCCCCAGTCTGCCTTGGTCCTTGTGTAGTCAGGGGGTGCTGTTTCTCGATATCTTTATGCTTAACCATTTGTAACGAAACACTGAAACAGTTCTTCCTCCCCCTCTTAGATGGTGTATAGTTTTGTTTATCTTTCATATTGTTTTTAGTAATTTTGTGGGTTTGCAATTTAGACAAGTCTAGCATTTCTGAATTAGAAGGTGTTTCGGTGTGTATATTTTGTATTTGTGCTGTCATGCCTTTAACTGTACATTCCAAACTATCTTGCCTTATCTTCAGCTGTGTAAGTTCGGCCAGTAAGTTTAAGGAGCAATTTACAGGTTGAGGGATATAGTGGGATGGTTCAGTTTGGGTTTCATTACTCTTATAAGTAGGCGGCTTTAAATTTTGAGTTTCTTGAGCGTTTAGAATTTTTTCAAGGTTTGTAATCTTATTCTGTAAGAGATTTATTGTTTTAGCGTAGTCATCAACAACTTGACCTTGTTTGGTGTCATGCTCTTCAAAAATATGTTGTGTATCGAAACGAAGCTTCCTTTCTTTTTCCAATTGAACTTGAGTTTCAGAAATATTTTGTAGTAGGTCCTCTATTTTATTAAGATACTTATTTTCTTCATTTTTTATTTTTTCAATCTGTTCCTCCATAGTTTCTAGTTTAGCTTCTAATCTAATATTTTTTTCTTTCAAGATGTTATTTTCCTCAAGGAGTGCTGCTCCTATTTTTGCAGCCATTGTTAGTTTTTCATCATTATCATCTAAATTATCTAGAAAGTTATTTTCACTCAGACTGCTTTCTAGTTCATTTATTGTAGTATATAGGCAATCAGGACTCTTAGAGAGGTTGGAAGCGTTTGATGGGGTTACATTAAACGTTTCTGTACAAGTACTACATTTCCATATATTTATTTCATTAGCAGTCCATTTTTTCAGAGTTTTTTCAAGAATGTTTTGGCAGCCAGCATGATACCACATATTACAGGGACCAGTGCATTTTATCCCTGAAAATTTGACTCCAATTGTACAGGAGCCACAGGGGAATTTTGAGGGCATTTTGAATTGTAAATGTTAATTAAAAATAGTGTAAATGCAGACAGTTTTTTGGGCAAGCTTTGGCTGATTGCTTCTGTTAAAATGATAAAAAATTTTAAAATCAGTTTTTTTGGCGAGCTTTGGCTGATTGCTTCTGTTAATATTATTTAAATAAAAATTGAAATAGAAAAAGAGCAGTTTTTATATGGAGGTTTGGCTGATTCCTCTAGTCTGGATGTCATAAATTTGTAAACAGGGTGGTCAGTGTATAAATGATTTATATATTAATGATCTTATATAACAATGTCAAAATGTTAAACACTTCTTCAGTTTTTTATGCAGAGTTTGGCTGTTTCTCTATGTTATAATTAAAAATAAGGTGGTCAGTGATTTTAAAAATATAGGTGAGCTTGTTAAATGGTAATCAAGTACTCTTGTCACTTATGCAGGTATACAGTACAGCTTGCAAACAGTTGTGTTAGGTCAGGTGCTGAGGCTGTATTGTCAGCAGCTGCTGGGTCACTGATCCCACCTGTGACACACTCACTCTGTGTTGTCCGCTTACTTGGTTGGCTTATGAGTTGGCATAATACGTCATTTCTGCTTGTGAGTTGGATATTCAAGTGACGTCACTAAGTCATGTCAGTAAGATTAGGCGTTGAAATTTTAAATTTATTAAAACATGTTTTCTCCCCTTTTTTATTTTTTAGTAGATCTTGATGTTATAAAAATTAAGTGTTATTTTCACATTAGAGTTGGTAAATTAAAGAGAGTGTTTGTTCTTGAAGTGATTATTGACTACTAGCTTGCCAGTGTCAGTTATTTGTGTGATATTCTTTGTCAAGTTTTAGTTTCCTGTTAAAAATATTATGTTAATTACTTACAAGTGGTCCAAGGTAAGCTTTATGTGCAAAGTAATAATAATTTGTTGGGGTATTACCACTTAAAAACACTACTTTCTTGGGAGACACTTCACTAGAGACTGTAGTCAGTCAGCCATTTTGTAGGATATATATATTTCAATATATTAATACATACATATATACAAACCAAACCAAGTATATATATGAAAAAAATCAATACGTCAAAATTTGGAAGTACAATGTACCTTAAAACATATTAATTGCCAATAATTATCTAATACTCTTGAGGAAAATGCATTAGGTTATCTAAAAATAATACACTCAAACAGTACAAAACAAAATCGAACTCCAATAAAAGATAAACAATGAAAACTTTTAAGAAAAATATGAAATCTCATTTTACTACGGGTGCTTACATTTAATATAAGACTTAAAACAAATTACTTTATTAATGTAATACTTTTTTTATTTCATTGTTATTAATTTTAACTGAGTACAGTTCAGAATTGAAGAACAGTTCGTTCATAAACATAGGTATATAAAAATACTTTATCTACATTGTCAACAATATTTATGAAATTTATGTTAAAAAATTTTAGGAAAGTATTGCCTGAAGATTTAAAAGAAATATCCTATTTGTATAATATAAATGTTAACGTAATTTTAGTAAATTAATTATAAAAATTTACATCAAATAAGAAAAAAGAAACTACTTTAAGTAAATAGAACACGGTTTGCTAACCCTTTTCATTCCATAATTTGTTATTTAAAGTGTATTCAATTAATCAATATGCTCAGAAGTAATAATAGAAAAAATAAATGACTGTACATTGCGTGACTTGTTGACAATCTAGATTTGGAAACTACTAAAACTTTCTTCCTAATTCAAGTAACATTTATTTGATACGAGAGTACGATTTTGGTGTCACTTAAATAACACAATTAATTTAGGTTTAAAGAAATGTTGTTTAGCGTTTGTGTTACCGAGTTTGCAAGGATTAAAAAAAAATTAACTTGTTTGAAATTCATGGTTTTACCCACGGAACTGTGTATATGACTAAAATGGTACAATACCTGTCTATCAGTTCCAAAGAATTTACATGCGGACTACATCTTTCGGAATAAGAATTCCATCTTCGAGTAATTCTTAAGTGACAATGAGCTCATGGTTTTAGCTCCAGCTGAATTGTCGAGTTACAACACACCTTACATATACCACAAATAATAAATTAAACAAATACCTACCAATGTTCGTCTTCGTATTTGTCTTTGTTTAAATTATTATTTGCGTATGTATAAGTTGTGTTGTGTATACTCGACAATCCAGATGGAGCTATGACCTGAAGATGGAATTCTTATTCCGAAACAAGTAGTCAGCATTCTTTGGACCTGATAGACAGGTATTGTACAATTTTTGTAACTTCTTGTTTGAATTATTAAATGAGTCTTATAGGCCCTACCAAACTAATCACAATGAATCAAACTGTCATCCGTCCACAAGAAATAATTTTATTATTATTATTCTTGCTACAGTGAGTGACAGGAGAGACTCACGCGCAATTTCACTCATAAAAACGTGTTCTTAAACACAAATATCACTATAAAGAGCAAATTAATTCAAGCTAAATCGCCAGCATATTTTTTTCTTAAAGAATATAACATGGTGGACACTATACAATTAGTTTGAACATTATTGCGTACTTATTTTAAGTTTTGCAGCAAATTAAAACTCAGAGTTTTATCATTTCAGACCAGCGGCGTCTGGCTGATCCGCCAGACCGCCAGTACTAACGTTATTTTATTCGGACTATAACAATCTCCACGCCCTTGGTATCTATGATGCGGCATCCTCAGTGATGGCACAGGTGATAGGCTATCTCTGAAGTTGTCTGCTAGTCTAGATAGTTATTAACACCATCGTGTAATTACCATCGGAATCTCTGGGTGTTATTAGTAGTATGATAGCTAACTGGTCGTAAATCAACATAGTTGCATGGAACAATCGTTTACTCTTATAAAAATATATTTCTTTTACAATGTTTTTAAACATACGAGTCATTTAATATATACATTATTTATTAAGTACAAGAAAACGATATATTCTTCAAATATGTAACCTTTAAACAAATTATTAGTAACATAGTTTTTAAAAATATTAAATAGATTTGCAGTTAAGAAACACATTGAACACAACTGCACCCAGTGGTAGTTTAATTTAGTTTGCTGAGGGGAAGGGAAGCTCTGAGGACATTCCTAGGTTACACTACAACGTTAGGTTTATTGTGCTCCCCTGTTGCTTACTAGAATGGGGTACCTTTTCCAAGCGGCTCAGCCAGTTCTAAAACCTTTTTCCCCAGACTAGTTACCAACCTGATGTCATTAAGATTCATGGCGGTGAGTGATTTGGTCAGCGTAGGGTATGATTCCCTCACCAGAGATTTTGTAAAGACCTGGCTGTGAAGCCGCTGCCATCTATTGAGGTTTCAATTTCTAGCCAAGTTCAGTATTTCAGTCTTGGCAGTGGTAAGTCCAATGCCACATACTGATTCGGGCCCTACAAATGGAGTCCTCGCTCCAATCTTGGCTAGGAGGTCAGCCTCTTCGTTACCTGAGATACCGCTGTGCCCTGGAACCCACCTCAATTGGACATTATTGAGGCAGGTCGAGGCACTCACAGTTTGAAAACACTCCCAAGTGAGTCTTGATGTGAATTGGCAGGAGTCAAGTGCCTTAAAAGCGGCTTGACTGTCAGGCCCAGTAGCAAATGACTATAATAATAATAATAATGTTTTATTTTCTCATTTTATACATACAAAGATAAAAAATCAAACATAATTGTACTCCCAATGCTGCCTTCCTATACAAGAAATAGATAGATACAAATAAATATATACACACATACATGATTTAACATGTACAAAATTACCCAACCTGCAGCTGTATTATACATATGTTTAGAACCATCTAAATGTAAATCTGTTGAGAAAATAAATAGGGCCCTACTACTACTACTATATTAAACTAAAAATATTCCTGTTAATAAATAAAAGAAGTTGCTCAGTGCTTGTAATTATACTCATTTGAAACTTTTTTATCCTAAGAAATGAACTTTTAAAATATTAAAACAAGTTAAAGAGAAAATAAAATTAAAAATACACATATAACATACTAAGATAAAACAAACTACCATAATTAATTTCAAGTATTTAAATATTAAACAACAAATTCTGGCAACGAATTAAAAACCATCCCTTGGTGTATTATACTATGTACCCTAATGCAGTATCACAAAATATTCCTCAACATTTTCAATTGTAAATAACCATTTTTTTTTACTCTTTTTAAAAATATGTTTTTACTTGCCACATTTCTTATATTTAGTGGAATTGTATTAAACAATCATGGAGTTACAAAAGTATAAAACTTAGTATAGAAGGTACTGTTAGGTTTTGGGATTGGAAAGTTAGATGCATTTCTAAGCTTTTGTTTAAAAATATTAGCTAAATTTGGTAAATTTCCACTTTTGGAATAAAACATTTTAAGTACTTTGAAAATAAACATATATCTTATAGGAAGTACTCCAAGGTTAAAAAAAAACAAGGTAACGATGGTTCTCGTCAATTTCGTCTCAGGATAAGTCTTATAAAATGTTTTTGTATTACTAATAACGGATTTAATGTTGTTTTGTAGGCTCCTCCCCAGCAAATTATCCCATACTCCAATCTACTTTGCACAAGTGCAAAGTACAATAAGCACATGATTTGCACAGGACAAGAGTTCCTTAGAAAATAAAACAGTCTTACCCCTCTTACTAATTTTGAATTTAAATACTGTATATGATTTTTCCATGTCAACTCACTATCCAATATGACCCCCAAGTATTTTACCTCATTTCTTTCCCTTATCTCTGAGCAATCTGAACAACGTCCTCCACTTTCTAAACACTTTGTACAACAATAAGTTTGTACAACAAAAGCATATTTGGTATTAATTCGGTGTTGCCTCTCTTAATTCTGAAAATTATATAGTTTGTCTTCTCTGTGCTAAGAACCAGATTATTCTTAATACACCACCACTTAATTGACTTTAGATCTAGATTCATATCGTTTTCAATTTCCCTTATATTACTCCCCATATATGAAAGAGCAGTGTCATCTGCAAAAGCAGTAACCCGTCCCTTGAAACTAGCTGAACATAAATTATAAAAAGTGTGGCTCCTAAAACTGATCCCTGTGGGACACTATTTGTGAAATTTTTCCCATACTACTAACTATTCCATTTATTTTAACACAGTTTCCTATCCGTTAAGTAGCTTTTGAACCAGTCATACGCAACTCCACGAATTCCACAATTATATAGGTAACTTCTCCTGAAGAATTTCATGACTGACAGTGTCAAAAGCTTTTTTAATGTCCAAAAATAATCCGGTAACTACTTTACTATCATTAATTCCCTCAATAACTTCACTGACAAATATTTTAACAAGGCAATCTCAGTATTCAACTCAGCCTGAAACCCAAATTGATTTTTACTAAAAAATTGTGATCGTTCCAAAAAAATTAGTAGATTTTTTTTTCATAATCTTCTCTATTACCTTAGCGAATGTTGATATTAAAGAAATTGGCCTAAAATTGTTACAATCATTTGTTGGTCCTTTCTTATGGATTGGTACAACAATGGCTTGCTTCAACTTGGAAGGAAAATTTCCTGTATTAAAACTCAAATTTACTATGTAGGTAAACATCTTAAGAATAAATGGACAAATATGTCTAATTAAAACAGAATTTATCCCATCAATGCCAGGGGATTTCCCATTTTTTAATGAATTTATTGCCATTATTATATCTTGTTCCAATACAAGGCCTAACATTAAAGAGTATTTTTCTTTATTTGTGAAAAGATTTTTCCGCGTGGAAAGCTTTCAAAATTTGCTGGTTTTGGCTGATTGTCAACAACCTCATTTACAATAGACAAAAAATATTTATTAAACTCCTCAGCTACTATTTTTGAATCATTAATCACGACATTGTTAATATTTAAACAATATGAATTCGCACAGTTACTCTGTCCAGTTATTTCGTGAACAGTCTTCCATACTGCTTTGTTATTACATTTATTGGTTTCAAACTTACGATGATAATATTCTACTTTTGCTGATTCTATATCTTTTCTCAGTTTATTATGAAATTGAATATAAGTTTAATAATTCTTAAAAACGGTCATTTATAGGTTTATTTTTAGTTTTTTTATAAAGTTCATTTGTTTTTACTATTCTTCTGCAAATATTATTTGTAATCCATGGTTTTAGCTTGGTAAATTTAGAATTTAATAAATATTCTCTTTTAGACTCATTATAACTTCCACTAGATGGATTGTGACTGCAGTAATACTTAAGAACCAACTTCAATGCCACATTAATTATAAAGATTGATTCTAAGTCACCAAAAAAGTGCAGTACCTATTCATTAAAACAACAGATTTTCAAAATTGTTAAAAAGATCAGAGGTTTTGCAGTGTATGTTAAAAGTTGTTGAATCGTCAATTAAGGAGTTGATTTTCATCCTGTGAAATAAATTTCTTGAAATATTAAGGTCTTTAAATATATAGTTAATTTTCTATTTATATACATACAAACCCCAATATAGGAATAGTTAATTGAACATTATCTACTCTGGTAATTTTGTTTTAAGAATAAAAAAATATGTTTCTTAAGTACCAGTAGATTCAAGGAAACGTAAGTTTAAAATAGGAAATTATATTAACTAGGGCTATTAACAGAATAAAAATTGTCTGTTCATATACTATCTGATAATATACTGAATACCACGAAATAAGCAAATAAGTTAATACAATTTTATTTGTTCATTTCCCAGGATGCTGTTAGAACTTGTACTTGGGTTGCTGGCTGTTTGCTATTCAATCTACTTCTACCTTTCACTAAATTATGATTATTGGAAGAAGAAAGGGATAGTATTCATTGAGCCATTATTTCCATTGGGAATTGTTCAAAATCAATTTCTTGGAAAATCTGACTTAGGAACTTACATATTAGAATATTATCTTAAGTACAAAGAACAAGGCTTAAAATATTTTGGAGGATTCATGATGCGAACACCCACTTTAATACTCTTTGACCTGGATCTATGCAAAAGTGTTTTGACCAAGGATTTTCACCATTTTGTCTCAAGAGGTTTTTTCCCTACAACTCACGAACCTATATCTGAAAATCTATTTGCTTTAACAGGCCAAAAATGGAAAGAACTAAGAACTAAACTTACTCCTACATTCACCTCTGGCAAGATGAAGAATATGTTTGTTCTGATGGAGAAGTGTGCAGAACAACTACAAGAGCATATAGAAAATGAAGTTTTAAAAAAAGGTGAGTTTGAGGTAAAAGATCTCATAGCAAGGTTTACAACAGATATCATTGCCACATGTGCATTCGGACTGGAAGTGAATTCGATAAAAAATAGAAATGATGAGTTCTTCAAAACTGGGCAATTAATTTTTCTGCAAGATAAAATTATAGACTTGAAATTATTTATTCATTTTACTTTTCCTCCAATAGCAAGATTTCTTAGATTGAGTTTGTCTCATCCACAAGTATCAGAACATCTAACAGCCATCATGAAAGATACAGTAAAGTATCGCAAAGAAAATAATGTTACAAGAAATGATTTCATCGACCTACTCATAAAAGTGAAGGAGAATAAATCTCTTGATGATCATGAACATGTCAAGGATGATGGAAGTACAAACCATAGTTGCATTGTGAAGCCCCACCAACCTCATGAAGATGGTAAGTAATGATATATTATTCATCCAAAATTTAAATGATGAATGAGATCATGTCATTGCATCGATTGTTAAGTTACAATAGAAATTTTTTATGGAGGAATAGTGAAACTTATAGTACAACATGAGGATATACAGGGTTGGGCAAAAGTCTGGAATATATTTATTAATTAAAAAAACTATTGAAAGAAACATAATGAAACATTTCAGTTATGTAAATGTCCCTATACCAAACATTTAGACATATTTTATTCGTTTTTCGTTCTGCCAGGGGATGGCCCAAAAAGGAAGTCTTAGAAATTTTGAAGTCGCCTACCTTGAGTTATACCTCATTTTAAAGATCTTTATTTGTACAATACAAATTTAAAATATGAGATCAAAAGGATGATACAGTTAAAATTTAATGTCTTATAACAAATTCTTCTTAGTTATACAGCTTTTTATTTATACTGTTTTGAGGTCCCTGTTGTTGATTGTTAACAATCGTAACGCAAGACTATGTTATAAAAATAACTGTTATTTAGCAAGAATGAAAATAACAAAAGTTATTAAAACTCTTCTAATAGTTGGTTTACCCTAAAAATAGTATAAGAAAATTATTAAAATAATTTAAACTTTTTTTGTGATAATGAATTAATTTTTCATATTCTGTCAGTTTATATTTATAGCTACACACAGCTGTAGATAATACAGTAATGATAATATCTTATCCTTGTTCTTAAGCAGTATTTTTATATGACATTATATTCTTTGAGAGTCTATATATTTTCTGACTGGGACATCCTTTTGACCTCAGGTTTGCATTGTTGTGTTGTAGAAACAAAGACCTTTAAAATGATGTATAACTCGTGGTAGGCTTACATTTAAACTAATTAAAACTTCCTTCATGGGACATCCCCTGGCTATGCGAAAAACAAGCAAAATATGTCCAAATGTTTGATATACGGACATGTACATAACTAAAAATTGTCATTACATTTCTTTCAATAGTTTTAAAAATAATATATTCCAGACTTTTGCCAACCCTGTATATATTAAAACATTCATTTCACTAAGCTCGTTAAATCATTTTCAAAAGTCATAATTTTTATTATTTAAAGCCCCAATGAGCAACACTGAAATAATATACATCTATCTTTACTATAGTACGTATGTACAAGCAAATTGTTGTTGGGTTTGTGAATTACTGATAAAACTTAGATCAACCAACATAAATATTCACTAAAATAAAATAAACAATCTAAATTTTGTTTTAGAAACAAATATTAAATTTAAACACACATTCACATTAAAAATAAATCATGTCTATAAAGTGTCTTATACGATTATATACACTGCACAAAACCTTGTTAATGTTATGAGTTAATTCACAATGAACTTGTCTCTAGTAATAATATTTGAAACAGTATAAATATAAATTTAATTTACCATAAATATGTTTCTTGATAATTCCATGTATTTTTAAACTGTTCAAATATACTTCCCACTTGAAATCAGAAATGTTTTACTATATTCTACATAAAAAGAACTAGAATGTTATTTACAAATCTACAACTATTATACATTGAGTAGAATCAAACAGAGATAACATAGTAAAGTTTTCATTAATATTTAGATTTGAACATAACTTTTTCATTAACGTGTAAGAACAAGAGCGCTAAAATTTACTCAGAAATTTGGGATACCAAGAGCCGATCAACATTTTACAACAGATAGTAATAGTCATTGTATTTACTTTACTACTAATGTGAATATAGGTAATGAAATGTCTATAATAAATCTTTTTTTCAAATAGTTGATGTTCCAATGTTTCCTTTTGTTTGGAGAAATGTATTAGCTCTAAACATTCTATAGGTCAGTAGCGAAGTTTGCTCTCCATTCAGTTAAAGGTTCTCAGGTTGATCCCAAACAGTCATAACAAACAGCTCATAGCCACCGGCTGTTTATTTGTTATTGGGCTATTTATTTAATGATATTTTCTAAAGAATAGTCAGCCTAAGTTTGCAGCAATGACTACATTCACTCAGTACACTCATCAACTCAATCAAAATCCACATTCATCCATAATTTACAATCGGCAACTTACGAATAAATATAACTGTTTCCTATTGTTCCTCTTTTCATCATTTTCAGTCTACTAACCCTAGACCTGCAGTTCAATTAATTTACCCGATTTACATGTGCTTACATTAATTTAATGTAAATACTCATTAAAATCATCGTTTCATTTAAATTCAACTTAAATGTGACTTTAAAATTTTGTGCAACTGGCCTATAATGCCTTTATAGTTTATTTATATCTTCTGTTTTCAATGACATCTTCCTTTATACCCGTTATCTGGGGCCATTACTTCAACCATACATATATTGACTATGTATATAATACACACATAAATATAAACATCTATAATATAGTTGAGTTGAATTCTTATTTTATTTCTTCTTATACCTGTTAGTAATGCTGACATCAAGATCCTGAGTGCCAGTTCTTCCCTTACTTAAAATCGTTCCTCACAAGTGTAGAGAAAACTATATTTCTGAATAGGCAGCTCAATCATAATATTAAACTATTGAAGTGGTAGGGCTCCCTTGATCATAACTAATTGTAAACTATTGAAGCGGTAGGGTTTTCAAATGAGGATGGCTGATGATTATAATTCATCCTTCCATTGTGTTGGACAAGAACATATATATATTAAACAAACACACACACACACACACACACACACATATATAGTAAACAAAAATATATATAGATGATAAAAAATTACCTATACAATTTTCAATTTAACTTCACAATCTCTTATACTTGTGGGAAATAACCCAGGATTAATGGATACTGCTACAGACTTGAGATCTAAACAGAGCTCCTGGCTGGCTCTTCAACACAAATAACCCAGGATTAATGGATACTGCTACAGACTTGAGATCTAAACAGAGCTCCTGGCTGGCTCTTCAACACAAATAACCCAGGATTAATGGATACTGCTACAGACTTGAGATCTAAACAGAGCTCCAGGCTGGCTCTTCAACACAAATAACCCAGGATTAATGGATACTGCTACAGACTTGAGATCTAAACAGAGCTCCTGGCTGGCTCTTCAACACAAATAACCCAGGATTAATGGATACTGCTACAGACTTGAGATCTAAACAGAGCTCCTGGCTGGCTCTTCAACACAAATAACCCAGGATTAATGGATACTGCTACAGACTTGAGATCTAAACAGAGCTCCTGGCTGGCTCTTCAACACAAATAACCCAGGATTAATGGATACTGCTACAGACTTGAGATCTAAACAGAGCTCCTGGCTGGCTCTTCAACACAAATAACCCAGGATTAATGGATACTGCTACAGACTTGAGATCTAAACAGAGCTCCTGGCTGGCTCTTCAACACAAATCATTCATGACATTATTACACCAAACAATATCTTGAAGGTTTTGGAGGATGAAGCTAAGACATAGTTCAATAGGTATCTTCAATATACTTAAAGCGAGCTATACAAGTTTCATGCAAATCGGCAGGATTATGGTTGAAGGGGGAATTCTAGAAAACTTTCCTTCAAAAGCAACTTATCCAGCCCATCCTCTGGCAACATTTCATTGATGACATTTTAATAATCTGGAATGACTGTGAAACCAACCTTGAAACTTTTCTTAATATTATACAAAACTTTTCACCCTTAATATCACAATCTTCTTCAAAACCACATATTGAAATATGGCTTGAACATCTAAAAGCACCCTCTCATAGAAAAACATCCATTTGTTTTCTCTAACTTAAAAAAAAAAAATCCACCAAATCCTGATGTTAAATCATCCTAACAATTTCACCTGTCCTAACGACTGCCAATTACTCAATTCTATTCCTAGCTACAACAAATCTTGCAAACCTTTCCTATTCATTTCCTAGCCATATCATTTATCAGCTCTACTACCTTCCTTAGCTACAAGATTCCTGTAAACCACATGTGATTCCACCAACATAATTTACCAACTCCAGCGGCAAAAATGTGCAGCTAAATATATTGATCTATCAATGAAACCCTCAGAAAATGCCATAGGGCCATGAATGGCCATAGACACGATTGCAAAGTCCAAAATCTTGAAAAACCTGTATCTCTGCATACCCTCATCCATAACAAACACTTTGACCAGTGTTACACCACTAAATACGTCAGATCCATTTCACTCCATGCCAATGGTCTCCAACTCAGAAGAATGGAATTAGCATACTAATGGATAACTAAATCCTGTGACCCTCAACAATTTCAGAAAACTTTATACATACAAACTGTAAAAAAACTTTATTTACATTTTTTGTGCTGCTCATTGTATATACCACCCCCTCCCACAACCACCACGTACTTAAAAACAGTTGAAGCTAAGTCAGTCTCTACCATCAACGTATACTACTATAACATAAAGTAGTATACATCGATGGTATCTAGTCTCTACTCTCCTGAGGGATGTACAAGCGGAACTGAAAATTTGTGTTGTGTCTGCATTTGTTTTCCTCTACATTGTGTTAGTTGATTTGTCTTCTCAGGAATGTTTGCTGATGCCATATTTCTCTTGAAGATAATTTGTCATAATTAAAGATAATTGTCAATTTAAAGATATTTATTACTACTCAAATATAAGTGTGAGGAAAGTGATAAGAAGTTGTGTCCATACATAAGGAGAGAGAGAAAGAAAACCTGTATTAGTTGTGTCCATGTGAACTATGGTTATGAAGGATAGTACTGTATCTTACAGTTTTTATACAGAGCCTTTGGACAATATTTTTACTAGTTATAAACTCGTCATGTCTTATGAATAAAAAAAATCAGATGTACAAATTTAATGACTCTACCCTTTATCCTCCAAAATACAACTGTGATGTTACAAACAATAAATTTGTATGACATGCTATTTAGTACCAAGCAAACTTGTCAACACTCAAAGTATGAACAGTTATTAAGCCCTGAACATGTTAGTTATAGGCTTCACCTGAGCCCCAAAATGCCTGGTTCTCCCTTCTTGTCAGTCTTGTTTGTGAAGGAGTCAGTGTTAGCACATTTCTATATGTACTATGAATAGGCTATCCCTTATGGTTAGGTCCTACAGTATTTTAATTTTCACTATATTTCAGTTTTTACTCTTTGTTAAAATAGTTTCCCAAGACTATTTATATTAACTTGATTACTCTTAGTCTCGATTTACATTTGCCCATACTTTTATATTCTCTGTGTAGTGAAGTATACTAATTTATTTATTTATGACAATAGCAGGTTTAACTCTGGAAGAAATGACTGCTCAAGCATTTGTATTCTTTGCGGCTGGATTTGAAACTGCAGCATCTACAACCAGTTTCTGCCTCTATGAGTTAGCTAAGGACAAAGAGGTTCAGCAGAGACTTCAACGAGAGGTTGATGAGGTACTGTCCAAATATGATGGTCGCATCACCTATCAAGCTTTGCAGGAAATGATCTACATGGACCAAGTAATCAATGGTAAGTAAGTATTGACACATATGTATGTTTAAGTGAAAGAACTCTGTTACAGGACTTTTAGGCCTTGACTCATGTCTTGGAAACTACAATAATTTGAAAAAATTTATTTTTATGTAAATCCAAATTTTGTTATTATTATAAAATTAGTTATAAAATAATAATGAATGACAATGTAATAATGTGTAAGCAGAGATTACAATGGAGTGCCATAAATGTTAATACTCGTATTTAAAAATATAGATTGACAACTTGACTACAAAAACTTTCACCCCCAGGCCTATTAAAGCAGAAACTTCCACTCAGCCCAGGCTCATTTTAGATTAACTTTCCGTTTACCCCATGTATGTCTATTAAATACACGCCAGAGCATTCCACACAGCCTGTAAGTATTTGTAGGATGCTCAGGGCTCAGGTAAGACTCTGTTTTAATACCTGTGTTACTCTCAGATACTCAGCTAACATTAATTTAACACTGTTGGATAGGTCTGGGCCCAGCAAAATATCAAGTCTCTTTACTGAGTATCTATCAGCTTCTCATAGGCTGGAGGTAAAAGTTAAATGTGTATCTTACAGATACTATGGGGGTCAAAGTGATAACATGTTTTGGGGTTTTTTTGTAAATATTTAAACTAAACCTAAACGAACAAAAATATGAATGTTAAAATAATTTATGCAACACTTATATTTTTAAAAACATTACTCACCAGTTCACATTGGCCAGAAGCATGAAGTTTATTTAATGAGTGCAGTAGGGGTATTAATTGTCAGCTTGAACCTTGCCATACGTAATCCGAAATCTTATGAATTTAGCCACCATATTCTAAAAAAATCAACCAAGAGGCAGCAAAAGGAAACTGGTAAGAGCATTTTAGTTTTAAAGAAAGATTTTCAAATGTGGTTTAAGAGAACTTAGTTAAGGATCTTTTTAAGCCTCAAATTTAAACAAGGGCGCTGCCACTTTGCCAGTTCAGTGGCTAAAGCTTTCGAGTGCAATTTGAGTCCCCAACTAGACTAACAGTCGGTACTTCACTCATTGAATAAAGTTAATGAACATGACAGTGGCTCGTGTGAACTGGTAAGTTAACATAAAAAAAGTGTCCGGGAAAGAATAAATAGAGTAAACTTTAAACAAGATATAATCAGCGATCCTTTACTATTACAATAAAACATTACTATTGCGACACAATTCAAATTAAGGATTTTCAAGTTATCCAGAGTATTGAAATTGGTAATGTTTTTTTAGTAAATGAACACAAAGTAAACTTGAGTTACATTAAAAATGTATTACTTACATGCATATAGAAATTACATTACAGGTAAATGTGCTGAAATAATTGTGAAATTGAAAATTGCTATCCTTTCTCAATTTGGCACCTGGTTGCTTCGTCATGGAGTTACCAGGGAGGAATAAAATATCCACTGCAGATGATCCTTGTTGTATACACATAAATACAGCTAGACTTGCATCCCATCAGGTGATGACTGACAAGTTACCCAAACTGTTGTATTATCGGGTGTCGAGATAGTGAGGTTTTGCTATAATGCTAAAAAATCAACTTTATATTAATTATTTTTTAACCAACATTAATTTAATGTTACTCATTGTTGTCTTGACTTAATCACTGCTATCGTTTTTGTATAATCTAAAGTCAATAATTAGTGCTTGTAGTTACTTCAAACAGCAAAATAAAAAAAGACAATAATACTTCACACACATAAATGATAACATTCAAATGTCACATTACAGCATGGGCAAAATGTTTGGTGATATAAATATTTTAAATAAAACCCCGATGCAGACGTCATTGGAAGCTTTGTGATTACTAATGACACCGGCCGCTTAGGCCTACAAAATAAGATATTATTTTTTTTTGTCTGTACACTACAGTAATCTTTAGTAGGTATTAATCTGACATTTTCTATGGTAATGTTTGGTCATTGGTTTTATTCTGTTTTTACTCTTTATTTAAACTGCAAATAAATGATGTGTTAATTTTTACTTAATATTCTTGATTTTCTTATGTTTCCAACTTTTAAATCTTGTATTTATTGTCTGTTATGGTATTCAATTTGAAAGTTAAAAAGATGTCAAATAAAATACACAGTACTCAGTTATGGATTTAATTCCAGTCCATTCTGGCTGGGATGGAATTCCCTCCATCGTTTTAAAGAGTGTAGCTCATCTCTTGTCCACTCCATTGTCCCTTATTATCAATACATCCCTCGTTACAGGCACTTTCCCTGATATGTTAAAATATGCAGAGATAAAACCAATTTTCAAAAAAAGAACAACAAATCTGAAATGTCCAATTATTGTCCAATCGCGCTTTTATTATCTAAGATTTTTGAAAAAATCTTTCTTAATAGGTTGTTGAATTTCCTCTCTAACCTCAAGATTTTGACAGACAGTCAATATAGTTTCAGAGAAAAGTCCTCAATGATTCATGCAGTTTTCTCATTAATTGAAAATATCATTGAGTCCATGGATAAAAGAAGTCATGTAGCGTCAGTGCTTTGCAATCTATCGAAAGCATTTGACTGCGTCGATCACTCAATTCTTCTGAGGAAAACTGAATATTATGGAATTAGGGGAGTTGCGAATACTGGTTGCGCTCATATCTCTGCAACAGGAGCCAAAGAGTCTCCTACACTGACAGCGCTGCTTCTGTTCACAAATCTCCCTGGGTGATTAACGGTCATGGTGTCCTGCAAGGATCAGTTTTGGGTCCTGTCCTCTTTCTAATCTACATTAACGACCTTCCAGATTCTATAACAAAATCTTCCGTTATTCTTTTTGCTGATGATACCACCTTGACCGTAATCCTGGACCTGATCTACTAAAAGTATAAACGAATTAAATCACTCTTTAAATTACACACTGAATGAAGTAAGTGATTGGTTTTCATCAAATGGTTTAATGCTGAATAGGTCTAAGAGCCAACTAATCCACTTTGGCCCTGATGAAAATGAGATTGTTATTAATGTACAAGTGTCGTTGGTAAAGTCAGCAAAATTCGTAGGTATAACTGTTGATAACTCGTTTAACTGGTATCTGGTAAACTTAGTTCTGCCTGCTTTGGATTAAAAACTCTTAGGCCTGTTGTAAATTTTGAGACGTTAAAAGCTGTGTACTATGCCCATGCTTATTCACATTTAAGATATGGAGTGGTGTTCTGGGGGAACTCAGTGGACTCTGACAGGGTTTTCAAGATCCAGAAAAGAATTATCAGAACAATATTTAACTTTCACTACAGACAGTCCTGTAAACCCTTCTTCAAAAATTACAATTTTCTTACATTACCATCACTTTACATTTTTGAACTCCTTTGTTTTTATAAAACAAATTTCAAAAACATCAGGTAACGCACCAGTACTCGCTTAGGCACGATACACTTCACTACCCAGTTCACCGGCTTGCTCTGTATGAACGGGGTGGTTTTTATTCCGCCTTAAGGCTTCACAACGATCTACCAACACATATTAAAAATCAAAGAACCCTGTCTGGGTTTAGGGGATCTCTCAGACGCCATCTCATTGATCAGTCCTACTACTCAGTAAGAGAGTTTTTGATAAATAGTCATCTTAGTTGATAATAATCTAAAGTATTTACTTATATTGTTCTGTATTATTATCATTAGATAATTTTATATTCTTGTACCATAGATAATGACTAGTCTACTGAGACCATGTGTTTACTGAAGACTTTCTTCTTGATTGTAAACCGATGTGACAGAAATAAATAAATAAATAAAGTACTGGGAGACCGAGCTTCGCTTAGTTGAATTTTGCAAGCTGAAGAGGTTACATCGATAACTCCCAAAGGATCGTTTGTTAATGCTCTACTTTGAAAGTTATTGATAAGATTTCGTTTCGGAGGTCTTCCGCTTTTACCTTTAGTCTCTTTATAGAATTCGGCCTGCTGCTTTGTGGGGCAGGTCAGCCTACGGCCTTGCCAAGACACTCTGCTACAGGCCCCTTAGTGGAACTCAGCCTACAAAATAAATTACATTATACCTAAGTAACTATAGCAATACACATGAAACCACAGTACCTAGAAAAGGAGACGGTAGGTATCACGCGCATCTCCTATAACGTCACATGTGCTAAATGGCAAAAATGAACTCAAAAATACTGTTCTAATTCCCGTCATTACAATTCCAGCTGATAAGTTACAAATAACTTGCTTACTGTTTAACTGAATGCTTCTATGCCACTGGTATATTTAGTTACCAGTATTTAATAGAAAAAACAAATCAGCTGATTTCACCCATGTGACGCCACAGTCTACTGCTCAGTCTCCTTGTGATACATGAGAAGTCTAGGAGCCTCTGAGGCAGAAATCCTTTCCCAGAGTTGGGACCGGAGCCAATCGATTTCTCGTGGTCAGAAACCCCAATAAAAATTTAAAAATTAATAATCCTTGGAGCCAAAGAGTTTGTTTGGACATGGCTTGTTTTAGATAATAAGATAGTAACTCTATGGTTAATCTGAAATTTATAATTTATTCATTTTTCAGAAACTTTGAGAATGTACGCCTCTTTACCAGTTTTGACAAGAGTGTGCACAGAGAAGTACCAGTTTCCTGGCACAGATCTGGTCATAGAAGAAGGAGTTCGAGTACACATCCCTTCTTATGCCATCCATCATGATCCAGAAATCTATCCAGACCCCTACAAATTTGACCCAGAGCGATTCTCTGAGGAGAACTCTAAAAGTAGACATCCATATGCATTTATTCCATTTGGAGAAGGTCCTAGAATATGCATAGGTATTTCTCTTTTCTATAGTATTTAGTAATGATAACCAATAACTTTTTTTGTTACTGTTATTAAAAATTGTTGACAATAAGGGTTAACCAGAGAATGTACCAAGGAACAGATGATGAATACACATAAAAAACTATTTGTTTTGTTACATGCAGATGTTTCTGTATTTTGAATGATGATGTATTTATTCAACTGATCTAATTGCTCAGTTTTGTGACTACTAAAACTGTTTATTCCTTAATTAGTTTTAAAGCAAAATTCATGAAAAATAGATATTATTTCTAAGTAATTGTAAGAAGAACAACTAAAATTGCAGAAGAAAACGGATTTCTGAATCTACTCAAATGTAGTGTACAGACCATTCTGATTAAAGCATGAATATTGCACTTAAGATTTTTTAATGTGCTAATATCATTATATAGAGAACAATTGATTGTAGCTGGTCTAACTTTTGTATTCTTTGAGATGTTAGTAAACCTAAAAGAATTAAATTTGTTTGTTGCATGATGTATTTTAAAATATTAAACATCATATTAAAAAAGTAATAATTATATAAAACCTTATCTATTAGTTGGTAAGTAATTGAATAATTTTTTAACTGGCTAGAATAAAATTTTATTATAATAAATGGATGTCCATTGAAAATGGAAGGGAACGGTCCGTAAACAAAGAGTTAAACATACTGCAACTCACCAAGTGTTGAGAGTACAATAAGTATAACGTATATTGAGTATATAAGTATATTGAGGGATAAGTATAACGTGAAATGCAGTAAATATTACCCTTGATTTTATTATTACTTACAAATAGAGCTCATAAAATAGGAATATTTATGACAGTAATTTGGTTAATTTGTGAGGTCTGCTAATACAGCTGGGTTAAAATGCATTACATTTCAATGGGAGTACACTAATTTCGAAATAACAAGTATAGCATTGGATAAGAAACCTTTGTGTGTATAAATAAAATTATATTACTCATTTTGAAATGCAAAGCACAAATTAGGATCATAATAAACCCAGAGTTTATTACTTCAGTACAATAGTTTGTATGCTGCACATTTTTACTAACTATATATGATTATTACATTTTGAAAAAGTGTTGGTTCAGTTAATTCAATTGAATGGCATCCAGTAAACCTAGTTTTTAATTTAATTTTGAAAACTAGAAAATACCATGATAAGAACAAATTGGAAATTAAAATGATTAGTTGTAGATGTGTTGTTCTTGGCTTCTGGATTGTATTGATTATCACACAATTGAGTAAATGTTAAGACCACTATTTTGAACTTGATTATTTAAAATTAAGGGTTTACAATGATAGTCATATTAACAAGGAGTAGGGGGTTAATTCTGAGAACTGGTTTGAAAATGAGTCACAATCATTCATTATTAGTTAAGGAGTGCCAACTGCGTTCTTTTCAGGGGGGATTCGTTCAGTCAGAGAAGCAGGTGTAGAATGGAATTGGAATGAACACTTTCAGCTTTCACTAAAATTAGCATCTAGTTTACGTGTATTAGGACAAATTTCTAAATTATACAATAAACACATAATAAATTGTTATTTACTCTGATATAAGTTACTCAAAAATTCTCTGGGATTCATCGTCTAATCAAAACCTGAGTAGAATATTTATATTGCAAAAAAGGACAATCTGGTATATAAATATTCTGAGTTATTTTGAACCATGTAGAAACTCTTTTACCAGTAATAGAATTCTTACAGTGCTATCAATTTATATTCTAGAATGTAGAATGTACTGCAAGCTTAATAATAAAATTGAGATCGAAAAGATTCATAATCATAATACAAGGACAAATAATTTTGCTGAAAGTCATAGATTAAAGATATATGAATCTAAGTCCTCGTACATTGGCAAGAAATTCTTTAGTAGACTTCCTATCTACTTGGAGGAGGAAGTACAAAACAAGTTCTTTAAAAATAAACAGCTAAAAAATTGGCTTATGCAACAATGTTTTTACCACATTGATGATCTGCTTATGCCACATGAATGCAGTTGATTTTAGTATTATTCTAGTGTTTTTAGTGTTATTTCAATACATGCATTTTTAATTTTAATATTAAGTGATAATATATGTATGATGTTAACTTTTATACCTTTTGAATAAGGTTTTTGTAAATGCTGTACATAAATAATAAATGGTTAAGGAACCTGGATTTAGCAGCTGTGATGAGAGATCAATATTTAAACGCTAAGACACAAGTACTTTGTACTGTACATTTTATTGAGATATTTTTTTTGTCTATTTTAAAAATCTTTTACTAGTTTGGTAGCTAGCCTAAGAAAGTCATACAATATATATCCCTATTTAGTTGCCACTTCCTCCAAACTTTGCAATTAGTGCAGATTTTATATAAAGAATGATTGATATGTTCATTCACTGTGCGACTATAAAACAATGCCTGTACAAGCTTTAAAATACACACTATGCAATTGCTGTACATATTTATGAATTTCGCAAAATGCATATTTCAGACTTGATTTCAATATCTGATAGTACATTGTAATATCATTTGATTCTTCAACAATATTTCCAACCTACATACTCTATGATAATCTCAGCATAAACGTGAATAAATAAAATTTTTATATTTTAGGTATGCGGTTTGGCAAGCTACAAGTGAAGATTGGATTGGCAGCAATTTTGTCCAAATATGAGCTGTCTCTTGCTCCAGCCACACCCTCCAAACTAGAAATCAATCCCCTCATTGTCTTCACAACCCCTAAACATCCATTCAGCCTTAGAATAACGAGAAGAACTGATCAGTGACTGAACTTGGGTGACCTCCTCTCAGCCTTAGAATGACAAGAACTGATCGGTAACTAAACTTTGGTGATACACTCTCCCCGTGATTTATTCTTGGTCCAAATTAACTTATTAAAATTATTATACCTGTTAAAAACCTAACCTATTCCAGGTAATATAATATTTATAAATACATTTAAGTATATAGCACATGTTTGTCTAGTTAAACAGTGTATGTAAGCAGTAGGATATACAAGTATATTAACCATCTAGTTATTTTGCTTAGCTTTATACGCAACATTGTGTATATAATTGTACAGTTGATTATAAACATTTAACTATGAGCATATTGAAGTGTAAATAATATTGTACTGTGAAACACTTAAGTTAATAACATTTTTAAAAGCGACACTTTAATGAAAAATTACTAAATTTAAGCATTAAAGCTTGTAAATATTGAATAAATAGCACAAAATGTTTTAGTAATTTTAACTACAGGTTTAAATATTTTTTAGTAGGCCTACTGATGAAATACTCTCTTAGTTGATATATTTAATGGTTTTCTAATATAGGTGAATAGAATAGAATAGAATATCTTTATTGTCTTTGAACAATTACAAGAATTGCAATCGACATTGTCAAATTATAGCTAAATAGACTAGAGTACACTAAAATTAGTTAAAAGTAAACTACATACTTATCGCCTAAAACAGAGAATTATAAAAATGACTACAGATTACCTACTGAGATGACAAAATTAGGTTAAGCACTGCAGTCTAAGGGAGTGAACAGAAACTTTGTATTCCTTTACTTCATAAAAGGCTTGAGTTGTCAGCCATTCTTGTATTATAGTTTTAAACTTTTTTCTAGGTTCACTTTTAACATTTTCAGGGAGCATATTGAAATATTTTAAGCTGATATGAGAAAAGTGGTGTTGAGATTTTGCTAATCTTACATGGGGCATATCAATGTGACTTTTTTGCCTAGTGTTATAAGAATGAATGAGGTCCCTAGTAACACAGTTAGTTAAGTTGTCCTTGGCATATAATAAACACTGTAAGATAAAGATGCAAGGAACAGTTAAAATTGCCAAGTCAATGAAATATTTTTTACAAGATGTGAATTTGTTTAACCCCAATATGGCTCTTACAGCTCTTTTCTGTAGAGTGAATACACGTTTTGCGCCACTGGAATTACCCCAGAGTATAATCCCATAATTTAAGTGGGAATAAAATAGACTATGATAAGTCATTAATAAATAGTTGTGGCTGATACATGTCCTAAGTTTCTGGAGGAAGAAAATGACTCTAGCCAATCTATTACAAAATAGATTGGTATGTTTCTCCCAAGTGAGTTTACTGTCCAGATTTATACCAAGAAGCTTAACACTGTCTGGCCCATTGTCATTTTGTTTGGTGGTTGAGAAAAGAAGATGTTCAGTTTTTCTGTATTTAATTTTAAATAATTTGTATTAAACCAATTAATTGAGGCTGTCATCGCAGATGCAGTCATTTTCTGTAAGTCTTGAGAGTTATTACTTGATGTCAGGAAGGTGGTGTCGTCTGCGTACAGTACAGATTTACATGGCAGAGAATTGGGAAAGTCATTCATGTAAATAATAAATAGGAAAGGAGAAAAAACAGAACCCTGCGGAATGCCTCTTTCGACCCTTAAAAGGTCAGATATTTTGTTATTTGAAATCACAGCTTGGTATCTGTTGCTAAGGTAGGAGTGGATAAAAGCCAGTTCAGAACCATTTATATTGTAGGATTTCAGTTTGTTAATTAATCGTTTGTGAGAAACCGAGTCAAATGCTTTGCCGAGATCGATCAGCGTTGCCTCAACATTGCATTTATTTTCAAAAGCTTTGAGTGTGAAGGACACAACATCCTGGACAGCTTTAATGGTGTTTGAACCATTTCTGAAACCATATTGAGCAGGGTTAAGGAGATTATATGTTTCAAAATGTTTACAAAGTTGATTATGTATGACTCCTTCAATTATTTTGGTGGAATACTCATAGTGGAATACGCGCGTCATTAAGTGACAAATGGAGGTTTTTAATAAATTTTTTTATAAATGTTATGCTGAATACCAGTTCTACTCACAAAAGTGAATTTGCTAGAAGGTTTATATGAGTTTATAAAACAAGAACTAGGTTAATTGGAGAAATATTTTCAAGATGAGAAAAGAGGGATAGTGAGTTTTAGACCTAAACTGTTTAACAAATGAACAGGAAATAAGTTACCTGAGGTCATCTAGATTCTTTTTATTTCAGTCCTGTTAAGTGCATAATTAAATGTTTGTTAATCCTATTTCTCATTTGTAGAAAATTACAGCATATATTGTATATACAGTAGACTCGCGATTATCTGAGGTAATTGGGACTGCGCATACCTCGGATACCGCAAAACTCGGATAACGCGGAGATCGGGTATTAACCTAAAATGAATGGAAAAATCGTAAAGAATGACATAAATTATTTATTATGTACAAAGTTAGTAAACATTTATACAGCATAGTTTAAGTAGAAAAATATGTACATACTGAATGATTTTCATTTTTTGAAAAAGTCTCTTATCGATTTCTGCGTCAACTTCTGTTGTAGTTTTGACGCTGCGCTGTTGCGCCAACGCTGAAGATGAAGGACATCGGCAGGGGTTGACTCCTCCTGTTGCTCAATGTAGGCGAGAGCAGCTTCGAGCGCCTTCAATCCGTCGGAGTGAGATATTTTTCCACTATCTCATCAGTGTTATCATCTGCGACGTTGTGTGGGTTGGTGACCATATCGGCGATCGCATCATCAGTCAGTTCCATTTGCTGGTCTTGCATGAACCACTCGTTGATGTCTTCATCATTGATCGGCAGTTCCGTTGGTAACTGATTAGCGAGGTTTACTATTTCAGCGACACAGTTGTTGTTATCATTTTCATTGCTTCTTGTTTCAATTTGGAAAAGTTTTCGCCATGACTTTTGCAAAGTTGAAACTCTCACATCATCCCACGCTGAAGCTATCCAGTATGAGACGTCCTTAACTGTGATCTTTTTAAGTGCTGCAGTTACCGTGATTCCCTCGTCCAACCATGTCAACAACACTTGGAGAAGCCTTCGCCTATAGTGCCGTTTCATAGCCTCTAAAACGCCTTGGTCCAGAGGTTGAATAAGAGATGTGACATTTGGTGGCAAGAAAACAGCTTTTATGTCACCACTAACCAATTCACTTGCATCTGGATGAGATGGCGCGTTGTCCATAAGAAGGATAGCTTTTCTTGGTAGGTTCTTCTTTTTCAAGTAGGCCTCAACAACACGAACGAACTCTTCAAAAAACCACTCTTTAAAAGTTTGGCCATCCATCCATGCACTTCCTTGATGCCTGTACATGGTTGGTAGGCAGTTAACTTGGATATTTTTAAAAGCCCTTGGGTTCTTAGATTTTCCAATACGGAGAGGTCTCAATTTTAAGGATCCAGAAGAGTTGCTACACATCAAAAGAGTTACTCGTTCTTTGCTCTTTTTGTACCCAGGCGCAGTTTTTTCACTTTGGGCTGCCAATGTTTTGTTAGGAAGCATTCTAAAATTGAGACCGGTTTCGTCGCAATTGAAGATTTGGTCTGATGTGAGCCCATGGTCTAAAACAAGATCTTTCATTCTTAAGCTAAACGTCTCAATTTCAGATGAATCAGCAGAAAGTTTTTCGCCAGAAATATTCAATTGTCGGATGCCATACCTCTTCTTCCACCTGTCAAGCCAACCATCACTTGCACTAAAATTAGCCTCACCGTCCTTAAACCGTTTGTTAAACTCAAAAGCCTTAGCTTGAAGCATGGGACCACTTATTGGACTTCCCAACCCTCGAAGATTAGAGAACCACAAAAACGCTTCAGAAGTCTGTTCGTACTCCCCTTTCTTCATAGTTTTCCGCAACAAATCACTTCCACCACTTACACTTTTATTAACCCACTGTTCAATATCTTTCCGCTTACGTCTCCAATCTCCAACAGTCACTTCTCCAACACCTAGGTCAGCGGCAACCTTTAACGACTCACCCTTATCTAAACGTTTTATTGCACTTAACTTTGTTTCTAAACTAACCACCACCTGTTTACGTTTTAAACTCATGATGCATTTGTCGCAAAAACAACACTAAGCAAAGGCACGATAACAAAATGAGAAGAGGGACGAAACGAACAGGTTGCAGTGATGACTCAAACTGAACTGACGGGTGACGTGGTGATGAACGCCGGCCGGCTCGACCTAACAGCAGCCAGTAGATCCATACCGGCTAGAACAATAAACACTCGCTGGTGACTCATCTATTCCGCGTACCATCGGCCAGTGCATGCACTTTCACTTCGTCGCACTCTTCATGCTAACTAAATTATTTGTTCTTTTCAAATACTACCTCGGTTAATCTAGAGGCTCGGTTAATCGGGCCTCGGATAATCGCGATTGTACTGTACTATCGTAATGCACATTAGTGAGAAAATATTATAAGCAACATAAAATATACAAAGAAATATAAGACAGAAAAAACACTTATTTAATTATACAGTTCTCATACTTATCAGTTAACAGTTTACGTAAAATAATACCAAACTCAAGGAGAGTTGTCATGCTAGGTCCTGTCCAATAACATTGAATATTATCAATTACTTATCTTGTTTCTGTAATTTATAATCCATAAGATGGAGTAGTTTTGAATTGTCAGTACACAAGCTAATACAGAACAATTGTTATAACCGAAGATTCGGCCATGCGGTACTAACCTAAACAAAGGCAGCAGTCCTGCATCGAGTGACCTAATTTGAGTGAATGTTTGTAAGACACCCTTTACAATGATAATCATCCTCATCTCTCGCCTACTGCCGCTTCCGGAGACCTAGTATACCATTATAAAAATTGAACTGTACTATCATTTGGGAATGTAGCATTTTTCAACTCCCATTCGATCGTTGGTATGGATATTGCCATTATATGCTCTCAGTGTAACTCTAAACAGGATAGCCAAAAACTAATCTTAGACTTGAAGATAATAAAGTTATGAGTCAACAACAATTATTTTTTCATGATTGGAGTTGGAGCTGGGATATTCAATTGCAGTATGCAACATGAACTACCACGAAAGGGTTGAATTAACAATCAATTCAATTAATACATAAATCTTTAAAACAATCCACTGAGATGTTAAAATGTAACAAGACTACTGACCACAGGGAACGATATGTTTGAATAATGTCACAGTTCATTAGTATGATTTTCGTGATTTTTTAAAATTACATTACTCTTTTTCATCCACCAGTACAACCAGAGTGTCACTCTTCTTTTTAGAGCTGTGTTAAGTGATGCTTCCACACACTTCTGGATAAACACTCTAGAATAGACTTGTATAATGGCTCCTGTGGACTCACCATCCTCTGTATACATGGCTGGTCTCCCATTTGCTTTATGTGTACACAGCTCTTTACATTACCATTGTCAAGTAAAAAAAAATATTACAATATCCTTAGATCATTTGAGTATGAACAACACTTGACACTAGAAGTGACTAATAAATGTATTGTATAAGTTCAGAGAGGAATGTTTTTTTTTCAGTAAAACTAACTTGGTGAGGGTTAAGATGTTTAATAACAGAAAAAAAACATAAGACACATGTCAATTGACAATGATCATTAGATGTATTTACAGTTAGCATTGTTTTCTTGACTGTGCGAATTTATCAAAAAAATAATAATTAAATTTGCATTGATTTTAGTAATCGTTGCTTTATTTTTCTAAATTGTTTTATTTTGTTTAAAACAATGACAATTTTCTTTGAATCATAATCAAATTTAAATTCTTCACAGAACAATTAACTAACTAAATCATATTTATTTTCTGACGCTGTAATTATAAAGATATTTTAAAACCAATATCTAGCATTTATAATTTCGCTTTATTAAAGTAAAACATACATATACGAGTATATAAATGAACATATGTCTGTCTATGTCTCAGTTTATCCTTTGCGCATTACTTTCTCCTCATTCCATTTCATTCGCTTCTCCTCATACACATTTCATCTTCAGAAACCTTCGGGAAGTTATGTGTTTGGTATATAGTCATTTCTTAGTTAGATATTATTCTTTGTAAAATAATCAATATGTATTAAACTTAATATTTATATTCCATTTTGCACTTGATGGAGCAGAGTGAGAGAGAGGGAGATAAGCACTGCGAGTTCCCAATTTTAAGTTTAGATCACCCCATATATCAGGCGATATGATGTAGTGAACATTCATTGGTTTAGCAATGTCACATGATTCTTGCCTGAGACATGCACCACTCTTTGCTTGAGGAAGAAAGACACTCTCTCGTGTCACCTCATAGACTAAAGACCTCCTCGTTCGTCAGGGTCTTAGTTCTAAATTTTAATCTTTCTCCACCCCTCTAAAATTTAGTGTATTTGTTTAATTATTTGGCCTCTTTCAATTAAAATTCTCCCATAATTCTTAATTGTATTTTTCCGTTTCTTCAAGAACTTCATTTGTGAGTGGCGAAAGAACGTTCTCTGACCGGCTTCGCGTCAATTCGAACAGACTCTCGGTGCGATTAATCAAGATAGACAGTGACTGTGTGGGTGACAAGTGTCCAAGTGTAAACTTTGAGGCTGTCGACTTTAACGTGTGGTGACCTTTGATTCGCGCTCTCTGACCATGGGTAAGTCAGAAATATTAGGTGGTCATACCATATTAATTAATTCACCTCCACACCATACATTATGTTTTTCCCAAACAAGTTTTGAGTATGGTATTAATCACATCTGACAGTTATGTTCCACCCCACTGGCCTTTAAAGTTCCAGTGAGAACCTAATGGAGTTATTCATTTAAATGATTACTCAAAACAAAACTCAGAGCTTAGCCTGAAAATAACTTTGATCCTAGATGTAAACTCAGTCTTTTTTTCACTGAAGAAAAAAAAAAATTTGCTGTACAGTCAGGATTATCAAAAAGAATAAAATATGTGCCAGTTTAATGTGAACATACGTTTAAAGTAGTTGTTTCACAACATTTTGGTAAACAATATTTTGACGGTAATGAATACTATAGTTTCAGGAAAACATCAGAACTAAAAGTCGATAGATCCAAACTTTACTATTCTTGGATTTAAACTTACTCTACAAAAATAATTTTGTTAGTACTGTAAACACCTGCTCTATTTTGCCATGTGTGGTGAGTAGTCTGAAAGTATTCAGCAGGATTTATATTTGTATACAAACATAAAATTTGTACCAAAGTTAGAAAACTAATTTATGACTAGTGGGTCCCGTTGCTCTAAATCGAGCAATTAAATTATCTCTTAATTCCAATCAAGAGAGTATCCTTAAACATATTTTAACACTGGATAGTGGTAAACTAAGTAATTAATTAGTAAAATAATACAATAAAATGTTATTAATAAAAAAAATAAATTAAATTCAGTACCTCTTTTAATTGAAGTAATGTTATTTTCAATTGTTTGTTTTTACAGCAGTTCTTTGTAAATAATATTTTTTATGTAGACTTTTTCGTTTTTCTTTTAATGTCCTTGTTCATTAGTTTCTGTAACATAAAATCATAATCCAAAAAATGAGCGAGCTCTACTTGCTGCTACACACAGCTGGCCATGCGAAAATACTGCATTGAGCAAATATATTACAACTTTATTTAACGATTGACCTTGTGTCTTGTTAATGGTTATTGCAAAAGCCCTTATAACTGGGCTTTTGCAATAACCAAAAGCCGTTCTCTCTAGTTTAAACGGCAAAAGAGTTCCAGATGTCGATAGGTGTATGCGTGAAATAAGAAAATTTTCTCTATGTGATGCGCCAGTTAAAACTTCACAGCCGATAGAATTCCTGTAGTTTTTTTACATGTAGTCGCATCCCGTTATGATGGTTTTTGATGTGTTTACATTTCTTATAAGCTTCATAATAGCGTTTTTCTTTAGAGCCAATTTGTGAAGTGGCAACCCACTAACTGATAGACTGTTTAAGAATTCTGTTGGAAACGAGTTTTGTTATTTTATATCGTCTGTCAAAATTTTGTCTACACTGAAATATTCTTTTTTATCACCCGGTAATATACTTAACATTTTTTCATTGATTAAATGGCAGTCTTCATTTCTTGGTGCTAATATAGCTCTCTCTATCAGTAATGTTAGTTGCTTCAAGGATGTCCAGAAAATTTCCATGGATGTCTTTTATTATTGATCCAGAACCTAACAACTGCTGAGGAATTTCAAATAAATCTGAACCAAAATCTTGTTCAAAGCTTGAATCACCATTACAAATGGCTTTAAGAAACTCGGAAAATTCAACTTCAATCGGCAAAGCTCTCATATTTCTGGTTAAAGTCAGTTATTGATAAGTTGTTAATGCTTATATGACTTTACACAGTGTTCGATAATTGTTGCTGAGCCAGCGTGAGGAACAACTGGAAGTGTTTGACGAAAATCAACACAAAATAGAATAAACTTTCCACCAAACATTAGATCTTTATTTCTCTCTTGATGCAAAATATCTTATAGTAAGCTGTCTATTATGTTGAGGACATACACGGAACACATAGAAATTTCATCAATAATAATGAAAGAGCATTATTTTAGCTGTTCAGATTCATAGATGTTTTCCTAGATACAAGATGTTTCAAGAAGTAGTATAGGTAGCTTAAACCCGTTGAGAAGAGTGCGTCCTCCATCCAAAAGACTTGCAGCTATTCCACTAAATGCACTTGCTATACATGTTTTCTGCAGTGATCGTATTTTGCACAGCAATGCTTTCTGAACAAACGTTTTTCAACACCCTGAATGAACTGTCAAACATAAAACGTTTCTTTTAGTAACATAACTAAGAACTGTGTCTATAACTTTATCTATTACAAAACGTTGATTATTATTTGTATATTTCTTCAAATAAACCACCTTGTTCCTTTTAATCGAACTTGTAGCTATTGGTGTATCATGGTTTGGATTAGGTAAACCGAGGTCTTTGCACGAAGTATTGCGAGTTCTTAGTATTTTCCTAAATTTCAAGTTAACCTTTATTACAAGACATTTTCTCATTGTATTGACAATTTAAGTCCTTACGCATATAATTTTAGAATTTATCCCAAAGCTCTGCAGCACTGTTTGGAACATTAAGTTCGCAAATAAATCCGAATAGTTGTTTTACTTGGTAAGGTGTCTGTATTTACTTCGATTTATTATAAGTCTCATGCTAATCATTATCATTAGATGCAATACCCCTGGCATGAGCAGCTTCTATAAATGTATTATACACATGTTGTTATATGTTAGTATATCCTCAAAACTTGTTAAGCCGCGGACAAGTAGCAACAAAAGATGAAACAGATCAAAGGCTTTTGGGTTTACTGTGTAAAGTCAGGTCATTATTTTTTTCAGCACCATGCTTTCGTTTTTTCCAAGTTTTTGTGTTGTTTTCCCAAACATAGTTCCGAGGAACTTCAGTATACAATAGTTTTTTTGCATTCTCATGATTTTTGCAAAGATTAAATATGACATTCACTGGTATTGTCATTAAAGAATTTCAGTTTTGCACAGTCATATCCTTTATATACATATTTGTATATATGTATTTAATACTTTTAACAGTTGTGCATACGGTACCTCTACATTTATATGGCAGTCAAACTTGTATAAAATGTAAGGGTAAATAGGGAACTACAAATATTATCTACTGTTGTACGTCCACAAAACATCAACTGTGGCGCTCTGCTTGTACAAAAGGTAACCGTTTACGTTATCTACAGTTTTGTCACTAAAGGGTTTGGGAAACTGTTTAGAACATTTTCCTTCTATTATACAAACTGAATTAAAATTCAAGGAACCGCATGAACCATATGATTTTTAACTAACTTGTGTAGTCTTGGGTTGTTCATTTGGTCAGGAATTTCTGCAGAACAAATTGGTCACAAAAAAAAGAAGAAATATGTAACACATTTTTAATCTTGTCATCAAACCGTGTTAATAAAACATGAACATGTGGTAGGCCACGTATTTGAAATTCAATTGTGTATATTAATGCTACTACATTTCCATAAACATGTTTTTTTGTTATGCACTTTATGAGTTCTTTCAGCTTGCAGTGGAACACACACAACTAAATATGGTCTATAATGAGCTGCTTCATCAAGTACCAGATTGTTAAGTGTTTCAGGCCAACATATATTACATGTCATTGTAATAAACAACAATAGTTTTTCACTTTTGAACAATAGCTATTACATCTAGATAATTTTTATGCATGTTCCGAGGTAACCCAATAAATGTTGACGGCAAAATTATTTGCTAACCAACTGTAGAGTTCCCAAGTTTAGCTCTTTGTTGAACAAAGTCTACAACATTAAGATACTGTTACAGATCATGGCAGCCACCATCGACACTGCCTAGGTCATTGCGCCCCATCCCTGCACAGGTAACCCGCCCACGGGGCCAATCCAGGTTTTCCAGGAAGGACTAGAATGGCAGCTCATTCACCTGTAGGTGAATCAAGCCCTTCTGAATTGGAATCGAGAACTTCTAGATTCTTCTCCAGGTTCACCATCGCCACTTCCAGAATCTTCTGGGCTTCCATCTCTGGTCATACAGGGTGCGGCAGCATAACTTCCTTTTTTAAAATGCTTTCAATTAGTTTCAATGAATTCAATTCGACATTCAATTAGTTGATGTCATAGCAGAGCGCTAGCGGTCTCGTTCAAGAGGGGGTACTGTAAAGTTTTGTCCCGACACGGTTCAGTCGCCATCATACGTTGGAATAGTGAGGAGCGTGCCTTTGCCATTGAGGCCTACTTTTCAAGCGGATGTTCGGTTATTGCAACACAGCGTGCATTTCGGAATCGCTTTAATTTAGCCCCGTTGGCTCCCGTCCCAGACCGCAAATCAATTGTTACATGGGTCACTACATTCAGACAAACTGCAAGTGCGACAAAACGAAGAACTGGAGTCCCTCGGCCCGTTAGATCACCTGAGAATATTGAAGCAGTGAGAGCGTCAATGTTGCAATCACCATGGCGTTCTGCGCGCAAACACGCATCTGCCCTTGGACTATCCAATCGTTCTGTGAGAAGAATTCTTCGTGATGATCTTCATTTTCATCCCTATAAGATGGCGATAGTGCAGGAACTTTCAGAACGTGACTTCAATTCTCGGATGAACGCGTGTGAGCTTCTTCTTGATGTCGTTCCCGAGGGTGCTATTGTTTTTTTTAGCGATGAAGCCCATTTTCATTTGTGTGGGTCGGTTAACAAACAAAACATGCGCTACTGGGCTGACACCAACCCTCGAAAATTGCATCAAAGGCCTTTGCATTCACCCAAAGTCACAGTGTGGTGTGCAATTTCCTCAGCTGGAATTATTGGTCCCTGGTTTTTTGAGGAAAATGAGGTTACAGTGACAGTGAATTCGGACCGGTATGTAAACATGCTACAGAATTTTTTTTTTCCCACGGCTAGAAGAGTTGGATTTGGGGGACACTTGGTTCCAACAAGACGGTGCAACAGCACACACTTCAAGAGCATCGATGGCTGTTTTGAGGGAACACTTTCCAGAACGCCTTATCTCAATTAGAGGCGATTTGGAATGGCCGGCACGCTCTCCCGATCTGTCCCCTTGTGATTTTTTTCTATGGGGTTTTTTGAAATCCCGTGTTTATGTGAACCGTCCAAGAACCCTACAAGATTTGAAGACCAACATCCAAGAAGAAATTGCCAACATAACACCTGCTATGCTAACAAGAGTTATGACAAACGCCATAAATTGGTTTACGCAATGTATGGAGAATGAGGGACGTCACCTAACAGATTTGATCTTCAAAACAATGTAAATAAAAACTTTATACATGTACCTACATTATAAAAAATAAATAAATATTTTCCGATGCATACAATAGTTTTTATTGAGTTTTGAAAAAAGGAAGTTATGCTGCCGCACCCTGTATAAAGACACTCTTCGGCCGACCTGACAGTCAGTCAAGAGTCAGTGTGTGAAGAGTTAGTGACAGAGTCATCCCCAGTGGATGTGACAGTGACAATCTAGTGAAGTGACAGTATACCAAGCTAGGTCGGACATTAGAATAGAATAGAAAATTTCTTTACTTGTAAAAAATAATATTTACAAAAAGGCAAAGTTAGGGTCTCATGGCCCTTTCTTATACTTAACATTAAATATCTAACTAAAATAAATAATTCTATTATGCAGTTTTAACTTTACAAAAATATTTAATTGTACAAACTTAAAATCTATTTGAACACACACTCACACTATCTTACCCCTGGCCCTCCTATCGGGCAGCCAGGTCTGCAACTCAGGATGAGCCAGCCGTAGCCACCCGCTCCATAAAATATTGTTTTAATGACGCCACAAACCGGGGTCAGCTGGAAATGGAAATGATGTTGACAGGACAGGAATTCCAAAGGCAGCAAGCAGTTACTGTAAATGATCTGTTATAAACTGCAGTTCTATGATGAGGCATGCGTAAGAGTAACGAACCTGATAGTGAATGAACTCTTCGCACTAACTGGAGACACAAATTCAAACGTATCAGAGAAATATTTAGGAACTTTTTAATTGATAAAAGAGTGAGTCAATGGAAGGATTTTAATTTTTCTCTGATCAGTACATTTCAAAATTTTAGATCGAATATAATAATGGAGTTGTATGCTCATCACGTCTCAAGTCAAAAGCAAAACGGAGACAGTAATTTTGTGAACGTTGCAGTCTTTCACTAAGTGATACAGTCAAGTCGTTTACAACAGAGTTGCAGTAAGTAAAGTATGGAAAGATAAGTGATTTGATGTCTAAAGGCAGAAACCTTTGCAGCCTTTTCAGGGAGTGCATTCCTGCAAACAACTTGTTGCAGGTTTCAATGATGACTTCGTTCCATGTAAATGTTGTATTGATAGTTACCCCAAGGCTCTTGACTTAACTGTAGAAAAGAACAGCTAGACCATTAACATTAATGGTTTCAAGACTATCAAAATCAACAGAACGTTTAAGCTGAGCATGACTTATAATGATAGGTTTTGTCATATTGCTGTTTAAATTGAGACAATTTTTGTTTGCTAATTCTTTGTTTGAAATATCTTTACCCAGTAATTCTATACAATAATTCACACTGTCAGGTCTAAAGTTTAAGTAGATTTGAAGATCATCAGCATACATGTGGTACTTACAGTGAGAGATACATGAAGTTATATCATTTACATAGAGGATGGACAAAAGAGGGCCTAAGATTGAGCCTTGGGGCACACCAGTAGTCACCCGTTCCCAGTTAGATATCTGGTCATCAATCTATATACGCTGCCGCCGGTCAGACAAATAAGACCTCAACCACGAGATTACCTGTTCATAAAAGAATCTGAACAGGTAATCTGGCCCTGAGCTTCAAAAGAAGAAGTTTATGGATGACGCAATCAAATACTTTTGAAAAATCAAAAAATGTCAATATTGTGCCTTGTCTGCAATCCATTAAATGTCATATGTCATCAGTAATACGAAGAAGTGCTGTTTCAGTAATGCAATTAGAGCAAAAACCAGACTAGTAATTCTCTATAACATCATTTTGGGTAAGGTACTCAACCATTTGACGAAGCACAATTCTTTCAAGGGCTTTAGATAGATGCTGATCGGCCTAAAGTCCTGGTATGTAGAGGGGGCTGAGGTCTTAGTTAGGGAACAGACGAGAGCAAACTTCCATTGAGAAGAAAAAATATGCGTACTAAGAGATTTATTAAATATTGATGTAATAATAGGTAGCAATGCAAACAATATATCCTTAATAAGACGAATGGGGATATTATCGAAACCTGTGGCATTACTCGTTATACGGTATATAGTCTTCAAAACATCAAACTGAATTATGGACCTGAAAGAGAATTCACCATGAGCAGCCTGTCCATCTCCAGAAACATCAGCCAGATGCTGAGCATATTCCTCTAGTGAAGCTTGCCTATTTATTTGACCACACGAAGTGAAAAACTTATTTAAATCATTGAGAGGTACCATTGGCTGAGGGTCTTTTTTTCAATCTAAGGCTTTTGAATTTATGCCATAAAACTTGGGACAATTGTTTTTGATTTTGAAATAGATTATGAGTATACCTCATCCTGGTTTTTCTCAGATACTGTTTAACCCTATTACTCAGAAATCGATATTGGTTCATAATTTCATTATTTCTGGTGATTTTAGCTTATCTGTAAAGTGAATTCCTCTTAACCATCAGCCCGAGAATTTCGGCTGTCTTCCAAGGGACAAGATGGCATTTAGAAATTCACTTGGTAACAACTGGCGTTTGTCATATAGATTTAGGAGGGTTTGGTTAAAAGCGTCAACTATGCCATCAACATTTTGCAAACTTTCAATATCATGCCATGGGCTATTTAGAACATCAACTAAGAACGCAGCTTTATTCATTTGTTTGAAATCTCTATACTTGATTCATCAAGTTGACAGCCTTGGGAATTTTAAAGGAAGATATGCTATTAATTAGGTCATGTCTAGATACCAATGGAATTGGAAGCGCCCATGATGGACGATGTCCTGAGGATCTGAAACAACCATAAGATCAATAAGGGTGTCTGACTCAGCGATGTGGTATGTAGAGTCAAATGACAGGACATTTAAGTTGCATGACTCGAACATTGAAGTAAGTAGTCTGTAGTCGTATCGGTGTTTATCCTCGAGTAAGTCTCCCATGATCATAACTCTATTATATCCGGACATATAACGCAAAAGTGTATTTTTAAAGTCTGCCAGATGCCCTACCCTGGGTGGACAGTAGCACACTCCAAGCAGTAAGACATCTGAGCCAGACAAATTAACTTCAATAAACATATATTCAGGTTTAGCCGAGTATTCAGAAGGTGAAGGATAAATTAATTTGGGCTTTAAATTCTCCCTAATATACGCTGCAACCCCTCCACCAACTTTAACGAGTCTTCAGAAGGTGAAGCATAAATTAATTCGGGCTTAAAATTCTCCCTAATATATGCTGCAGCCCCTCCACCAACTTTAATGAGGCTATCATTTCTGAAAATGGTGTATCCAGGCAAAGCCACCACCCTTGACTGAATACTCGGTTTGAGCCAGAATTCCGATATACTAATAATGTCAACATTTTTATATCTAAATATCTCTCTGATCTCGTGAATATGACCTAATAATGATTCTGCATTTATGTGTGCAAACTTAAGGTGTTTGTGATAAGGAGATAAGGAGCGAGATAGGATATCAGCAATGGATAGTGGCGGAGGTGAAGGGTGGGGAACTGGTCCACCGGTGTTGTGGTCTTCATCGCACAGCTGTGCTATCCATTGGATAGTTATATAGTATTGTCCCTTAAAATTTACAATTTTTTGGAACCTAAAATTAATCAGTACTCTTTTACTGAATTCAAAAATAAATTTTACTGCTGGCTTTTAAAAAACCCATTTTACAATTTAGATGAATTTTTTAACGCAATTGACCTTAATTTTTAATTTTTAAAGTACACATTTTTTATTACTAATTTGACTTTAAAGTCTACTGGTAGATTCATAAATAGTCTAATTTTAGTAATTAGTATGTATGACACAAGCTATTGCAATAGCTGCTGCTATGACATTGTCAATGATGTAAAATTTGTGTGGCGATTTTATTAATTATTACAAGCCACGAAACCCCGCCGACAAAGAGAAGAGGGCAAAGTCACTCACACTCATTCACATCCATTTTTCTTAAATGAAAAATAAAAAATAAATTTTTGTAAAGAAAAATCATTAAAATTAAGCTATGCACTGTTTTTAATTACTAGCTCCGAATTTAAAGATAATGCAATAGTTGTCTAATTTAGACCAAACCCTAACAAATCATCATAATATGTACAAGTATACAGCCCTATGCATATATATATAAATTTAAAAAAAATATATAGTACGTATACATACACAAACACATACAAACAATACAGAAAGTAAGCTAAACCTTCAAATTGATGACTACAATAAAGCTTACATAATATTTAACAAAAGATTATAAACATAAGTAAAATGACTGTTGTGCAAATTATTTGTGGATAAACATAATAAATATAGTATTATTGTACTAAATATTCAAATGGTTATGACAAGAAAAGAAAACAGCTTGTAATTTGAAAGGTTAGCATATAAGCAAGTAGAAATAAATATACGTATTAATCAAGACCTAAATATACTTAAAATATTTTGTAACATATTATTTTAATTTAAAATTAATACAAACTACAATAACCCAAGGAACTAAAAAATGTCCCAGATTTCGCCCCAGTTACAAGTGTGCTGTTCGCTTTTAAAATCAATATTTAAACTCTTAATTACAATAGAACGAAACAGTAAAAAACTACTACAATAATAATTAATTAAATTTTTCCTTGTGTTTCAAATTTAATGTAAACAAATAAATATGTCCAGTTTAACAAATTAAATAACTAAAGCAAGAAAAGAGATACACAAAGATTCAAAATGGGCAATCTAGGAAAAATCTATTAAAAAAATCTTTAAGAAAAACATTGTAAGAATAATTAAACCATCCAATATTTACAATTAATTTTAATACAAATTTAATATTATTTTTAGCTGATAAAAAAATCATTTTGTAATCTTATTTTAGCAAAATATTAGTAAATAAATTAATAACAAAATAAATAAAAAGCTTACTATTGAGGCAGGCCAGAATAGTTCTTAACAGGCCTTGGGCAAGTCCTCCAACCAAGTTGCTGTGCCTCGTTTGCCATTCTCATCAACCCACATCACTCGGCTGTCCATCGCCCAGGTGTTCCTCCCTCCATGAATAGTAGCTGCCCTCTTCAGAACCTCCAGTCGCGACACCGTCAGGTCCTCTCGGATGACGAGACAAGTCCCTTCAACTTTTTCTTCTCCGCGAACACACGGCGCCCATCACGATAGCTAATGAACTTAACTATGATAGGCCGGTGTTGCGGGATGCCATCCTGTTTGGGCTGCGCCTTGGTTCCAATGCGTTGCAAGCGGCAGATGGAATTTAGCGAAACATCCACCCCGAGCTTCTCCTTGCAGAGATCCATGACGAGCCGATCAGTGTCTTCATCACGTACTACTAATTTAATATGCTCTGAAAGCTTAGTCACAAGTCCATCGATGTAGAATTTACCTGTGAGCATCCTCTTCACACATTCTTCAATGAATTTCGTATTGACCTTATCATCTGTAGTAGCCATTGCTGAGGTTTGTTTACTGTGCTGATTCTTATCAGACGAGTCAGAGTCCACAGACATCGAGTGCTCGGTCTTCTTCTTATCAGCTGTCTTATCTCTTGTCCGATCTGCTGGTGGCGAACTAAACATGAACAGTTTTGGTTTGAAACAACAGATTTCACACTTAAAAAATTTAACTAAACAAGTGTTGTCACAAACTGAAATGGTAGTTTTAATTCTACACACTACATAAGTTCAAAGTTATTATTAACATAAAAAAAACCACAAAATCAGCCGCTTAAAAGTGGAGCTAATAAACACACGTGCACACATTCTCTGGTCATCCCCTCTTGACATTAGGTGAATAGAGCTATAAGTAATATAAATTGCTGTAAATATTAGTGATTAATTTATGAGTTGAAATAGTGTTTAGTTTAAGTAATAATTTAAGTTAGTAAATATTTCATAGTATGATTTAAAACTTGTAAATACTCGTAAAAGTAACAAATAGTAGCCAGAAGTGAAATCGCCTTATTTATTTAGGACCCTGTTGGACCACAAATTTGGTGTCAGAAACGGGATAAGGTAATTAATTTGTGAACTGTGTGACATTTTATTTTAAAAGAGATACTGGAAGAGTGAAACTGGTGGAACTAAAAGTGAGTGATCTCAATAGGGAGCTATAACGAGACCTCGATACGAATGGAACCAAGAGTGTACTTCAAAAACGCCTACGGCAAAACAAGCTGGAAGTGGGTGAGGATCCTGATTTAGCTGTTTTCGAAGTACAAGGTGACTTAAGTAGGCTGTTAGAAGGTAGTTTAAAAGACTTAAAAGATGATATAATAACAACATTAAAAAATATTAGAGAATAATTTAGAAAGTAAACTACAAGAAAATTTAAATAACTTATACAGTAAATTACAAGAAAATTCAAACGCTTTAGAAAACAGTTTAAAGAACAAAATGGAAGAGGATTCTAAAATATTAGAAAATAAATTAAAAGAGAATTTAAAAGTCTTTGAAACAAAATATGATAACCTAGAAAGTGAATTGTATAGTTTGAAAGGCAATTTTGATAACATTAAGAGTAGATTAGAGAATAAAGTTGAGAATAGGCTCATAGACAGTGTCAGTGAGCGCATCAAGGCACTGGAACTACGAACGACCTCTACACCTGTGAGTGACCTCAGCTCCTGCTCGTCTGAAGGACCTAAGAGGGAGCCCAACACCATCCTGACAATGCATGAGACCGCACCAACAATGATGCCATCGCCCAGCGTAATACCAACCTTTGATAGGAAGATGCCCTGGGAGGACTACATGACCCTGTTTGAAACAGTAGCTGTAGTCCATAACTGGTTACAGGGCTGGCCTAAAGGGTGTGCGACGTATGCAGCCGTACACTCAAGTTTTTTGGAGGGGCATAAAATGGAAAATTTTGGTAAAAAAAAAAATAAATCTATTTGGTAAATTTTTAGACGTTGATTTAAATGTTGGGCAGAAACATTTAATGAACTATAATGAACTTTGTCTCAGAACTATTGCAGTTGAATTTCAAGGTAAAACCAAGAATCTACCCCAATTAGTTCTGAAATACAGTAGTTTCATGTCTTTGACTAAGGTCAGTAGAGCAGTCTTCTACCCATTTGGTGGGACACATGTAGAGTGTGACTTATCTTCCTGCCCCACTCCCACAGCTTTGTTTTTCTAGACACCAATATGCGATTGTGACAGCTAATTCACGTCTTGATGTTTTGAACCTCTTTGTTTTGCTGCAATTGTTGTGTTTACTGCCGGATTCAAAAAGCAATGTACTCGAGTTTTAACTTCTGCTACAAAATAAATACTCATCCGAGTCTGTTGTGTTATCCACCAAAATTTAGCTTATTTAATTATACGTAATATCATATAACTTAGGTCTTTCTTTTAAGACTTTAAACATTTTTTATAGTGGGTAGAACATAAAAAAATATGAAATTTTAGCACTTTTAGAGTAAAGCTCAACTTCTAAAATGTCTAAAACAAAAATTACTAAAGATAAGTCAGTGAGACTTTAACCACATGTGAAGAAGGTGTTGTTTGTAGTCAGTTCAAATTCTAAAATGTTTACTCTTTTAAAAATTATTTTGTTGCAAATTTTGTAAACCCTTCTGATCTTTAAAATCACTGATCATACAAACTTCAAAACTGTTCAAAAATACTGGAATGAAAAATATATTAAGATTATAAAATGGAAAGTGCAATAAAAGAAATCTTGCGATTTTATATCATATGTTAATTCAATGAGCCGTCATGTGTAAGCAACTTGTGCGTCCCACTACTTCAAAATCAATTTCAACTGTGCATTGCCGAATCGCGCAGCTAGAAGTATTTAAACAGTGCACTAAAGGTTTATTACCGTGGAAGTATTGAACAATTAATCAATCATGTTTTCTATCTAAATTTAAACCATTTTCTATCACCTTTTCTCTTGAGTGCTGTGAGCCTCTAACGACAGGTTTAAAAATGTTGTAGCTCTAAAACAATTGTCAAATTAAAAATTAACTTATTTACGATTATATTAATTTCACATGAAAAAAGCTGAATGTAACGTGAAAATGAGAGCCACCCATTATATTGGTGATTTGCAGGATATACTAATCAAATTTCTAGTAACTGTGAGTGATTCAGCCTTTATCTGTAACAGGTCTACCTGTCATTCATAGCTAACAAGTCCTCTAACATGTGGTGGAAGTTGCATGACGTGGCAACACCGTGCTCGGTGGCTCGACTGATCACACGAATTACCGCACATGGATATCTGTTGAATTATCATGTGATGTAAAATCGCAAGATTTTCTTTATTGTACTCAAAATTAATAATTTACAATTTTATGATCTGACTTTATTTTTCAATCAGCCATTTTTAAGATTGCAAGGGTTTACAAAAATTACAACAGACAATTTTTTAAGAGTAAAAATTCTAGAATTTGAACAGACTACAAACAACAACCTTCTTTACAAATAGTTAAAGTTTCAATGACTTATCTTTAGTAATAGTTTCGTTTTATAAATGCCCCCGGTAAGGGCATAAAATGAGTCTTGCAAACTTGCTATTTTTGCCTTAGGCTGGCCCTAACTGGTTATCAATAACCAAATCTTTCATTCTGTGCATCTCGCTACATGGTGACATCTTGGGACTACATTTGTGAAACTGCAAGAGCCTTTCAACATTCAATTGAATACAAATAATGCGTTATAAGTTAAGCTTTATTATTTGTAAATGGCAGAACACGCCTCTAATAAATTGTTGAAATAGGGATTTCAGCAACTTTCAGCGCTCCTAGTGGCGAAACGGTTAAGTATATCAAAATAATACCAAGAGTACAAAATTCTTAGAATCACTAGTAAAACTTAAATCCATCATGGTTGAAATAGGGGTTCCCATAAAAAATGTCATAGTTGACCACCATATTAGAAAATGGCGACCGAATTTTAAAATTTGAACTACATGATTGTAATGAACATAAAAAATGAGGTAAAGGTCCCCATTTGAAGTTTGCTGTAAAATTAATACTTTTTGAGATCCCAATTGTGGCCACCATGAGTTGATCACCCTGTCTATAAAAAAAGTAAACTATAAAACTTATCTTTAAATAATACACAGCACGGTGTATCACCAAGAGCAATAATTAGATGTATCAAAGCACAATCTTATAATGTTACCTCCAACCTTATAAGCTATTAACAAGAAACTTATTCTTGGAACACCTCCACTTTCATGAGGTGTTACCTTTTTGGAACATGAATAAAGAGAATTTTTTTTATTCTTCTTGGATCAACTTTACTCTACAGAAGTGTTACCACGAAAATTCTTCCCTCTCTTGAGATGTTACCAAGCAAACTCTCCTTGGATCACCTTCACTCTCCTAAGGTGTTACCGAGAAATTCTTCTTCAATTAACCACATTCTCCTAAGGTGTTACCGAGAAATTGTTCTTGAATTACCCCCATTCTCCTGAGGTGTCACCAAGCAAACTCTCCTTGGGCAACCTTCACTCTCTGAGGTGTCACCAAGCAAACTCTCCTTGGGACACCTTCACTCTCTGAGGTGTCACCAAGCAAACTCTCCTTGGGACACCTTCACTCTCTGAGGTGTCACCAAGCAAACTCTCCTTGGGACACCTTCACTCTCTGAAGTAAGCAAACTCTCCTTGGGACACCTTCACTCTCTGAAGTAAGCAAACTCTCCTTGGGACACCTTCACTCTCTGAAGTGTCACCAAGCAAACTCTCCTTGGACCACCTTCACTCTCTGAGGTGTCACCAAGCAAACTCGTCTTGGACTCTTTCACTATCTGAGGTGTCACCAAGCAAACTCTTCTTGGGCTCTTTCACTATCTGAAGTGTTACCAAGCAAACTCTCCTTGGACCACCTTCACTCTCTGAGGTGTCACCAAGCAAACTCTTCTTGGAATCTTTCACTATCTGAGGTGTCACCAAGCAAACTCTTCTTGGACTCTTTCACTATCTGAGGTGTCACCAAGCAAACACTCCTTGGACCACCTTCACTCTTCTAAGGTGTTAACGAGAAAATTCTTCTTGAATCACCCCCATTCTCCTGAGGTGTCACCAAGCAAACTATTCTTGGGCCACCTTCAATCTCTGAGGTGTCACCAAGCAAACTCTTCTTGTACCACCTTCACTCACCTGAGGTGTTACTAAGAAAATTCTTCTTGAGTCACCTCTCTTCTGAGGTGTCACCAAGCAAACTCTCTTTGATCACATCCATTCCTCCTGAGGTGTCAAAAAGGAAAATCTTCTAGGACCACCTCCAGTCAAGTTAAGGTGTCAAAAGAAAACTATTCTTGTATCAATATCACTCTCATTAATATAATTAATTCTTCTTGGATTGCTCCACTCTCCTAAAGTGTCACAAAGAAAATTCTTTTTATGTCACCATGAAAAATGATTTTGCATGAGGAAAAAACAAAATGTTAAGTATTTTTAAATTTTCTGAATGAAAAGTATTTTTATTTAAAGACTATTAATTTAAATGTTGTCCTGTAAAACATTTATTTGTCCCAGAGCTAGCTTTTGAGTTAGGACAATTCATAAGTGCACTGTAAATTTATTTCATTTGTCATTGGGCTATTAATTAGTGAAACTTTCTAAGGAATAGTCGGCCTTAGTTTGTAACAATGACTACATCGCTCATCTACACTCATTCGCAATCCATATTCGCCCATATCTTGACCTTCGGCGTCTTAAGAATAAATAAATAAAAATTCATAATCTTACTTTGTATTATAAATTTGTGTAAAAAACAGAACAAATAAAAACATTGTTAATACATTTTTACAAAATTACCAATAAAAAATACTTTTTACAAGGCCTTTACGCCAGCAAAGCTGGCATCATCAGGCAACAAAAATTTATATTTGGTTACAAACAAAACAATACAATAATTAATTTGAAAAACATATGTAAATAATTAAAAGAATTACATAATTGTAAATATATGTTTTTTAAACTTTTCAAAACAAACAAAAGAAAACAATCAATTGGAAAAACAAAATCATAACACAATATTGTCATTAAGATCCAAAGACGTATTCTATCTAAAAGCTGATAAAAGTAATGCTTTTATTATATTGAACAAAACAGATTATTTTAGTAGAGTAACGAACATGTTAAATTCTGATCCTTACACAATCAATAAAAACACTTTACCAACATTTATTTCATAGCAATTAATTCTTTGAAATACTGCAAAACGTTTATAAATCCAGATCTAATTAAACATTTATATATTTCTAATCCTTCCATCCCGCGACTATACTGCTTACCTAAAATTCATAAACCAGGAGAAAGTGTGGGTCCCATTGTAAATTCAATAAATGCTGCAAACTACAACTTATCAAAATGGTTAACACAAAAACTACAACAACTAGATCCCTTTCCATCTTTAGCCATCAAAATCGATACGAATTTATAAATTGTATAAAAGATTTAGAAATACATGAAGATGAAATAATGATTTCTTTTTATGTTTCTTCTCTATATCTAAATGTTCCTTTAAAAGAAACAATGAAATTATTTGAAAAATGGTTTACATCAATAAATTTATGCGAAGAAGAAAAGGTAGAATATTTGATATTGGTTAACACCTGTATGAACCAAAAAATATTTCAATTCAATGATAAATTCTATCAACAAACAGAAGGTACTGCGATGGGAAATCCGCTATCCTGTTTTGTAGCCAACCTATTCATGAGCAATTTTGAAATAAAAGCCAGAGAAACATTACCATATTTTCCTCAATATTGGTTTAGATATGTTGATGATATATTTGCAGTATTTAATACAAATCAAAATTTAAAAAACTTTCTTAATTGAACTCTTTTTACCCAACAATAAAATTTACTTATGAATCTGAATCTAATTCTAAAATTACCATTTTTAGACATATTAATTGCAAGAAGCCCAAATTCTCTGAAACTTGATTTTGATATTTATAGAAAACCAACACATACAAACATATTCATCAACGCATACAACACTTCATCATATCATCCTCCAGCTCAAAAAAGAACTGCATTCCATAATATGATTTATAGATTAATAAACACACCCTTAAATCAAGAAAATTTTGAAAAAGAACTTTCATACATAAAAGATATTGCTATTTACAGCGGTTACAATCCTACATTAATTGATAATATGTTAAATAAATCTACTAAGAAAAAGATTAAAAAATCAAGAAGTAAATTATTAGAAATAAAAGAAAAAGAAGAAAATTACTGGGCAAGTTTGACCTTTAAAAAACAATTATCAAAAACCATTCAACATTCCTTCAAGAAAAATACAAATATAATTCCTTCATTCAAAACTGTAAACAAATTAAAAAACAAACTAAATAATCCTAAAGACAAAATTAAAAATGAAAATCTATCTGGAATTTATGAAATTATTTGTGACAATTGTAAAGAAAAATACATAGGACAAACTAAGAGAAATTTAAAAATAAGATTTAAAGAACATTATTCACATATTAAATTTAATAGAGAAGAAAAATCAGCATTTGCTAAACATTGCTTAACAACAAACCATAGCATCACAAAAGAAAATACAAAAATAATAAAATCCATTTCATCTTCAAAACATTTAAATGCCTGGGAAACATATTTTTATTTTATAAAAAAAAGTGATTTATCTTTAATGAATAATGAAAGTGGGCCTATTCAAAATTCTCGTTTATTATCATCACATTTTATACAAAATTATACACTCTAATATATATATTATTAGTAATTTACCATATATTTACAACTAGCTGTACCCGCCCGCTTCGCCGGTCATAATATTGAGTTTTGATTGTATCATTGAAATGCAGCAACTTTTCAGTTTACACAGTATCCAATTTACAACAGCTTTTGTGTAGTTTACTACTGTACTCAATTATTTTCAATTTTGAAAGTTTTGCCTACCACAATTTTATTCTATTTGTTTTTATTTAACAGCTGTTAATCAAATAAATCAATCAATTAATATAGCTTCGAGTTGTACAAGTTATTCGAAATTCATTGGAAACAAAAGAATACTGTTCTTCCGTATTTCTAGACGTGTCTCAAGCTTTTGACAAGGTGTGGCACACTGTTCTATTGTACAAATTAAAAAAATCACTTCCGCACACTTTTTACAGCGTAATAAAATCTTTTCTTTCAAATAGGCAATTTCAAATCAAGCTTCAAAATTTAAATTCAGATTTGTTACCTATATGTGCTGGCGTTCCTCAAGGTAGCGTCCTTGGGCCACTACTTTACATCATTTACACGGCGGACATCCCAGTAAACGACGGACTACTACCACATCTACTTTTGCTGATGACACGGCAATTTTATCATCATAGCTGCGTCTCAATACTTACAAGACAGTCTTAGCCATAATGAAAGGTGGCTGCATAAATGGAGGATCAAGGTGAATGAAACCAAATCTAGCCATATCACCTTTACCCTAAGACATGGACACTCTCCCCCTGTATTACTCAACAACGTCCCTTTACCTCAAGTAGATTCTATAAAATATTTAGGTATACATCTGGATAAGAGATTGACTTGGAGAACACATATATGGCATAAAAGACTGCAACTAAATTTGAAATCCCAAAAACTGTCATGGCTTCTAAACTATAAATCAAAACTTAGTAAATTTAACAAAATTCTTCTTTATAAAATGATATTAAAACCTGTCTGGACATATGGTTTGCAACTTTGGGGGACGAGTAGTGAATCAAATATTGAAATTATTCAACGTTTTCAGTCGAAGACTTTAAGAACGATTATTGGTGCTCCATGGTTTGTTTCAAACAGAACTATTCACAATGACCTTCAGATTTTGACAGTGAAAGAGGAGATCAAGCGGATTAGTGCAAAATATCAAGAAAAGTTACACAATCATCAAAATTATCTTGCACTTAATTTGCTTGATAACTAATGAGGTCACAAGGTTGGATCGAGCAACAGTATTGAGCCTGCCATACAGATTTTAATTTTAACTTTGAAACGTTCTCATTCAAAGACTTTTTTGGTGCACTATTTCTGAATAGTCACCTACTCACGTGCTTGTAAATATGCTATCTTTTTTACTTATTGTTATATTGAATTTAACAGATTGCAAAATAAAACAGTTATAAAAAAAAAAAAAAAAAAAAAAAAAAAAAAAAAAAAAAAACAAGAAATCAAAACATAACAATATAAACAGTATAATTTTGACATATTTAAAACCCACAGCTGATATTCTTTTTATATTTGACTTATTATACCTTCATGCATCCTGCTATTTGATTAACATCGAAACTTTAGAAGTCCAAGGGATGGAGCCCTGAGGGATTAAAGAAACAGGAATAGGACAGAAACCTTCCCTGGGGTATATAGAACAACTTCCCTAAGTTTCATGGTGATCGGCTGGACGGTTTGGTAGCGCATAAAGGATAGACAAACAAACATACATTGGATTTTATATATATAGATTACGTAATTCTTTTAATTATTTACATATGTTTTTCAAATTAATTATTGTATTGTTATATAAATTTGTGTTGCCTGATGATGCCAGCTTTGCTGACGAAAGGCCTTGTAAAAAGTATTTTATTGGTGATTTTGTAAAAATGTATTAACAACGGAATACCAATATCAACTCAATCTGAAATTTACAAAAAATAAAAACATATTTAGTGTTTTTAATTATTTACTAAATAAGCACACTTCATAGGTTACATACTAATATCATATTGCAAAAATTAAAAAAAGTATTGTGAACAAAGTTTATGTGGAAAGGAGAAAGGGCAGAGGAAGATGTTGAGTATCCAGTAATTTTTTTAGTGAGGCAACCTGAAGATACTTTAGGACTATTAAAAGAAATTTTAAATCTAACATATCATTCCAAGGATCTCCTTGATTGATTGGAGAAGTATATCTAATCAATCTTGATTAGATATACTTCTCCTTACTTGTCAATTTATTGCCAATGCACATAGTATTAGAAAGCCACAAGTTGAGCCCTCGAACGATAAGCTGTACAAGACTGTATTGCTGGAGTATCATAACATTATGAAGGCACTCCACGCAGTGCGCTCGACTAACAAACCACAAATTGCCTCTTTTTTTAGACGTTTACTGCTAAAAATCATTCAATTTTTTCAATATAACATGGTGGGTGTTAAAAATATTATTATAAATATATAAACCACATGATCAATAAAACTGTTATCACTATCATTATTAAATAAAGCTGGATTAAGATTACTTACTCACTCACTCATTGCAATAAATGTTTGTTTAACCACCTCGGAGTTAAGTAACATTTTGAAATTTGGACTGAATGTAGATCTAAAATAAATTCCATCATTCTCACAGTTTCAATAAATTTAGGTTGTTTTTTGGGGTTAAAAATAAAAAAATTCCGTTTAGGAATACAGGAATGGCTGCACATTGCAATTTTGTTCCAATGGTAGATTAACAGATAAAACTAATTTTAAGGCACACATATGGTATATCTATTTTAGTGGAAGAGATGAGGATTATAACAGTACCAAATTATTACATCATGGTTGCAACAAATAATTTATATAAGCGTTTATGAAAAAACCTCATTTTATTTAACTAAAACTTATGATATGAAATTTATCAGCTGTGAAGAATTTTTTAATTGTTTAGTCATTTAAGTTTGACCAGCGATAAAAAGTTTTGTAATCAACTAAAGTAATTAATAAAATAATCTGTACATTTTTTCTGCACATAATTCTTTTCAATAATGGTAAAAACCTGTAAACTTCAGTTTAGCGTGCGGAATTACATTCCATTTATTTAAGTTTTAGATTTTATATGGACAATCTCTTTATGATGATCGTACAATTGTTTCTCTATAATTGCATTTAATTTAGTGATGTTTTTTATTCATATCGATTATTCTTTTATTTTTATCACTATATTTTATGATCATAGGTTTTAGTATTTCCACTACCTTATATATATAATTCATTGGCAATACCATTTATAGGCTACTCCGATTCAAATATTAAATTCAAATATATTTATTACTTGCGAAAAAAATACAATTTGTACAAGCAGTTTATCTCTCTAGCTCAAGGCTAATTGAGAGAAAAACTATAATATTTTCTTCACAATTAATTATTAGTGTTACAATTATATGTGAAACATATTTTTAAACATTTATACTATAGTACACTTTTTTTTTTTTTTTTTTTGAACTTCCCTAAATCAAAACAATGTAACAATAAATCAGATAACAATAATTATAAAAATTATAAATAAATAACATAACAAACAATGGGATAAATGTAACATTGGACTATTATACATACAACAAAACAACTCAATGAAATCTTTAGAATTAACCAAAAACAACAAGAAACAAAATCCTAAAATTTACTAACACACTTATACTTTAAAAAAATGATTAAGTACGCAAATAATTCAATAAAAAATACATCATACAATATTTTATTTTTTGTTATTTTAAGTGACTTATTGTTATTAATTATAAATATAATAACAATAGGTAGAAAACAGGATAATAACTGCTAATTTTCAAATTAAGTACAGCGTAATGTGTTAAAGAAAAAAATATGGACTTATTCAGAACTTTGTTTAATTATTTGTTGTTAATTTGGAAAATTCCACACGCTAAGTTGCAGTTTAAATTTGAAGTCCTACTATGAAAAAAATTTTGGGTTGTAGAAATTTCCTGATTGTTATATTAATTAATTTGGTTAGTTAGGAAACTTTTTACACTGGTCAAACCTACCTGACCGAGAAATAAAAAAATTCTGTATTTAGAAAATGTTTTTTTCTAAATGAATTAAAATGACGCTTTTATGTAAACGCTATTGTAAATTCATCATTCCACAATCCATAAGTTTTCGGCACTTTTTAAATCCATATTTATTTCTGTAAATATCAATGAGCAATATGTTTTACCTAACAATTATTTTAATGTCTAAATGACTGTGTAAAAGAAAGCATGTTTTGTTTCAGATAGCCGTGTTATTACTATGGGAAATTTACTATTTTCAACCTTCCCAAAACTACCCCAAAATATTTAAAATATGCTATCGTTTTAATTTTCTTAGGGTTCACATGGTTAGACACATTTACAGTACGAATTTAAAAATGTTATGACACGTGAAACTTGGAATAGTGAGTTAGTGATCCTAATCGCGCACTATATTACAGTATATAAATATAATTTAAACACATAGTTCAAATCATGTCAATAAACATGTTTTATTGGATTAAATACATTGGAAAATAAATGAGCATATCTAAGAATAAGAAGCTTCTTTAAAAAATATTTGCAGTTATATAAAAAATTTTTAATTGTTATCCAGCAGGTGCCCGCTTCTACAATTAACGCCTTCATGCGGAAGTGTAGGAAATAGTTCACGGCTCAACTTGTAGTTCGCTGATACTAGTTATATGAATTTGTTTTATAATGTTATGTTGATATAAAGAGGTTTCAATATCTTCATGTACTTACGATTGAGAAACAGAAGTAAATTGATAATAAAATGTAAGTGATGTGTTAGTTAGTTAGTAAATTGTGCAAAAAACTTTATTACAGTAACCAAAAGATAATTTTCTATTGTAATTGAATATATAGACTGAACTTCTTCAAATATTCCATTGTGAATGTTAATTGTAAAGTAAATTTTATTTTTCATTTCCCTCATAACATCACAACTAATTTATACCAATCATCATACAAATTCATTGTTTTGTGTTTATCATGGATTATTTGCAAGGGTTGTGGATATTTGCCAACATTAGTGTAAAAACTAAAATTGCTCACATTTTAGACTCTGCAATGTGGGTCTGTTGTCAGAAAAAGGAGCTTAATCTGAGATACACAGTCTAACTAAACAGACTTATCTAGATCTGTGGTTTGAAATCTTAATTATTAAAATAAATTCATGATTAACTAAATCTAGTACATAACTTAAAATCACAGATATAATACTATATATTTATGTTAAAGCACATCAACACAGCACATGCTTAAGCACAATTCAAAAATGCACTTGCATTTTTGAACAAGAATTCAAATTTACAATGTATCTCTGATCAAAAATGCAAATTAGGTACATGCCTTATTTGCTGATTCAGGAATAAAGAACACAACGAAACATTTTATAAAAAACTTTACATCAAAGTAAGGTTAAAAATGTAAAACATACAAAAATTACAACAACCACTTGAACTAAAACAATTAAATTAGCAGGGAACTAATACAGCTGTTATAAAAACATGCTTGCTGTCCATGCACAACAACTACTCAACTAAAATTAGGACAATGCAAGGAAGTCTATCTACATTGTCATGTAAGGTCAAGTATGAATTTTCTTCCTTGGTACCAGAAAATAATATTTAAAAAATAGTTTTTATTTAAAAAAATAGTAAGTCAATAAATAATTTCAACATTATTACCAAATATATGAGTTGGCAAACATAGATGCTTTTAACTCTGCCTGCGTTGTCGAGCCAAGAATAAGAAATTAAAGGCCATAGTCTAATATTACATTTATTCTTGAACACAATCCTCTTCTACAAAATTGTCATACTTGGAATGGGTTTTTTCTTGAAAATTCAAGTAAGAGCATTAAAGTTTGTTTGCTTTTAAAATTGTTTACAATAAAAAGTTATAAAACTCACAAGTAGCATTTGGAATTGGACACCAAGTTTTATTAAATGTAACTATTTAAGACTTAGTTGCCTAAAACAGGAAGTCTTTTGCAATCCCAAACACATAGAGTGAAGTTTTTCAGCACACAGATTCAATTATGGGACACGACTAATTCAGAGTTGAAATAAATAATATAACTAACATTTTAAAAACTAAAAAGTATGTTTTTAAATATTATGTTTATGAGTTAACAAAATAAATTCAACATACAATATATACTATATACAGTATATGTAGAATATGTGATTTGGTTTTCAGTCCCTATTTCTGTTACAGTAATTCATCTTAATGTTCAGAAAAATACTATCAAAAATATTGATATTGATAAAAAGCAACAAACATAGGAAGGAATTCATAGTCCCTAAACTTGACAAACACTCTACCACTGTAAGCCGTTGTTGTGTCATAGGTACTTGGAGGTAAGAGATTAACTTTATGAGAACACGGATTGCATACCAACACTTTGCAAAGAATTATTGCCCGACTAGAACCTGAAATCAAAAGAGAACATTATTTGCAACATGTGATGTACAGTAAACAGTTCAGCACACTCTATGAGTAATTAAATCTATATTCATAGAATTTGTCTTTCAAAATTAACCAGACACAGCTATCATAATAAAAAGTGTTATTTTTATGAAAAGCAAAAGAAAAATTCTTTTTTTATGCCAATGTCTTGCGTAACAAATAACAAGAATACAGTAAGTAGTGTGGGAAGATGAGTGATATTTCTGATTAAATGGTAAGAGATGTTTACAAAACTGTTAAATTAAAAATATTTATATATATAGATGGGTAAAAAAAAGTATAGTTGAACAAATATGGCCTGAGCTCTGGTCTGCAGGAGGAGAATAAGCTAAACACAGAATGGGGTTGGTAAGGACTGACTTCCAACTTTTTCAGCAACAGAAGTATGTGTACTGACGATCATAGAACAACAGTCACCGGCTTCCGGCTGACTGAGCCAATACTTCCCCCAACACTCATAACCCTCCCTTTATCAATGCTCATCTACAGCCAAAAGTTAAAGCTTTCCCTACTGACCTATTCTGTGCTTTATTTTTAATTCTGATCTAATAACTTTAATTTTAAAGAAGTAAATAATCATATTTATTTTAATGCAATCATATTTCAATGTGATATATATAGTCATGGTCGGGTTTGCAAAATATACTTTCCACTCAATTGGAGGGTACCTTGTTGCAGTTTACGGAAGAACATACCACCAAAGTGGCTGAGGAAAACTAAATAACTTACTTGAGCATTTTTTTTCAGGTTGCATTTTCAAATATTTGATTACTGTTCTGTATATTGTAAGTTACTTACTGTTAGTAAATTGTTTAGCATTAAAAAAAAAAAAAAAAAAAAAAAAAAAAAAAAAAAAAAAGTAGGAAGGACATTCTGGAATGTCATAGATTGTTGAATTTTTGTTCACTCATATTTTATCATTCAATAACAGAAGTACAATTCAATAAGATATAAGTTGTCTGCTGATTGTTTATTGTTATAACAAAACTTAGTGACTACTACTTATATTGGTAGCCTCTTCAATTAAAGCACTTTAAAACAACATTCATTATCAAATGTTATTAATACATTATTTTACAAATTATAATTACCATTACTACTATGATTACCATTTATAACTATTTGGCTAATATAAAATCATGACTATTTGATTGTGTGCTCTAGTTAACAATCTTTAAAACAAGTAAATTAGATATATGGCTTAATTAGATATCACGTTGGGACATGCAAGCATAGTAGACCTGCGTTACTTCGGCTCTCTATTCTAAGTGGTTTTTTGCAAGGTTTAGTGTGATATTGTAGTATTGTTTTTTGTTTGTGACTTCAATTAACTTAGTATAATCACATTTAAGTAGTGTTAGTTGTCTGTTTTTACTTTAATCTCGTAGAATCAGTGATAATTCTGCACGCTTGTGTATTGAGTGTTTTTTTGAATTCAAGGTTGTTTGTAACCTGTAAACAAGGCCCATCTGCCGACTGCTGATAAGGCTCGTACATGGTTTAAAAGTAATTTTCATATCATAGAAGACAAACTTGATTTAATAATCTCAGAAATTGGAAATATTAGATCTGATAGTGAATCACTAAAACAAGGCATTAACTTAATTAGAGGTGATATCAAGCAATTCAAGGAGGACATAACCAAAACTGTAGACACGTGTTTTGAAGAAATAAAGGAGCTTAAAGTTGCTTATCAAAATTATGAATTGAAGTTTAGGGAACAGACTGACGAAATTGAATCTTGTACCGGGTCGTTTGACTGGTACATTTCGTTTTTTTATCGTCGTGGTCTGCCGGGCTGCCTGAGACCGCTCGTGCCCGGCAATTCGCTTACTTTGGTGGCCGTTGGCTCGGACTCGGTCGTTCCGTGTTCCAGCCTTTGTCTGTCAGGTTGGCCGTCATTTTGACTTTCTACGCCTAGAGGCTTCAAGACATGTCCGGCTAGAGACTCAAAACGTAAGTGTTCATTTTGTAATTTCTGATATCTAATCACCCTTTTGGTGAAAATACTTTGTTTAAATAATATTCTGGTTTATTTGTCATTTTCAGGGCATTGTTAAATTTGTATTGTCTAGATATTTGTTAACCAAGGTTCGAGCCACGAGCTCAATGTTACCTTTTTACCATTAATTGCTTTTTATATCTGGTTTTATATTTAATAGTAGTTCTGTATAATGTTTTGTTGAGCCTTTTTACAGTTGGAGTTACCGATTTACCATATTTTTGTTCATTGACAATAACCTAGCCTATCTGTGTAGTTTGATTTTCATGTTATAAAATATTGCTCCTGTATCAATAGCCTAGTTTTCAGTTTGTCATTTTTAGTTCCATATACGTAATTAATTCTTTGGTAATTTGTTAAGTTGTAATTTGTTTTAAATCTGATTTTCCAACATAATTATTCTTAGCCTAAAAATGGATCTTTTATTTTCTAGTGTGCTCCAATCATGTACAATTTTGTCTGTTCTTGTGTTGGTTGGCCATTTCATGTATTAGTTGTTATGTGTAGTATTTTTGTTGTTGTGGCTGGACTATTTTTAATTACTGTGGTTTGGCCTTGCAGTCCAGGGTCCTCGAGTGGGACATTTTCCCTCAGCCTGCCGTCCGGGGAAGGTCGACCATTCTGCACTGCCAGCCTGGCCTGAGGACCATGTCGTAGAGCCCATGTCTCGACTACGCTGCCATCCCTACATCTGGGTGTTGTTCTTCTGTCCTCAGGTCAGTGCGTTCCATTTTGTTCCCAGCGGCTGAGCTGGGGGAGTGTGATTTATTCGTTTGTGTAAAAAAAAAAAGAAAACCAGAAGAAAATCTCTAGGCCACTAAATACGATAAAATTTAAAAAAGAAAAAAATCAAATAAGACTGAACAGTGATTTATGGAACTCAGCCATGGGGACTTACATATATTTATTGATTAAAGGAAAAAAGCTTTTAAAATCCAAAAAGAACTTTTGTGTTAATATTTATTTTTATTTATCTTTATTAGTTTATTCTGTTGTTATATTTTTTAGATTTTAGATTTGTTAGGTCCCTACTGTTAGATCATGGTATTATTTATTTTTATGTGTTAGGCCTAGTGATATAGTTAGTGTTATTTTTTAATTTATTTCGTGAATTGTATTATTGATGTCAGGGGGGTAATAGAACGATACCGTGTTATATTTTTTTTAACTTGTTTAATTTTTAAACTTTCACCAAAAGGGGGTTATGGTTCTTTTACTTAACTTCCTATTCAGAGCTGCCCAGGGATTCCGGCTTACTCCCTGGCCTCGGTGGAATTATGGGATGTGGGCTAAATTGCCGGGTTTAATGGGTGTAGTCAAAATTTTCTTAAATTTTTTCACTTAAGTTGTTAATAATTCTTACGTTTTGGGTGTCTCAGGCTAAACTGCAGATAGGCCATGTAGTTGTTAATTTTGGTTTTTGTAGAGTTTGTTGTTTCTGTAGCGTTTGTATTATCTTGTTAATTTTAGTGTTTCTTGTATTTATTTAAGTGTGAATTTATATTGTGGCCTTCTGCCTGCCAGTTTGGCATTTTTGACTTGATATTAAAATTAGTTTTGCTCAGCTGCCGAGTTTTATTTTGACCCTCCAACTGCCGCCCGTGATCCCATCGCTTGACTTGTTTTGAGCCATCCCCCAGTTGGCACGCTTTCCAGCTTTGGGGGGGGGGGATGGGTCTCAATCTTTAAAAAGTGAAAATACCCAGTTAAGGCAGGAATACAAATCTTAAAGAAGAGGGTTAATGTGGGGGAGCAGTACTCCAGAAGTAATTGTTTGAACATTCAGGGAGTCCCCGAAGCTGTCGGAGGATATTTTTAAAGTTGTATCTAAAGTTGCTGAAGTGGTGGGATTCAACCTGGAACATGGCATGCTGGATACTGTGCATAGGCTGGCTCTTAACACCAACAAGCCCAATTCCCTTTGAGGAATCATTATCAAGTTCTGCGTAGAGACGACATGGAATAAATGAGACGCAAGGCCATAAAGAAGAAGGGGTTTTTGGCATCGACTCTGGGACTTAATAGTGACAGCACTGTGTACGTGAACCAGGCTATGACATGAGAGACTCGGATCTTTTGGGCGGCTGTTTGCAGGTTCAAAGAGGAGCACAAGTATAGTTTTGCATGGATTACCAGCTCTAGAAAAATATTTCTACAGAGGGCCAAAAAAGGACTTGCACATTTAATTGAGGACCATGCCGATCTTCAACGCCTGCAGTCAGCAAAGGATATCTCATCCCGAGGTTTAAAGTAGGTCTTGCTTTTGCCTTGCTCAGGTGTGTTTCATTTACTATATTTATTGTATGTTTTATTATCTCATATCACTATATTTATTGTTGTTTTCCCATATAATGGTTCCTTGTTTATTGTTTTCCTCGTATATCACTCTATTTATTATAATTTAATGTTATAAGATTAACAAACACTCCAGTAAATAAATTTTAATGTTTGTTAATCTTATAACATTAAATTATATATCCATCCAGTAAGAAACGAGCTTGAAGAATTATACTCTATTATTTATTGTTATTTTTTTCATATTACTTTATTCATTGTTATTTTCTAATATCACTTTATTTGTTGTTTATTATGTTGTTTGGCATTCGGGGACTCGGAGTCCGAAAAACTGTTCGTTATTTATTACAAATACAAATACTTTATTGCCATTGACCACATTACAAGTGAAATAGGCATAGTCATATAACTGAATACAAATCCCAATCATTACAACACAAGTCCAATAGTACAGACAGAAACTCCATACAAATCCATCCATCCCCAAGTCAACTTAAAATATTAGTATATTATAATTAATTAGTAGTGATAAATAAAAATCATCTAAATTGAATCAAAAAACTAAGTCAATGTCACAATTAAGGAATTCTTGTATAGTGTAGAAAGGATTAACTAATAGCCATTGAAACAGTTTATTCCTAAAAATAACAATTGACACATCTCTGGCAGACTCATTCAGCTTATTAAAGAATTTAATACAATTAACTCTATGTGATAATCCAATTTTTGTCAGCCTGTGTTGGGGAATATTTAGCTTAGATTTATTCCTTGTTTTGTGGCAGTGGATTTCTTCTCTGGTTATAAATAAGTGTAGGTGTGTTTTTGTGTGAACTAATATATGAAATATGTATAAATTTATAACAGTTAAAATTTTCGAGTGTACAAATAATGGTCTGCAGTGATCAAAGAAGCCAGCCCTACAAATCGTTCTTATGACTTTTTTTTGAATTAACAAAATATCTCTTACTGCTGAAGAATGATCCCAAAGGATTAGGCCATATGATATATGAGACTGAAATAGTCCGAAATAAGCTATTCTTAAGTACTCAACAGAAAGTATATCACTTAACCCTTAAAGCGCTAAGCTAAATTACTAGCTATTGCTCATTTACAAAAAAAAATATACATTTTTATTTTTAATGTTAATTTTAGTTTTGTTTATATGGGTTAATAACAACAAATAAAAACCACATATTACATTTTTATATTTATTTTTTACAAAGTTATAATAGTTTTATAAACAACATACCTATTTCCAGAATAATGATTTTGTGTGAAACTTCTCGAAACACTCATCTGGTTGAAGGCTTGGGTTTGACACACAGGTTTTACAAAAATATATTGTTTCTCGCCTTTGTCCTTTTTTGGCACAGACAACACATCTTACTGCTTTTGGTTTTCTGTCCATAAAGTGCTGCTTTTCATCCAAGCGTTGTTCGGGAGGTCCCGTCGGCTGCCGTCCTCGCCTTCTCGCGGCCGGTTCCGCAGCTTTTTCAGCTACGTGATCTTTGATGAGCGATTGTCGGAATTCAGCGTGGTTCAGTGGTTTCTTTCCATGTTTTAGTTGAACATCCTTATACATCAAATAACTGTTTATAATGGATACTTCGAGCAGCCAAAAAAACATTTTTCTGTACCACTTCTTGGATTTTCTTAGAAACTGGTAACTTGAAATGAATAATAAACTATAAAAAAATATTGAAAACAAAATATATACAATAAGTAAAACACGAACAAGTCAAACAGTGAAGACACAATAGCGCGGGCGGCAGTGAGCGAGGCAGACGGTAGACTAAACAATGGCGCGCCTCCAGGCGCTAGCCGCTGTAGGCGACCCCTCCCAACCAGGTATGTGGCGGCATTCATCAAAGCCAACGAGTCAATAACACACAAAACCCTTGTTTTTACGCATCAATGTATTGAATAACGTTGGCGCAACATAACGCAGTAGTTGAAATGGCAAAAAGTAGGTCACAAATAATTTTAGGGGATAAATATGCAAATTGCGTTTTAAAGCGCTAGCCGCGGTATAGAGCCTATACACGCTGCGTCTAAAGGCGCAAGCCGCTGGGTAAGGGTTAATTTCCGTAGAAGATAGCTCACTTGGGAGATTTTACAACATAGACTGTTGACATGAGAAGTCCAATCCAATTTCGAGTCTATATGTATGCCAAGTAGTTTTAATGATTGAAAATCTTGACCATGAGGAGATAAACTGATTATCATTTTTTGAGTTTTTTCCTGATTTGCAAATTAATTTATTTGAGGAAAACCAATTCAAAACTTTGAGTTCTGCTGAATAAATGGACTGTTGCAGGTTAATTAAGTTTAGATTACTGGTGAAAAGTGATGTATCATCTGCGTATATAACAGATCCCACTTTCAAATTTGTTGGCAGATCATTAGTGATTATTGTAAAGAAGAAAGGACCAAGAACGGATCCCTGCGGCACTCCCCTTGTAACATTTGCAACTGATGAATTTAAACCTTTAATTGTGACATATTGCTTTCTATTTGTTAGATAAGACAAAATAAGCTGGCTTGCATGTTCCGATACCCCGTAAAATTTGAGTTTCTCTAAAATAATGTTAAAAGGGACACAATCAAACGCTTTGCTGAGATCCATTAGTGATAAAGCTAAGCATTCTTTGTTATCAAGCGCATTAAGTGAGTGATTCACTATTTCCATGACAGCAGTTGTTGTTGATCGTCCCTGACGAAAACCAAACTGAGATTCAGATATGAGATTTGAATGTTCAAAATAACAAGAGAGTTGTCTATACATAAGAGTTTCAAAAACTTTAGAGAGTATAGGAACTACAGACACCGGTCTGTAGTTCTGAGGAAGATGTTTATCTCCCTTTTTATAAATAGGAGTTATCTTGGACACTTTAAGCAAGTCTGAAAAATACCCTGCTTCTAGGCATTTAGATAGGATATAAGAGAGAGGATGTTTAATAACATCAACTGTTTTTTAACTATATAGTTTGATAAGAAATATACATCCATACTTTTAGAATTGGATAGTTTTGAAATGGCACTAGCTACTTCCTCTGAACCAATGGATTGCCAATTAAATGTATCAGCAGGTATTGGTCTTTCACCTAGGATATCATAAAAAGAGGTATTGGTGTTAGGAACACCATTTGAGAGATTCTCTACTGAGTCAAGAAAGAATCTATTAAGTTGTTCGGGGTCAAGTGTTATTTCTTGTGAACCACCAGGCGAATGCTCCTGTCTGATAACATCCCAGGCAGCTTTACACCTGTTTGGGGCTGTCTCAATAAAGTTCTCACAAGCTTGTCTTTTAGCCTCAGTTAGATGATATCTATAATTACGTTTGCATTGCAGATAAGCAGTATAAACTAATTGAGTCTGCTCAGAACCAACATTTCTCAGACTCTTATAAACATTAAACCAACCCAACATAACATTCCTTTCTCTAGCCAATTCATCAGTGTACCATTTTACTTTTCTACTTTTACTCTTAGTTATATTAGACTTACAAACTAGCGGTGAACAGAAATGCCATAGACCAATGTAGTGCCGAAAGAATCCATCAAATAATTGCTCAATAGTTAACATGCCAGAGTTATATTCATTAATCTTATCCCAATTTGTTTCATTCAACAAATTAATAAATAAATTTATTTCATTATCCGTTTGTTTTCTTATATATATCTTATTATTCTTATTAGCATTGTTGTTGCCATACATAACATTTTTATCATCTATGAAAATATTTATTACATGGGAATTATGGTCAGCAAAGTGTCCTTCAAAAGAGGTAATATCATATAAACTGCATGGAAAATTTACTAAAATGTTATCGATGCAAGCATTTAAATGAGTTGGGGTTTTAATAGTGCAGAATAAATTAAGAGACTTTAGTAAATTGGAAAAACCTATTGAACATTGATTCAGTAGAATAGCCATTTCAATATTAAAATCACCACAGATAGTTATTAAGGCCCCCCTACTCATTATTTTCTTAACAGCCAATTCAAAATTTTGAAAAAATATTTCCCTATTACCCTGAGGTGACCTATATAAACTAATAATGACCATATTCTGATTGACTAATTTTATGCAACTGAACTCTGAATGAAATTCTTCACTGATGTTTTCAAAACTAATTTCTTTAAAGTCAATGCCTTCTTTAATAAATATTCCAGCCCCGCCATTTTTCCTATATTTTCTACAAAAATAACTACCAGGTAAGTAACCTTGGGGAACATACAAATCAACTTCTTCAGTCAACAACCAATGCTCAGTAACACAAATTATATCTATTTTTTCAGTGCTACAAAATTGTTCTAGTTCTAATTGCTTATTTCTAATACTCTGTAGATTAACTTGAAGTACTCTTAAAGGCTTGTTTAAAGAATTGCTCATTTTTCTAAAAAAGATACTCTAACATCACCCGATGGGGCATGGATGGGGGAGTGACAGAAATCAGACAGCGCTGGGTTAACCTTATTCATATAACATGATGGACCTTAGCTAACTTGAAACTGTAACACTTCCACTTTACTCTGCTTTTCCACACTACACCTAACCACTTCACCACACTCAAGAGAACCAGGAACCAGTGGAGGTGAAGGGCCAGCAGCAGCAGGACTCTGGGATAGGCTGTATGCACTGTTGTCGGTGAAAGTCTTTAATGCACCCAACCGACCACATTCATCCTCACCAGTATTCACACCAATCACCGAGGATTCACTTGTCTTGTCATTATTCAGACCTATTGAAGGAGATATAGGTGGTGGCAAAGCAACTGTTTGAAGTTTTTCAGGTGTGACAGTCTCATCTGATGTCTCAGCAGTTCCAACCATAGTGGAAAGTGATGTTCGGGCAAGGCCAGGAATGCTAGGAGACAACAGCCGCCTCTGCAAGGATACTATATTCTGTTGCAAATATCTGATGAATTGTGAGATAGGTAACCCCTTCCTTAGTCCTCTAAAAGATACTTCATCATGGGCTACTATAAGCACAGAAGCTCTAGTTTTGAGCTGAAAGTTTATTATATTTGCTGTAAAATGATAGGGGTCTATTAAGTCTCTAACACTTCCCAAAGGAGAGCATATAAGCTGCTTCAAACCTCTTCTTTTAAAATCTTTTGTCAACTGTTCAAAAGCTATATTGTAGTTCAGTATATCAGGCTTCTGGTGGTATTCTGCCTTAGTGACAAGACCGTAAACAGTAGCTCCATTATTATATTATAGTTTATGCACATTTGTTGAATTGTTTATACTTTTACATATTCATTTGTTTTATATGTTTTCATTTATATTTAATATCGCATTGGTATGAATAGTAACATCAATTTATACTATCAAAATGTTAGAGGTCTTTGGACAAAAACTTTACAATTTAGATTAGGAGTAATGGTAATGATTTTGATATGTTTGCAATCACTGAAACTTGGTTGAATGATTCGATTAGTAACTCCGAACTCTTTACGCCTGATTATGAAATATATAGGAAAGATAGATGTGGGCAGAGTGTAAGGGGTGGCGGGGTTTTACTTGCAGTGAAGAACTGTTTAAAATCTCATAGGCTGTTTAGTTTAGAGGCTGAGGGTATTGAAAACATATGGGTTAAGACTAATTTTTCATGTTCCTACTCTGTTATTATAGGCCTAGTTTATTTTCAACCTAATTCTCCATTGTCCAGTTGTTAGTAATGTCAATAATCGTAGGCCTAATAGTTTACCATTTAGAATGGGGAATTCATATCATTTTAAGAAGGTTAACTATTTGGAATTATATAATTCAGTTGGAAGTATTAAATGGGATGATGTTACCAACAGCTCTAATGTTGATGACAATGTGAATATGTTTTACAATCTTAAATTCCAAATTTTGACAGTACTGATCAACCGTTAAAGGTACTGTTCAACTGTTACAGTATTAAAATAAATAATTTCCCTGATTGTTTTTCTTACAACACAATTAAATGTATTAAAAAGAAAGAGAAAAAAAGAAGGTTGTATAAAAGGTTGAAATGTGATTATGTTTTGAACGAATATAAACAGATCAGGGCTGAAACAAAACGACTGATTAGAAATGATCATTTAAAATATACTTCCCACATAGAAGACAATATTGTTAATGATCTTGTATCTTTTTGGAATAATATGAGGAAGCTAAGGTCGACTGACAGTTGTGTAACAACAATGACACTGGACAGAGAAGGTGGAGGGGAGTGCGAATATTGCTAAAGTGTTTGCAGCTTACTTCCAGTCTGTGTACGGGTCATCCGTACTGACCTCTGACCAGCTGATAAGTGGTGCACTCTCATCTGTTTGTTCTGGTATCGACAGCTTATCTGTCACTCACATATCTGAGGATGAAGTTCATTATGCTATCTGAAGACTTAACCCTTTGCACTCGAAAGGCCATTGGGAGTGGCCAATCCCCACTCTAAGTCATCTCGTATTTGTTGCCATTCGAACTGTCCTCCCATGTCGCACGGCCACTGTGAGTGGCCGCGCCACCATCTTGTGCAACGCATCAGTCACGTCACCTGCCAGTTCTCACTGGGTCGGAATTCTTTTGTTGACAATCAGCTGAAATGGAACAACGGAGATTTAATATTTAAAAACCCAAGTAAACAACATACAGTAACTTTATTTTAATGTTGTACTACAAATTACAATTTAAGAACAATGAAATGAATAATTATTGTTAGTTACAAATAATAATATTGGTAAATAAAATCGTCTTCTTTTAATTCAAATTTAGACATAATAGGTTCTTCACAGTTCTAGTTTTTAGTTTTTTTGCACTGTGATATTGATCAAAACAATATCGCAGTGCAAAACAACGTAGAAACTGTTGACTGAACGCTTTTAAGTCAAAGCGTTCGTTTGGTCCTGACGGTATTCCATCTTTTATTTTTAAGGGTTGTGCAGATTTTCTCATAAGTCCTCTTTACTATTTATTCAATATGTCCACGCGACTATTGAACTATAGTTGACGCGAGGTCTATAGCTATGGACCAAGTCTTTTTTAACTATGTATTTCATACTAGACCAATCACCACAGCTAGGAAAATAATTTCCCACAGTGAGACCAGGCGTCCAAAATAGGTGACAGACATTCCTGCAGACCACCAAACAAGAGCCAAGTTGATAAAATAGACCGACTAGGAAGGATTGTCTAGTAAACACATAGATGTTTGCGTCAAGCATAGTTGATGTTAGTCTCTGGGCAGAGACCGCGTGTCACCTATAGTTGACGTTGGTCTGTCATGAGAAACTTCCATGACACCTATAGTTGACGCTGGTCTATATTTACGTTGATTTTTATACATGTTGGTAGCGAACGTGTTAAAAAACTTTCCTGATCGATGGAAATTCTCAAAAGTTGTTCCGAACTTTAAAAAGGGTTCAAAATTTGAAATAAAGAACTATAGGCTAGTTGCTAACTTATCCACACCAGCTAAAATATTTGAATCAATTTTATATAATAGAATTTTTGGTCGTGTTAGAAATTACATTTCTTCTGACCAACATGGTTTTTTCCGGGTAGATCAGTTGATACCAATCTCCTTAGTTTTACAAATTTTTGTACTTTTTCCTTGGATTATGGTGGTCAGGTAGATGTTATTTATACTGATTTTTCTAAGGCTTTTTATAGAGTTAACCATTTGCAACTTTTGTAAAAATTAAATCACTTTGGATTCTAAAATGATTTATTGCGTTTTTTTCTTCTTACCTTCATAATCGAAGACAATTGGTAAAATTTTCTGATTGTTTCTCAGATGAGTTCTTGGTGCAGTCTGGTGTCCTCAGGGTTCCAATTTAGGGCCATTACTGTTTGTTTTATTTATACATGACACTGTCCACTATGTTAAAAATAGTAAAGTACTTCTTTATGCTGATGATATGAAATTATTTTGTGAAATAACTTCTGTCGAGAAGTGTAAACAACTTCAAAATGTCTTGGGTTGTTTGGTAGAATGGAGTTGTAGTGCCTTACAGTTTAATGTTGACAAATGTGTAGTAGTCTACACAATCTTTAAAAAAGTTGGGGTTTTACAATATCAGATAAAAAACTAGTTTTTCGATTTTTCGGTAAAAAACGAGTTTTCTGCGGATGAAATCAAACTCCTCAAGAGATATAAACTCATATTTTACCACTTTTTCAACATAAAATCGTATTTTCAGAGGTGGAAAGAAAGTGCATAATTACCAAGTGTTTTTTTTTTTCAATCTTTTCATGACATTAATTATTTACTAATTCTTTTTGTAGGTATTGATGGTAGTATGTGAAAGTAAAGTTCTTGGGAAGAAAAACCATATGATAACATTTACATTATGAGCATATTTAGTATTTGTTATGATTTTTACAAAAAAAGCTTGTGTAGCGCCAAAAAAAAGGACCTAGCAGTAGGGAGCACACATTGGTTCACCTGATGCTCACGATCTAGGGTTAAAATTAACATTTTTACAACGTTAAAAAGAAAATTAGCATTTATAGTTTGGTAAGCATTTTGGATGCACACCCTAGGACAATTTTTTACATTGAAATGTTGTAGGCCTATGATAAGTTGACGATGCCTATGCAATAAGTATATTTTATATTATCTTGTATTGTTCTTGAATAAACGATTTTCATTTTTGACTTCTAAACCAACTAACAAACTTAACTTAACTAATAAAACGTAACTAAACTCACTAAAAAAAATATTCTAACCTATATAAGGTAAGCAAAGAACATAATAAAACAAATATACACAGTCAGATGACAGTGAATGTTAAATGTTTGAGATTTTTATACTTTTAAGAGTTTGGTGTTTATACTTTTAAGAGTTTGGTGTTTATACTTTTTTAACTCCATATACTCAACTGTTGTCATTGTTTAACATGTATAGCCTTCATAAGCGAAGGGACTTGGGGATGCTTGTGTTTTTACATAAACTGATTGGTGGACGTGTCTGGAGCTGTTGGCTGGTCTTGATTTCCTTGTTCCTCACCCCTCGTCCAGGGGCAGTGCGTTGTTCAGTCTGCGTTGTGCCCGCACCTATCTAGGAGCTCATGCACCAGTAAATGTGATGATGCGGCTGACTAACACTTTTCCTGATAATGTCAATTTGTTGTCGTTGACCTTATCTTCATTTCATGCCAGAATTAGGGAATGTGTCCTTGATACTTATAATAGTTTTAATGATTAATATTGGTATTGCTTTAATATATTTATTTATGTTTTTGTTTTGTCTGATTGTTTGGTATTTTGTAATATTTATTGTAATTATATATGAGCCATACTATATTTATGGCGTATGTAATGCTGCAATATTATTGGAATTGTATTCTGTTTTGTAGCATCTAATAAATAAATAATAATAACGTCATATTACTACTTGGAAAACTAGAAGCTACAAGTACACCAAATTTTAGTTTATCTTGTCCAAGTGATAAAAATATGTCAAAAATATAAAAAAACTGTCCAACCATAAAAAATGGGTCTTTTTCGGAATATCCCGCATATGTCTAGCAAAGATTGTCTGCCAAGTCTAGAACTAAACTAAACTTACAAACAAGGTTCCGTTGATATTGGTCACATGGTTTTGACCAACAAGAAAATACTTTAATTATCAATTAAAGAAAACATCGCTTTAATTATCAATCAGCACTTTCTGATATTTAGGTTAGATTGTGCACACTTTCATACACATTCTGCTAAGTTTTATGTATCATCAGACATCCTCAAGGATCACACCTGGGACCAATTCTGTTTATAATTTTTGTCAATGACATAATAAATAAACTCAAAGTACCATGCCTTCTGTTTACTGATGACATGAAGCTTTTTTATGAGATCAGGTGTACTCCTGACATCTTACTTCTACAGGAGAGTCTTGATGCTGTGGTTGCACGTGTTATGACAACTGTATGTCACTCAATAGTAACAAATGCTTTTGTTTGACATTTCACAGACTACATAATTTGATTAATCCTAGACGTGGCAGCTAAGAAACTCTATAGTGGTAAGCCAGTATTCACTGTTTTGAGCTTAATACTTTAAAAATTTGTGAAAAATACTTTTTTGCAATAAACTGTACCATGTTTTATATTGTTTTGTTTAGAAATAGTTAGATATTCTTTTCATGTGCTTTGCACTGTTTATATATATATATATATATATATATATATATATATATATATAATTTTTATTGTAAGTAAAATATTAAAGTTTGTAAATCTTGAGATATAAAATTCAAAAGTAACCATAATAATAAAATATAACAAGTTTTACTGGGAAAATCAAAATATACAAAGTATGTAACAAAAGGTTCTTTTCAAGATATAGTAAAAGTTTGGTTCAAATTTGTATGTGTATATATATATATATATGTTATAATAAAAAACAATAACTTAGCACCCTTAAACCTTAAATAGTTTTTTTATTAAATGTTCACCAAATGTTAATCATTTCATCAATTTCTTCTAGACTTTCAGGAAGGTATAATGAACTCATTTTTTTTTTAACTTTTATTAACGTATTTTTTAAATTGTTTAATTTAGAGTAAAGATAATTGATCTCTTCTTTTATCCAAATTTTCTTAGCAGTGTCTAAAGCTTTTTGTGCTGCGGTTGAATTACATTTAGTAAACAATTGGACATATTTTGGAATGACATTTGATTTTAGACAATTTTTGTTAAATTTTATGTCTTCTTTTAAAGTAGCTACCTTAATATATAAATATATATATATTCACTTTTAGAAATTTTTGGAAAATTTTTTATTTTTTTGAAATTGTAGTTATATGCAAATTTGTAGAAAAAAATTAACAACTATATATTTATTTTATAAAATCTAGTTTATTTTGTACAATATGAAATTATCTTTCAGAAAATATATTTTTTATTGAGTTATAATGGTAATAGTTATTTTATTATACTAAAAGAAAAACTTTTAGTATAATAAATTATGAAATTTGAGAAAAAAATATTTTGTACAAATAGTTGAACAATTTTGTCCCAATTATCTGAAAACTAAATTTATGAGTAGAAGTATGACTATAAATCAACAATAACACAAAATCAAACATAAATCACGAAAATAATAAATTAAACACAATTGTAACGTATGCAAACCGTAGCGGCCGAGTGAAATAACCAGGATGGTCAGATAGCCTGGTGCGTAATGGAATATTCGTCTTTTCAACAGCTGATATAAATTGGGCCAAGATATAAATAGGTGCCTAAAATAAGTAAGTATTCCTTGTTGACAATTTTATAACGAATCGAAACATACGAGGGCCGTTTTTTTTTCAACCTCCGATCGCACGCCATGATGGCTAGAAAGGTCACAGACCGGCCCTGTGCGCAGCAGTCGATCGCGCATCTTCCCCACTACAACTTTTGTCACTCCCGAGTTCAAGTAGCCAGTTTGCGCTTAGCTGCAGTCGGGTAAACATGGCCGCGTCTATTGATTCTCCCGCCAAATGCGAGTTGAGAAGTGTTATTCGTTTCTTGCAAGCAGAAGGGAATAGTGCAGCAGAAATCCATCGGAGAATGTGCCGTGTTTACGGAGAAAACATTATGAGTGAAGGTGTTGTGCGGGAATGGTGTCGTAAGTTTAAAACTGGCCGAACCGACGTGCATGATGAAGGAGGTCAAGGACGCAAGTCTGTCGCTACAGACGATCTTGTTGAACGAGTTGACAAAGTGGTTAAAGGAAACCGTAGATTCACAATAAGTGCTTTGTCTTTGGAATTTCCAGAAGTGTCGAGATCTTCTCTGTACTCTATTGTTTCTGAACATTTAGGCTACAAAAAGATTTGTGCTCGCTGGGTGCCAAAGATGTTGAGTGACACCCACAAAACTCGCCGAATGGCTTCAGCTTTGACATTCCTTGAACGTTATCACAATGAAGGAGTAGATTTTTTAAAATCAATTGTAACCGGAGATGAGACCTGGATTCTTCATCTCAACAATCTCAACAATGGATGCACACAAATTCACCGAATAAACCCAAAAAATTCAAGCAAACTTTCAGCAACCGAAAAGTTATGGCTACGGTCTTTTGGGACCAAAAAGGTCCGTTGCTTGTGGAGTTCATGCAGCCTGGGATCACAATTAATGCAGCTGTTTATTGCCAAACTTTACAACATTTGCGGCGAGCCATTCAGAACAAAAGAAGAGGTATGCTGACATCAGGAATTGTTCTGTTGCATGACAACGCCCGCCCTCACACTGCAGGTGTAACCCAACAACTTCTTGAAACATTTAAGTGGGAAATTTTGGACCACCCACCTTACAGTCCCGACCTAGCACCGAGCGACTTCCATCTTTTTCCTGAACTGAAGAAATGGCTTGGAGGTCAGCACTTTCCGACTACTGAGGAACTTCAAGACACGGTCAAGACTCATTTAAATTCACTGGCGGCAACATTTTATGAAGAGGGTATTGGAAAGCTTGTCCACAGGTATGACAAATGCCTCAATCTTCAGGGTGATTATGTTGAGAAATAAGCATAAGTGTACATACATTTTGGTAATAAAATAATTTTGTTCTATTCACTTGTCTTTTATTTATGGCCCACCGAAGGTTGAAAAAAAACGGCCCTCGTATAAGAATCGAGTATATAAACAATATTGTTACTTAGTAGCAGATCGAAAACAATGCGATACTAATTCGATATCGTTTGCCAGTACAGAAAAGAGAAAACATCGATTAAAATAAAATTTGAATGAGATTGATATTGACCATTTAGAAAGAATACGAACGGTTTCCTTTGTTGCCAATAAGATTCCCATTCAGGGATGTAGCTCTCTTCTTTCCCACACACAAATTACCTACTGTTAATATTAGGGGAAAAAAGTGTTATTTTGCCATAAAAGCTCTGGCGCAGGGAAATTTGTTCAGTAAAAGTTTAGTACATATTTTTATTTCTTTTTTTGCAAAAATTCTGTTTGGCTTATTTTCATCAAAATTTAATATATTACTCTTGAGAATATATTCCAAGTTTAATGATATATATAATATGATAGGTTGTAATGGTAATTTGTGTGACAACATGGCCACTAAAAATAGGCTTGTAAATTCGATACCAATATCGTTTGCCGCTGGAGAAACACTTTTAAGCAATACCATTGGTATTCTTTGCCAAATCTAGAGTTAATACTAACTACAATTTGAGAGGTCAGGATCTCCCAAGAAGGATGGAGTCAAAGGATCTTGGAATTTTTCTGCAGACAGCTCTTGACCACTCTAAGCATATCTCAGCTATCCTAGCAAGAGCTAACAGTTGCCTGGGGATGATTTCCAGGTCCTCCAAATTCTTATCAAGGCCCACCTCCTTAATATTGCTATATTGTGCATATTTAGGGCCTATTTTAGAATACAACTCTGTAACTTGGTCTCCATATAAGAAGATGGATGTTTCATATATACAAGGTGTCCTGAACAGATTCCTCCAACTGGTCGGTGTCAGACTTGGTTATAACAACAGGACTGTTCCAACTGATATATTAGCCTCACAACTGCTGCTAGACCCTCCAGTGATTAGGCGTCAAATGCAAGATGTAATCTTCCTCTTTAAGCTAGTCAATGGACTAACTGACTGCCCTGCATTGTTGGAGAGGATCACCGAGTCCCTATACAATCATCGGAATTCTAACCCTATACGAGATGAACAGCACTATAGTTAGGATCCAGCACCTTGAAAATCTTGTCTGCCCTGAAATTGACTTTTTAAACTCTAGTCTACCAGCATTCAAAAGAGCTGTCGAGTTAATTTTGGCTCAGTATCTCGAACATGTGACAGAATTTGTTTTTTTTACTGTTATTTATACTCATTGTGCATATTCACATTTCGATCAGCCATATATTTCTTTGCTTTGTTAATGAAATTGTGTATTATTTAATAAAATTATTATAATTATTTTGTAAAAATGGAATGTATGTTGAAATAAAATAAAACATAGGATTAAACAAATAGTAGTTGACTTGTTACTTGCTTATACAATATGTATATAAGCTATTTATATAAATGCACTTTCTACTTCCTTAGATGATTTCTATCACTAAGCATGATGAATGCTAAAACAAATGTGGTGACATTCTAAAAAGTCCCAAAATATAACATTATAAAATACATCTTAAAAATTGACAAATTAAGCAGTTAAAATGATTAAATCCTATTATTGGCAATTAAAATAATATCGGTTAACATGTGAGTAGCTCGGGTGAAATTTATTTGATTACTTACCACAGTTTGGATTACATATATCATTGGCCAACTTGGCATCATTTGAAAAGTACGTTCCCTGGCCATAGGAACACCTGTTTACTCTCCTCCAGTCTAAGTTGTTACTTACTATAGAATTGACATTCCTTTGTGCAGTTACATGCATCAAGTTTAATTCTTCACACTGTTTATATCGAACAGCATATTCTTTTTTAGTGAGTAAATAAAGACACTCCAAAAAGTTGTTATTCACTTTCTTCACCTGGTCAATCTTAATCTAGAACCAACAGACAACAAATAATAAGTAATTAAGCTTCATTAGCCCAATGACCTAATTGTGTTAATTATAAATTACTACTTACCAGAGGAAGCTTAATGTTCAATATCCAAGAATTGGTGTAGGATAAAGAAATTGCACCTTATGTCCCTTGGAAAAATAGGAGCAAGAAAATATGTACATTAAAGATAAGAATATCATGTGTTAGGTTCTCGACAAGATGCATCGACCAAGAAAAAAAGAAATTTGCAGGATAAGCATATATGAAATTTTATTCCAGATGTGAAATTATTCAAGTAAAAGGGTATAAATTATATTTGTGGGAAAAATGGAGGTACAGTAAAAGGAATTATTAAATGGATAACTGATAAAGGTTCAAATTTAAACATAATAAATTATGAGTTAGTTTCTACGATTAAAGCAAGAGTCACTTCAAAATAAGTCACCCATAAGTATTTTGGGAATAGCAAAATAAATTTATTAGTGGGCAATATTGCAATACGTGACACGCTCCATGTGTCACTGGATATAAAGAGTAGGGTGATTTTAGGAAACAGTGAAAAGCATAGGTTCATTCAATTATGACAGCTTTTGTGTGGTAGACTGTTTACTTTGCAGAATTGCTGTTGATTTAAGCTACCCCAGCACTCATCAGCTAAATTTTTGGTGTTTCACTTATTTTGCATGGTCCTAGTTGGAATTGTTTATAAACCCTACCATTTTAAAACACCTCTTCCAGGGGCACTCCTTAAATGAGCCTTGTTTCAACAATCACCATTTAATTTATTTGATTTAATCATTTAGTTTTCCAAGGTATTTAAAAATGTTAAATACATTTTTTTTTATATTTACCCAAGATTACATATTTGGTAATTTGATTCTAACTAATTTGGAATCAATAGTTGCTTATCGGCAAATATCTTTTTTTTAATGGTTGAGATATAATTACTAAAAATAATGTATTGAAAAATAATATTATAGATATTTTGTCAAACAAAATCTAAAATTATGGATGTACAGTAGAAACCCTATTTTCTGTCAAGGGTCGGGACTGAGGCCGTGACGGATTAGAGAATAGACGAATTAGAGAGAATTCACACACTCACACTTATATCACTGGAAACTTATTATTAGTGATTACGCACGTTATTAAATTTTAATGCTGTATAGTACATATTGATTAACGAAAAGAGAATGAAAAGGTTAGAACAAAAGTTATGTTACAGAATTTATATACTGCAGATCACAATTACGCTTTTATTACAGTAGGCCTAGTTTTAATGTAAAACATTATGTATTTTCTTAGCTTGTACATTATGTAATGAGCACAAAAATTAATTATCAACAATCTTAAAATTGAACTGCAGCACAGTGTAATATATTATAGTCCAGTTCCCACGGCCAGTGTTTTTGCAGACATCAGGTGGCCCGATGTCAGTACACGGATAGTGTGTCGCCTGTGTATCATCAGACATGACCATTCCAGCGGCCCGTGACCTGTGTAGGCATCGTGGCTTAAAACTTCATCTCCAATCACAGGCCTTTGTAGTGCCGCCTCTTTCACCATGTTGTACGGGATCTGTTCAGGCAACCCCGGACGGCCTGTCCGTATGTCAAGCGTACACAGGCAAGCTGTTCCACAACCTGTTATCTGGTAGACAGCAGACGAGGCCTTACGGATGACAGGCCGTTGGAACTAGGCTTATGAGGGCTAGATGGCTGGAGGGGGAAATTGTTGTCTTCCAGACGGATAAGTCATATGGCAACTGTCATATTGTGGAGCGACGAACCCAGACACTGACGGATAACAGAACCTGGCGGAAAATAGGGTGATGGACAATCGGATTTTCCCGTTTATCGGGTTCTTCTTTCTAAATAAGTTTATCGGGTGTATAAACTTCTTTAGAATAATTAATTAATATAGTGAGATAAATGAATATCATTTACTATGATCTGCAGTTGGTTTGGTTGGTTTTAAAGACAAAACGGATATAAAATGAGTACCACTCCAAGTGATGATAGGCTAGTTATGAATCATTTTGACGCAACGAAATATTGGAAACAAGTTCTGTTCCAAATGAAGAAAGTATACTTTCTGAATTGTTTCTATGCAACAAGACGAGAACTGAAAATAAGTTCTATTCCAAGTGAAGAAAGCAGTTTATGTTCTAAATCTTTTGTTGCCACTAGATGATAACTGAAAATCAGTTTATTTCCAAGTGGAACTTACTTGATGGAACGTTTGGAACTAGTTGCAACGGAGTAGTTTCAGTTACAACAACCCACCTCTAGTATTTAAAACAGTTTAAATACAATGCTATTTACTTGTCAGAACCAAACAATTTTATTTAAGATTGTGAATTAAACAGTAAAACATATTTTTAAATACACACACTGATTTTTATAAAATTTGAAGGAACCTCCTTCATGGATCAAAACAAGTCTTAAGCACCAAATAAAGTTAATATATTGAAATACCTTTTTATATTTTGTGAATACAAACTACTTAGAATACTTAGTACTAAATAAATAGATTTTTTACTAATAAAATCGTCTTATTTTCTATACAAATAAATTGCTACTACAGCGATAAATTATCAACTTACATTTGGCATTGTTGCTTGGATAAGACTTTTAACATATTCTTCTTCCATATACATTATGTTAACTAGTGTCTCTTCAGATCTATTTCTATTTTCTTTTTCCAGCAAATTCAGTAAGTGAGACATCTTTTGAAATATAATCAGGATCTATACAGAAAAAAATAATGATTCACACTCTTAAAAATATTTGTTTAACTCTACATCTGTGGTCATAAGCATATGTGAAATTTGTAAAATTGAAAATATGTTTAGTGTTCTAACATTAAAATAAATTTACATCTAAAACTAAGTTCAAAATGCAATATTCCGAAAAGGAGCAAACATCATCATTATCATTACCTAACACAAATAAAATTAAAACTTAAACCTCAAAATATGTTTAAAAATAAACTTTGCAATGTACAATTAATTTCATTCCAGTCAACTTCAAATCATATGTTTAATAATGCCTAAATTTCTCCTTTATAATAAACTAGGGGACACCCCTGCATGCTTCATGTGCCAATCCCGACTCTCGCTGCGCTCGATACACCTCAGCATTCGGCCTCGGCATGCGACTGCAAATAATAGTAGATTATCTATATAACATAAAATTACAATATTACATTTTTTATAGTATTTCACTCACACTACTTGCGTTGCTACTTATTTATTAGTATAGGGTATTACTTAGCCTACTTCAAACGTGTTTTTTTTTTTTTTTTAACAGCTGAAGATTTAATTTTTAATGCATCAGTAGTGTAAAGTCAAATTATATAAAATAATCATGTTTATTTATTTGCAAAACAGCTGTTATTAATTTACTAAAATGAACCCAATGTTATTCTTATAGAAAAAAGGTAATGTTGAGGGACTGTTTGTACCCTTTGGGGATGGAATTTTGAAAAATCCTTTCTTAGTGGGTTCGTTCGATATTAAAGCTAACTTACTTTAAAATTTTGTGGAAATCTGTTCTGTGGTTTTTGAGATTCTGTAAGTCAGTGAGTGGTATTTAGCTTATGTATATATATTTCATTTTCATTGACATACCAAAATAAAGCAATAAAAAGAATACAATATTTTTGGTCTTCTTATTTGGTGTATAAATGTAAAGGTTTTTTGGTGAGCCTACTCTCGAGCAAGCGAATACAGATCACCTGACCAAGTAAAAGTAGTGTGTGCTACACTCTCAAGGTGAAATGTAGAACTACAATAAATCAAAACATATACAGTACTGTTGTTGTGAGAACTTCAATCTGCTTATGGCATGTGAAACTACATTAAACCACACAATCATATGTTTTTTTTAAACAATTCAGATTCTCCATTTGAATAACATGGGATCTTTAGGAGCCCGTGGGGTGGGACCCTGTAGACGGATCTGCATCAAACTTCACAGAAACCATCTCGGGAGTATACAGGACAACATCCTAAAGTTTCATGGCGATCGGTTGGATGGTTTGGCAGCGCATAAACTTCAAACATATATATATATATATATATATATATATATATATATATATATATATATATATATATATATATATAAATCCTTCCCTTATTCAATTTTTAACATATCTTTTAAAAACAATCCAATTAGATATCAATACCTACCCCACACTATCATGTCACCATATGTATTTAATTAAATATATTTACTCCAAGAAATTATAATTGTTTATTTACAAAAAAAATCATATTATATGCATATTTTATTAAACTAGTCATAATTTAATGCTAATTGGTAATTACCTAATCACTTATATCAACCAAATTATACATTTATTTAAGTGCAAATCATGAGCCACAGATATAACGTAAAAACCACTTTTGTGGTGAATCGCGATTAGCGGCTATTACACGATCATTATATACAACTATTAATCACGAAAACCAATTCACTTATATTCCCGCCAGAGTGACGCCCGCAGGCCGTCACGGAGGCCAAGCACTCGAATTTAACACAAATTACGAATTTTTGTTGAGTAAATAGACATCTAGGATAAGTTAGGTTATGTTTGGTTAGGTCAGTAAAAAATGTGTTTTTCCGGCTGAAAAAAATAATTTTACCTCAAAACCAATTATATATTTGTGTTCAGCTTTAAAAAACATGTGAAATAAAAAATGTCGAAAAGTAAAGATTTTTAATAAAGTTGGTTTTTCATTATCAGAAAAACCAGTTTTTCGAAAAAAAAAGTTTCCCGCGGATGAAATCAACCTCCTCAAGAGATATAAACTCAAATTTCACCACTTTTGCAACAAGAAATCATATTTTCATACCAGCCTAAACATTAATTTTTTTGTTATCCGATTTCAGCAAACAACGTGTGTACGGATAGGGTATTAGTGTAGCCTACTTATAATAATCTTAGAAAAAATGATAAAAATAGTATGTATTATTGCTGTGCAGTCTAAACAGATTGTTTATTTTATTTATGTGAAAACAATATGACGTAGTGTGTTATTATATAACGTGAACATCTTATTTATGGCACTACTGTAATACATTTTTTATATTTCTATTCAGAATTTTGTGTTCTATCAATTGTTAATTTACTAAAAATTCCAAAAATTATTTTTTATTTTTATAATGTTTACAATATGTACTATTTTTCTAGTGTCGTTTACACAATTTGCGCACGCTGCTTATTGTGTTATAAGTTTTATACTTTTTGGAATATTTTCATATATTTTATATTTTCTTGTAGCTAATAGATGTACCTACTAATACAGTACATGTAGCAAAAAATTATACATGCCCTTTTTTTTAAATAGTTATGTAATTTTTCATGGAAATTTTGTATTTCTGTGGTACAATGTTTATTTTTCCCAATAAACTAAAAATAAAAAAAATTGTGTATGGGCACAATATGACTAATTTTCCTAAACAACTTTTTCTTGTCCATTCAATGGTGATTTTTTTGAATTTTTACATTTAATATTTGATTACCTAGAGTGATCATACTGTATATTTGCAAATTTTTTTATTTTTGTGATTTATGTAAACAAATACTTCAACAAAACAAAAATCTACTAGTTTATCTAAAATGTAACAACATATTACTATAGTGCACTAAATAATAAACAATTTGGCTATCTTAATTATTTAGTGCTCCCTAGAAGTGTTTTAAGTTATAATTTACGTACAAAAGTTTTAAAGTTTGATATTTATGCAGTTTCTTGCCACCAAACAAATTTGGAACATTTTGATTGAAAAGGGCACCAGATATGCTTTTTATTCTGCGGAAATAACGTATTTTACCGAAAAAACCTATATCACAACTTTTAGTATTTTTGTCATATTTCCGTTAATTTAAATGGTATTTTAATCATGTTTTTTTTTATTTTGATGTGTTTTTTTGCGCTGAGTACAAATTTGAAAACTATTTAGGTCCATTAAAAATATTTCTCGAGTTATAACGGAAAACTACCATCGCGGCTAATCGCGATCATTATATACAACTATTAATCACAAGAACCGATTTCACCTATATTCCCGCCGGAGTGACAGCTAGTAGGCCAAACACTCGAATTTAACGCAAATTATGAATTTTTGTTGAGAAAATAGACAATTGGAATAAGTTAGGTTATGTCAGTAAAAAATGCATTTTTCGAGCTGAAAAAATAATTTTACTGCAAAACCAGTTATATGTTTGTGTTCAGCATAAAAAAACACGAGAAATGAAAAAAGTTGACTAAATATAACGATCTTTAAAAAAGTTGGAGTTTTTCACTATCAGATCAAAATCTAGTTTTTCGGTAAAACACGAGTTTTCCGCGGATGAAATCAAACTCCTCAAGACCACTGAAATAAACTCATATTCCATAAACTTTTTCAACATAAAACCGTATTTTCAGAGGTGGCAAGAAAGTGCATAATTACCAAGTGTCTTTTTTTATCTTTTCATGACATTAATTATTTACTAATTCTTATTGTAGGTATTGATGGTAGTATGTGAAAGTACGGTTCTTAGGAAGAAAAACAATATGATAAAATTTACATTATGAGCATATTTAGTATTTGTTATGATTATACAAAAAAGATTTGCGCAACGCCGAAAAAATACCTAGCAGTAGGGAGCACACATTGGTTCGCCTGATGCTCACGATCTAGTTAAAATTAACTTTTTACAACGTTAAAAATAAATTTTATAGTTATTTTTAAATTTTATATTTAATTTTATATTATGGCTTAAAAATAAAAAAAAGCATTTATAGTTTGGTAAGCATTTTGGATGCACACCATAGGACAATTTTTTACATTGAAATGTTGTAGGCTTAGGATAAATTGACGATGCCCATGCAATCAAGTATATTTTATATTATCTTGTATTGTTCTTGAAATAAGCGATTTTAATTTTTGACTTCTAAACCAACTAACAAACTTAACTTAATGAAACATAACTAAATTCACTAACAAAAATAGTCTAACCTATATAAGGTAAGCAAAGCAAAGAACGTAATAAAACAAATATATCACATCAGATAACAGTTAGTGATTGTTATTGTTGTAGGAATGAAATGAAACAAACAGCTGACTTGTCAACGCCCTCTAAATGAGCTGTTACTTAAGAAAAAGTATAAATAAAAATAAATATATAATTGTTAGCTATTTTTATTCCTGATTAACCTATATTACATATGATTGGTATCGTTGTAATAAAACAAATATGCATAGACAGATGATTGTGAGTTATCATATGAAACGAAACAAACAGCTAACTTGTCATTTCCTTCTAAATCAGTTGTTTACGAAGAAAAAGTATCACACTGTAAAGTGGATGCATCAAGAGCCAATCTCTCGATGTATTATCAAGCTTAGATCTAGGCAAGCTTCTAATGTTAACTGGCAGGGCATTAAACATCTTAATACCTGAAAAAGGATAGCATTTCAGTCCTTTACTTAATATATTTCTAGGATAAAAGAGAGTACATCTATTTATAGTATCAGAATATAGTAGATCAGAATTGGTTACAAAAATATCGAGAGAGTCCTGTATAGACAGAATACATTGTAGGATATACACACAGTAGACAGTAGGGATCTTTCTCAATAAAAAGAAGTTTGCAGTGGTCTTGAAAGCCAGCATTACTGCAAAGCGCTTTCTCCTGGATTAATAAGACCTTATGGGTGAAACCAGAGTGCCACCATAATGTTGTGCCATAGCTGACATGGGCATGGAAAAAAGCAAAGTATGCTAGTCTTAAAAACTGAACATGAACTTCATTACATAATCTTCAATAGGAAAAGAACGTGCGTATGGATGCGGCCCCGAATCCATCGTAAAACCAAGTAACTTAACTGAATCCTTGAGTTCCACAGAACGGGCGAAAGAAAAAGTACATATGCGTCTTAGATTTATTCAGGTATAATTTGTTCTCAATAAACCACCGAGAGGCAATTTCAAGAAGACCCTTTACAGTTAGTTCAGTTGAAAGCAGGCTGCTATGCTGAGAATATAAGGTAGTATCGTCGGCAAAAATAATAGTTTTACCATGCACACTATAGTAAAGCATTTATGGCAATAATGAAGAACAGGGATCCCAACACGGGACCCTGCGGTACACCATTGCTGACCTCCAAGACAGATGAATGTTGACCATTCCAACATACAACTTGTTTCCTATTCATTAAATAGGATCTGACTAATCTGAGTGCACAGTCTCGAATTCCATATTTCTCAAGCTTTGTTATTAATATATTATGTGAAATACTGTCAAAAGCACGTGATAAATGCACAAGATAACTGACGTTGACTGTTTAGACTCAAAGAATTTTAGCAACAAGGTACGCAACTGCAGTAATGGTAAACCTTCTCTTACGGAGGCGTATTGGGCAGGGACAAAGAGTCGGTGCATATCAAAGTAATCATACAACTGCCCAAACATAACAACTTCAAATGTCTTGCCAAAAACAGGAATTAAAGATATAGGCCTAAAGCTAGAGACATCAGTGTTATATCCCTTCTTATAAATAGGGACAATTCTTGCTACTTTGAGCATGTTAGTGAACACACCTTGCAACATACAGGAATTTAGCAAGCGAGTGAATATAGGAGCTATAACCATTAAAACATTTTTTATAAAGATACTGGTCATATCATAAACATCTTTGCTGTTAGAAGCTTTGATATCATTAACAATAGCAATTACATCAGTGACACTTACTTGACACCACTGAAACTCTGACGTAACAGTGGGAATACTGCCAAGGAACCCTTGATTACCTGTAGCCTGATCAGGAATATGGCTAAATATTTTATTTACAGATTTCATAAAATATAAATTAAAATCATCTGCGGTTGCAAAATCAAAAACTCAAGAATTCTGTTTAACCTTATCCAGATTAATCACAGCTCAGGCCACCTTACATGGATTGTTAGCTCGAGAAATGAAAGCAGCATTACCAGCCTGTTTCGCTTCTTTTAGCTTACATCTATACTCCTTTCTACGTACTTGTATAGCAGAAATTACATCATGTCTAAATTTGGACAGACTGTTCATTAGAACAATGTCTTCCTTAAGCTCAACTATGTACCAATTTTTAGTATGGGCCTTGGCTGCATGGTTACTTATTTTTCACTACACTACTATGAGTTCAGCTGTTTTCGTTATGTGTTTACAACCTGCGAAACATCATATTTTCAACAGCTGTCTATTGTTTACTATTACTACCGAAAATAACATTGTTTACAACCGAACATTTTCCACAGTCAACAACCCCTGTTTTTAAAACATGTTTCTAATTTAATAAACAGTTAACATTCCAAAATAGTGTATTTCATAACAAGAGTGGAAAATGGGGATTTGCATGTTCGAGACCATATGTTTGAAGTGCGAGACTTGTCGAGGTGTTGTTGACTGTGGAAAATTTTCGGTTTTAAACAATGTTACTTTCGGTAGTAAACAATAGACAGCTGTTGAAAATATGATGTTTCGCAGGTTGTAAACACATAACGAAAACAGCTGAACTCATAGTAGTGTAGTGAAAATGAGTTTTTATTCCGTAGTGTAGTGAAAAGTATCATTCAAAACTCGAGTGAAAGTGTTTTGTATGTTCTCGACCATTTGAAGTGCTCGACAAGTCTCGCACTTCAAACATATGGTCTCGAACATGCAAAACCCCACTTTCCACTCTTGTTATGAAATATACTATTATTATTCAAAGAAGCAGACCTAATACATTTTTCCTTTAATGGAAAAAAGAAATCTAATACAAAGAAATCAGAGTCATAATACATTTTGAGAAGGATCAGCTGATAACCACCGGCTGTTCATTTGTCTTTGGGCTATTAATTAATGACACTTTCTAAGGAATAGTCGGCCTTTGTTTGTAACAATGACTACATTCACTCATCTACACTCATCACACTCATTTGAAATCCATATTCGCCCATATCTTGACGATTGGCGTCTTATTAATAAATAAAATAAACTAAAGCATGTTTGAAATTTAGAAAAATAGTCAAATGATTCAACCGCAGGCAGCGTTACAACTGCATGAACCACTGATGCACCTGCATTTGTAAGAACATTAAAAAGGATTGGTATGCAGTTCTGTCAAAAGATCTAAAGACATATCTTTTGTCCCACACATCGAGATTAGTCAAGAAAGTGTCGAGCTATGAGTTGCTCCGAGTAGGTTCAATTACACTACAGTACAGTTGTAGCTTCGGAGGATGTTTAAGAAGTCAGCCACCTCTTTGGAGTTCCATAATAAGTTTATATTGTGGTCTGTCCTATTGATAATATGTAATTCAAAGGACACTAGGTAATTCAGGCACAGTTCAAGAAAAAAGAAATATCTTTCGAGATTACCATTTGGTGAACGGTACATGGCTATGACCAAAATGGACAGTTCTGCTATCAATACACCAGAGAACTCACCATGCAAGTCCTCACAGAAAGGCATAAGATTAAGTTAGTTGGAACTAAATGATTGCTTCACAAAAACCGCAACACCCACACTAGAGGTATTCAGTCTACAAAAAGAAGAGAGAAGATTCAAGTCAGCTAAGCTGTGGTAAAACTTAATTTCATCAGCAACAAGCCAATGTTCAGAAATGCTCAAAATATCTAAACTGTTTAGGGAACATAAAACTTCCAGCAGATGCACTTTGTTCCTGAGACATTGAACAATAACAGAACATAACCTAATAGGCCTAGTCTTAGTATTAAATGATTGCTTCACAAAAACCGCAACACCCACACTAGAGGTATTCAGTCTACAAAAAGAAGAGAGAAGATTCAAGTCAGCTAAGCGGTGGTAAAACTTAATTTCATCAGCAACAAGCCAATGTTCAGAAATGCTCAAAATATCTAAACTGTTTAGGGAACATTAAACTTCCAGCACATGCACTTTGTTCCTGAGACATTGAACAATAACAGAACATAACCTAATAGGCCTAGTCTTAGTATTATTATGCACTAAACTTGGCTCTAGATCATGCACTGTTGGAACTATGGGGCTATTAAGCTGTATACCATGTCCTGATATAGGGACGTTAGTACTTTTCGTCTGCCTGACTCACGTCCTGTCCTGATCAGGACGTTAGTATGGAAAGGGTTAAGACCCACCATAAAGCAGAAACCAAATAAAACTTGGCATTGGTCAATGAATTACTGGACCTTGTTGGTTAGATTCCCAAATGTTATTAAGCAGGTGAGTGATATTGGAGGGGAGAGAAGGGACTTGGAGAGAGAGGTCTATTATCCAAATTCCAATCATCTGATTAATGATTGCAAACTTAAACACTGTGGTTTGCAGCTTTGTTTGTTAATTGGATGAGAATCGTTCTGTAATCATAATTTATTATTTTGGACCATAAATGTTGCTTCTGATCAGCTAAAATATTTAAAATAATCAAATATAGTTATATTTAAAATAATCAAATGTTAAATTGTAAAATTGAACTTACCAGAAAAGTTTTCTATGGTAATTTCTGCTTCTCACTTAAAAATGTACTTAAATTTATAGCTGTTGTTTTCATGATATGATGTTTACACTATTTACAAATCTCAATTATTCTTCTGGTAATCTGAAAAAAAGTGTTTATTGGACACTTCAGCGCAAAGAGTGTTCGTTCACAACTCAAAAAAAAAAAAAAAAAAAAAAAAAAAAAAAAAAAAAAAAAAATACAAGAGAAAAAGAACTGCGACAGATTTAGACAATTTCGACAAATGTGTCGTTAGAAGAACCGTCCATGAGTTTTATTAAACTGACGAGTCACTCCCAACTCGTCATTTTTATTTTAAACCAATTTAAATAAAAATTATATGTATTTTAACGGTTCGGGAAATCACAGAAATATTTTTGTTAGTGACAGTAAGAAGTATATAATTCTTAGTTACTTAATTTCAATTAAAGTTATTAACTGATTTATAATTTTGTATGATATATTTAATTGTTGTTATTGATATACGTTTTAATCTGTTAACTTTCAAACTCGTAATCTATTTGATGTTTTTATTTAAAATACTGGTCTAATTATAAGAAATAGCAAAATACAAATACTCCGTAAACAATCACCCTTTACGATCTGTCTGTGACCGCCTCACTCAGAGTCGATGTTTTTATATGATTAGTAGGCCAGCCAGGAGGCCGGACCTTCAGCGCGCGTACTGTAATAACATAGACAATCTATTACACCAGGTATAATAGAAGGCCTCATCACGTGGTATTAAAGAATATCATAGACGTTCTATTAAACCAGGTGTAATAGAAGGCCTGTGGTAATATCATAGACGTTTGATTAAACCAGGTGTAATAGAAGGTGTTACAATATCATAGACGTTTTATTAAACCAGATATAACAGAAAGTCTGTGGTAATATCATAGTCTATATAATTAGACGCTGGTAATATCACTGATTTTATACACAAAATTGTATGTAATCAAAGGTAATATTCTCTGGGTGCAAGCTGTATCCAGGTTTCAACTTTACGAATATATAAAACAATAAACTCTAGAACATTTTATTGTACCATTAGCTAATATATACTATTGATTCTCACCAATGTATGACTATGTTTCTATGTTTATGTTAGGTATTGGTAAGAAGTAGAAAACATATTAGTGAAGAATAAACAATAATTTTTAAATTAGCAATTTTTGTAAAGCTCACTTTACTATAGCGGCCTTAAGAATATTGTAGCTTCTATTTCACAGTCTTTAAAGGTTATTAATGTGATATGGGAGTACTAAAACAACAAATAAACAATATGTTCTTTTAAACAGTTATTAACCCGGGATCGGTCGCACTATTAGAACCGTTCTAACAAAAATTTTCGCTTAAAAAGAAATTTTTTTTGTTTTATTTATTATAAATTTCATATTTTTAATATGCCTCGAGGAACTCTTTCTGGATGTATTTCAAGTGGTTTCATGATGACTCATAGTCTAGCAGTGGTGGGGGAGGACTGTTTTAATAGCGCGCCGCAGTACAGTTAATGTCGTTCTAGACGCGTGACCGATCACGTGGCAGTGTGGTGTAGAGCCATTCTAACGGCGCGACCTATCGCGTTACTTTTATAATTGCTTCTTTCAATTTTTTGTTGTTGTGATATCGGTGTATTATTTAGTTGTAGGATATTGTATATGTGTATTGTGTTGTAAATATTGTATAAATTTTTTGTATAAATGTATAAATTTACATTTTACAAGTTACATTTTTTATATAAATGTATAAAGTTGCGTTCTGCTCACTATATCTATTGAATAATAATACTGTACTTATTATATGTTATACTTTTAGCTAATAAAACAATGGTTTAATTTTAATTGCATTGAAGTTTTATTTCAAAAGTCCTTAAAGTTAAAACTAATATTCTTCTTAGGATTTTAGGGTAAAAAATAGTGGAATTATAATAAAAAAACACAATTAAGAACTACTATACATTGTATAATAAACATCATGGACTGAACTTAAGATTGTGTAAAGAACTTTCTAATTTTAATTCAAAATATTATGGTAATATTCAAAAAACCAGATGTTAGAATCACCCTATACGCGCGACCGATCGCGAAAGTGGAGTATGTGCGACCGATCCCGGGTTAACTTATATATAGGCCAATAGTTTATTTGAGGCTAGGCTAGTAATGTAGGGAGGGTATTATATATATTTTAATAATAATGATCACTTATATTGTAATTTCCTAATTCAAGAATAAAGAAATTCAATATTTCACTTTATGAACAAATAAACTATAATCAAGCATGTATGTTTTAAATGTGTACGCAAATAATTTAATTCTATTTGAAATAGGTCTAAGATAAACTCTTGAACATATTAATAACACAGCTACCTTTTTATTGAATTATATACATCCTTTTATTTTTTCATAGATCAAATTAACAAATTCAATAAGAATAAAGAAACCTTCAATTTAAATTTATAAATAAAACTAAATCATAATAGCTCAGGTATAATTTTAATTTGTAACAAAATATTGAAACTCAGTTTAGTACGAGATCATCTCTAATTAACATAAATATAGCAATCACACCTTGAAAGGCGGGAGGCGATAATTGTCGGCCAATTTCGTTTAGCCGTGTCCGTCAGAAGCTAAACGCTTCGGCAATAGTCGTGTTCATTCGGAAAGGGTCGGATCATTTCCCCACCACCTATCTCTCATCTGCTCAAGAATGTTTGGGAATCTGACGATTAAGGTTCAATCAATAAATTTGATAGAAGCAAATTGGATGGACCTTTTTTCAAGACAGTATTTCTTGTGATCAAACTCTCAATGCAGTCAAAATTTTATCTTAAAATTAAATTTTAGAAATAGGATGTCAGGTAATTCTGCATTATTACTTGGTCAAGTTCTTTCCATACTTTGATAATACTTTTTTGGGATGCTAAATATCAATATTTAATAAAAATTAGGCGTCGGAAACAAAGTTAGTATCATTAGTATACACCGAGGCCACCCATATGTGCTTACTTACATATGGCGGCAGTTAGCACATTAGGTTAGGCTATCATAGCCTATTGTAGAATATGTTTTTACAAATTCTGCTGACTGAAAAGCAGTTTGACAGTGAAAATACGTTATTACTGGTTCATTCTACAGTATAATAACCTAACCCTTGACTGCCGCAGTACGATGTCTCTGAAATGTCAGTGATAGTGCGTAGACTTTAATTAAAGCTTCTTATCGCTTTGCAATGTGAACAACGGCTTTCCGACACTTGATTTTCATTTTTCTAACTAAGTGAGGGCTACCACATCATAATATAAAAATATTTGAAGTTGACTAAGTAATAGTGCAGAATTACCAGATGCCAAAGTTTATTAACAATAATGGAAAAATTAATGGTTTTATTAATGTATAACAAGGGCCTTTTATTGATTTTTTTAAGTTCTCTGGTCCCTTTTAATATTATTTTTGTCGTTGTTAATTTTATGAACGATTTTTGACATGATGACACCTTTTGGGTGACCTGAATGTTCGGCATCACTTGTGCCGGTACGACCATAATGGAACTCTATAAACCATGATTGGTAGATAATGTTTGGATATTTCCAATGCTTCAAAAGTTTAGGGAACAAACACAACATTTGACAGGAGTTTGTTATACCTGTCAAAACGTTGTGTTTGTTCTCTAAGCACTTGAATCATTGAAAATATTTGAAATGGATGGTGCAGAGTCCCCATAGTATTTATCAAGTCTTTCTTTGGTTTCAGTGATGGTTTTTATGTAAAAAATAATGTTTAATCAGTATACGAAATTAACTTTTTCCCATTTTTGTTATAATTTTCGAGGTTTATGTATTCAATGGCTGTCAGACATTAACTGCATGACACAGCTCGCTCAAAATAAAAAATTGTCCACTCATAGATGTAAGTTGATGAAAGCAGTGTTGCATTTAACATTTTGATTGCAGCCTATGTTATTAAACATAGCGCAGCAGTGGCATATGTTGATTTATGTAGCACCCCTGCTTCAAATGCGTTGGTTCAGCGTGAGTTAGGCTATTGCTGAGGGACTTTATGTCACTTGCCACTTGTTGTGCCAGTTTTGTATTAGTTTGAGATCATTTCGTTTCCATTCCCGCCATTTTTGAAGAAGGAGTGACTGTGCTAGTACTAAGTGTGATAGTGTTTCGTGGTTAGCCATTAAGGTGTGCAATTATGTAGTCTTTCTGCATTCAACATGTTAAAAGTTACTGCGTGGGAAATTTCAAAAGTCACTGACTTATTAAACAGCCCATATAACCTAATCATAAAAATAAGTTCTTGAAATTGCCAAATGTTATGCTATACACTAAAATAGGGAACATAATACATTAATTATTATAATATATATAAAGAATGACTTATAAATACAAAAGCTGTAAGGATCTAGGAAATAAAAATTAAAAAAAGCTTAAATAAAATAGGATTTTGAAAAGAGGGGTTTTAAAAGAGAGCCAACACATTTATAAATATTATTACAAATTTTAATACATTGAAAAAGTAACAGTGAGAGAAACAATTTTTATATTTACAAAAATGTATGCACAATACTAAAATGGTCTTATGTTAAATAACTGTATGTACAAGCAAATAATTATAATACAAATGTCAAATACACAATGTACAAAAATATGTATTTAGTGTGATAAAAATTACTTAAAGCAACTAAATAGACACTATTTAGATAAGCGTAAAGATGTATTGTCAGAAAATACTCAAGATGATGATTAAATGAAATGTTAAAAATAAAAAAGGAGTCTAAAAACTTGGACATATGTAATAGTTAATTTCTCTCCTTATCAAAATATCTGTAAATAATCAGGTTATATTTTACTGGAAAGATTTTTAAGTAAAAATTCAGTTAGAAATCAACATGTAATTTTAGGGAAATAAAATGTTTGCATATACACAATAAGTGAAATATACAGGGTGACTATACATTTTTGAACATATTTTAAAATTAAATAAATACATAACCAATTGACTTAAAGTCAGTAAAATGTGTCCTAAACTGTGAGTGTAAGGTGTTTTGTTCTTAATGACTCTTAATGATGTGGCATAGCCAGCTGGCCAACAATGGACCTTTCTACACCAGTTGTTAATTACAGTTCTCTAAACAAACATTCACCTAACCTCAAATCAAAATGGCTAGTGTGCAAGAAAAAGCAGCGTGTTCTTGTTTTTCACGAAATCAGATCTTTAATAACTTTTCAAAAAATGTTTCGTTTAGAGTATGGCCACCACCCTCCGAGTAAAAATTCTATAAAACGTTGTTATAGGCAGTTTGAACATACAGGAAGTGTCCAATATAGAAAAGGTGATGGTAGACCTCCAGTTTCTAAAGCTATTGTTGAACAAGTAAGAGAATTGTTTACAACGAGCCCTGGTAAGTCTACTTAGCGTGCAAGTTTGGAATTAGGATTACCACAATCAACTGTCTTGAAAATTTTGCATAAACAGCTTAAGCTTCATGTGTGCAAAATTAAATTGCTGCATAAAATTAAACCTAATAATAATAAACCTCGATGCTATGATTTTGCTATCAGCATACTTGAAATTGAAGAAAGTTTTGAAAGATAATAAAGAAGGCAATTTTTTGAAAAAAATAATTTTTTCTGTTGAAGCAACTTTCCATGTTTCAGGTAAGGTAAATAGACACAATTGTAGGATTTGGGGTACTGAAAATTCTCATAGTGTTCGAAAACAAGAATGAGACAGCCCTAAAATAAACATTTGGTGTGCATTAGAAGTGATAGGGCTCTTTTTGCACAGAATTGACAATTACTAAGGAGGTATACCTCGAAATGCTCTAACTTTTTGCAATTCCACAAATTGAGCATAGACAATCAAATGTTTACTGGCAACAAGATGGTGCCCCTCCACACTGGGGTAAGATAGTACGAGACTACCTAAATGACATGTTTCCTGGTCGTTGGATTGGACAAGATGGTCCAATTCCTTGGTCTCCAAGTTTTCCAGATATCACAACCTTAGAAGACTTCTTTTTTTGGGGTTATGTCAAGGACAGAGTGTACGCAAAGAAGGTTCAAAACATTGAGGAACTTAAGAGAAGTCAGTGAGGTTATTGGAAGCATAACTCCAGCAATGCTTAGAAAAACATGGCTTGAGGTTGAACTCAGACTTGCGTGCAAACCACTGAGAGCACGTGGAAATGTTTTAGTTTACTTATGAAAAGAATAAGTAAAAGTAATGAGTTTGTTAATTATTATATAAAAAACTTTTTTAAATTTGCTATTTAATAAAACAATTTTCATGTTTCCAAGTTGCTTGGTTATTTATTTATTTAATCCTAAAATGTGTCCAGTAATTTTTATAATCACCCTGTATAATGTTTCTGATTAGAATGACTTGAAGCCACTTCTTTTGAACTGATACTAAACTAAACACACTTTATCATACAACAAGACAGAGTTATGCATAAGAGTTGCGTATTTATATGTATTTATTATAAGCATATAAGAAATACATATAAATGAAATTTAGCTGATTCTTATTAACCATAATTAGGCAAATCATTGTAGATTTAAAATTTTTTGCTAAACCCTGAGTATCAGGACAAAAATTGTATAATAAATACTAAGCAATGATTTTGTGGGACTATGAATTCAGACCACAAGCTATTTGCCATCAGGTATTAAAAATATGTTCAAACGGAATTCAATATTTAATAAATGTAAATAATGAAGCTGTTAGAGTTGAGAATTGAAATATTTGGCACCCTGTATTATTTGGCTTAGACAAAAATACTGTCGCTACAGTCCTGACTTGATTATCTACTGTGTTTTTTTAATACGTTAATGCTACGTCTAGGGAGAGACAAGGGCTAGAACTTAAGAGGATGAAATATAAATATAAGCATTGTAATAAGAGTATAGTACAGACGAGTAATGTCATACATGTGGGTGAGAGGGCTGTAAATTTTGGATTACATGTTTATGAAAATGGGATTCTAAAGAAATGAATGTATATTGTACTTAATAAGGCGTGCGTATAATTTCATGTTCAAATGTGCAATTCCGGTGAACTATAGCACAATAACTGAGGCTACGAATGTACAGTTCATGAGGCAATGTTAATTCAGGTTTTACTAATTCATCTGAGTGCCAGGTAATGTTATTTCAGACAGGCCATATTTTCAACTTCTTTTTATTACAGAACCAGTTACTAGATAATCGTATTTGTTTTAAGTTTTTGAATATTAAAGTGATCAGTTACGAACTTATTACATGTGAACTAATTGTTTCTTACATAAATTTCATATAATAATGTTAAACTTTCACTTAAAATAAATCGTTTTTATGGCTTTTAGTGGGGAGAGATGTCCAATCGAGATACAGTTCCCTCATCTGCTCAGGGTTTTGTAGGGCACCTGATTTTTGTTTTGTAGGGCTTAGGCTAAAATAATATTAAAAAAACCTTCCTCTAAATTAAGTTGCAATAAGTAATTGCTTCCGAAAAAATTGCTCCCAGAATAAGTTAACACAATCAGGAATGAATTTAGGGTATAAGAAGGGCTCTTTTGGCGTCAAAACAGTTTTTAGGCCAGAGGAATTAATGTCAATTTAGCTGTTTGTTGCGCTATTCATTTTGTATTTTCTAACAAAACAAAACATAAAAATAAAGCCCAACCCTTAGTGTTCAACTATGGTTGATCAACAATAACTTTATTCCTCGCACAATACTTCTAGTTAAACAATATTTCATGACATACATTATGCAATTAAACTCAGTTGCATTTATTCATTATAAATGAATTTTAACAAAATAATTTTTTGAATGGTTTATTATTAATTCATCATAATAACTCATAAATCATGGAAATAAATTAATAGAAGATGATCACTAACATAAATTTCAGTTTTTATACTTAAAAAAAAAAAAAAAAAAAAATCCCTATAATATTTTTCCAGTAGTTCAAGGGTTTCAAATATTGTCTTAATTCTTTTAAAAACCTCTTACTATTATAAGAATTATTTTTTTCAAACTTTTACAACTACCATAAGACTACAGACAAAATTTTTATATCTAATAATAAATTAAAAACTTAAAGAAATGAAAATACATATTTAATTTTTGTACAATACCTTTTCCAAATACTATAACGAATATGTTTTAGCAACATAATCAACTAAAACAACAAAATGTATAAAAAACTAAAAATTACTAAATAAAAGGTGAATATATTATTAAAAAATTAGATGGTATCTACTAAGACAGAATATCAATCACAAAAATGAAAATTACAAACTATATTCTTAAAAAACTTTGTATAGAGCTAAAAAAAAAATTAAAGATACAGTAAATATACTTTATTTTTATGACTAAAACTATAAATAATCAAAACAGGATGAAACTGCACTATATCACAAATTCTTCCAAAGAATTACCTATTGGTAAGTCAGTGTTGAAACAACTGTTTTTATAGAATTATTAATCATTAAACATTAACACGAGTAAAATACACTGTCTCACAGAAAATTGTATTCTCTTGTAGCAACGAGGTCCATGTGGGATTCTTCGATACTACTGGTTTTGAGTCTGAAATAATAAAATACAGTTTTAGTCAATTTGTTTTACTAAATTTATATGGAAAGACATACAATATATAATGTTTTTAGCCACAAAACTAATAAAAAACAAGTATATTTAGTGGTTTTATATCCACATACTGGCTGCGAACGTTGGGGGCTCAATGTGATCACGGATACAACTCAAGCTGCTCATTGTTCCTACCCAGATTGATCGGTGTCCCGACACTTCCTTGTACACTTTTGTGGTAAAACCTGTAATTGTCACATTCCACAAATGACCCCTCCTATGACTACCCAAGTTTGCTACCTGAATTAGGGATTCCAACCTGTACATAAGCCCCTTTTTTGCACTGGCAGGTGCTGCACGCAGCATGCCGCTGAGATTTTGTAAGTTGATTGGGTCAAATGAGCCTAATTATTTTCTATTTCATAAAAAAAAAAACTGATAAATGAGTTATTTAAGTTCTTTAAAATGTTAAATTTACCAGTATAAATATATAATTGTTTATACAGAACCAAAAATCGGCCAATTGATGATTCTGATATTTCATCATGTGTAAATAAAAAAGGCATGAATGTATATTTACATTTAATGTTCACTTGTATTTTAACTAAAAAAAAAAAACTTCATATATGCCTTAATTTCGGTAGCCACCGATAAGGCTTATAAAATACAAACCAAAAATAATTTCCTATATATAAATTTAAAAAGTCATATGAATGAATAAATTTGCACCATTTTTAATTTTTATAATTAAGTGTTGATTGAAATTATAAAAACCTAAATTTCGCTAAACACTCAATCTACCACGACTAACATATTTTTATTTCTTAGATTTCACATAATTATACTATACTATAATTTAAAAAGTGAGGAGATAAGATAATACGGCAACTGAAATAATGATTTTTCTAAATAGCGCTGAATCACAAAATTAACAGTATTCAACTCTTCAATCTCGTTGCCGAAAATCGTGTAATACCTTACTCTTAACGTTACAATGTTATTTTTCAACTTGTTTACTAACTATAACAGGAATGTTCTATAAAATATGATAACTAAAATATTGCACAGTAAAATGATTTTTATTAAAGCTGTTATTATCTATTATGGTTCATAAAACAGTAAATGAAATACAAACAGATTTGTAGGCCTACGTACATATTTCAGTTTTTAAATTAGACCTAATAATATTAAAAGTGGTCACCCCTACTCATATACAATGTAACTAAATACAGTAGTAAGCGAATGTCTTCACAACAGAACAATAACTCTTTATTTGCGGGGAGTTACATTTAACCATGGCCACATGATATTATGGCCGGCAGAATGTACATTCATGGAACTAACAACCCTTGTCACCCTCTTTGTCTTACTGCGTAGAATAGATCATTGTGTATTCCGGCTAACTCTAAAATATAGAACTCTGTGAAGGACAACATTCCTTTAGTTAGGAAAAATGTCTTTACAAAGGGTATCTTGCAGAATATTGTGGTGAGTGTATTTCGGTATTTTTATTAATAAAATAGGGGACGGTTTGAGGGTGACTTCAGAAACCACCCAGTGACTGGATAGGCGAGACCCAACTCAGGTACCTTTATTTAAAGGTTTTAAACAAAGGCGTTGTAAACAAATTATACTATTTTTTGTGATTTTTAACAAACATATTCGGATTGAGCGGACAAAAATACGTAAGAATATATGGACTCTGAGGTGGGTAAACATTTATGTCAATAGTAATTAGTATTTTGGAGAGATAGGACATCAGCAAACTTACCTTAGAAGACAAGTTTACTAACACCAGAGTAAACTGTTTCACCAGAGTTCACTAACACAAAAGAAACACATAATCACACAAATTTTCAGTGCCACTGGCACTTTCTTCAGGTGATTCGAGAGAGAGGGAGAGAGACTGACATGGCTTCCACTATTGCTGGGTAAGTGGCTGTGGTGGGGGTGTTTAGTGGTGCGGATTGTACATCCATAGAGCAACACTCAGGTATTGATGCAGTTTTTTTTCAGTTGGTATATGTATATATATATATATATATATATATATATATATATATATGAAGTTTGTTATCCACTGGTGTGCTAATTCCATTCTTCGGAGTTGGGAACTATTGGCATGGGAAGGAAGGGATCTGATTACTTTAGTAGTGTAACACTGATCAAAATTTTGGTTATGGAGAAGAGTATGGGCAGAGACAGGTTTTTCAGGATTTTGGACTTTGCAATCATGTCTATGGCCATTCATGCGTTTTCGAAGGGTTTTACTGATAAGGCCGATATATTGGGCAGGACAGTGCTGGCACTGGAGTTGATAAATTAGACTGGTGGAATCACAGGAGTGGTTTCCAAGTATCTTGTAGGTTAAGAAGGTAGTGGAGCTGGTAAAAGATGTGGCTGGGAGATGAATAGGGCAGGTTTTGCAAAATTTCTTGTTACAAGGATTAGAACCAGAAGGACAGGTCAGGATGTTGGGATCAGGTAACTTAGGATGGACCAGGATTTGGTAGAGGTTTTTGTTTTGTCTGAAAGTTGCAGTAGGAGGTTTTTCAAGGAGATATTTGGTGTGGGGGGAAGCTTTTAAGATGTTGAAGCCATCTTTCAGGATTTGGTTAAGTTTCTGTAGGTCATGGTGGTAATTAGTGACAAGAGGTAAGCATTGGGAACTACTTCTGGTTTGGGGTTGGTTTTGGGACTGGGCTAAACAGATTTGGTTTTTAATGTCAATAGTAAGTTAGTAAGTGATCCCGACCAGCTTTGTATAAGAGTGATTTTGTGAAGGGAAGTACATACAATTTCAAAAGATATATATTGAAAAATAGCTAGATCATATTTTTCTGTCTGTCTATGCCAGTGGCATTTTTAACTTATTTTTCAAACCTTGTTATCGGACAATGGTCTTTTCTATTTATAAGTATTAAAAAACTCGACATAATTAATTCGAAACATTCTGTTTACTTTTTTATAATAATCAACATCAAAACAAAAATCAGCTGTTACACATTGCAAATAATATATTTAGAAACACTACAACTCTTCCCTTGTAAAAGAAAATTGAAAGATTTGAATTGTGAAAATTAAATTATTAGTTTTTAATTTGATTAGTGTGATGTCTCCAAATCATTTGATCAACTTGTACACAGTACACCACCCTTCCAATTCTTTGTTTTATAACTCCTCTTCTCCACACCTTTTTCCCGGGCCTTGAATAATCTCTCACCATAACTATTGATGCCAGTGCAGTAGGTCTTGGAGCAACTCTATCACACTCATTTTTGGATGGGTCAGAGAAACCATTATGCTTTGCTTTCCGAGCTCTCTCATCGGCAGAACAATCTTATTCTCAAGTAGACAAGGAAGCAATAGCAATATTTTGGGACGTTAATAAATTTTTCCAGTATATGTTTTCAAAACGATTCATTCAGAGTACCGCCTTATTCCACTACCTTTCTGAGGTTTCTTTTAACTTTTTGGACGTAACGTTCTGCCTGACCGTTACTTTGTGGGTTGTACGGTGCAATTGTTCTATGTGAAACTCCATCGCCATTTATCTATTTATAAGTATTAAAAAACTCAGACATAATTAATTCGAAACATTCTGTTTAGTTTTTTATAATAATCAACATCAAAACAAAAATCAGCTGTTACACACTGCAAATAACATATTTAGAAACACTACATGGTCCAAACCCATGAAGCAAATTTTTAGTGGACCTCCCGGGATTTGAACCCGTAACCCTCTGCACATGAAGCACAAGTGCTAACCACTGAGCTAGCAAGAATCCTATTTGAATTGAAATACAACATAATACGGAAATCTAATCTAATACCATAAATAAATTAAATATATATAACAGGCGAATAATGAATTTGGTAATTAAATATAGTATTTACAATAAGAACAGTTTTTAGCCCAAAACTAATAAAATACAAGTACAATTAATTATTGATTATTATATCAATAATTTACAAACTTACATTAATTTCAAGAGATACATATTGAACAATAATCACGCCACTTTAAATTGAAATTCAACATAAGAGGGTAATATTACGGTGTAAACCTAACCTAAAATTATAGTTTAATGTGTGATTGTTTTGTGTACTGTAAATTTAAGATAACAACAATTCATAGATCGTAAATCCAATAAAAAATTTATTTTTAATATAACACAAACGTTTTCTAAAGCAAAGCTTCCATCTTCAGGTTATGTGTGTAAATAATTTTTTTTTTTTTTTTATTTACACATAACCTGAAGATGGAAGCTTTGCTTTCAAAAACGTTTGTGTTAAATAAATTTTATATTGGATTTACGATCTATGAATTGTTGTTATCTTATACTATTTCCAATATTTGCTCATATACGTTTTATTTTACTGTAAATTTGTGTTTGGAAGTTATGTGACTTTCAAGTGTATTTGTTTTTAGTTTTATCAATTATTTCACAGTATGCAGTAATGACGCATACAGTTTCAGCATATGTTAAATAATATCCGATCACCGGTGAGTGTGTTAATTCTGAAATAAGAGAAAAGTGCTAATAAAGCACTTTAGAAATATAGCATGAGACTACCACAAAGTCACTCACATTATCAGCAGGGGGATGAGAGAGTGTGAGCAAGGTCGGAGCTTGTGTGACAGCAACAGCAACTAGAGGAGTGGTGGTGCCAGATGTTTGAATGCGCACAGGGGCTTGGCGGACAGTAATTGGTTGTCCTTGCTGGAATGCAGCAGTAACCTACAATGATGAACATCAAACTAAATATACTTTACCATTAATTAACTAATTAAATACATACTGGCATTTCTTTGAAGTAAATACGCTTCATCACGTTTAATATAGATTTCCTGTTAAGTATGCTTCGTAATGTAATAATAAAGTATACTTAAATAAATAATTAAACAAATATGTATTCTTACACTAATTGTATCAAAGAATCAAGTTCTCTATTCTGTTAGCTTCAATAATTCATAGTCAGACACAATAAAAGAAGATCTTTGTATGTAGGCTTGGTTTCAAAAGGCCAAATGGTTTAGAGTACAATCTCCACTATTGAGTCATTTAAATACCATCCCATACTGGTCTTCTAACAACCATGAGAAATTTGTATACCACTCAAACTACTCTCCTATCTTTTGTCAAATATTTCAATTAACTACAAAATTCAATAAAAATGTCTTGTTGAATGATGATTATACTAAAATTTGTTTATGATTTGTTTTTTCGCAGAAGGAATAGATAAACTGGATATTAAGCAAAACATCTGAGCTTTCACAGTAGTAATATATTTACGAAAATACAGTATATATAGACTTGTGAACTCCGTGCTATTTGATTTTGGTTGTTGGCAGTCATATAGTTTGTAATTTATATTGAGAATGTTGCAAGTGACACTAACATAAACATAGTGTACTTTTACATAAAATTATAAGAGTTAAATAGTCCAGAATAAGTATTTTTGAGTGAAACTTAGCTCTTCTTTGTTTGGTCAGAGTTCTTCTTTCATATTAACAGTTCATGCAGTGTCAAAGTAGTAGTAGAAGACTCTTTATGTTCCTGGGTCTTGCTCAAGATACTTTTCTGTGCCTTTATACTTCATATTTGAATATTCTTATCACACACCATTCAGATGGATCATACACTGTCTTAATGTCATTTTAGCTGATCATTGTACCAATTTATGTCTGATCATCTCAATTGATCAACTTAGTTATTTTGTCTTTGTATTTTTTCCAGTTGTGGGCTACTTGATGGACTACATTTTAATTTGTTTACACATGTAATAATATGGTTATTGGCAAAATTTAATTCTTTCCACATAACTTTTCAAGAGTAGATTTTTAAACCATTCCACGATTTTACTATCAAACAGCCACTATCTTTAGTGTTACTTATTTAATTGGTTTCAATTATGTTTATCAACTGTCAACTTGAAGGTAAACCAGATATTATGCAATGTTTCGGATTAAGCAGATTTTCAGATTACTGGTTTGGATTAGCAGGACTTCAGTATAATAATTTTGCCTTAGTAAAAAATAAACTATGTAATAATATTTTTAATATAATATAAGTGCACACACACATATGTACAGACACCAAATAAAAAAACTACTTTTTTGGGTTCAGGGGGCCTAAAAAGGATTTTTAGACCAACTTGTAAAAAATATTTTTGTTGGACAATAGTTTCTCTATGCTAACGCATATGGGAGAAAGTAAAATTAGTAAATTTACTGCACTAATAACTTCTGATGGTTACACCCACCCACAGTACATTAAACTATATTTATTGACATAATTACCAATATTCTGAAAATAATATTTACTTCTAATAATAACCACTGTCACAACTATTCCTTTATTTGATATTTTCATGAGTTATCACTATATTTTTTAGCACACAATATTGATAACGAAAGCAGTTTTATAAGTAAAACAGACTGACAAGAAAGCTATACTGACCATATTTCTGAGCTTGGAAGGAGATAGGAATGGCAAGTAATACTGAGCTGCCAAATAACAAGTACAACCTTAATAGAAATTCAGGTATGTACATACTGACAAGAAAGCTGTGTACTGACCAACATTTTTGAGCTTGGAGGCGACAGAAAGTGGTAAGTAATACTGAGCTGCCAAATAACAAGTACAACCTTAATAGAAATACCGGTATGTACATACTGACAAGAAACCTGTGTACTGACCAACATTTCTGAGCTTGGGGGCAACGAAAATTGCAAGTAATACTGAGCTGCCAAATAACAAGTACAACCTTAATAGAAATTCAGGTATGTACATACTGACAAGAAAGCTGTGTACTGACCAACATTTCTGAGCTTGGAGGCGACAGAAAGTGGTAAGTAATACTGAGCTGCCAAATAACAAGTACAACCTTAATAGAAATACCGGTATGTACATACTGACAAGAAACCTGTGTACTGGCCAACATTTCTGAGCTTGGAGGCGACAGAAAGTGGCAAGTAATACTGAGCTGCCAAATAACAAGTACAACCTTAATAGAAATACCGGTATGTACATACTGACAAGAAATCTGTGTACTGACCAACATTTCTGAGCTTGGGGGCGACAGAAAGTGGCAAGTAATACTGAGCTGCCAAATAACAAGTACAACCTTAATAGAAATACCGGTATGTACATACTGACAAGAAACCTGTGTACTGACCAACATTTCTGAGCTTGGAGGCGACAGAAAGTGGCAAGTAATACTGAGCTGCCAAATAACAAGTACAACCTTAATAGAAATACCGGTATGTACATACTGACAAGAAAGCTGTGTACTGACCAACATTTCTGAGCTTGGAGGCAACAGAAAGTGGCAAGTAATACTGAGCTGCCAAATAACAAGTACAACCTTAATAGAAATACCGGTATGTACATACTGACAAGAAAGCTGTGTACTGACCAACATTTCTGAGCTTGGAGGCGACAGAAAGTGGTAAGTAATACTGAGCGGCCAAGTAACAAGTACAACCTTACCAGAAATACATGAATGTACAGACTGACAGGAAAGCTATACTGACCAACATTACGCTGCCAAGTAACGAGTATAACCTTACCAGAAATACATGAATGTACAGACTGACAGGAAAGCTATACTGACCAACATTGTGCTGCCAAGTAACGAGTATAACCTTACTAGAAATACCTATATATACAGACTGACATGGAAGTTATACTGACCCAACATTTCTCAGTTAATAGTTACAATGGTCAACACGGAAGTACTGAACAAACATCAATTAATTTGTTCAGATCTTTTACCTGATTAAGCAAGGCTTGTTGCTGAGCTGCAGAACTAACTTTGATAGCTCCTGCCAGTGCTCCAGCGACACTTGTAGGACGACCAGACGAGTCTATTGTAACATTAGGAACTGATGTTCTCACTCCAGGAGATGCTGTTACCACCTGTTCAAGGAGTAAACAAGTTAAAATTGTTACCAAAGAGTAATTTGATAAGTAAACCTAAAAATTTACAGAAATTTGAAAGAAAACTTGTTGGGAGTCTATTACAATTGACGAAATATTACACTTAAGAATTTCAAAATGAAATGACACCAAGCAAACAAGAATAAAAAACCATTGTTACATTAATTTTATTTCTTCAACTACCTATATAGTTAACATATTGAAATATACAAATACCTTTATGTCTTATTAACAATTTTATGCTACAGTAATTTTCAAACATATTTGCAAATTCAAATGCCGTTTCATCCACATCAAATCAACTACAACATATTAGTCAGCTGTGGTAAGAATGCAATCATTATAATGCAGTAATATGAACTCGAACAGTTGAATATTGGTTCCATTTACCAACTGAATTGTACTTCTATCTAGCGGTTAAAGTCAAAACAAAGTCAGTAATATAGTCACGTGAGTCTTGTCACAACATGATTATGGTATCATACTTGGTGGTGAGACACTCTCGACATGCTGTGTCAATGCACACCACTCATCACTATGGATGCTAGGAAACACCTTGCTGCATGTTAAAGTAATGTTATCAGACAACCCAAAGACTTGTTCATAGCATGTCCTAGATTCTTTATAATGTGCTCGTAGTCAGAGTCCTATTATTTAGATTTACTGTTGGGAAGTCGGTGTTGTTGATTTTGTTTAGTAACAAAAAAGGTCTAATAAGAATGGTCTTGGTTTTATAATGAATCAACATTAGCCCAAGCAGCTATAGCAGTAATACCAAGCTTCATTTGTGAGCCTAATTGGTGGGTCAGCATTAGGGAGAGCTGATGAATCTGAAAGTAATCAGCGTACAAGTGACATTAAAAGAAAAAATAAAATAAATAAAGATTTATTTCAAAAGCTGCTACATCATAAATTGAAATTTATAAAAACAGAGATCCTAAGACGGAACCCTCACAACAGGTCGACAAGTAGGACCTGGCCCAATAGCTGAAATAAATTAATAAAAAAATTGAAATATGGCCATAATGACAGACATTGCAATAGCTAGGGTTTGTTTATTTTAACTGACTACTATAAGCTCCTGCATTACTAGTTGTGTAATTACAATAGCAATGTAAGGAAAGGAAAGCAGCATACCTGGTAAACTGTAGATAGGAACACATTCACATCACAAAGAAAGAACTGGTCCCTCAAATTTAACCTGTAGTTGTGCAATTAAAGGCTATTAGCACTTATCCCCCAGTGGCCAAACGAAATTAGTTTAAAAAGAGGACAAGCGGAAGTGTTTTTTTAATAGTTTAATAAGTTCGTTGACGTAAACTTCAGCTTTTGATGTATCAATAGAAATATCAATAAATCATCATTAAAGTTTTATGTTGATAAAATGAATCTGACTACTTTAGTATTGATTTTAATTCCTTTTGCTTGTAGATTTAAGTAAAGCTTTTGACAGCTTGACACATGATATTTTGTACTATGGTATTAAAGGTAATGAACTACAACTATTAATTAACTCACATAGACACAGTACACAGTTGAATATTTTACTAAAAAACACTATCAATCGAGCCCAATTATGGTTTGATGCAAATAAACTAACAGTTAATGAAGGAAAAACTGAAAAAATATTTTTTAGTCTAAATAACAATACAGAAATAAATAATGTAAGCACATCATTAAATGTTTGGGCTTTTACTTAGATAGCAGATAGAAGATAGATTGAAATGGGATATTAATAATATTGAAAATCTTTGTAAAAAACTCCAGAGTTATATATTTACTTAGCAAACTTAAAAGCTGTTAGCCAAGATCGCTTGACATCTTAACATCTTATTATGCATTTTTTAATTCTTTGTTAACGTTTGGTATTAGAGTGTGGGATGGAGCAATTGTTGCAGAACAAGCTTTTAAATGGCAAAAAAGGCTATAAGATTAATTTGTGGTCTTTAAAATACAGATTCATATAGAAATAGCTTAAAAAAAGAACATTTTAACATTACCAGCACTTTATGCCTACACAAATTTAGTTTATGCAAAAGAAAATGAAAATACCTTTCTTAACAGATATTCAATACATTTATACAATACAAGAAAAATGTTAAACTTAGATATACCATTATACCACAAATCAGATTGAGTAAAACAAAATCGAGCCATAAAGTTCATGAAATTCTGTTTTTTAATAAAATACCAATTACCACAAGATCTCAGCAACTGTCTAAATTTAAATGAAGTATTCAGAGGCAATTGAAACAAAATGTAATTTATTCTGTTAACAAATTTTTTAGTCTGCCAATTCCTGATCTATGCTAACTTACTCCAACTTAAACTGTCAGATTGTAGTTACTTTTATTATTGAGTATATCATGTTTGTAATAATGACTATAATTTTAACCCTTAAAACGCTGAATAGAATTTGGCCTAGGAGTTATTAACGTGTATTTAACTTTGTTTTTAATTTTAAGTTTTGTCAAAGTAAAATTTATTTTCTAATAAATTGGTATTCAAGTAATAAAAAAACATGTTATACAGATTTATTTTATTATATATATAAATAATGTGACAAAATGTAAAAATTCATTTTTAAAATCATTTGGCGAAAAACTACATTATTTACAATTAGTACAAAGATATTGTTATTAAAAACACATAAATCACAATAAAAAAGCAATCAATAATCTACTAATAAACTAAATAAAACTATATTTTATATCTAGAAATGTTGCAAAGTGTGATACTCTTCAAAGCGTATGTCAGGATGAAGTGTGGGATGCTCCACACAGGCCTTGCAAAAATATATTGTTTCACGGCGCAGTCCTCTTTTATGGCAAACAGTGTACCTGTATGAACCCTTTTCCCTTCTTGCCAAGCAGTGCAGCTTCCAATCTAATATTTGCATTTCTGGTCCCTGAGGTTGGCGTCCTCGCTTTTTTGGCTTAGTTGTGGTACGATGAGATACCAGTGATTGTACCAGTTCGAGCCGGAAAGCTCTGTGTGTAAGAGGCTTGTTTGGACTCCTCTCATGTACTATTTTATATAGTAAGTAGGAATTTATAATAGCAATTTCCAACATCCAAAAAAATACTATTCTCTACCATTTTCGGGTATGTCTCATAAATTGGTATGATGCAACAAAATGATCACTACGGTCGACTGCACCCATATTCTTAGTGTAATTAAGCACTACGTTTGGTTTCTTTGTAGGTGGCTTGTTAGGCCACTTGCTCACTATTTCTGTTGTGTCATTTTTGCTGCCTATGCCCTTAGTGCTTAACAATGTCACAACAAGTTTGTCTTTCCATGACAACACTAATTTATTCCCATTCCAAATTGATAAAATATCTCCTTTTTTCTTTTTTTGCTGATGCTTTTTTAGATTTTTAGGCAATCCCTTACGATTATTCATAACGGTACTGGTTATATTACAATTCATTTTCATAAGCTCATCAGCAAGTTCTGGACTGGTGTAATAACGGTCCGTATACACGTGTAAGCCTGTGGTCAGTGCATAAGGATCCCTCATTACCACTGATTCACAAAGCTTTTTTACAATTTGAGTTGTCTTCAGGAGAGAAGAATTCAGAATAATTGTCTGTTTTCCAGAGTAAGGCGTAAAATTGTAAATAAATACTTTTTTACAATCTGATAATACAAATACTTTAATCCCAAATTTGGAAGGCTTCATAGGGAAGTCACTCTAAAACTTATGACTCGCTTGAACGAAATTGTGCTTTCATCTACAGCAACAAAATCAGAGCGTATGTAAAATAAACTACACATTTTTCTCATGTGATCTACAATCGGTTTTAATAAGAAATCTTTAGGCCTAGCATCCCCTTGGCCTTGCTAGTGATTGAAGTGAATATTCCAGAAAATGTTCATGAATTCATCCTTAGTAAAAACATCACGGAAGAAAGGGATGTTTTTTTGCCACTTAGTGGTGAAATAATACTCAATACTGGGTAGAGGCATTAAGCCCATATTTATAAATTTACCCAAAAAAGCATTTAGCTCAGTAGAGGTTATATAATTCCAGTTGTGCACTATTGCTTTGGGAGAAATTCCTGTTTTGTTTTTCTTTACATTTGCAAACCAATTTGTTTCATCACAAATGTATTTTACAATATCATCGTTAAAAAAACAGTTGAAAGTACTCGAGAGGCTTTGAGCTTTCATTGAAATGTGAGGGCAAACAAGGCCCAGTATTTACATTATAAATAGTGATTACATTGCTAGGTCCTGCGTCATTATCAGTAACGTTAAGCCAATTAGGTTCACCTGGAATGTGTATTTGGACTGCTGGTTGAATGTCCTCGTCGTCAACATCAGATTCACTTTCTGTAGGCTCATTGTGAAGTAATACGTCCTCAAGGTCACTGTTATCTGTTAGTTCATTAATTGCACTTGAAAAAGTACAGTCCATTGCACCAATCACAAAATCGTCAAAATCACTGTTGTCAGGATTAGCCATTGCTAAAGTTTGTTTTACACTAAACCAACAAGTAACACTACAATATTATTTACAATATTTACAGTTAACTACAATAATTCAACATATAAACAACAACGAAAACAAAAACTCAACAATCAAATATAAACAATAATAATATAAACAAACGTTTAGAGGTTACTACGATGTAAACAAGTACGGCGGACAGCTCTGACTAACATTGAAAGACAACAGAGTCGAGCTTAGCACCGTACGGTCATATCCATATGCCGCGACACATGTCAGCTGATGAAACTACGTAATAAGCATAGAAGCTGTTCTAACACTGTGTAGTGCAATATCTTTTCCAGTTTGCTTCTGTTCAGTTATAAATAAACATATTAAGGCATATGTGATCACTGTCGACTCTATCAGGAATAATTATTTATAACAACAAAATAATTACAATAATACGGATATACCACGTATATAATAAGTATGCCACGTTTAGAGCTATTTTCATTATATTAATATATCTATATACGGATATATATGCCGCGTTTTAAGGGTATATAATATACCCTTAAGGATATATGATAAAATATTATATACCTTAAGGGTATGTAATAATATTTTAAGGGTATATAAAAATATAATATATGTACATATATATTATATTTTTGACAATGCCTTTTATACACTGATATTTATTAATTGTAAATAAAGAAATTAAAATTAAAATAGTGGTGTAACACTGGTCAAATTTTGGTTATAGAGAACCATATGGTCAAAGAGACAGGTTTTTAAAGATACTAAAAGCTTTAGAACTTATTCTATCCCATTCCATTGCTCATAGTAACATTAGCGGACCTGGCCACATGGTATACTGCACATAATGAACACTCATAACTACATATTCAGCTTTCACAACAATATTAGTCCAACACATATACTGTACCTGTATTGTCTGTTTGATATTCTGCTGAGGTATGACCCGTGTCTGGGACGTGCCAGCCTGACTTTTGGCAATGACTGCATGAGAGATTACCTGCCCTGATGTTCCTTGAGACACCACTGTCTGTCCACTAGGTGTCACCTGATCAAAAAAGCCATTGCTATAAGTCAGCTGACAAATAACTGATTAAGTAACTACTTACTATTTTTAGTTCAATAGATAGATTCAATATAATAAACTGATAGTACAAAAGAAATATTTTCTTTTACTTTCGAACTAAATCACCAAACCACAGGTCACAATGTTTGGGGATTTATTACCACTGTACAAAAGTATGATAATACCATTAGGATGGTCAGTTTACTTTCTGCCATCCAGTTCTGGATTACTTCAGAAAATGAAGATAATTACAACAGAGTCAACTTAGTTCATTGTTATATAGTGACAGTTTAGGAAACTACTGTCTATCTGTACCTGAAGAGATGAAACGTCAAAACAGCATTATCACAAATACACAGGCATCTATCCCTTAACATCAATCCAAGCTTTCATTATGGTTTTTACACATAGCGTAGACATAATGTGTAAGGTAACTTTTGGTTGGAGTAACATTACTAACATTACTCTTTCCATTTTTGTACAATGTACATGGGTTACATTATGTAACTGGATTTTCATGATTCCTTTGTTGTTAAGTGTTACTTCTAAATTGTCAATGGGGGATCATTTAAATATTTTTCAAACGTTTAATAATAATAATAATGGGAGGACACGTTTTCCTTGATATTTTGATCTATCTTTTTTTAAATTTATTTAGACTTTACATAAGTGTACAGTATATTAAAGGACACAATAATAACTGGAAATAAAAAATTGACTTTAATATAACTGGATATATAAGATATACGTAAAATGAATATTAAAAATAATATTTAATTAACACAAATTATGCTTCAGAATAGATTAAAATCATTACAGCCCTCGTAGTATGCAAAACTTCAACTTATAGCAAGCTACATGGTAAATCTCTGATACCAACTACTTGTTGTGATCAGGGTACATGTCAAGTGGATGTGCTACATGTTGCTGGTTGAAATAACGAAAGGATGGAAAGTAACAATTATTGTTTTATAGGGTTAAGGAGTCTTTTACAAACTTTTCTAACCATTTAAAGGTAAACTGTAAGGCCAATGCAGCATACTTGTCCTCTTGCAAGCCTATTTTATCCTGTAAGCAAAAAATTGATGGTCAATTGTCTGAGTTGTATCCATATTGACAACAATTCTTTAATGCTTTTCCTACTTGTGTATTCTATATATTTCTGCTACACTTTTCTGATCGTGGTTCTGGGTACTTTCTCATCCTCATCATTATTGTCAATAGTGCTGAGTAAAAGTTGGGAGTAATATCCTGGAAGCACTGTAGCTTATTATTTGCTACTTTTCTCAAATAATATGTTGTAGTATGTCCTTATTGTCTGATGAAGCTTGTTAATCTTCAATAGGATAAAATAACACAATCCAAATTCCTATTGTTCTCATATATTCAATCATATATTTAATGATTCTAGACAAAATAATTTCATACTAAGAAATTGAGAGGAGTTTAAAATTTTTATCAAGTTCATGGGATACATGTTAATTACAGAAGTGCAATCTTCTAATATAGACTATATTGGAATTGAACGATAAATAGAATGAATTAATATAGTAATGGAGAACAGAATAACAATTGTATGTCCGCAGAACTCCAATACATTTATTTCAGTTAGGTTAAAGGGTACTTGGCCAGGAATTATTAGGGGAGATAATATTATATATTTGATGCTGAAGCATAATATATATTATATATTGAAGGAGAGATGATATTATATATTTTATATTGGTAAAAAATGTAATAGTGAACCAACCAAGTTATATATACACTCACATTAAAAATATACATTGTACCGGGTCGTTTGACCGGTACATTTTTGCTACTTGTCGTCGTGGTTTGCTGGGCTGCCTGAGATCGCTCGTGCGCTGCGATTTGTTTACGTTAGTGGCTGTTGGCTCGGACTCGTTCGTTCCGGGATTCCAGCACTCAGTCTGTCAGGTTGACCTGTCTTGCTACCACACCTAGACTCTACACAATGTCGGGCTAGAGACTCTTTAACGTGTTCAATTTTGTTATTTCAAATATCTAATCACCCTTTTGGTGAAAGTATTTTGTTTAAATAATAATGATAATCGGGCTTATTTGTTATTTTCAGCGTATTGTTAGATTTGGTTCTTGGTCTAGATGTTTGTAAAACTAGGTTCGAGCCCATGTGCTCAAGGTTACAATTTTACTATTATTTTCTTTGTTATATTATTGTTTTAGGTCCCATATTTCGTTTTCTGTTCTATGTTAGTTATATATATATATATATATATATATATATATATATATATATATATATATATATAATTTTCATTGATCATTTTGCAGTTGAGTTACCCTTTTTACTATATTTCTGTTCTTTGTCAATTACCTATTCTACCTGTTTAATTTTGTTGATTCCTGTATGTTTAACTTATAGTTTCTACCACACTTTCAGGTTCTCTTTTGTATGTACACATTCAATTTTGTCTTTTCCTGTTTTGTTTGCCATTTCATATTTATTAGTTGGTTATCTGAATTATTTTTGTTTTTGGCTGTATTTTGTTCTAATGTGCTGTGTTTGGCTGTGCAGTCCAGGGTCCTTGAGTGGGACATTTTACCCTCAGCCTGTCGTCCGGGCGATGTTCTACCATCTATGCTGATAGCCTGGCCTGAGGACCATGCATAAAGCCCAGTTGCGACCCTGCTGCCACACCTACAACCTTGGGTAGGAGTCTTCTGTTCTCAGGTCAGTGCGTCCATGTTTTTCCCGGCGGCTGAGCTGGGGGTTGCGATTTTTGTGATATAAAAAAAGGAAAAGAAAAATTGAAATAAAAAAGAAGATGTTCTTCACTAGGTCACGCTCTTCATAAAATGAACTTGAACGCAGCCAAATGATTTTTATTTTGGCCATATTTTTTTAAATAATGTATACATGTTAATATTTATTGTTATTTATCTTAGATTAGTTTATTTTGTTTTTATACTTTTCTAAATTTTATCTTTGTTAGGCACTCTTGTTAAATTTGTTTTTGAACCATTAGTATCCGTGATCTCTCAATATTTTTTATGTCTTCAGATTTTCTTTTTATACTGTTAAATTATGGTACGAGGGTCGTCCAGAAAGTAGAGAACGATTGTGCATTACATGCGGTGTCGATCCCCCACCACTGCGACTGCGTACACGCTAGTTACCTCTGGCTGTCCGGTCAGTGTGAGCCGAGTTTCGTTCCTGTGCGGTCACGTGTCTTTGCTCTGTAAACTTTCAAAATGGCGGCACCCGTTGAAAATCCCGCCAAATGCGAAGTGCGCAGTGTCATTCGGTTTTTGAATGCTCAAAATATTCATCCTATCGAAATTTATAGGCAACTGTTTATGGTGAGAATTCAATGAACGAATTTTCAGTGAGGAAATGGTGCATTATGTTCAACCAAGGAAGAACCAATGTGCACGATGAAGAACGGATTGGGAGTCCATCACTTGTGACTGATGAATTGAAGAGTTGACGACAAAATTCAGGAAAACCGGCATTCACTTTAACCACTTTAAAAGACGTTATTCCAGACGTTTCTCGATCCCTCTTACATGAAATTGTGACTGAGCATCTTGGGTATAAAAAAATGTGCGCTCGGTGGGCTTGAAAGTTTCTCACAGAAGTCCACAAAACTAAACGAATGGGAGCAGCCCTTGATTTATTTCTCGATCGTATTGTGACCAGAAATGAAACTTGGGTTTCGTACAAAACTCCGGAAACAAAGCGACAATCCATGGAGTGGCATCACTCAAACTCGCCCTCGAAACCCGTAAAAGAAAAATCGAATCTGAACACAAGAAAATTGATGGCAACTGTTTTTTGGGACCGCAAAGGTTTAATCCATGTCGAGTTTTTGCCAAGGGAGAAACGATAAATTCAGAAGCTTATTGCGAAACCCTTCAAAGACTCAGATGTGCAATACAGAACAAAAGACGTGGCATGTTGTCAAAAAAAGTTTTTGATCCACGACAATGCTCGGCCCCATGCATCGATACGAACCCAGCAAGAACTTCAAGGTTTGAAGTGGGAAATTTTTGGACACCCTCCCTATAGTCTGGACCTTGCACCTTCAGATTACCATCTGTTCCCGAAACTGAAAACATTCTTGGGTGGGAAGAAGTTTGGAAACGATGAAGAACTGAAAGAAGAAGTGACATCCTGGCTCAGATCTTTGGCAGCTGAAGAGTATAACACCGGCATTGAAAAAAATGATTCCTCGGTACAATAAATACCTTGACAACCAAGGCAACTACATTGAGAAGAAGCTAGGTTACTGTGAGTATGTAAATAAAGTTCTGTGTTGTTATCTTTCGTTTAAAATTGTTTATACCAAAACGTTCTTTACTTTCTGGACGACCCTCGTATTAGTTATTTTTTATGGTTAGGCCTAGTGATAAAGTTAGTTAGTGTTATTTATTTGTTTTGTGAATTGTAGCATTTTGAAGTGAATTTTTACTAGAATGGTACCGTTTATATCAAAAAAAAATTGTTTGGTTTTTAAATATTCACCAAAAGGGGATTATTTATTATTTTTACTTTGCTTTAATCCGGAGCTTCCCAGGGACTCCGGCTTACTCCTTGGCCTTGGTGGAATCATGGGATGTGGGCTAAATTACTGGTTTATTTGGTGTTGTCAAAATTTTTCATTGTAAGTTCTTCATAAATTTATTTTGGATCTCTGGTTTTTCTGCAGATAGGCACATGTGTTATGTAATTCTTGGTATTTGTAGCGTTTTTTGTTTTTGTAGCTTTTGTTATTTCTTGTTAATTTTGTGTAGCTTGTTTTTTACTTAAGTGTATTTTTTTTATTGTGGCCTTCCGCCGGTTCTGGATAGTTAATTATTTTTTTCCTCTTTGAAATAAATCAGTTTTTGCTCAGCTGCCGAGTTGTAATTTGACCCTCCAACTGCCACCCGTGATCCTATCGCCTGACTGGTTTTGAGCCATCCCCCAGTTGGCACGACTTCCAGTTTTGGGCGGGGGATGGGTCAGTTGAGAGATGGGTCTCAACTGGGTCTACATCTCTACATATGTTTATTTAGAGATGTAGACAAATAAGATGTACATTGATAGGACCTTGATGTACAAGTGTTCCTAAAATACTTTAAAAAATTGTGTTGAAAATGATACATCATTTAATTGTATAAATAAAATTAGATATCTACATCGGGATCTAGTAAATTGATTTGCTTCAGACACAAACCATAATTAAATCACCAATTCTAAATCAGACAAAGCTTTTTTGAACAACTTAGTAATTCTAATTTTCAACTGACTTCAAACACAATAAAGTTTTTATTTTTAAGAATAACACAAAAGTTAGAAACTTTTAGGGCTTATAAATTTACCATTAAAATTTTCACTTAAATTACTGTTATAATAATAATCACAATTAAATAATGCTTTTATTGTCAAGTTGCAATATTTGGAAAATTAAAATGACAGGAAAGGGGAGACTACAAAAATTATGAAAGAATCTGAAAAGGGACCATCACTAGGAGGATAGAAAGGAAAGTTGTTTGATGGCATAAAAAATTGGCATGTTTTGTGAAGATACAAAATAAATTGATTTGGAAATATCACAAAAAAAAGAAGTGCTGAATACTCACATGAGTGATGTGCTGAGGGTGCACGTGTTTGATTACTTGCTGAATCTGCTGCATTGTCATTGTAGTGGGCACAGACTTCTGGGATTGCACTATCAACTGAGCCGGCACTCCTTTGTTGGTTACCTGAAAAATTCCAGAATCATGTACATCGCTTTTCAAATAAATAATTTTTGTTAATTCTTGACAAATATTCACAAATCAAATAAAGAAAAAATGTACACATTAAAAGCATGTACAATAAAAGGAGTAAGCTACTTTTTTTGACTGTGTAATAATTTCATAGTTCATATAAGGAGTGTAAGTAATGAATTGTGAACACACATGTTAATCTTAAGACCTCTATTTAACCTTAATTAAAAACAAAATAAAATTAGCTCAATTGACTCATCTGCTAGTAGTGGGGATGGGTAGCAGTAAAATATTTCAGTTTTGGCGGAGAACATGCCCCTTGGGGTAGTGATAATATACAAGACCCTGAACATAAAATGGCCCAGACCTCAAATTTTAAGAGTTCCGGTTGTCCGTAATGACGTCATCAAAATGGCAGCTGTAAGACGATGCTGGATTGCCATAAATTTGTTATAATGACTAAATGCCTGAACCGATTAATACAATTTGGCCACATGTGCTTAGGTATAGTACCTCAATGTAGTACGTCAATGGACGAACTTGATCAAGCCGTTTCAAAATGGCGACCGCTTAAATGTAAAATAACTTTTGAATGCTAACTTTTGAGGGTTCAACATTTTAGGTGGTACTTCTTTTAAAGGTTATTCAGTGTTAGCACCAACACAGCTCGAAAGGTGACCACTACGATGCCCCATAAGAGTCAGTTATCAGTGCTAGAAGAATGTTGCCGCTGCACGGCCGACAGAATTTCAACAGCGTGAAATGAAAATTATCTGTCGAAATACCTCGACATCTACCGTAAGACCATGCTGGATTGCCATAAATTTGTTATAATGACTATATGCCTGAACCGATTTTAATGAAATTTGGTACACATGTGCTTAGATACCTCGATAAAGTACACAAATGATTGAACTTGATTAAGCCGTTTAAATTAAAAATATTTATAACTTTTGAACGGCTAAGTTTTTAGGGTTCAAAATTTTGAAAAGTACTTTTTTAGGGGTTAATTAGTGTTAGCACTTACTCAGCTGAAAGGACAACCACTCCCATGTGCTATACGAGTTAGGTATCACTAGTATCAAAGCTAGAAGAACGTCCGTCAATGGGGGTGAGCCCGTCTGCACTAACAGATCGGTCTCGGTCCAGTTCGTCAATGTTCGAACTCAATCAAGCCGTTTTAAAATGATTTACCTTTGTTCACAAAATAATACAATCATTTACAAACAATTTAGATACTTTTGACAGATATGGTAGTTTTAAATACTCGTATATTGGTTTTCTAACTACCGCCTTTAAAAATATAACACTTATCAGTACGGGAATGTAATGAAATCTTTGTTACACATCATTCAGGGAAGAGTGGCCTTCACATAAGCATACTGGATACACAGTAGACCTTTTTTTACACAGATGTATGAAGAGCACCGTTTCTTGCAGACACATAAGTACAGCTACCATAAGTTTTTGATGCTTCAGGAATGGTTGACCACACTGGTAAATAACTGTCGTCATATTTTAGCATGGAACATGCTTTAGTCTTGACCTAACTGTCTGAAAACGTTACGCGGGAGGGTGACGCGTAACCATGAAAACACAATGACATATCAGTGTTGACTTCAATAATGATTTTATTTGCAAGCGTTGATCAAAGTACATCTTTAGTTTCCATGACAACTCTTGTTAAAAATATACAAAATTAAGTCCTAATTAGAGAATCCAGTCCTCATTTACATATCAGTCTACCTCCAGCCGTTTGTCACAGTCTATGTTTCACCCAACTGCAATATGAAAGATATTCAATGTTTCTTCTTAACTAACCTGTTGATGTACACACCAAAAGCGTCAGAGATGTTTGAACTCATCCGAGAGAAAGGTTATGGACAAATCCCAATTATCCTGTCTGGCGATATCAATTTGGACCTCAAGAAGAAAGAAAATCAAAAGTTTGTTCACTTCATGGAGGAAACGTTCGGTCTACAACTCAACACAAATCTAGCTATATCAACTACTCGAGGAGGATCATGTATCGATATGATCTTCACTCGCCATATTGACAAGATTGATTGTAAACATTATGTAAGTTACTTCAGCTATCACAAACCAATATTGGCCACAACTTCTAATGATTGTATGGAACAATAAAATTTAAAAAGTAAAGATATATTTATATTTTTAAGATATGTTTATATTTTTTGTAATTCCTTACATGAAATCTAAAATTCGTTGTTTTCGGAGAAATACATTTGCAGAAATTATTAAAAAGGAGCCAGCAAACAGAAAAAGCGCAGCTAAAGCATGTTCCATGTTTCTTGAATTTTAGCCGTAGGCTCTAAGCAAAAAGATCCGGGGGTCCAGGGGGCTTGCCCCCTGGCGAGGCCCGCAGGGCCGAGTTTTTTTTCCATTCTCATTGTGCAGGTGGAGGAGGCGTGAAGTCTGTCTCTTAAAAATGCATCCACATTGTTGCTTGCAAAGTAGATCGCTTCACATGCTGAAATAGTGCATTCTCAGTGGATGGGATGTTTTCAATGGCTCTGTTCTTATTAATAAAAAGAATACGTCTATAGTCATTAACACTGCTAAGGTGTGATGTTATGTCATAGAGAAGAACAACAAATCTTTGCAATGTTAGCATAACAGACTCATCGTCTGGACTCCTGCCAGCTAACAACTGTTCAAAAGTTGTTTTAACATTATTTGGGAATGCCATCCACACTCTCCAAGCTCTTTTTTTCCTACACAATGGAATGAGATGGTATCACAACCTGTGATTGAGTGGAAAATGGGAAGATTGCTGCAGATCTCTGGAGAGAGTTGAGAACACAGATCATGTACAGGAATCATTCTTCGGTGTTTCCCAGTACCAAAATCAATCCAATATCTGTTTAAAGAAGGATACAGCCACCACGACATCTGAATCTACAGTATGTATGCTGATGTACTCAGGAGAATGCGACCATCTGCTTCTTCGTGCCACGAGGGTATTATTCCACATACGTCAAACTCTGTGCCTGATGAAATAACTTTTTCTTCAAGTGTGCACATGACAGTCTTTCCTTCGCATTTTTCACTTGTATAGATGTAGGACTTGAAAATGTTGTTCTAATAGTCTAAAAACGTCTTTTCTTTCATCGGGGGAAATAAATGTACTATTACTGCACCATCTAGTACTGCTGTCGTAACTTTTTTGTTAGATACGCCTGTGTTTGTACTGACTTCTGTCAAGCAGTTTTCCATGCAGTGCATGATATCAACTTTGTTACTTGGCTTTCTCAGCTCCCACCTTCAGAAACGGAAAGAGAAAAAGCCTGGTTTTCATGAGCAAAAAATGTTCCAACATCTGTTTTTCTGTGTTGTGAAGCTACGTATATCTTATAAAATAGACTGGAATCCCTTCTCAGATCACATATTTTGTCTTTTACCTTAGAATTAGCCTTCACTGGAACATTGAAGATCTTAAAATTATTTCGATGAATGACATCATGTATAGATTTCTCTGTTTTGATTAAGCGAAGATTAATGTATTGTTCGTACTGATTTAACTCGTCTGAGTGTGCTTTCTCCACATTAAGAACTGATTCTTTTGATGCTATCAACTTATGACTTTCAATCGCTACTAATTGGTTGCATTCAAATGGATTATCTTCTTCATTCATTATATTTAGCAGATTCTTAGCATGGGTATTGAATCTTTTCTCAAATGCTGGTGTGACTTCATGATGTAATTTATCACTAGCCTTGATCCAGTGGAAAAACATCCTCGAACTCTGAAATGATCCTTGACATATCTGGTCCTGACACCATCCATTTATGAAGCGTTGTTTCATTGTCAAGTATTCCTATAGTTCCATCATCACATTTAATTTTCTTATTATTTTGTTCATGGAACTGATAATCTGACATAGCTGAAAGTGGAGCTGTAGTTCTTCTGCTTGTAAAATTTCCTTGCAGAAATTATGCATACACTTCAGGGTGCTTGTCAAGGAGCTCTTCAAGATCACGCACGAACACTGTCAACCATCATGAATAATAACCTAGCATCCAAGGCAAAGGTCTAAAGACATATCATCTGTAGCGTAACAACATACAGTTTGAAGTTCGCAGTACGAATGCTGAAAACCAGTTGATGCAACAAAGGCTCGATTTCAAGGACAGTATTCCAGTACTTAAACTGTGGAGATTCTCGCACTCTTCTATTTTTCCATACTGCTTTTTCTTCTTTTTCATTTTTGTTTGTTACTTTGGAGTATTTTATGTAAGTCTGCTCTTGTAGAGTGTAGAACAATAGTTATTTCATGAGCATATCTAGCTCTTTTAACATGAGAGGATGTTAAGCATGCTTGAGCTACGCCTTAACTTGTTACTCTGGCACAAGGGTGTATGTCCATCCCCTATTACTAACCATTTACCCAGGATGTTTAGGAGCATCTTATCAATGTGTAAGGCCTCCATAATCATTATGACTTTATCTTTACTATGAGAAATTGGAAAACGCCACCGAATTTGTTTCAATATGGTGTAAACTGCTGTGATCATGGGAGTTTGGTCTTTGTTCAATTTGGATGTAGCAGTAATAACTACATTCATTAACCCTTATTATGCCATAAGCGCATATATTGATTTTGCTCTAAACGCCGTAAGCATATAGACATAATAATTACAAAAATAATATTTTCTAAATAATGTTTCTAATTAAATTCGTCAGTACATTTGGGTTATGGGCGGTGGCTCATGAGAGACGCATTGTGACCTTTTGTTGGCCTGTCAATCATTACAAGACTGGTTTTTGTCTGGCAGTATACATTTCTGCTGCGCCGCCCAACACCACAAGCGCTTATACACTGTCGAACCAAGCTGTTGTCACTCTCTGCCGCCTTACCTCATTGAAACTGTGTGTTTAGTTGTTATTATCATTACTTTAGTTTAATATATGTTAATTATTTATTATTAAAGTGTCAATATAAATAATCCGGACTATTCTGCTTTTGACAATTTTGTGCAAGGTGTACTAAATACGTCGTATTCAAATGCTATATGTATTTATATTTTTATTATATGTGTTTGTGCAGGCCCTATATGTCTATCAGTTTATGTACATATAAATTTACTCAATTATACATTTTTATTAATAGTAATAATATTTTGTATTGATTCATATACAAAATTATCTATACCTGAGGATTACTTTCAAGTAAAAAGGTTTGCTTATTTAGATATTCATATATAAGAAAAAATGGTAAAATAAGCTAATAAAAGTTACAAAATGTTATCATATCTTTTATATTCCTGTACAGAACAATACAAAAAAAAAGAAAAAAAAATGAGCAACTAAAAAATGTAATTTAATTTTTTTTACAATAAATTAACGCTTAATGGAAAATAGGCATTGGATAAGTGGCGCTTTAAGGGTTAAATGTTTCACCATTGATGGAAATGCAATCTCCTCATGGAAAATTTGAAGTAGTGTTGAGTGACTTTTATGTACTTCATGTTGGATGTGAGATCTGGAATGAAAGGCAGCGGCATCTTAGAAATGAATAATGAATGATATTGGAATTTGTTCCCCTTCATTGAGTTCATTGTTAGTATTTCTCTTGCTGAATTAAGTCACAAATCTGGCTTGAAGCTAGAGTCTTCAAACGAAGTTGTACCCACGGTGTGCAATGGTGGGTCTTCTACTACCTTTCCTAATGGTGTAAAATTTGTGTAGGGACTAGAGGAAGGTTACCGTTGACAACTCTAGTCCATTTTTCTATATTAAAATTCATAGTTGCAAGAAAATCAGATACAGTTCTTGGGTGTTGAATGATAGTCACACTGAAACCATGAAATGAGTTATGAGCAGTATTTGACGACTGATTATGATCTATATTGTCTTTAGCAGCAGTGATGAACACATTTGGACTGATAGGATGTGGAGATACAACACCGTCTTCATTATACACAGGGAATTCGTATTTATTACAGAAACCTCTTGTACCCTGTCATAAGAAACACGTAAGCCAAGTTTACATAGTTGGTTCACAATCTTTTTCTTTTTTGTAACATTGTGAATCATAATTCCTAAATAAAGGGGAATCGGCGTTTCATTCTTGAGTAGATGTCAAGGTATTTCGACACATGATTTTCGTTTTGATTTTACAAAATTCTCTCAGCCAAGCGGTGGCAACATTTTTCTAGCACTGATAACTGACTCTTATAGGGCATGGGAGTGCTCACCCTTCGAGCTGTGTTAGCGCTAACACCGCATAACTTCTAAAAGAAGTACCACTTAAAATGTTGAACCCTTAAAAGTTAGCATTCAAATGTTATTTTAAATTTAAGCGGCCGCCATTTTGAAATGGCTTGATCAAGTTCGACCATTGACGTACTACATTGAGGTACTATACCTAAGCACATGTATGCCAAATTTTGTTAAAATCGGTTCAGGCATTTAGTCATTATAATAAATTTATGGCAATCCAGCATCGTCTTACAGCCGCCATTTTTATGACGTAATTACGGACAACCGGAACCCTTAAAATTTGGGGTCTAGGCCGTTTTATGTTCAGGGACTTCTATACTATAACCACCACTAGTGGCATGTTCTCCGCCATAACTGAAATATTTTACCACTTTTTACAACTATACAACCCCACTATAGTGGGTATTGTCTGTTCATCTTTATTGGGTTATTAATTAATAATTAGTTTAAGGGAACATTTTCTCATACAACATACATTATATTTGCTCATTCATAAACATTATAAATACATGTTAGCTAACAACCTGGCATAAGTGTCTTGAAATGTGAAAGAGAAGATCTCATCTTTAATCCTGGATCCAAGTTATACGATTGATTTGTTTGTCTGAAATGAATTTAAGGTAATTTTACATAACATTTATGTTTAAATGTGTAATTTAGACACATGTTTGGAACTTGTAGACCTAAGTCATTGTAAAGCTTTTTATTCATAATATCAATATTGCAAAATACAGACTGAGCAATGTCATTCTTTTTAAATGGCTTTAAATGGCGTAAATTAAATAATGGCTTTATTCTATAAATACAGTACAACCTCGATTATCCGACCTCGCTTTATCCAGCAGTCCATGTCATCTGGTTCGGTAAGTAGATAACAATAAAAATTATTTACAAGATAAAATTACAATTAAACGGAAGCGCCTTTCAGTTTCCAAACAGAAATGTCCTTCACGAGTGTATCGGTTTTGCATTGCGCTGTATTGACTAGTCACCCTCTGTAGACAAGCGGTTGCTTGTTACTGCATAGTAATTTAATAATGCGCCTGAAAATCCGAGCTGGCAATGTTGTTTACTTTTGTTCAGTATGGCGGGTTGGAAGAGTCCATTTCACGAGTGGGGGAAGTGGAACATAAATATCTTTCTTATTGTATTGTAAAGCAATGTCAAAGTTGGCGATCGTGATAAACATCGTTCGTTTCATTACAATTGCTGCACAGTGCGTTGCGTCACACGTAATTGTAGGCGCCCCGCTCACGCATGCAGTCTGTTATCAGTTACTAAACGTGTTTCTCCAATAAAACCAAATTATTTATGACTTATCTTTTATCCGGCTTGACCTTTGCCACATTAGGCGGTAGCCCTCAACAATACGGCAAGTTATTTTAACATTAACGTAATGTTAACCTTGAAAGGAAGTTAACACTCACTCACTCGCACTTGCTCGCGCACGCACTTACACGCACGCACACACACACACGCACAGTGGCATTGACCCACCCGCCCACCCAAACACATACGTATTGTATACTATATACACGGTGTTGACTCACCCGCCCACCCATACACGTACAGTGGTATTGACCCACCCGCCCACCTATACACGTACAGTGGTATTACAATTACAGTAGAGTCTCGCTATTCCGAACTAATTGGGACCGAACACTGTTCGGATTCGCGGGAATTCGGAATAGGCGGATTTCATGAATAATATCGAGATATCAGCGTTGATCAGCTCGTAAACAAGTGAAAGTCGGAAGGGAAGGGCAGTGACCTTCGGTGACTCATACGATCATCCGTCGACGCCTATCTATCCCTTCCCCTCTCACGTTCCAAACACCATGACTCATTGAATGGTGAATCTCCATAACCCCCACCACTGAAAAACCGGTTTGAACTGCTGTAACTGTTGATCTAGTTTCGCACGTACACCATGTTAGTGTTCACTCTAACGTTGTTTGATGAAGTGTGTGCGCTTGAAGCAAATTTATTGTGAAGGTTTATTCCGTGAGTGTTGAGTTACTTTACGGAGCGACTGTGTGTTTTCACTTCTGTTCTTAGTCCTTTACGTCAACTGATAATCATTAAATATGGCAAGTAAACAAAGTCGTTCTTCGTGTACTTTACAAAAAAAACTTGAAGTGTTGAAAAGACTGGACAAAGGGGAAAGTGCTTCTAAATTGTCAGTTGAATATGGTGTCGGAAAAGCAACGATTAGCGACTGGAAAAAGAATCGTGTTAAAATTGAGCAGTTTTGTTCTGCTTCAAGTGAAAAAACTCTTGAAAAACGGCAAAAAACGACTGTGTCTTCATATGAAAAGCTTGATGAGGCCTTATTCTTATGGTTTACTCAAGAGAGACAGAAAGGAATCCCCATTTCTGGTCCTTTGGTAAAAGAAAAGGCGCTTCAACTAAACAAGCTTATGGATGGTGAACCTTCATTTTCAGCAAGCTGTGGCTTTTTGGATCGTTGGAAGAAAAGGCACGGAATTAGACAGCTCACGATTACTGGGGAGAAACTATCAGCTGACAACGAATCAGCTGACAATTATTTAAAGGAATTTAAAGAACTTATTTCTTCTGAAAATTACTCTCCGCAGCAAGTCTATAACGCGGATGAAACCGGACTGAATTTTAAGGCTCTGCCTACCAAAAGTCTTGCTTCAAAAGAAGAGAAATCTGCCCCAGGGTTCAAAATGGACAAACAACGTCTAACTGTCTGAGCTTGCAGCAACGCCCCCGGCAACAAACAAACTTCCACTGATGGTAATAGGCAAATCGGCGAAACCACGAGCGTTCAAAAACATTAACATTAACGCACTTCCTGTATATTATAGGAATCAAAAAAAAGCTTGGATGGAACGTGACTTGTTCAAGGAATGGTTCGATCGCCAATTTGTCCCTAAAGTGACTGCGTTCAATAGAGAGAATGGATTGCCTAATCGTGCTCTGCTGTTTATAGACAATGCACCATCCCACCCGGAAGACATGAAACTTGTTTGTGGAAACATCAAAGCAATTTTTCTGCCACCAAATGTTACATCAATTCTTCAGCCTATGGACCAGGGTGTGTTGCAGGCCATCAAACAAAAATACCGAAAAATGCTGCTTCGCACCTTACTTGAAGAGGATGAAAATGACCTCACAAGCACAATCCTTCAAAAGCTTAAGAAAATTACAGTAAAAGATGTGATTTACTGGGTAGCTGAAGCGTGGGAAAGCACTAATGAAGGTGCAATACAAAAATCGTGGAAAAATCTCTGGCCTGAATTGGAATTTGTTGAAACAACTTTTAAACCAGTAAAAAAAGACTGTGAACTTCTTCCACTACTCAACAAAATCCCTGGCTGTGAAACATCAGAAGAAAGCTGTGTTGAGGAGTGGTTTGCTGTTGACGACAATGGCCATCAGGAGTATGGAGACGAAGATATTGTAGCTATGGTGCAGGGCTCGTCAGCTGAGATCGACTCGGAGGAAAGCGAGGAGGAAGTGAACACTCAAACTGAACTCGTATCTCACTCGGACGCGGCAAATGCTCTCGACCTCGCCTTACGCTACGTCGAACAACACGCTGTATCAACACCAAATGATGTTATGTTTATGCGTCGATGGCGGAACATTGCATCCTCAAGTCGATTTACTGCACTTCGTCAGAAAAAAATCACCGACTTTACTTCTTAAGTGTGTGTAGTTTAGTTTAGTGTTTTCCTCAAGCCTAGGGTTTCCTCAAGGCCTAAAAAAGGTATGTCTTTATTAAACTTCTTTGTACTGTATATTTTGTATAACAATATGTAAATATATGTTTTTAGCGAACGTCTTTATAATTTCTTCAGTTTTTGAGTCTTAAAAAAAATTTTAAAATCGGTAGTATTTTTTCTGAAGTCTGTTCGGAATAGGCGGATTTTCGGAATAGCGGGGTTCGGAATAGCGGGACTCTACTGTAAACGGTATTACCAAAATTGTACACGTGCAGTGGTAATGAACCACCCGCCCACTCATACACATACAGTGGCATTGACCCACCCCCCTACCCACACACGTACAGTGGCATTGAATTGTACAGTGGCATCTGGAATTGTAATGTTCCATCCACCCACTCCTAACAGTACAGTGGTAATGTCCCATCCACCCACCCCTACACGTACAGTGGTAATGTCCCACCCACCTACTCCTACACGTACAGTGGTAATGTCCCATCCACCCACCCCTACACGTACAGTGGTAATGTCGCACTCACCTACTCCTACACGTACAGTGGTAATGTCCCACCCGCCCACCCCTACACGTACAGTGGTAATAAGTACCATAATCTGTACTGTTGATTAATTAGTACAGAAGTCACTGTACATGTATGGATGAGCGGGTGTTACCTCTACCTCTGTTACCTCAAGAATAATGTTACCTCTAGGGATATAGCTACAACTTCATCTCTTTTGTTTCTTCTGCTCGGATAACCGAGGTTGTACTGTACAATATCATTTCTAAGATAAGCTACATAACTACAGTTACTCCTGCCCCGTAGAAACTCTCTACAAAAGGGCGAGTAATAATGTTATTTTGAAGTTTTTGTTTGTAAATATCTCTCAAATTTCTTCATTTTTGCCACAAATAAAGTTATAGAAATGTTAATCTTATACAAAATTTGTAAACTAGTCCAGATTGTATTTCTCTAATATGATAATTTCTTGAACCATAACTATGATGGTCATTCTTTGGAGCGCTGTTATCTTTACACACAAAATAGTTTCATATACTATATATAAGGAATGGGTTGATTCTCAATTCCAAACACTGAATCTCGGCCCTGGAATTGGAATCGATCGTCATAGTCAATTCCAACTACTGCAATTCCAGAAGCCGACTTTGATATTAGAGAAAAGAAGGAGTACATAAACAATGAGTTCCAGACTCCAAATCACAAGCTATTCCATCTTAATAACCTTTTAAATATTTCCTCAAGTAAAAAAACTTTGTTTGTCCATATGATATCGACTAGGTTGGTGTGACAAACACGGCAGTACGAATGACAATATAGACAAGTGGAAGAACAAAATATAGGATTGTTGACTCAAGCATAGTCAGTCAAACAACATTAGAGAGCTTAGCATATAAGTCTTTCTTACAAAAAATAACTCACGTTTGTGAACTAGGAATGGAGCCTGATGATTTAAACTTGTATTTAAGAAAGTACATGTTCGGTTCTCCATTCAATGGCAAACATTTTAGGTAAAATCTGAGAACATATTCTTCATACTGTTCAATGATTTGATCTTTAATCTGAGCTATTCTAAAGCTCCTCTATAGTTTAAAAGTCAAAGTGATTTTGTTCATTAATCATTTTCCCACGTTGACTAGAACATCTTACAACATTAATCTGTAAGACTGTGTAATTGTCAAACAGGTTCTAGTAAAATAATCTTTTAATTATACAAAAACTTAATAGTAGCATATGTTAATCCTTAGTATAGTGGATTTGGTGAATTATTCATCAAGATAAGTACAGCATCATGTGATTTGAGACAATTGTGGTTACTACAATATGTAGTTTTACATAATATTACTTGTAGATCTACGTTATTTCTAGTTTCATGTTATTTAACAGTTATCAATTTAATTGTTTTACTACCTTGTTGGCTAAAACACATTAATTGTTATGTTTATATTTAACTGTAAGCAACTATTATGTTATATTTTGAAAAACTAGGTTTAGTTGCATAAAGGTCTCAGTTGCTTTAGGATCTTCTCCCTTTGACAATCATAAGCTTTACATTTTGAAAAACTAGGTTTAGTTACATAAAGGTTTCAGTTTCTTTAGGATCTTCCCCCTTTACCAATCATAAGCTTTACATTTTGAAAAAGTAGGTTTAGTTACATAAAGGTCTCAGTTGCTTTAGGTTCTTCTCCATTTACAATTATATACCAATCGTAAGCTTTACATTTTGAAAAACTAGGTTTAGTTACATAAAGGTCTCAGTTACTTTAGGATCTTCCTCTTTACAATTATATACCAATCATAAGCTTATAAACAAAGAAGACTTTCTTCTTTTGTATAGCCACTGACAAGTTGGGGTTTAGTGATTTTTTGTTGTTTTTGGAGTACTCTTAGAATAATATGTATTGCCCAACTTTTTTGTACAAAAATACAGGCAAATTGTCAAATTCATCAATAAAATAATTAAACTACCTTATCTATACTATTACAAATACATCTAGAAAATATTCATCCAAGGAATAATAACTAGTTTATGAATATATTGTTAAGCTTGTTCATTAATTGCTTCAGCAGTAAATTTTGTTATTTAATTCTAGGTTGTGAACTTCAGGTGAACCATTACGAACTCCCAACTGCTAGGTCCTTTTCTGCGTTTCGCAAGCTTTTTTTGTAAAAATCATAAAAAATACTAAATATGCTCAAATGTAAATTTTATCATTTCGTTTTTCTTCTCAAGAAGGGTACCCTCCCATACTACCACCAAAACTCATATAACAAATTAGTAAATAATTATTTTCAAGAAAAAATTTGAAAATACTGTACGTAAAAATTAACATTTATAACCCTCCTTAGGAGCACTAAAAATTGTTTGTAAATAATTCCAAGATAGCCAAATTGTTTATAGTTCAGTGCACTATAGTAATATGTCGTTACATTTTAGATAAACTACTGGGTTTTTTTTTGAATTTTTTGTCTACATATAACGCAAAAATGAAAAAAAAGTGCAAAGTTACAGTATGATCATTGTAGGTAATCAAAGAGTACAAGTAAAAATTAAAAAAATCACCATTGAATAGACAAGGAAAATTTGTTTAGGAAAAATAGTCAAATTGTACCTATAGATACATTTTTAGTTTATTGGGGAAAATAAAACATACTGTTCACAGTTATTCAAATAAGAACAAAACCAGTTTATTTCTTTGCCTGTTATGCCAAAATCTGTAAGAACATTATTTGATATATCATGGACCATGCTTTTAAATATTCAATGCCACAGTACGTGTTTGGGTGGGCGGGTGGGTCAGTGCCATAGTACGTGTTTGGGTGGGCGGGTGGTTCAATGCCATAGTACGTGTATGGGTGGGTCAATGCCACAGTACGTGTTTGGGTAGGCGGGTGGGTCAATGCCACAGTACGTGTATGGGTGGGTGGATGGTTCAATGCCATAGTACGTGTATGGGTGGGCAGGTGGGTTTGAGGACCTGTTCTCTCCATCTAAGCCTTGGTCTGCCAAGGGGTCGGCTAACTTCTGGGTTAGATTGATCAATATATTTAATACAGGAGGTATTTTCTCGCCTCTACATATGTCCAGTCCACCTTAGTCTTCTACTTTTCACTAATGCTACTATATCTGGGTGAGTGTGTACGCTTTTTAATAGTTTGTTTCTCTTATAATTCATCATCCCTTATCATTGAGCATTTATCTGCCGTTAACCCCCTGATAAAAATTGAATGAACTCAATAGATGCAGTTATAGTTGACCTACCTGGTCGTAAACCTTGTTGCTGATCATCCTTAAGATTGTGTGTCTGCAAATAATTTAGAAGTTGCTCATTTACAACTCTTTCAAATTGTTAAGTAGTTATGGATAAGTAAAAAGCACAAGGATCCTATAAGGAATCCTATTTTGTTTTTCCTCATTCACAATAAGGAACATATTATTTATGCAAATCTTTCCTCAAGTTTGATTTCTTACTTGCCATTTAAAAAAAGGAGAAGCGTTACTGAATGATTTGAACATTACACACACTCTCAGTCATACTTACCACTACTTGCCCCAGCTGGGCAACTTTCTGGCCAGTGAGTTTAGAGCGTTGCTGTGCTAACAGCTGATTTTGTAGTGTCAGCTGTCTAATCTGCTGTGGAGTTGCTGTGGCTGTCTTAACACCAGTTGGCAAGGCGGCTTTGACCTTAACAAGAATAAGTCAAAAGGTGTACACAAAGTAGGAAATAAGAAGAGGAAGGGAGGTTACAATAATAAATACAGAAAAAAGGTAATGTTAAGATTAGGTAAATAACATTGTTTATAGTAACAAATAAGGTCCTTTTTTATTTCTCCATTTTGTGAAGAATGACTTAAGGTTTTCTTCACAATTAGTTGGAAATACGTTTTCAACGATTTTTTAGATAAAAACATGTCATTGTAATATTATTTTACTTAAAGTGGCAGCTGTTTAAAAAAATAACCCAGTGAACCAAAGTACTGCCTACTACTTCTAAAAGTAAAAACCCCTAACTTTTACCTCTTTTGTAGACGTTAAAATAACTGAAAACATATATTTACATAAACTAGTATATAAATATCTCTATTTATAAAAGAAGAAAAGAAACATTCAAAATCAATGCAGAGCCTAGGTAGGATTTTGAAATTTTTACAGTACCTTCATTTTAGGGTCTAGGTGTGTGCTAAGAAAGGATTTTGTAAAATTTTAATGTTGAGATGCAAAAATCATGATTTTTTGTAAAAAGTTTACACCTCTCCATAAGAAATACATAGAGGCCTATCTAAAAATCAACGTACAGCGTAAACCATAAAAGATAGCTACTTGAGCATTTTACAGTACATTCGTTTTATAGTCATAGTGCGTGCTAAGAAAGGATTTTTTTGAAATTCCATTTCTGAGGGGTAGAAACAGCTCCCTAAACATTCAATTTTTTTCCCATAAGAATAACACTAGTATTAATTTAATTCAAAAATTTATTTAAAACAGCTGATACACAAAAACATAAACACGATATAAAGTTGATACATATGTCAATAATTGCTGTAATATTTTTGATTTGTTGACAAATTAGTTTGATTTTAATTGTTTTTAGTTGTACGTAAATAATTCTTTCTGAAGTTTGTGTAATTGAAGTTAATGTGTACATATTAATTCTCTGAAAGAGAGGTTTCATCATTTTCATTTTTTATAATGACTCAGATTCTTTTTTTGCCTTTTTTCAAGACATGGTTGAAGCTGTGAATATAGTTGTAGATGATGAGGATGTTCCTCACTGTGTTATCTTGGAGATGGTGGATGCTGATTTTACTCTCTGTCTTATATTGTACACGGTTTAGCATGTCGAGCGTCTGAGGTAGCTATCGTAAATCACGTGTCTAACAACTAGCAGAGGTTCAAACTGTTCACTATGAACCGGATATTCCACCAATACTCAAATAAACTACAGTAGATATCCAAAAGTCCAAATATGAGACTTACGGTACTTCTTGTGAGCTCAAGGTAGCGTGAGACATTTCCCCCTTCGAGTTTGTAATATATCGTGATGGCAAACTTCTTGCTAAGTATGGAGAGAATAATCCGAATATGGAGGAAAGATCAATTTGCCCTCAGAACTAGGAAATGTGGTAATTACTCAAAAGGAATTAATGGACCGAATATTTACTAAATAAGCATAAATCAATTGAGTGGCTTTGTGAAAAAGCAATATTGACTCCAAAAAATGAGACAGCTGTAGAAATTAATAATATTTTACTAAATTCTTTTTAAGATATAAAATTTGAATACCTATCGATAGATTCGATTGTACAAAAGTAGATGATGCTAAACAATTTCCAACTGAATTTCTACATACATTGATCACCTGAATTTCCACCACTTAGACTTACTTTAAAAATTGGAACCGGTCATGCTTATTAAAAACCTTTTTCTACCAAAATTATGCAATGGTACACATTTAGGGAGTAACTGCTCTCCAGAAAAATATTATTGAAGCAAATACTATTACTAGCAGTACTAGAGGAGAATCTGTATTTATTACTAGAATCCAATGATCTCCTACAGACTATCCATTCCAATTCAAAAGTGTACAGTTCACTATTAATTAATGACTGTTAATAAGTTTCAAGAACAGTCCTTAAAATTTGCAGGCATAGATTTGAGAGAAGTGTGCTATTCCCATGGACAATTTTAAGTAGCCTGTTCTAGAGTAAGCAGTTCATCAAGTTTAGTTATTTTAACTCCAAAAGAAAAGACAAATAACGTTGTTTATAAAGAACTTTTTCGGTAAGTTATGCTTAAAATTCGTACATGTACATGCATAATATGATAGTAAATTGTTGTATTGCAAATTTATAACTAGAAATAAAAAATAGTAGTATAAGTTTAATTTTTATGTTTTTTTTTTAACCAATGTGAAAATCTTCAGTTTGGTGTTGTTTTTCTGAATCACTTCTGATTAATGTATTATTATCTGATATATTATTATCATTAATTACCTTCAATCTGTCAGCGATCCTGTAAATTCTCTTGGATTCTCTTGCGTTTAGGCTTTTATGCCATCATTAGATCCTTAAATAAACACATTTGATGTTCAGTGTTTTTAAAAATTTTAAAATACCATCAAGAATAAATTAAAAAATGTTTCAAGTTTTTTAAGGATCTGATGATGGCATAAAGCCTAAAGCCTAAACGTGTAATCCACTGACAGATTGAAGGTAATTAACAGTATACACAATACATCAATGTGAAAAAACATCTCTGCAAAATTATTATAATTTACGCTTTAGTAGATGATTAAAAAAAAGGCAAAATAAATAGGCACATCTTCTGCTTCTTAGACAACGTTTTAGCCTAAGTTCATAAAGTAAAATGCTTTTATGTTTACAAATACTTATAATTTGAATTAAGAAAATTATAAATTTCATACATTTTGTATACAATTTGAAAGGTTGCGGAAGAAACCGCAACAGGGGTGCCAATAATTTATAATTTATTAATATATTGTAATATGGATTATATGATTTATGTTATAATTAAGTTATAAAATGAAAAATATACAAAACAGAACTAATAATAGTTAACCTTAACAGATATAATATATTCTGATCATAATAATAATAATGTAAACACACTGATACAAACAAAATAGAAGTACAACTAGATTTAAACGTACATCAAATCAACCACAAATTTAACATTCTGTACATATTTACCATACTTTTTTTTATACTTACATATTTAATAAATACTAAACATAGATTCTACATTACTTCAATAATTGTATAGAGGTATGTTATTATTCAATTCTTAGTGTCAGTTGAACAATTATTTCATCATTAACTAACTAATATTCATGGTTTACACAATCAAACCCAAGATCACTAGCTAATATGTAACGCACAGGATCAAGAAAACCTAACCAGGACACTGATTTATCTACTTGAAAGTCAGTAAAATAAATACTGAGATTAAACTGATTTTACTTTGCCAATGTACAAAAGATGCTTCTTATTTGATGAGAATCAGTAATTAAATATATACTTGGTTTATCTTGTATTGCAAGTGTTGACAACAAATTATGTATGCAGGTATGATACTTGAAGGAGTGTTTCCTTTCTTCTTTTTTTATACACTATCATTTTATTAGGCCAAAAGTGAGGCTGCAAAGTTTTGTGTACCGCTTTATTTTACAGCTCCATTTATAGTAGAATTTCAGTAGGTTCCATTTGGTATTGAAAACTGACGGTTATTGAGTGATTATCAGTCACATGGTTGGTGACTGCTAATTAAAAAAAAAAAATGTTTATCAGCAAATATTTTAATATATTGTGTGTATTTGCCATCCTTCTATTAGAAGTTGTTTGATTAAGCATTTACACTTCTTGTTATTGTAAGAGATAACAGCATATTACCACTACACTTATTTTATTTTACCTACGGTAGGTTATTGCTTTATTCAGATACAGTGAACTTCACTTGTCTTAATAACTTTACATTATTAATTGCAAAACAGTTGTAATTTTTGAATATAAAACTGGTTACATAAAATTATAAAAATTTAAATCAGGTTGTTAATAGTTATAAAAGGAAACCAGCATACAGTTCATAATAAGTAGTATTATAAGCTTCCTGCTAATTTCTTCTCAATCCTTCCTGTATTGTAAATATTTTTCTAAATTTTCAATTTCCTCTTGAATATCAACGCTTCGTCTCAGCTGAGAGCATGTATATAATTTTACTCCTGATTATGAAAGCTTTTCTGGACTGTTCTGAGAGCAGGGATACTGATGTTACTGCACATGTATGAAGGTTGTCGATTTGTATACTCTACATATTCTTTAGGAGTCCAGAAACTTTATTTCATCCAATGAAAAGCTGGTTTGTCTTTCTTACATCATAAAAAAGGCAATGTTTAAAACACTAATCATGATTCACTCCTAGGGAATAAACCAATATGACTGCTTCAGACTGCAGAAGCTGCAGGTCTCTTTCAGTTCTATAACGTATTTACTTACTGATTTATTTCTTGAATATTGAATGCAACAAATCTAATAAAAGAAGTTGTTGAGTTTGGTCAATATTAGTTTGTAATCTACAAATTCAATGGCTTTGCTCAGTTAAAACACATGCAGTCATTTAATTATGATCAGTAATTTATTTCATGAGCTCAACTCATGCAGTTGTCATGACATTCCTACGAGAGACCCACACTTGCTGTAGGAAGAATGGAGTTCACCAAAGATAAATTTATATGCTCTGACAACACTAGATTTTCAGATATCTTGGAAAATGTTGGAAAAGGAAAAATGTTATAGAATTCTAAGATATTTTCTTTTCATTTTGGAATACTTTAAATGAATTGAGTGCCTAAGAAGAAATCCTTTGTATATTATCTGGTTGCTGAATATCTTTAGCTAATTTAATAAAAATAAAAATTGAAATGATAAAAATAAAAAAAAATAAATCAGCAAATTTATTGATGATCTCAACTCAATCTCCAAATGAAGTTAAATGCTTCTTTTTATAATAAAGACATTTGTCCTTGGGAACCTCTAACTGTTTTGCATATTCCACATGTCTTTGGTCATATTGATATAATAGTATTTTTATTAAATTTTCTTCTTATGCTGCAAAACTTCATATTATATGCTTTGTCTGTTTGCTTCAGTCATCCATTTTCTCTACTATTAAAAATACATTTTTCTTGAGTTTCATTGAATCTTTGCCTTAAACACTAATTCAGCAATTGACAGTTCTGATATGTAATGTCCTTTAGGCTTGTACATGATGTTGCGAAAGGGTAAGTTAAATTGAATGCTGATGTCAGATGAAGGTTGCGTTTGAGTAATCTTCGTGAACACCAGCAGTTTGAATATTTGGATCAAATTCAATACAGCAGAGGTGAAAAGTCGTGGGTATTGAAATGTTTCCTAATAGTTCAAGCCTTTTTTACTTTAGAAAGCAACACAAAGTTGCTGACTTAACCAACATGGTCTGGAATAATATTATTTACTACCTCAATTTTGATAATTGCTTTACAATATTTATACAGATTATATCAAACGAGAGATTGAGTTTTGGGCGAGTTGTATGCGTAAAACTAGCTTGTTTGTCATCAGATTTTAAAGGTTCATTAACCCTTAAAACGCGGCATCCGTATATATACGCATGTTTACAATTGCCCGTAACGCGTTATACGTAATATTTCGCGAGCTGGTAAAAATAATCCTAGAACAGGCCTAATACAACGTAGCGAGTTCTAAGATCCAAGGTAAAGACTATTTTTAGGTTATTATTCATTATCGAGACCTTTGGGCTGGTTACTAGGCAACGAATGTAAATAATATGAAGTTTTCATTCATTATTGCCTCTGTCGAGGTAACCGCTAGCGCTCGAAACGAATATATACGCATCTGCTAGTCACATGACGCGGCGACCGGCTGGCGCTCAAGTCAGTCTGCAGTTGTTTGTTGTCTTTCGTGCGTTGTACTAACCTCTGTTGTGTAAACAAAGTTTATTATTTCGAATTTACTCTATATTTTTCATTGTAAAGTCTAGTTTTATTTTTGTTGTAAATAGTGTTTTTCGTTTTTACAGTTTTGATAAAACTTTGTAATGAATAAAAAATGAATATAAAAAATACAATATCGTTATTATTATTTTTTTTACATTGTACTATCCTGGTTTAGATTAAAAAAAATAAAACTTTACAAAATCTAAAATTATATATATTCAAGAAAATTAAGCGTTAATGGAAAAATTACAGAAAATTGCTCAGCGTTTTAAGGGTTAAAATGGTGTGGTTATTTGTTATATCCAACCCTCCTATATTAAGATCATATTGAATTAATTTTAAGAAGTAATGTTTAAAAGAAAGTAAAATAATATATTTTTGTGATCTTATCATTTTATAATGATGTTCATAATCATTAAGACTGTAGGAGTGTTAGCAACAATACATTGTGACATTTAATATTATTAGTATCATTTTAAAATTTGTTATGCAAAAATAGAGAATTTTCAGAAGGATTTACTCAAAGGAGCAGAAAGTTGGGGCAGTGTGCCTGACATTCGATGCTGTTTTAAGTGATATACCATCTTTGATTGCAGGTCTGTTGGAAGGTTGTTGTAGACTTTCCTAGTAATATGTAGTTTTCTGATACATCTTCATTTGGCGAATAAGTAGATTATAGAGACTAGCATGTCCTTTGTTGAAATTCTAAAGTTCCTGAAAGCTTCACTGCAGAACTCCAATTATAGAAGGCCAGCTGGAACTCGACATGACAAATATTCTTTCAAGATGTCTTGCAAATGTTCAACCTCAAGTTTTAGGTGATATTGACAAGGCACAAAGTATGCTATTTTGATTTTTTTCTCGTTGGCGATTGATGCAATTTGTTTTACTACACAGAGGCTCATATTAAGTTTTTGGTCAGGTTAATGTGTGAAGTCAAGGTCTTATTCTTACCAAACTTTACACCAGCAAATTTGATCTGCTTTCCCAAGTTGATACGTGGGATAGCAGGAATTTCAGTATATCTTCTTTAAAAATCCCACCTGGCTGGTTTTAGATAATTTCAGGAAATCATTAACATGGCATCATTATTGTAATGCCATGTTAAGTATATGGTAGAAAGTAACTACTAGTCGGTCTTCTGATTTCCCATGCAACATCAAGGTGGTGTCATATGCATATTTTAATTGAGTAAAAATATCGTATAGGTATTAGGACATGTCATTAATAAACATTATGAAAATAACTATTGGCATTCCTCTTCAATTTGGTAGAAAATTTGATCTTACTTCTATACTGACTCCTTTAATTGTATGCCTAAGCGCCACAAGCTGATTTCTCTTCTCTAGAAAGCGGTTAAACCTTAGTTTTGCCGAAATTCTCACAACTAATAATTCTAGCTTATATGCTATAAGTTTATTATTGAAGCCACACAGGAGTCTAGGAGAACAGCTGCCATTGATCATTGATATTGTTGTTGACTAACCTTTTGTGAAGTCTTGCTTGTTATTATCAATAAGCTGTGTTGGTAACAACGATCTAAAATGCACTTGAGTAAAGTGTGAGGAGGTTGGCACAGTAGAAATGTATCTATAGTTCTCAGTCTTTGCAGAATCCCTATTCTTGAACTTTAGACACCTTCATATCAGATGGAAACTTATCATCAAAACGATCTATCAAAAAATGATTATTAGTATGATTACCTAATATGCACATAATACTTTTTACATAATTTCATCAGCGTGTGCAGAAATGTTGGGTTTTAAGTTAATTATATCATTTCTTCTCAATTAGTATTTGGAATGATGAATAGGTTGTTCAAAATTTAACAATTATCTACTCTAAGTAGTTGCACAGCTTTTTCTCTAGAATATCATATGATGAGAGGTATGTTTAAAACTTTTCCGAAAAAGAGCAATCGAAATCTACATTTTTATTGTTTTCTATTCTTATTACAACAGTTTTGAGATAAATATATTATTTTTTAAAGCAGTAATTGAAACTATTTGTAAAAAAAGTCTTTTAAATCTTCAATACAATTTTGTCAAGAAACTCATTAGGGTTGACTTGTACCAAAATGGAAAAAAAACAAGAAAATAGTAAAGATAATAAATGAAATTAAAAGCCCAAATGATAGTAGATTTCATTCTCTTCAGCAGGTTATTCTTATAACATTAGGCCTTGGTATAAGTCATTATGATTATTGATCATCCCTCCAAATTTCAATTTTCTGGAGTGGCTTATTTAAGATTGAACTCTTCTCTCTTGATATAAGAGGGTAGTTATTAAGTTGGAACATCTATTAACTGACATAAAAGTTTGTTTTTAAACTTACATCCCTTCTACTGGCAAGCTCTTGTTTATTTTCAAACTTCTTTAATAATTTTTTGCTCAGTACAAAATAATTATGATCAACATTTGACTAATAAGTTGAAAAGCTGAATGTGAAAATAATATATGAAAGTAAAATACTCATTTTTTTGCACCACAAGTAAAATTAAACAGAAAATAAATATTAAATTGTAATTCCAATTAATACACCAATTCCCTTATTCAGAAGTGTTGATGAAAAATAAAAAAAAAAAAAAAATAAAACTATTTTAGTTGATCTTAAACTTTTATCGAGTGTCTAATTACAAGCTACAAACTTACAAATGTTATATTTTATGTTATTAGAAAGTTTTAAGTTTTCAGGTAAAGATTTGATAAGTTTAAATGTGCTCATGACCAGAATGAGATAATCATAACTGTAGCAACAACAGTAAATTAAGCAAAAAAATAAAAAGCAGTAAAAAGAAAATGTATATGTTTTGTGCAAACTGATAAAAAGATTTCAAATTTGTTATTAGATTAACAAAAGAAATAATCACATTATTGATAAACTGAAGAAGCATAATAGATCCTTCTTGTGTGTTAATCTTTTGTTTTCAGAGTAATCTTAAAAAATTTTAAATATTGATTTTATTCCATTATTTTAATTGCAATTTTACCAATAAAATCCTCTCACTTGTAAGCTTACGTACAAAACAAAAGAATATTTATAAATATTCTGGTCAGAAGGAGTTAGTATTGACTACTAGATATTCAAATGCAAAATCCTGATTATTCACTCAAACTTATGATGATTGTGATGCAATACATCTGATTCATTGGTATATTATTTTTATTCTTGTAAGTTCCTTTTTATTTAAGTCTCAAAAACTTCAAATAACACTTCCCAGATAAATTCTTTTATTGTTTTGTCGAGGAATAAGGATTTTTGTTAACAGGTTGTAAAAATTTGCCCCTTCTCTCCAAAATTAAATAACTGTTTAGTTGACCACTTGTTGAATACATTTTTTGTAAATACGTATATATTATAATCATGAGGGCCAGGTGACCGAGTGGTTGTTACTCGGAGCAGATGTCCCGGGTTTGGTTCCTGGAGAGGTGAACAGATGGAAAACCCTCCCTTGAAAAAATATGTCTAGTTATTTTTTTTGTAGTATGTTGATTTCTTCTAGTGATATTCAGAGATTTATAATCAACCTGTAATTATTATAATTTCTTGTACAAATTTCAATATTTATGAGAACTAAGAGCATATATTAGTAGCTATAACAAAATGAGAAGTCTATATACACTGAGCACTTGAAAGAACAAACGTTGTTTAGTTCAAACACCTTTACATAATTTGAAATGCTTCAGTAGATTTTTATATCTATTTACTGAGAACTATTTTTAAAAGCATTATTTGATGTATTGGATAGTCAGTGAACATTATGGGTGTGTAGTAGCATGTTAAGATGGAACACGATTGGTTGCAAGATGTTGAAGTACCTGAGGCAGGGTCAATGGTAGATGTTGGCCGCTTGCTGTCTTAACTAGTGCTGCCACTTGTCCTGGTTGTTGCGCCTGTAGTCCCGCTTGAGCAAGTATCTGTGCAGGTGTAAGTCCACCTGATTTACCCGCCACTGCCACCCCAGTCGCGGTTGCTGTGCTTTGCCGCTTTATCAATGCTGCCATCTCTGATTCAGAAACTCTTGTTACACCTGCCTGCTTCACCTAGATCACCCCACGGTGGTTCACACAACAAAACTTGATACTGACTTTGCTAAATAAACATTTTAGCTTTAATTTTACGTATAGTAATATAAAACATTCTGTAAAATAATTTATAATGCATACTACACTTTGATTACTTAGGAGAACATTTGATTTTAAAGTTCAGACTAATCCACAATTAATTAGAGTACTAATTAATAATTTAGTGACGTTATAATACTTAACAGCAGTGGATAACAATGTGTATTTTGTGACGTTATAATACTTAACAGCAGTGGATAACAATGTGTATTTTGCTTTTTAATACTTTACACACAACACCTTACAAAGCTTTAATTAACAAATAATTTAATAACAATTCAGCTTTTCTTTGAAAAAATGTATTTGACACTTATTTAAAATTAGTTATACCATAGTTTTATATCATTAATCTATTCACAATAATTGTTGAAAAGGATCTGTCATAAATTACTATAAAAATACACTCCTTAATGTTAAGATTGTGAATTATGTTTCTGTTCCAGTTTTATTAGAATAATAAAATCAAAGATAAAATGAGGATCTCTTGATTGTAACAGTCTTTAACGACTACTGTCATCTAAAAACGCCCAGCAATATTTAAAAAAAAGGAGCACTGATATAAACTATATGACTAAAAAGCTGGTTTCAGTAGTTATGAAAGGAAAGCATAGGAAATGTATAGCTGGTAAACTGCTTCACTGTAGATAGAACATAATCACATCACAAAGAAATGGTTAATGAAATATTTCACTAACTATTGTGTTTATCTACAGTGAAGCAGTTTACCAGGTATGCTGCTTTCCTTTCCTTTCATTACTACTGAAATAGATCCTAGGCCTAGTGCCCCAAATTTAACCTGTAAAAAGCTAGTTTGTAACAATTATCAATTGCTAAAACTTTAGACAGTTAAAACCCATTTAAGGAAGGTCATGAAATTTATGATCAGGTTATGCTCAAGGGACCAAGAGAGGGAGACTGAATAGTGAATATAGAACCTGTGAAGATAGTACAAGAACTAATTTCATGAGATAGGCAGATCCGCTTCACAGGACCCTTATTGGCGGACAGTCTTCTTCTTTTTAGTCGATGGTTTAATAAAGGACATAAGAGGAAGGACTCAAATGTCATTTCACTTTCATCCTTAAAGTTAAAGTAACTCACATAGGTTGTAAGTTCCTCACTATAGCCTGAAGCTAAAGCCAAATGCACAAAAACATTTGTTTACTTTGTGTTGAGTTAGATCAGTGGGATTTTGTCTATAAAAGGTTACGTTCAAGAACATTTTTAACTAACCATTTTAAAATTATATTTTGGCCATTCTAAAAACTTGGCCCATATTTTCCCTGAGGGAAAATCAACCTGTTGTCAGCAAACTAGTACTAGTTCCTCATTCAACTTTAAAATTTTGCTATATCTTACTAATATATCAAAAACTAATGGTGTCTATCTGTTACTCAATCATGCAAAAACTACTGAACCCATTCATCTGAAATTTTGCATGGACATTCTTAGGGTCTCTGATTAACACATAGGCATATCTTTATTTTGAAATTCCATCAGGAAACTACCCCAGGGGTTCTAAGAAGTATCAATGCAACCCCTATGGCAATACAAATTTGACAATTAATTATTTGTAATAGTTTCATTAATCAGCTGTTGGAATAAATAAACAATTTAAATAGATCTGAAGTACATACCGGACCAAACCTAATCACAACCACGGTAACTAGAAAAGACGGTAGGTATTACGATGAGGCTGCGCAGTAGACTGTGACGTCACATGGGCGAAATCACCTGGTTTGATTATTTGATAAAATACTCGTAACTAAATCTATCAATCACATGGAAGCATTCAGCTAAATAGTAGGCAAGTTATTTACTACTTATCAGCTGGAATTGTAAACTACGGGAATTAGAACAGTATTTTTGTGTTTGTTGTTGCCATTTCGCCCATGTGACATCATACCTACTGTCTTCTTTCTTCCTAGTGGTACTGTGACTGCAACACACTTTTGCATTATACAGATGCCAGTAGGTAAATGTTTTGTATTACTGAATGCAAAAAACACATGTAAATCAACGTAATCGCTGTATAAAGGATGGGCACAGTGCTCGTTATTTATATAAATCAAGTAGGAATTACAAATGATTTAGAATATGAAATGGAAGAGTAATTAAGTAATATGAGAGTATTTATTAAAAATTAAAAGAACTAGATTATGTCAGGAATAAAAGTTTGACCAAAAAGAAGTTGTATAAAGTAAAGGAGCTTGCACAAGAAGAGGAGACCTTAGTCACTGATTGAGTTTTAACTCACTGACGGTTAGAAATTCCATCCCGTACATTCCCTCCAAAAAATAATTTAAGTCTGCAGAAATTTTTGAAAAATGGATAGAACAATTCGAGAATTTTACAGAAGTAGGTTATTTAAAAAATAAAAGATAATAGGATAAGAAATTAAATAGAGAGAAGAGGAGAACATTACAATAAGTATAAAAAACAAGTAGGTAGAGGAAATGAAAACTATTCTGACTTGGGCAGCTCCAATTCAGCTTAAGCTGAAAGTAAATACTGAGACTCTTAAGGACATATTTAGTGGAAGAAAAAATAACATGGAGATGACAAAAGGAGACCTTGTTTCAATCAGTAAGGAAAGACTCGAGGGGACAGGCGAGAGACATTTTACATGAACAAGGTAAAAAGGAGATCCATATCTGACAAAACTTTGGCTATAGTAGAACTAATATAAACATGTTTATAAAATCACTCAAAATATAATTTTACCTGGTTATGTTGATAAATTATTATAATTAAATCTCTAATTAATATGTGTACAGAGTTTGAACTTAAAACTACCTAATAAAATATAGCAAAACTAAAATAATCAACTGTTTTGCTATAGTAATTGGCATGAATAGAATTTTTTACATTATTTATTATACAAAAGATTTCTAAGGAATCTTTCTTGTGAGAAATGTATTCACAATTTTAGTTACCTTGTAAAATATTATTGGATTTGAATTTTAATCGTGAAGAAGATTCAAGTCATGATTTCAAAAGTGACAGCACAAACTAAATGTTACATTTCAATGGTTTTTGATAATACAAGTACAAAACTCTTTTGCTACTTTTACTCATCAGAAATCAGCAGACTCCAACTGTGCGTTTCAAAATTGTAACTATTTAACGGTTGATTCATTTTGTAGGTTGTTTTACTCAATTATTATACATCTAATTGAGTAAAAGAAGAAAATCTTTAGTGCTTTTTCAGCTGAATTAAAATAGAAATTTTTAAAAGATTTTACTGATATATAAAAAAGGACTGGATTAACATACAAAAATTGAAAGGAATTGATTTTTCACAATAAATATTTTTGTTAGTGTCAATACTAAAGTACAGTAGAAGAATAGGTAAAAAAAAATCACACACCAAGCTGACCTGTTGCAAGCGAGGCTGGGTTGGAGAAGTTACAGCCACAGATACTTTCTGAGCACTGACCGTGCGCTGTAAGGCTGCCAACTTGAGTTGCTGCTGCCTCAACAAGGCTTGTCGCTGCTGATACAGTAGCTGTGACTGGTGCGCCTTGGCACTCACAACCGCTGTGCCTGAGATCACACATTGATATGCAAAAGGCAGTTTTATTTGGGTGAATTCAATTTCAAACTGCCAACATATCTTCTGTGTGAGTATATTTAACATCCACAATTTCAAAATAATCAAAGGTCAGTTAATCTTGTATAATTGACTGTTTGAATACAGATAACATCCCACAACTTCATACCAAGAGTAAGAAAGAATAAAGTAAGATTATTAACAGTTAAAATCTTGTAGGCAGTTTGGTTGTAAACATTTAGAGAAACTGTATATTTACCAATGGTACAGTAGTCCCTCTATAATCCGGCCCTGCGCCAGTCCGGCCCCCCCAGTAATCTGGCCAGTTCTATCGTTATTGATAAAAGAACCAGAACTGGTTCTGGTTCCAAAAAACCAAAGAGGGAGATAGCTTTCATATAAGTAATGTTTCAGTAGTGAAAAGTGCTAATAAACAGAACAATGAAATGACAATTTCTGACCAAAATATAAACAAAATAACTTCAGCAGAAAATATCTGCCCACAGTAGGCTTATTTCCTTATCAGTACTATCAGCACTTGAAAGAACAGATAACATTAGAATTCCAAAGGCAGTAAAGAGGAAGATCATCCTTGCAGCCTGAGCCCCACCCTTGTTTATCCTGACCCTTTCTTATCACTTCCTGCTTGATAAAAACATCTGATGGCAACATTCCATTCTGTTTACAATTCATATCACATTATGAATATGATTATGCTTATAGTTTTATAGTGTATAATAAATAAAAGTTTTTTATAGTGAGTTAAATACATTATAGTTTCTTTGTTTATTTATTTTTTTTCCAAAGTTTTAAAGGATTAATGTTTTCATTTGTTGTAAGCTTTTTAACTTGTTTTTTATGCATATGCAACAGTGCTATATAACACCGTTTCAACTGGTGTACCATACTTTCCTTACTTTGAAACTATTGTACATCTTTATTGTAAAAATTGACTTTTCTAGTTACAATATACATTCTATTATGTAATTTAAGCATGTTTTGTAATTGAACTCCAGTGCTTTTTCACTAATCCAACACATACCTGGTCTGAATTGTGTCGGATTAATGAGGGACTAGTGTATTACAATTTATTATGATTACTATCATAAAAATTATTTATTCATAATGTGGTTAAATAAAGAGAAATGATCCAAAAAGAAAGAAATCGTCATCGTCTGTTATTTTTGACATTAATACATGTCTAACAACCTTACCATGAAGTGTGGAATGTAATGATGTTCTTTGTATTAAAACAAATATTGGAAAATCTTCGATTTAAATTTAGAATTATATACCATTCAAATCATCAATCTCATAAAAGCTGAGCATAAGAAGATACTAGAAAGAAGGTTTTTAACTGCAACAATCCATTTTAATATATAGAGTTATAAACATTGAATTATAATTATGGCAGAGAAATTTGAAAAAATGAAATCATTAAATATTCTTCTGACAATCTTGCAAACTGTCTCCTGAAAATCTTGCATTGTCCCTCCTTCAAATAAAAATATATTTGGATTTGCATCTCAGTTGAAGTGGCTCATTTAAAATTATCCCAGTACTGTAAGTTTAAAACATTGGTACATAGAGAAATGGAATGCAAGCTATTCCACAAATATCCTTCAACTAGTACAGGAGAATAGTATCATTTAGAACAGTTAGTCGATAACTGTGACAAGTCATGCACAATGTTTTCAACAGGCACATTGGACTATTTAAACAGGCAAGTTCTTGTGAAGATTGACGAAAATTCAATGGAATGTATGTTCCCCAATAGTGTGCGACCTTCAGGGTCACAAATTAATACCGGATTTAATTTATTGTTGGGTATTTATATTCCAAGGTGTTTTAAACTTTAATACAAAACCTGCATATCTGATTAAGCTCTAACACTGCATTTGAACATTTAATATTACATCTGATGTGGTTTCCATTTTTTTAAACATTTTCTATTGTTCAACTCTAAATACAGTACCAATATTCCTCTGGATTTAGGAATAAATTATACATATGCATTTCAATCGTTCAAAATCTATAATTATAGAATATTTGTTGAAACCACTATTCATAATTCTGCAGAACATCTAATAACCTCATTCTGATAAAAGGGAATCAGTGAAGTGAATATTCTGTTCAAAGCCACCAGGAATTCTGGCCAAATGCTGATGCAGACAATAGTGTAGCAAGTGATGGGTTAGTACACAAAGCCTGTAGCACTATAATACAAAATGGAATTGTTTTGTTTCTTGCTTGCTTGAGTTAATTGTGCAACAAATTCATCAATGTCCTAGCAACCAGTGCCTAGTTTTTTTTACTTCTTCTTCATTTTCCCATGTTTTTTAATGTTGCCTTTAGTCTTCAAGAACCTAGAAAAAATGTCAAGGAGGAATTTCAAGATCTTCATTTGTTATTTATTTATTTTTTTGTCTTTATGTTATTCTGCTGGTTCCTTAATGTCTGTTAAGATTTCAGTATCACATAGTTATCAATTTCTACTGTCATTTTCAGGGATACAAAAAAAATCTCTCACTTGATACAACTTTAAATTCATATGAAATTAAATTAAAAGTCCAACAAGAAATTTGTCTAGTAGATTGTGCTGATAACATGTTAAATAAATCAGTCAAGTTAAGATAAACAGTGGCATATAATACATTAACTAGTTTGGAGGGATATATAAACAATTAAAAAAATACTTACTTACTTAGTTAGTTGGCCACTCAAACCGTAAAAGGTTTTTGGCCTCGCCAACAATTTGCCTCCACTTCCTCCTGTCTTGCATCATCTCTTCTTCCACTCCCATTTTCCGCATATCTCTTTGCACCTGATCTTTCCATCTCGGCCTTGGTTGACCCAAAGGTCTTCTTCCTGCTGGTCTTCCTTCCATTACTCTTCTCAATACAGATTCCTCCTCCCTTCTGTTTACATAGCCTGCCCATCTGAGTCGTCTTGATTTTCCTTCTGCTACTATGTCTGCTTCCTTAAACAATTCTCTAAGTTCCTGATTTTTCCTTATTCTCCATTGTTCTTCTTCTTTCACTGGCCCATATATTGCTCTTAATACTTTATTTTCAAAGGTTACTAATCGCCTTTCTGTTTTCTTGCTCATTGTCCATACCTCAGAGCCATATAGGACTACTGGCCTTATAATTGTCTTGTACATTTGTTCTTTGGTTCTTCTTGATAAGGTTTTGCTTTTCAACATTTTTCCTAAGGCCTCAATAGCACCTATTTCCGTTCAGTAACCTTGTTTCAATTTCTGTTTCTTCTTTATTTTGTTGATCAATAGTGACACCAAAGTATTTGAATTTTTCACAACTATTGAATTTATATGGATTCACTTCTAAAACCTGCTCTCTTTCTAATGCATTCCGTTCTATTTTAAGATATTTGGTTTTTTCCTCATTGATTTCTAAGCCTACTATTTTTGCTTGAGTAATGAGCTCCTCAGCCAGACGTTTGAGACTGTCCTCGTTTTCGGCTAATAAGGCTACATCATCTGCAAAAGCCAATAATTTGATCTTTGCGTCTATCCACAGACCCTCATTCAAACCTTTTGTTCTTTTTAGTGCGTTTTCAATTGCCAGATTGAACAGTAAAGGTGATAACCCATCTCCTTGTCTTATGCCAGTGTTTATTTCAAATGTCTCTGAATATTCAGTTTATTTTTACTTTACATTTTGATTCTTCCATACAAATCTCTGCCATCTTCACTAATTTCTCTGGTATTCCATATCCTTTAAGTGTTTCCCATAGATGTTTACGGTTTATACTGTCATACGCTTTTTTGAAGTCAACAAAAAGGATATGTGTGGTTTTGTCAAATTCCCAGTACTGTGAGATGACTTGCTTTAAGATGAACAGTTGGTCTGTGGTTGATTTACCTCTTCTGAATCCTGCCTGATGATCACCCAGCATTTCTTCTCCATACTCTGTTACTCTCTTGTTCACGATTTTGGATAAAATTTTATATGTAGTGTTAATGAGAGATATTCCTCTATAGTTGCTACAGTTCTGTCTGTCCCCTTTCTTATGAATTGGTACGATTAGCGCTACCTTCCATTCATCTGGTAATTTTTCTTCATTCCAAATTTTCAGAATGAGCTTATGAATCTCTTCCTTTAATGACTTCTCTCCACATTTTAAAGCTTCAATTGGTATGCCATCTTCTCTTGGGGCCTTCCCATTCTTCAGTGACGCTATAGCTTCCTTTACTTCTTCCAATGATGGTTCTTCAATGAATGGTTGTGCATTTTGATATGTTTCATTCGCACTATCATTGCTTGTTTCCCCATTTAGGAGTTTCTCAAAATATTCTTTCCATATTTTGAGGCACTCTCCTTGATTGCACGTTACTCTCCCTTGAGCATCTTTGATCCCAAAACTGTTTGGAGTGAATCCTTTTTTAAAAAATCGTACTGTCCGATAGAAGTCCTTTTTTAAGTCTTTTTTTTGGTAATTAAAAAATACCAACTATTAATTATAACTAATAAACCTAGAAGATGATTTATTTATATAAAAGTTATTTTGATAACACTATTCATCACCCAAATAGACGGTAAAGTTTTGTATAAAGGGATATTATTTGGATAATAGACTTTTTATAGTTTTTCTATAGAAGAAAAGCCATAATCACCTATTTTAGTTATAAAATAGTTTAAATTAAAATCTAAAAAGCTTCTGGTATAAACTATGTTCAGGTGCTAATCGACTTACTTTGCCGATGCTGCATCCTGATACTACTGGACCACCCTTAGATAGATGTGAATAAAACACCTTAAGATTGAAGCTCTAGATTGAGAATGTAGTAAAGTTATAACCTTTGAATAGTTTGATAGATTCCTTGTTTGGAAAAACTGAAAGTTAAATACTGAAACTATAAGTTCCCTACTATCATATTAGTAATTATGATCATTGGGGCTACTCACTTTTAGTAGCAACTGTAGTAGTCGCTTGAGTGACGGTAGTTACTACTGTGCTAACGGTTGTTGCTACACGCTGAGGAGAGGCTGCCGGCCCTGGTGATGCTCGAGCCACAACCTGACCACCACCTGCTGCAGCCACTAGCTCCTGCAAACAATTTTTATTTCATTAATAAAAATTCCACCAGTTAATATGAGTCGGCAAGCCTGTATGTCAACTTTACTTAATGAGTGAAGTACTAACCATTACTTCAGTTGGGTATTTCAACCTTGGACTTGCTCATTCTACAGTCAGGATAATGAGCCACCTTGCCATAAATAGTATAGTATTAATCTTTTGCAAACTCACATATGTAATACAAAGACAGATTGTATCATACTATCATCCACCCAATTAGGCTGAAAAGGTAAACTGCTAGTTGAAATATTACCTTTTTCAATTTATTGCTTTATATGACTTGATCTAAAAAAAAAAAAAAATTGTTATATTCCTTTAGAATTGCATTCTGTATTCATAATTTTCTATATTTTCTGACCACTCAGATCTTTCTCTACAAACCAACAAGATATTGGGTATTGCTATTGTTGATATATTTGACAACTGGTGCTAAAAATAAGTAAACAACTCAATAGTTATCTACTATTGACTGCTGTTATTTGCTTATTTTTCCTGTACTACAGTAGTTTAATTGCAGAACATATTACGGTTATTGTTTGCAAATTCATTTATAGAACATTTTATAACAGCATTTCATTCGGACTACTATTTGTGTAAAAATAAGTAAAATAACACAACTATTATATTATATTACAATGAATTATAAAGAAAGTAGAAAGTACACTAACACAAGTTATACAGTTAGTAGAAAGTTCTATGGTTAGAAAATCCTGGAAACACAGATTGCAATAACACAATTTGAAACCATATTCAATGTACTATACATTCAATTAATGCATGTGCTATGAACTAAAGCTCTTCTTTGAATTTTTATTTTAGAGTAAGTTGTTTTCCTATGTAAATCTAATATCAAGTAGTTACAGTTTCCCACACCTGTTGTAAACAATTCAGTTACATCCATTCCTTGCAAATCTATTCCACTAACACAATTCATTAGATTGGAGATTCAACACATTTCCCAGAAATGCACCCAGTTGAGATGAATGAAAAATATGTCTCATTTACTGAAAAGTTGTTCATGGGGGAGGAGGTTGTCAACATTTCCTGGCTCAAAAATTCTTGTATAATGGGGTATTGCCGGGTGTTCAAGATCTTGTTCAAATCATTCTTCTAAGTCTCCTATAAACATATATCTGGAAGAGCTGTATTACCAGAACCAAAGCCAGGGAGTTGCCGAGAGAGTACCAATTATAAATCTTATGAAACAATTCAGTCCAATATTGATTAGTTTGCATGAGCATTTTTTTAGTACACTGAAGCACAATTCTCAGTACAGGGCTGTGTTACACTCAACTTTGAGTTGCTACCCAAGTTTCTCCTTGAATACACTACACAATATTTACTCTGGTTTTAACCTCGACTGCTGTTTCCTTCTAAAGCTGATTATATCTAATGCTACTCCCATATATTGCATGTGTTCATTAAGGTTAACATTGAAACAAACACTTTTTTATTAGGTTTGCACATGTTTTATAACAACTGTAAAAGATACTTTTACACAAATTAAAATTTACAATTTTAGTTTTTTTGGGCACTTTCTTCAAAATTGTCAATACACTATATTCAATCCACATCAGATAAAAGCAAAATATGACAAATTAGTTTTTTTTTATTTGGAGTTTATTTAAACTGCTCATTAGATGATAGTTAATGTAATGCAAGATGCCCCGAATATTTTAAATTTGACGATACATTTGTAAATATGCAAAATTCAGTTTTTAAGTTTGGGAATGTTTTTAAAAACATGCAAATTAGAATTAGAGATCTAGGGCTAAATTTGTGTTACACAATGGAAACCTTAGCCTAGCATTTGATTTTTGTCTTGCATATGACAAAAAAATAGTATAATATTTTAAACAACGTAAATCAAAATAAAGACAGTAAAATATTGAATAATTCCTCTTACTTGGACTGAAAGAGAAGCTTGGACAAAGGGCTTGGCAACAGATGTACTCTGTGAAGGTGACCCAGCGATGATTGTCTTGTTGGCAGTAGCAGCAGTCCCAATGACAGGTACTCCAATCTGATTTCTTAACAGGGCCAGCTGCTGTTGCTGATTGATTCATATTAAAGTATTGATATTTTGGGAATTACCAAGAGTGAAAGAAATAAGTTAAATCTAGGAGAGGTGCATCATATCAGATAAATTCTAGCTAAATGTAATACAAATAATAACAGAACAAAAATATAAAAACGTGTCCAAGAGGATCATTTTACTTCTTCATTTTTATTTTATTTATTTTTTTTAATTTTTTATTCTTTATTTGCTTGTAAATAATTTATCTACAGATTTTTTTTATACTGAGAATGTTATAGTGTTAATGTTCACAAGAGATAATGTTAATAATAATTTTAACAGACATTTGGATTAAAGAAAATTGAAAAAAAAACTTTAAAATAAAAAATTATTACCTAATTGTACGTAATACGATGATCAATGTAGAGAGCTAGAGGTATTGCTGTATTTTTAGTAAATTTATATCTGTAAAAAAATAGTTCTATTCTTGATTTATATGCACTTTTTTGAAAATTGTTTGTGTAGTAAATAATTGAGAATGATAATAAGAAACAAAATCTTTTTAAATGCAAAACGCCACAAAATAAAAAATTAAGAAAATTTTATATCAAGTATAGATACAAGTTAAAGATAAGATTAAAGAAACAGCCTAATAATAAAAACAAATTTAAATGCTGTAATAAAAATTCTAAAAAATTATGGAAGGTAATTAATGAAGCAATTGGACAAAGAAAAGTTGACAAATCTGAAATTTCTTTTGAATTAGAGTATTAGTAACAGATCCACACCATGTGTATAATGCATTTTAACAACTTGACTTTAACAACTCGGGATTAACTCGACTTTAATTATTATATAACCTAAAATGTTTAATATTCTACTATTTGTTTTGAATCTCACTTTTAACCCTTATAGTGCCAGGAGTCGCTGTGAGTGATGCGCCATGCTAGTGCGAAAGATGCCAGCGTCGCTGTGTTATACTACATCACTATTTTTCATCAATCTGCCGCCTAAAGTCATACCAGACGAATCGACAATAATTGCCGTCATCAGTTTCGCACTTTTCTTTCGAAAATTGCTTGCAATTTCGAAAACAGCTGATTGCAGTAAACATTAGATTACGTCAGTAGTTAGTGCAGCTGAGTTCGTCTTTCGCGCCAATGTAGTGTATCATTATAATGTTTGTTTGTGTTTTGTTTATCTAGTTTGTGAACAATAATTATTTTATCTACTTGAAATGTATTACAATGAGTGTGATACTCTTATACCAGCAGAAGACAAGAGACTTTTTCTAATGTTATGAGAAAACGTAAATAATCCTGACACATCAGTTGCTAGTACTAGTAGGTTAGGCCAAAACAATGTTGATGACGAATTCATTACTGATATAACTTAATCCGACCAAAACTCATATTTATCCAACAGTGATCTATATTTTGTAACTATTAGAACATTACAGAGGCAAATCAACAATCCCAGTTTTATTTAAGAAAAACTGCTTTACAGATTTGAATAATTAGTCTGTATGTTGCTAGGTAACCAAAATGCAGCACTTTGGCTATATTTTTATTAAATGAAATTTTTTTAAGTGTGGTTAATGAAATTATTTGCCTTTGTTCCGTTTAAAATTCTCTATAAAAAGGTATTGAAAGAAAAATTAAAAAAAATTAAAAATATGTTATGCACCTTCAAATTAGATAAAAAACTAAAAAAATGTTTACCAAATATTTTGTTTAAAAAAAACATTTGTTTAACACTTCGTTACACGCGCAGATTTTGTAACGTAGTTACACGCGTAGCGGGGATTCCCTCATGTTTGTTTTGTTTTTGTTTTCAACCATAATTTAACTGAATAAAATGTAATATACTACACAAAATTACATTATGTGCTTCCTAACAAAGCAATATAACATGCCTATTTGCAATATCTTATTCTTAATTTGAATGAAAAATGGAAATATTTACACCTCTGAAAAATTCACTAGATAATACTCACCTTATCGTAACACCGTTACACGCGTAGGCGGGGATTCCCTCACTAATAGTATACGGGTTATTTATTCAAATAAAAGGGCACAGTTTCTCAAACAAAATGTGTTTAATTATCTTATAATGTTAAAAATATTAGGTTATATATCACTTTATTAGGTTTTCAGAAACCGCTATTGTTCATTAGAAGATTACTCATCAACTTCATCGTTGTTCTACTGCATTGAGTACAAGTTGTTGTTGTGTGCTCCCGGCATATTGGGTTGTTACACATCACACATTTTGTTTTGGTTTTTTTCTATTCTTCTTTAGAGGACAATATTTGCATTTTCCTTCCTGGACTTCATTCTCAAGTTGCCTCTTTCTGGCAAATTAAATATCTCACTTATTCTTGATTTTAAAGGGAAATTTTAGATATTTGTGTCATAAAGTCGACGTTTACAGTGATTCGATACCAGTTGTTTCCCAATGAAAACAAAAACTCTCTCCTGGTTTTTTTCTTCTTGGGCTGTTGTGACGGAATATGATATATGAGTTGACTCCGCCAACATTCAACATGAAAAAAAATATAGTGAGTGGCCATCTTGTAGCGACTCTAGCTAACGAATAAGCCTTTTGGAGAGCGTCAGATGTATCAACACCCCCTTTGGTTTTGTTTAGAACGAGGACTATTTCAGGTTTACCTCCGTCCCGTTGAATTGTCTATAGTGTCATCATGGTGAAGTGTTGAGAGAAGAACAACAAGTTTGTTTTGTTTTGGTTTGAAAGAACATATAGTTGAACTGTAGAAAAACCAAAAAATGGTACTTGGAACAGGTCTTTGGCGGTTTTTTAGCAACCAAAAATGGGTGGTATTTCCTTTTTGTTTTTTCTCCATGGTTTTCCCCCTAGTGTTAGGTTTTTTCTGCAATAATTGCTTCGGCTAATGGGACTGAGGTAAAAAAGTTATCTGTAGTCACATTTCTACCACTGTTTTGGATGTGGCTTACCAAAAGTAGAACTACAGCCATAACCCTATTGTCTGTCTTGTATGGGCCATTTGGTTGATTACCTATGAATATCTCCATATTAGACGTGTAGAACGTTTTTTGCATCTGAAAACGCCCACACTTTTATTCCATACTTACCGGGTTTTTGTGGCATGAAAACCCGAAAGCTACAGCGCCCCCTAAAATTGGGTAACATCTCATCAACAGTTATATATGCGCTGTGGCTGTAGTTAGCTTTACAATGATCAACAAAACATTCAAAAAATTTCTCTTAACCCGAACATCTTATCAATCTTTTTTTCTATGGCCTCTATTTTATCTGATACATCATCAAATCTAATCATACTCTGCAAAAATCTAAATCTATTTACACCCATGGTCAGTCTAAACATTTCAATACCAAAACCGTCTTTTCGCCCCAAATCAAGAACATTTTGCTTTCCGACTGACAAACTCCCCCTATGTATAGGAGACCAAGGTAAGCACATATCTCATCAAAACTGTTTCCTAGCATTCTCTATTTCTAGAATATCTCGCTTGCACACTTCGTATTTTGATTTTTTGGTAAACGTAACAATTTTGTTTATTGTTTCGTCTGGAAAAATAGTTTGAAGCAGTCTATTTCATTTTTTGCTTGTTTTGCTTCTCTTATTGGACCTGGAAAGCTTTGTAATTATATTGCAGGCTAAGTTTGAGGTTTGGGTTTTCTTACCGGTGTAAAGTCCAATGTGTTTCTCCATCCCCTTTCCAATGTAAATGGGTCTCGTTTCAGCTGCTACTTCTTGTTGTGGTTGCTCCTTTATTTTCACTTTCTTCGGAATCACTATTTGGGTCGACATTTTGTTCAATCACTTGATTATCGACATCACTAAAGTCAGAGTCGTTTTCATCTGTGCCAAGTTCAGTTCCATTTCTTTCTTCTTGTTCAAGTTCATTCAAACATCTCAAGAATTCTTTTTTCATTATTAAGCCATGTTTTAAACTATATACACACACCTAATAATATTATATCACACACCTATTACTAAAATATACACACTTATTACTATATATACACAAGCAGACACACTATCAATATTATCAAATATTTCGTAAAAATAAAGAATAAACTATTTGAAACGTCGTTACACGCTAGAGCGGCAAATCCCCGCGAAAACAAGAAAAAATATTCACTGTGTCTGAATAACGGCTTTAAGGGCAAAATGACAGCGCGTCGGTCAGGGAGTGGGGTAGAGGGGAAGATGTCACGCCCACCTCCTTTATTTGGAAATTCCCAGAACTCCACAGAACACAAAAAACTAGGATGGCGGGGAAACCCCGCCGAGGCGTGTAACGAAGTGTTAATTATGAGGGTAAATTATATTTCATTAGAAAGAGCACTTCTTTTCTTCAGTAAAAAAAAAAAAGATTTATAATTATAAATATGACAAAAAACATAGATATTGTGTAAGTTTGTTTGAAACCTTGCAATTTCACCAAAAATGGCCTGGCATTTTTCACATAAGAAATGTGAAATTGACCTGGCACCAAAAGGGTTAAATTTCAACAAATTTGAAAGAAAAAAAACAGTTGTCATACATATTTATAAGATTTCCTCTCAAACAATAATTTCAAACAACTCAAAGCTAAGCATGGATAACTTTGACCAATATATTGTCTAAAGTATTTGAAAAAAATAATGAAAGTAAAATCATTACAATTTTTACATTCAATCAAATTCTTAACTCTTGCGGTATAATAGTATCGGCCGCGACGATTATATACCTCGCCCGGGTGATATCGTCGCACGTGATAACTGCTTTTTAGAACGCTAATTTTTTCGTCAATTCTCATCCAAAACCAATGTATCATATAGTGCCGTAATCGCAAAATTCTAATGTTTCTGTTGCGTACTCTATGGAATCTGTTCGAACACTTTTGTACTCGATATATCGATGTTTTTGAACTAATCCTTTTCGTTTGTTGCAACAGTCGTACTGTAGTAGCGTCTACTATGTTATTGTTTTGATTAGTGCTATATTTTGTTGAAATGGATGAAAATTTAGCTTCCGATCAAATAAGAGACGTTTTAGAAGACGAAATAAGTGATTTTGATGATGATAGTGATATAGATGTGCCAGAATGTGATTCAGATGTGTCACTACAGGATTATTCTTCTGTTAGTAGTGAGGAGTATGTTCCCAACTTTGATGAACTAGAAACTTCTGATGTTGAAAATGCTCCTCATACTGTAAGTACTAGTGATGATAGTGATAGAGATTGTAGAAATTTGCCTAATCCAAATAGGCCTATTCAGCATTTTTCTAATCCAAAATGGGTAAGAGTTTATCCACCTGAAAATGTCACTGATGTTGAGGCAGAGTTCAAGGTTAGAAACCCTGGCACTAAAAACCTTCCTCCTAGAAACTCCAAACCATTGTTATATTTTTTACTATTTTTCACAACTGTAGTACTGAATAAAATTGTCACAGAAACTAATCTGTATGCCAACAAAACTGTACAGAATAAAAGAATTTCAAATGAAATGAGACGTTCATCTAGACTACAAAAATGGGTTGACTTGACACTGAATGAACTAAGACAATATTTTGGCATTCTAATAAACATGGGAACATTTGGGAAACAAAATTTAAAAACTTATTGGGATACAAGATTTGCCCAAAATGTACCCTTTTTCTAAAAAAATCATGAGTTGCAATAGATTCCAGCTAATAAATTCAATGCTTCACCTAACATCGCAAGATACAGTAAGGAGAGGACAGCCAGATTATGACCCCTGGGTTAAAATACGGGTTTTCCTAGAAAGCCTCAAAGATAATATGAAAAAGTATTTTATTCCCTCTCAGAACCTTAGTATAGATGAATCTATTGTTGGAATGAAGAAGAGATGTGCCTTTATACAATATCTTCCCAACAAAAGACATTCGAGATATGGGATTAAAAAGTTTGAACTGTGTGACAGTCGTTCAAACTATATTTATCATATTGAACTGTACAGTGGATCAGATTACTCTGGAAGATAAAATGTGGCTCTTTCACTCAAAAGGTTGTCATTCAACTTCTTGGAAAGTCTCAAAATATTAGTAAGGTTTTCCACATTTATCTTGATAAATTTTTACACCAAAATTCCTCTAGCCGAAGTATTAACCCTACGAAATACTTTTGTTGCTGGTACAATCAACAAGAACTCCAAAGATTTACCTAAAACCATTCTCTCAACAAAGTTAGGTGAAAGAGAGTGTATATTTTAGAAAAAAAGTTACTTTTGGTGAAGTACCAGCAGAAAAAATCTAGAAAGCCAGTTTTTAGTCTTAACATCAGCCTGCCATGCAGAAGATCACTAATAACTAGTAAAAAAGGACTAAGATGTATGAAACCTGGTCATACACAAGTATAATCAGTCCATGGGAGCCATTGATGTAAGTGACAAATTTATATACCATTATTCATGTTCCAGAACTACTTCAAAAAACTCTTCATGAATTTCATTGACATAGCTATGTTCAATGCGTTTATTCTATATTCCAACAACACAGATAAACCACTTTCAAGATATGATTTTTTAGTAGATATTGTCCATGATCTGGTAAGCAGTCAAGACAACATTCCCCCAAGAATGCAGCCAGGACCAAGTGGTGATACAGGCCACAAAATTGCTCATCTTGAGGGAAGTCGCCTGCGCTTATGTGCTGTTTTTGGTCCAAGAACCTCAAAGAGAAGCAGATATTGGTGTCCACAATGCAATTGTGGTGTTCACAAGGAGTGTTTTGCTTACTTAGATCACTACCCAAGGTCTCTAAAGCCTGGAAGGAAGAGGGCGAGGCCCAACAGTGACTCCGAATAAGCTTGCTCAGAAAAACCGGTGTACATAGTTTCAATATTTTATATATAAATTAATTATTTTTATGAATTAAGCCATATGTGTAATTTTTCTGAATGTACATAAAAAACCTGAACAAATTGCTATCTCACATTTTTATATATTATTTTTATAGTGAATGGTTGGGAGAGTTTGAAATTTTTTTGCAAAATTAGACTTTCACATTCATCATGATACAACGGGACATCAGATTAGGTAAGTTGATATACACTATTATTTTCTGATTCCTTAGAATGTACAGATTAAAAAGGTATATAACCCAATGTACTATAATAATGATGTTGGCCAGTTAAAAATATGTTTTTTGACATGTGCGCTCTTGGTTAAACTAGGCTCATCACCCTATGTAAAAACACATATCACCTCGAGGGTTAAGCAACAGTAAGTTTGGATAAAGAGATAAGTTGAGTACAGAACACAATTTGCTACACTTTTTAGTAAATATTAATGATGGTTTGAATGATAATAAATTTATGTGTTAATTTCTTGATATTAAAAAGGCTTTTGGTACAGTAGATCATTTAATTTTATTGAACAAGTTGTTTACTTTAGGAATTTATTGAGTAGTTTATAACTGATTTGAGACATCTTGTAAATAGAATGTCAGGTACTATTACAACATTTCAGGTACTATTATTTTTTCTTTTTGTATTAGCCTAAATACTTGGTTTGTACAGATGATTTATTGCTTTTTTATTAATTAATGTTATAGCTGCAGAAAACTTTTGTAACATTGCAATATTGTATAATTGTGTAAAAAACGAGAAAATAATTTCTTTCTTTCTTTATTTAATACTGTACATGAAAAATGATACATTGTGCTATCTATATCTAATGCAAATGGTGAAAAAACCTTGCAAGCTAGGCCTAGCAGACAAAATTATTTGACAGGCAAGTTGGTTAGTAGAGAGTTTGTGCATGTAGATGGATTTTGTGTATTTTATTAACATTTTTATTGCATTTAATGAATTTTAACAGAATTAAAATATTTTAGAATACATATCAATACTATTTTTTCAAAATAATCTCAACAAATAATAGTGTTATTTATTATTAATTGATTACCAGGGATGAACAAAAAAAAACTTAATTCCCTCCCAAGACAAAGAATCCTTCATCAGTTTCATCTTCACTTTTCCAGTTTAATAATAATCTTAGTTTATACTCTTATACTTCCTTCAACTATTAAGAACTGAACAAGACCAGTGACCTTAAAATATCTCCACTTGTGTTTTTTTCCTTTTATATTAACTCTCAAAAGATTTCTGTCACTATGAAACAAACTAATAAATTTTTACTCACGGCTTGCTGTGCTGCCTGTTTCTCTTTAATGATGCGATCAGCCCGTTTGGTTGCTACTTCCACAGGAGACATGGGATTATCATAATCAATACCACAGTCCACTAACACCTCCGCATGTTTGGGATTCTTTACATCAAGTTTGCTGTTGAGGACAGGTTTCACGGTAGGTGTACGCTTGTTGGAAATAGCTCGTATTGATTCAAACTTTGCATTCATAATCTGAGTAAATGTACTATTGTTGTCTTGCAAATACATCTGTGATGTCTTCATTGGCTGATTAGATTTAGTCTAGAACAAACACAAATTAATTAGTTCACGTTAGGGCTACTATTTTAATAAATTGAATGATAAATATAATGAAGTACCCTTTTATATTTATGACGCCTAAAAATAGTTGTTCTAAATATTTTTTCTTTTGTAATTTTAGAGTGGGTTAAAAAATAATTTCTGGCACTCTAACCAGGAACAAAAAAGATTTTTCAAAACTGTGACACTGGTTTTATAAAAATGAATAAAAGGGTACTTCATTATATTTATCATTCAATTTATTTAACAAATTAATTATATATTTAATATCATAAATTTAACCCAATGTGTATAACATTTGCAGCAAACATATAGCATATTTTGCATGGATAATAAACTAGATAATTAATTGAAATAAATATATTTCAATAGCTAACTTATAAGCATTTAGTCAACCCTAGTCCTTCAAGTTCAGAACATGTTGGTTTTAGTGTAAATTTACATTTAAACAGTGCATATACAAGCACATGAATTGAACTGCTCATCTAGTTAACAGACAAATGTAGATAATAATGTGGAATGGACAAAGTCTTATAGTACTTGAATATCTCAGTGCCAGCGTCCTGTACAGTGGCAAGTAATTACTGATAACATCTTTTATAATAATTCAACAGTAATGGATATGTCATTTATTGTCATCTAACAAAAAAGTTCTGTATTTAATCATTTAAATTTAAACAGTTCAACAAGAAACAGATTCATTAAACAGTTTCAAAGCCTAAATTAAAAAATGACATGAATGTTTATGATGCCTAAAAATAGTTGAGTTCTAAATATTTTTTCTTTTGTAATTTTAGAGTGGGTTAAAAAATAATTTCTGGCACTCAAACCAGGAACAAAAAAGATTTTTCAAAACTGTGACACTGGTTTTTTTTAGCATTTTAAAGCTGATGAATGTTCAAATACTTTTTTAAGCGACCACTTAACCCTTAGAGCGCCATTTATACAAAGCCTATTTTCCATTAAACGCTAATTTATTGTAAAAAGATCAAAATTAAATTTTTTAGTTGCTCATTTTTTTTATTGTTCTGTACAGAAAAATAAGATATGATAACATTTTGAAACTTTTATTAGCTTACTTTACCTTTTTATCTTATAAATGAATACGTAAATAAACAAAACTTTTACTTGAAAGTAAACCTCAGGCATAGATCTCTTATACAGTTTGAATAAATACAAAATATTATTACTATCAATGAAATCTGTATAAATGAGTACATTTACTTGTACATAAACTGAAAAAGGCAGGGCCTGCACATAACACAAAGTATATGCGCTTGTGGCGTTGGGCGGGGCAATGGAAATGTACGCTGCCAGACAAAAACCAGTCTCATAGTGATTGACAGGCCAATAAAAGGTCAGGAGCCACACGATGTGTCTCTCATGAGTCACCGACCATAACCCAAACGCACTATCAGATTAAATTAGAAAAATTACTACGAAAATAATATTTTTGTAATTATTACGTGTATATGCGCTTACGGCTTGGTAAAGGTTAAAAAATATTAAACTCATTGCGAACTGGACTGTTGACAACCTAGAGTTGTCATCGATGTGATCTGTAGTTATCATGTGTTCCTTTATTTAGAGCAACTTAACAAGCATATACAATCACTGGCTAAGAAGCTGATGTTTGTTTTTTAAGCGACTGGTGTTGAAGTATATAATCTGATATTGTCCTTATAGTTTACTTAAGTAAAAGCTGGGTTCTCAGTTTAATGCAGTTCTTGCTATGTAATAAATACAAAGCATAATTTACAATCATCAGAAATAGGCTGTCTGTTACAGGAAAGTGGTAGTGAGAGTGAAGACACAACACACAGTTGTCCACGACTATGATGAACAGTAAGTAATCATAAACTGAAACTAAATGGCATGTAGAGGGAAGAGAATGTTTACTTCTCCCACCACAGCTCCCCTCCAGAGACAATGAGCTGTAAAGTACAGTTCCGTACAAAACATAAACAATCAACTTTGGTAAAATATTTTTACTATGGTTAGAACAAATTTAATTATGTTGGTGAAACAGGCAATTATTCTATAATTTAACCATTAAGAAAACCTCAATCATAACTCAATTGATTAAACAACGCAATAGAAGATCCAATGTAAACACTATGACAAGTGGGATCATTGTTGATATGACAAACCCATACTTTTAGACTGTACTAGAACATATGACAGTGTGTGGTGGGGGAAATATTCTGTCAGGCATGCGCTGTTTGCAGGCCACACCATGATTCGGATAATATCACCTTATCAAGTAAGAATACACATTTTTAATTTTATAGGTTTAATTTCAGTTTTATAATTGTAATTCCTTAACCCTTAAGTAGGTGCGTAGTTGTTTGTAACACATGTGGGCGCGTGGCGTCTTTTTGACCGCGCCTTTATTGTTCTGTATATTATCTAAAAACTATAAAGTATAAGTTATTTTATTAACTGTCCGTCCTTTCTCTGACATATGCAGTTCGATTTTTATCTATCCAGATATTTGTACAATCTACAATATGGTCCACCATTTCATCAGGAAAGAATAGTTTGAATGATTCAATTGGGGTGCGTACAACAGAAGCTTCACCTCTAGGACAAGGCAAACGGACACTGGATCTCTCCCCACGAATTATGTTTTGATGACGTACTCGACCACGTAAGTTGGAAATGTCCATATATGTGTATTCCACTTTGTATTACCATCCCTTGAAAGAACAAAGTTTGTATATACATTTTCCCTCATGGTTTCAATATTTGGCTGATTACCGTCATCATTGTTTTCTGTACCCACACCATCACTTTCTAATCTTCCATCTTCAATATCTTCCAAAGAAACTACAGAAGCACGGTCAGTGACATCTTCTAAGTTATCATCAGAGTCTTCTGATCCTTCTCTTTCAACGGTTGGTTCGTTGTCTTGATTATCTTCCTCTTCGCCTCCAATAAAGAGTTGTCTCCGTAAACAATCCCTGTCTGCTAAAGCTCGATTCTCTTCTTCATGATCCTCTTTTTCTACACTATCCAATAGTTTTAAAAGTCTCATTTGCTCCCTTTCATCCATTATAAAGTAATATAAATGGCACAATATTAGTCGTCAGTTATCTACATTTAGTACAAAATTTACAATAAAACACAATAGAAAGTAAAAAAAACACTAGAATTGACTGTAATTAATGTATTTACAAATATGTACAAAAGTTTATAAATTAAACTTGCAATAAGAATTACAAAATATTCATACACAAGTGGGCGCGTGGTGTTCAAATGACCGCAAACAAAATAAGACAAGTGGGCGCGTGGCGTCTAAATGACCGCAGGCCGTAAACAGACGTCAATACCCGGGGCAATGCTTGAGCCGAACTGAGTGTTTTCCGGTGCACAGGCGGGGGAGGGATTGGGGATAGATGTCCTAGATGCGGAGCGACAAGGAAGCAGTGCTACCAAAACTACAACACATAGTTTAGGTTCTGCGGTCATTTTGACACCACGCGCCCACTTAAGGGTTAATATTACCTAAGAAGCAATTAAAAATTATATATCTTTGGTTTGTATGAAATATTTCATTTACAACCTGTATTACATTATATTTGCCAAAATCTACAAATATAGTTCAGTGGACTTATTTTCTGAGTTGTATTTCTTTGATTAAAATGACCTTGTCCTCTAAGCTAATGATATTGATGGATAATAGTTTTAAGTATTGAATTTTATTTTTCCATTTGATGATAAATATGAGCATTTACTACAGAAACAAGAAGACTGTCTTCTAGAATGGAGCCAGTTTTCCTGTTCAGTGAAAAAAGTTTGAATAAATAAAACGAGAAATGACATCAGAGTTTAGTGCCCTAGTGTTTGCGGATGATATGGTAATTTGGGGTTACACAGAGCAGGATGTCCAGGAAAAACTCATTTTATGGAACAGCAAGTTTAAAGAGTTCAAACTTACAGTCAGCAAAGAAAAAACCGTAGTAATGACAGTTGGAAATAACTAAAATCCAGTAACCTTAAAACTAGGAAATCACAGCCTAAAAAATAAGAGCACTTTAACTATCTTGGAAGTACTATAACTACTAATGGTACAGATACACTTGTCATAAGTTTAACGATCGGCGTCTTATGAATAAATAAATAAAAGTAAAGTACCAAGAAAAGCCAGATCAAAATTGTTCAATTAATACTTTACGTCTATTTTAACTTACAGTCTAGAAACTTGCACTCTAAATAAAAAAAACTGTAGTAGAATCCAGACATCTGAAATTAAATTGTTAAGGACATCTTTGCAGAAGACCAGATGAGACAGAATCAGAAATATAGACAAAAGAGATCAGATGTTGACTCCGTGGTTCCACGTCATAGATACTGAGCCATCACAATGGCTTATAGTTTAGTGAAAAATTTAAATAACAATTTCCTCTGTTAGATTTACCTGTACCTGAGGGAGTTTGTAAACACTTTTTGTCTTCTTCTGTTTTTTAGAATTAGGATCTGTCACCAACTTTCCTTCTTCTCTTGGAATTATAACACATTCATATCTGAAAAGAAAATAAGCGATTATATTACTAAAAATGTTATTCTTAAATTTGAACAAGTGCTAAAATGTATTTTAATTACTGAGCAATTAAAATTAATACATATTCAAAAAGATCTGTAGTAAATGAAGCATAATAGGGTTTATTCTCCAAGTATAAACCTAGTCAAAATAAACTGACCAACAGTGAGTTTAAGCCTTTTTTAAGAAACACACTAGAGTTTTAACATATTCTGTAAGTAACCAAGTGATAATTTTTATTAATTTTCCTCTAGAAAGTGGCCTTATGTAATAGCTATATGATAATGATACTTGGAACAAATTAATCATTTCAACATTTGTTTTTACTTTTATTAGGAACAAACTAAGAATCTCTCGTTTATGAAGCAGGAATTAATTTAACTTGAAATTATAAATTACTTACCGACCATTGGATGGATTTTCTTCAATGCGTTAACTGTTAATTTTTTATTTATTCATAAAACGGCAATCGTTAAGATATGGGCGAATATGGATTTCGAATGAGTGTGATAGGTGTAGATGAGCAAATGTAGTCAATGTTACAAACTAAGGCTGACTATTCCTTAGAGTGTGTCATTGAGTAATAGCGAAATGACAAATGAACAGCCATTAATTTTCAGCTGATTTCTTTCAAAATTTGTTATGACTCTGATTGGGATTGAACTGAGAAATTTAGCTTATGAAGCTATGATTTAACCAACTACGCTACCAACCAATTATTTAGTCTTCAACTTGACTGGTAAAATAATATAAAGAGTAGGAAAGGAGCGATTCCCACAGCCAGTTCTCTTGCATTTTGCCAAAAGAATGGGAATTGGAATCAATGACGTATTAGAGTTCTTTGATTTGGATTTCAAGAAAATGTAATTTCAATAATTATAACTAATGAATTTCTGAAAATACAGTAGAACAATATAATTTAACAGATGGAATATACATAAATGAGAAAATGTCATATGATAAGTGGTAAATGACTATTAAGCTTATTGATGGTGGTTGTGGCATATCATGCAGAATTTTGACACATCAATTCATGTGTGGGCTATGAGCGTAGTTTACTAACCATATGTCTTAATATAACCTTTTTGAATTCAATTATAATCATAACCCTTAAAGCGCCATTTATAGAATGCTTATTTTCCATTGAACAATAATTTATTGTAAAAAAATTAAAATTATATTTTTTATTTGCTTATTTTTTTTCTAGTCCTCTACAGGAAAATAAAAGGTATTATAACATTTTGAAACTTTTATTAGCTTACTTCACCTTTTTTCTGATATATGAATATGTAAATAAGCAAACTTTTACATGAAAGTAAGTCTCAGGCATAGATCACTTATACAGTATGAATCAATACAAAATATTATTACTATTAATAAAATATATATAATTGAGTACATTTACTTATACATAAACTGATAAAGACAGGGCTTCACATAACATATATAATAAAAAATAAGTAAATACATATAGCACTTGAATATGATGTATTTATTACCTTGCTCAAAATCGTCAAAATCAGAATCGAACGGATTATTCATATTGACACTTAAAACTAATAAATTACTAACATATATTAAACTAAAGTAATGATAAAACAACTAAATACACAGTTTCATAGAGGTTAGGCGGCGGACAATAACAACCGCTCGGCTCGACAGTAGCTGTGCGTATATGCACTTGTGGTGTTGGGCGGCGCAGCAGAAATGTACACTGCCAGACAAAAACCAGTCTTGTAGTGATTGACAGGCCAACAAAAGGTCACGAGTTGCACAATGTGTCTCTCATGAGTCACCGCCCATAACCCAAACGCACTACCGCATTAAATTAGAAACATTACTACGAAAATATTATTTTTGTAATTATTATGCGTTTATGCGCTTACATAATTTAGAGCAAAGTCAATATATGTACTTACGGCGTGATAAGGGTTAAAAGTTGATTCTTCAATATGATTTTCAAATTGGTGTTAGCAACAGAAATTAATCTACAGCCTTTTTTATAATGTTGTACGTAGTTAACCATAATGCTAAATAAATAAATTCTTATCTTACAAACAACCTCCTCTTTATTTCTTTACATGTGCAATAAAACAGGAACCTAATTATTATTCTGATTTAGTGATGAGTTATAAAAATAATGGAGTATTATAAACATACATTTTTATCAGACAGAAGCTAATTTTATAAGTGGAAGAATGACACTTATTCTAGGCAGTGGGATATGATTTCATATTAATTCTGATTAAAGACAATTGTTTTAACAATAACAATGCCACCAGACATTACAAAATACATTTAAAATTAAATTTTTGTACACGTTTAATGTAAAATCAAAATTAACCATTAATTCAAAAGTAAAAGAAGCAGAAACTGGTATTAATTTTCTTATTTATGCTGCAAAGGGTTATCATATTGTTGAAATATTAGGAATAAATGAAAATCATATAAACAATTTTAGAAATTAATAATCATTAATTTAAAATAGAATAACACAATCATGTTTGAATAGCACAAGTTTGCACGTTCCCTGTCCAGCAACCTCTCATGTATATTTATTTATCAATGATCAATAAACATAAAAAGTACCCTCATGATAACAACCAATTTCTGAATGTTGCCTACAATTTTACAAGATAAGTGTACATATGACAAAATCTGTAGACATAACAAATCTATCTAAATAATTTTGAAGTGTTAAATTAAAAAAAAACGCATTTTATATAGGAAAAACAAACCTGTTTTTGCATTGCCTAGGAGAGCGATACAAGCGAGAAACCATGTTGACCATGTCAGCCACCATGTCCCAGTTGGGTGTGTGTCCAGGACAAATCACCACCAGATTCAGAGTCAACTCCTGCACTGTCTGTACAGCCTGTCAAACATTTAACATAGAATATCATCTTATTTTCTCATTGGGAATTTCCAGAGTCAGAACACGTTATGTATGCTTTCAACTATTGTCAATATATAGATATCTAAATACAGTGAAAACCCGATTGTCCGTCACCCTATTTTCCACCAGGTTCTGTTATCCGTCAGTGTCTGGGTTCGTCACGCCACGATATGACAGTTGCCGTATGACTTATCCGTCTAGAAGACGACAAATTCGCCCTCCAGCCGTCTAGCCCTCATAAGCCTAGTTCCAACGGCCTGTCATCTGTAAGGCCTCGTCTGCTGTCTACCTAACCTGTCTAGATAACAGGTTGTTGGAACAGCTCGCCGTGTACGCCTGACGTATGGACAGGCCGTCCGTTTTTAATACCTACCTAATCAAAAACAGATCCCATACAACACGGGGAAAGAGGCGGCACTACAAAGGCCTGTGGTTGGAGATGAAGTTTTAAGCCGTGACGCCTACACAGTCATATCTGATGATACACAGGCGACACGCTATCCATGTACCGACATCGGGCCGCCTGATGTCTGCAAAAACACTAGCCGTGGGAACTGGGTTTTAATATATTATACTGTACTGCAGTTTATTTTTGTGCTCATTACATAATGTACAAGCTTATGTTTTACATTACAACTAGGCCTACTGTAATAAAAGTGTAATTGTGACCTGCAGTGCTGTATATACATTCTGTAACATGTCTTTTTTCTAACCTTTTCATTCTCATTTCGTTAATAAATATGCATGCACTATACAGCATTAAAATTTAAAGTGCATAAGCACTAAATAAGTTTCCAGCGATATAAGTGTGTTTTGGTGAATTCTCTATAATCCGTCTATTCTCCAATCCGTCACAGCCGTGGTCCCGACCCCTGACGGAAAATAGGGTTTCTACTGTACAACAAATATTATTACTACAGTAAAACCTCGCTAACTCGACACACAATACCTCAACAGTCTAGGTAATTCGAAAGTCAATGGCTGACGGGTTGCAAGCCTAGCTGGTTTTAGATTATTTGTCAAATAAACTGAAGGAAAATTGCAGCAAATAACATATGCAATGAATGTTTTATTTCTTTGGTGACTCAATAACAAAGCAGCCAGGTGCTGAACTAAGAAAAACAATCTTCAATTGAACAATTCTTTCATCATATTTACTTGCACTGTAATTGTTTGATATTTTAATTTTTTTTACAGATTCAAAAACTTTAATAAATAATAAATAAGTATATGATAAATAAATAAGTAATAAATATATGATGTAATTCAAGTCTATCATGATTTCATTTACTAAAACCCAATCAAAGACGTGGCTATCATGTTCCGTGCCCAGTGGACCGATAGCTGAACAACATGACGTTGACGTTGTGACACGTGTTGTTTACAGTAGCGTCACTCAGCCCTGGAGTCAAAGTTATCGCTGTTACAATGCACTCATTTGTTTTGAGGCGCTTATCTGTTTGTTTCCTTATCTTATCTTTGTTACTGTTTCCTGGTCACTGTTGTCTCGACTATTTGATATTAGTTTGGGGAATTTAGTCCATGCGTTCAGTCTTATCGTTTTGTCATGTGCATGATTTTGAGTAAAATGAAGGATAAATTGGCATCGTCCGAATTAGATAGACTACTAATATGGTCAGTGTAATGTTTATGTAAAGTAAATAACAACGAAATGTATAAAATTTGCGAGTGCCCTAGGCCGGCAGGGCAGGTGTAACGCCGTGTTGCGAATTTAGTTCGTACAATTAGGCCCGGGCACGCATCACGCTACGCGATCAGCAATGGGTTAAATATTTCAATTTTCTGGATAACTCAACAATCTCTAAATTTAACATCTTCTGGCTACATAAAGTGTCGACGAGTTAGTGAGGTTTTACTGTATTTTTATTGTATTGTGCCAATATATATACCTACTATTTATGATATAAATAACACTAACAAATAAAAAATAGAGTGAATATCTTCAACCAACACAAAAAGGCTAGTAAATGTAAATAATTCTTGCAAGCCAATAATTTTTGAAATAACTTGTGTTATTAAATAAACTTTGACTACTTTAATTTTAACTACCTGTAATATTGCCCAATCCTCATAAATTGTCCATTCAGGTACATGATCAGGCTCGGGCGTGGGCGGAACTGGCTTCAGACCACCAGCAAGGGGACTGGTAGGCACAGAGAGAACAGGACGGCTACCGCCTCGGAATTTGTGTAGTCGCAAATCATGCCGCATCTTTACCATCGCAGGTGATGGTCGGTCAAACAATGAGCGTGGAGCATGCATTAATGTCAATTCCTCACGGTGTTGGTTTCGCACTTTAATTGGGTGTCGACCTATGACAATCACATTTACCCAGTTTTTTGAGGTGGTATACAGTAGTGTTATTGAAAAACTTATTTTTACAACTATGGCAAAAAATTTCTATTAAGATTCTTACTATAAGTAGATAAATTTCATAAATCAAGCAGCAGCTCTTTATTTTAATCAGTTGTGAAGGAACAATTTAGTGGCTGATAAGAACACCAATTTAAAAATAGAACACATTTTAATAATATTCCAAAACACTAATTTTAAAAAGTGCTTTTGTGGTTAACCCTCGCCTATTAAATTTTTCATAGGTGCCAGGTGATTTTTTTATGCATTTTAGATATTTTTTATAATATTCATAAAAACTAGTAAAATTACATAAACCTACTTACGTGTGTCTTGTATGTATAAATATGACTATAGGTATAAAATCTAACTAATCATAAACAATTGGTTTATTTTAATGGTAAGTATTCAGAGGAAGCTTTAATGGAATGGGGTGATTCCACAGGATTATGTACTAGGCCCTCAACTCTTTTTAATATATATAAATGAGCTGCCCTTGGCTATAATTAAAAAACTATATTTTACCCTCTTTAATGTCAGTCAAAGTGTTAATGATCTTGAATTGTGTACAAACGATACATTAAGAAATGCCTCAAATTAATTCTATTAAAATGGCTTCTCTCTAAATAAGGACAAACAAATCTTAAGACACATTTCTGGTTCATTTTAGATCACAGTTTTTTAGATACATTCTTGGGTGTTAACAAATTTAATGCTACGTGGTGTAAAGTCAGTCACGCCAAGCGGCCGCTATTTTGTGTGGTTATTTTGTGCACAGTAATTAAAAATTATAATTCTTGCAAACAAATTATTTTTTTAATACATTTTCTAACATTCCAAAAAATAATCCAAATGAAAAGCTGATACATATATATTTTATGTATATTGGAGCATTAAGCTTCTAAATGGTGTGGGAATTTTTGAAATCCATTATTTGGCAGGACTAGGAATTTTTTTAAATTTTATTTTTCTCATAAAAATTTAAAATAACTACGTCTTTTTAATGGAAAAAATTAAAAACTTTGAAGAATGAAAGTAATCCAAAAGTCGCTGTATAATAATATAATAAATACTGGCTGTTTGGAACATAGAACAAAATTTGGTTGCTAAGCTTCTGAGAAACAACCGGTAAAATCGACCGTTATTTACAATAATTTAAAAACAAAAAAGTGTTTATTTTAGCACCAGTAACTGCTAATTGCCAAAATTTCCATGATAACTTTTATAAATTATTTTGTATACAAAATTATAAATAAAAAATGAAAAGAAAAATGTTTAAAATTATAACATTCATAATAAGTGTTGTGGGGGGTTAATCCCTCACCCCGTTTGATGAAAACTGATTTCAAGAGTTCATATTAGCAATGTGATTAAAAATGTGAAACTTCAACTTTATCAATTTTGATCAGTTATTTTTTTTAAATTTGGGGTCATAAGCTAAAAACCTCCAAATAAAGTTAAGTCAATTTTTAATTATTGATTGGAGTTATTCTTAATGTTTTTAAGAAAAATAAATAAACAACATTTTGAAAAAATCCCAAGGCTCACCAAATTAACAGATTAAACAAATTCTTAAGACATTCAGACGCTTGAGAGCTAGTGTACATTTAAAAAAAAATCAGCATTTCATTCAGATGATTTTGCATTTCATTCTGAAAATTATTGAAAACATTATTTTTAAAAACAAACATTTAAACTAACAAAATACTTTGTTGATTTACTCCAATAATTTTTTGTAGTTTTTACACATCACAATAATTTCCCCCGAACATAAAAGTACGAGGGTCGTCTCAAAAGTAAGTTACACTATTTTTTTAAAGCCGTTCTGTTGGCGCCAGAAGTCTGGGAGTCGCGGAGTATTTGCGTCTGGGCGTAGTGGCAGCACTGTAAAATTCCTATGCGCGTGCGTCGATCGATCGGCCAGTCAGACTACAGGCAATATGGAGACATCACTTGTTCCTACCGCCGATTGTGAAATTCGCGCTATTATTCGTTTTTTAACAGCAAAAAATAAAACTGCTACTGAAATTCATCATGAGTTGTGTAGTGTTTATGGTGAAGGTGTGATGTCAAGGCCAATGGTATCTCGTTGCCGTCAATCATTCATTGAAGGACGGACAACACTGCATGATGAACAACGAAGCGGCCGCCCCTCCACTTCTCGCGCGGCAACTGTTGTTGAAGATGTCAGAAAGGTCATTGACACCGATCGGCACCTGACTCTTGACGAAATCCTTTGTCAACTGCCTTCTAATGTGGAAATAAGCCGTGCATCACTCCACAGGATTATTTCTGATGATCTTCATCTGTCAAAAGTGTGTGCAAGGTGGGTTCCACGCCTTCTCACAGAACAGCACAAAGAGCAGAGAGTTGATGCTGCTTTGCAATTTCAACAATTTTTCGATGATGAAGGAGACAATTTATTCGATCGAATAGTGACTGGGGATGAGACCTGGATCCATCATTGGACGCCTGAATCGAAAAGACAGAGTATGGTATGGAAAGGAAAGGACGAACCAACACCAAAAAAAGCGAAAGTTGTGGAATCCGCTGGAAAAATCATGGCGACGGTTTTTTGGGACAACAAAGGTGTGTTATTGATCGACTACCTTCCTCGTGGGACTACAATAACAGCAGCACGGTATTGTGAACTTTTGGAACAACTGAGAAGAGCAATCCAGAACAAAAGAAGAGGAAAGTTGACGAAAAAAGTTTTTTTGTTCCATGACAACGCTCGCCCACATGCTGCTCGTCAGACCCAAGACCTGCCCACAGATTTTCGATGGGATGTTTTTGGACATCCACCTTACTCCCCCGACCTTGTACCAAGTGACTTTCATCTTTTCCCACACCTCAAACAACATCTTGGAGGTCGGCGCTTCGCAAATGACGATGATCTGAAAGAAGAGGTTGAGAGTTGGCTAAGCAATATGGCGGCAGAATGGTATGATGAGGGACTGAAAAAACTGTTACCACGTTACCAAAAATGTTTAGAAAATCATGGAAATTATGTAGAAAAATAAGGTTAACTTGTACTTTTCAAAATATATCATTTAAAATATTTTCTGATGTTTTTTTATACTTTTAATAAAATAGTGTAACTTACTTTTGAGACAACCCTCGTAGTACAGTAGGTATAAACAAAAGAGTAAAAAATAGAAAAAAACAGTTATTCCCCAAATTTGTTGCTATTAGTTAAAAAAACAACAATAGTAATTTTTAACTTTTCTAACTATCCTATCTTATATAAAATTTAGTTACAACACTTTTTTATTCTAAGAGGTTTCCTTCTACAATTTGAATTTATCATGTTATAGATGAGAAGAGTGCAAAAGATTAAGAAACTTTTACAGTTTGATTTTTCACACCTTTAAGTTACACGTTTCCTTCAGGTGGGAATCAATATTATTTATTGTTCCTTGAGTCATCTTGGACACGTTTCCGCAAAAATCTATCTGTACTCCAAAATGTCCAAAGCTCATATTATATATCCTGCGTGGACTATTATTTTTATTCATAGTATGATAAAAATACCAACTATAAAAATAAAATTAAGTTATTACTATACAGTAATCCCTCATTAATCTGACACAATTCAGACCAGGTATGTGTTGGATTAGTGAAAAAGGCAGATTACTGGAGTTCAATTGCAAAACATGCTTAAATTACATAATAGATTGTATATTATAACTGAAAAAGTCAATGTTTACAATAAAGATGTACAATAGTTTTAAAGTAAGAAAAGTATGGTACACCAGTTGAAATGGTGTTATATAACACTGTTGCATATGCATCAAAAACAAGTTAAAATACAACAATTGAAAACATTAATCCTTTAAACTTTGCAAAAAAGAAAAAATAGTTAAAATAAAATGTAACTATTGATAAAAAAATTGTAAAAATGATTAAAAGTTGTCTTGTGCTGACAGAATATTATCTTATAAAAATGTATTTTTTAGTAATATTTCCTATCTTTTTTTTAATGTAACATTTTGCATTATTAATAACATGTTTAAACAAAGAAACTCTAATGTATTTAACTCACTATAAAAACCTTTTAATTATTATACACTATAAAACTAGAAGCATAATCATATTCATAGTTTATTCATGATTAGCCTTCTGGAATTGGCACTTGAAATAATAGGTTACGTACCTTATCGTCCTAAATTCCTGTATAGTAATAAAATTTACTATAGTTGCAACTATCAAGTAGTCATTTTCATTTAAATGTTGCTAAATGTGTTTTATGTTAATAATTCTTCTTTGAAGAAATCACTTTAGATGAAGATTTAATGTTCTTGATGTTTTGAAAATGACTAATTGATAGTTGAAACTATAGTAAACTTTATTACTATACAGGAATTGAGGACGATAAGGTAAGTAACCTATAATATTCATAGTGTAATATGAATTGTAAACAGAGTGGAATGTTGCCATCAAGTGTTTTTATTGAGCAGGAAGAGATAAGAAAGGGTCAGAATAAACAAGGGTGGGGCTCAGGCTGCAAGGATGATCTTCCTTTTTACTGCCTTTGGAATTTTAATGTTATCTGTTCTTTCAAATGCTGATAGTAGTGATACAGAGATATTTTCTGAGAAGTTATTTTGTTGGTCTGAAAAAGTTATTTCATTTATCTTTTGGCCAGAAATTGTCGTTTCATTATTCTGTTTATCAGTATTTTTCACTCCTGAAACATTCCACAGGGCTGATTATAGAGGAACTACTGTAGTATGATTTTCGTTAAAATAGTATATTTATTTTAATATATATTCATACACAGATTAAATATTCATTTACTCTGCATTATGTATGTTAAGTTTGAATCATGTTATTAGTGTGTACATTTTACCTTCACTTGAAGATTCAACTCTCGCTCGTTTCCTCTCTTTTTTGACATAAACAGGAGGCAGCTGAGCCTCAGACATGGTGGTTGGCTCATACAGGAAGCACATTGTGTGGTCGATGTATACGTCACTGTCATCCACTGGGGGGGTGGGTGGACACCACATCTGAAAGTAAATAATAGCTTGATGGTCTGGTTGTTTGATGGAGTTTTCATATAGTCCTAACTGCAACAAACTGCTATTTAACTAGAATCTATATTTTCCGGTGACAACCACGTCAAGGTGCTATGTACATTACTTACAAAGTAACCAGTCCAGTTACTTTGTAAATAATGTATGTAGCACCTCGACGCTGTTGTCACCGAAAAATATTGATTCTAGTTATGACACTGGCCGCTTAAGCCTGTTCTAAAACTGCTATTTATAATCTTTAACTGAATAGTTAATAGTTAATTAAAACTGTACTCACCCCTAGATCTACAAGTTAGACTGAAACCTATTTCCACCTATAAATTAGGCACATGCCTTGTAATGAAGATCTATAGTTACAAAAATTGTAAATACATTATTCTAGAGGGAAATATAAAAATAGAAGTGACATGAAAAAGATTTCAGGAAAGTGAACTATGCATTAAGAATTCATCATAATCTTCAATTGACTCTTTAAAATAATATACGCTTTTAAAGGAATGATGCTATTAGAAAGTTGAAGTGTGCTAGAGTATGTTTTGATATGTTTGTAGCATCTTCAGTAACGATTTGTGATGTGTTCCTTATAATATTATTGAGATTTGAATATTTGCATTTTGAATATGCAGAAATATAGAATATTCACATGACTGTACAGGTAAGATTAAATAAAGTAATAGAAATGCATGATTTGCGAGTTATAGTGAGCATAATAAAAATAAAGATTTATTTGTCCAGGAGTTTTCCTATAAAAAATAAAGAAAACTGTTATTTCAGAATTTGTATGAATAAAATTAAATATTTTACAACTGCAATACATTAGATGAAGTAAATTAAATTGTATTTTAACCCATTGATTTGATGTTATAATGACGTTATGGTAAATTAACGCAAAAATATTGAGTCGCTGTTGGTGTTGAACTGTGAGTGGTCTAAGAGGTTGTAGTGGTGCCAAGTGCAAAGCCAAGGATCATCAGTTTGAATTAAGCTGCAGGCTGAAAATTTTTTCATGCAACCTCATAGAGTCACTGGTCTGTAGCGTAATCCCTCACATTAAAGAAACACTTGGGGGAGGAAGTTTACGGACCCAGTGTTTATGTTATAGCTGTATGGAATCACACCTATTTTGCAAATGTTTACTGATAGTAAGAAATAAACATGGAGGACACAGTATTTTAAATTGTTTTTCAAACTTTTATTTTTTAGACTTTACATAACTTATATTAAGGTCTTATAAATAACAATTATTTTAAAAATGGGCGTTATAATAACAGGTCTTATAAATAACAATTATTTTAAAAATGGGCGTTATAATAACAGGAAATGAATATGAAATGCATAAACAGTTTGAAAATCTGACAAAAATAACCCTAAATAATATTATTTCTACTCCTAAGGATTAAAAGAAAGATTGATTTTACTGTTATTATACTATTTAATATTGCTAAAGAAAGTAAATTTCTTACTACTTTAATATTAGTTTAATTTATATTAATGTTTATCACATTAAAACACTACCTACACTATCTTTTTGATCTAATAACTATGCTTCTCCGATGCAATTCTTATATTACAAGCCAAAATCACAAAGATATGCAGTTGCCAAGCAATCTTTGTGTCACTGAAAACAGCAGTTAGCATCTTATAAAATTACACATACCATATTTGACTGTTTGTTGCCCAGGGTGCCATAAGTTTTACCCTGACCTACCAGAATAGTTTTTCATATTATGGTGTGAAAATTAATTCTAGACAAAACAATTTTTTTTAAAGTAGGTTTAGTTATAGAATTGTTACGAATTCCCAAATTAAAATAACTCAATTTCAACTCTTTTAATGAAAATGTCACATTTTGAATGGGATGCATAATGCAAAATGAATATAAAGCATTCTCCTTGTTAATTTTAAATGTTGATATTTATGGAATAAGAAACAATTTTTTAATCATACAATCTACAGTATACTCCTTATCGTTTGGCTACCTCAGGACCGGACCCCTGACTTAACTAAAATACGTACAAACCAACCAGAGATAAGTATTATCGTTATCATATTATTGTTGTATGAATTGTGTAATAAGTATCTAAAGTGGTGTTCCTAGATTCTTTAAATATTTAACATACTGAACAAATAAAAGGTCCTAATAAACACTTACCAAAACTCAGCAGGTTACACGTCAGTTACTGTACTGTACAATAACACACGACACATACATTGTTAACGACTTGATATAAAACTACGTACAACAATAAAGAGGAAGAATAAAATTAAGCTATTAGACCACTAAACAAGCAATATTAAGTTAGGCCTACACAGTTAGGATGATGTGAAAAAAATGTATATATAACCATTGATTTTACTATACATAGAAGATAGTTCCATCCAATGTTAAATATTGAGGCACGGAAAATGGGAGCGACCGTGCTGCAACCTGTCGTCAATCAAGTTAAAGAGGTTGAAATTGCCTCCAGTTTCGACTGTTCGGTTGCACAACCTGTGAGCAGTAAAGGAACTAATCACTCCCTCTCATTCTCCCATTCTCTCTCTCTTTCTATCGAGACGCTCATCCGGAAGTACTTGTCTACTGTCGCCACACCACCTGTACTGTCGCCGATTGGCCTTGATAGTGGGTCAAAGTGGAATATTATTCCTTGCTGTGGTTTGTCTTACACAGAAAGGAATCGCGATCTTTTATTTAGGCCTTAGGGGTTTGTGAATATGAAAAATGTTAGGGGACTTTTTTTGTTATTTTGTCAATGTAAATAACAGTGTTTTACAGATGTTTAGTTAAAACATTATACATTACCTAAAATGATGTAAATACTGTTTGTATAAGTTTATTGATATTTTAAGTAATTGTATATTTAGAAGTAGCAAGAAAAATGGTGGTAGTTCTAAATTGTTAAAGGCTAAATTGTTAAGTCCCTGGATAACACCAAACATTTTATATAAATTTGAGAGACGTAAAAAATTATATAAAATTTCTACGAAACAGGCACGGATCCAGAGCAGTGAATTGGGGGGGCGAACCTGCCGGGGGGTCTGGGGGGTATGGAATACCCCCCAGTAAGGTGGGGGGCCCGGGGGTCCTCCCCCGGAAAATTTTTGCTATTTTAACGTCCTAGAAGGTCTGTTTTTAGCAGTTTGGGGGGTGTTTTTAGGGTTTAAATATAGAAGAACACCTAAGTTCTGTAATTGAAAATAAGTTTGGCATAAATTTATTCCAACAGCTGATTAATGACACTAGTATAAACAATTAATTGTCAAATTGGTATTGCCATAGGTATTGCCATTGATACTTCTTAGAACCCCTGGGGTAGTTTCCTGATGTAATTTCAAAATAAATTGTACAACTTCGAAATAGCATTTAAGTATATACATTTAATATCACAACTATTAAATAATAAAATGGATTCCATTGGAATGTTGTATTGTTAAAATTTTATGGAAACAGTTCAATGAGCAACAACTTAAACATAGTTTGAACATAGTTAAACATATTTAACTGTGTAGAGTTACATTTAACACATTCATTACACAACCATTAATATAATAACTCAACTATCAAATCAATGTCGTCTGTCAATCAGTGTCTCGGCGTCTCGCCACTACGTCGGCGCTAGACACGCAGTGTTGCCGGCGAAAATATATAGGCCTACCAATTACCAACTGACGACTCGGAAATTCTCCTTTCTACAAACTCAGACTACACGTCTGAATATTATATATACTGTAATATTATTAAGACGGTAACAATTACTAATGTTATTTTCATGACGGTAAATCAAATATTTTATTAACATTTTATTCTAAGCGTGTAGGTACATTTTTTGCTTTTTTCCGTTTGGGGGGGGCGATCGCCCCCATCGCCCCCCCCTTAAATCCGTGCCTGCTACGAAAAGACCATATGACAGTTTTTCAAAATTATTTTGCAAAATGTACTAATGAATTAAATAATGTGATCAATTTTACAAAATAACAATTATTATTGAACATTATTAGAAAACTGTAAAGGTGATGTATTTATTTGAGCAGTGGAAGGTAATAAATAACTTGACAAGTGGGTTTTCAAAGAAAATAGTTGAGCTAATTGAATTGCCAAACGGCGAAGTTATGCTTATGCTATGCTTATGCGTGAGCCTTCTGTCATTGATAAGATAAACAATCACCTTATCACAATCCAGTCTAGCCGTCCAGACGTTGTACATTCCAATACCCTTCCACCTTTACGTATTTACTATCAACATTCATTCCTTATTACTCCAACAGATTTAAATGAAATTAAGAGTATTGTTAAGCTTTTAAAAATAAAAATTAACTGGCTCTGACCAAATTAATGTACATTTACTGAAAAATATAATTGATGAGATTGCACCAGTTTTAGTTCACTTAATAAACAGTAGTTTTATCAAAGGCATTTTTCCTGAGAGCCTGAAGTTAAGTTTAGTGGTACCTATTTTGAAGGACAAAAACTATAAACTAGATAACATAATAACTATCAGCTTGTTATCTGTATTCTCTAAGGGTTTAGAAAAAACAATGATTAAAAGACTCCATAGTTATTTATCTCAGTTAAATTTTCTTAATCCACGTCAATTCAGTTTTATCAAAGGAAAGTCATCTGAGGATGCGTTATTAGAAGTATCAGAAATAATTTATAACAATTTAATTATTCATTAACTTATCATCTGTCATATAGTCCACATTTAATACTAGAATTAACCCTTTATATTATTGAAATCATTATTCATTTTTTATCAAGAAATTAAAGCTTCTTGTCAATATTGCATTGTATAATTATTGTTGTATTTTTAACTATAAATGAATATTCCTTTTTGTTTAAAAGTAAATTGAACTATTTGTCATACATACCACAATATTAAAATCTGCTTCCGGGTCACGCCGTGGACAGGGAAATGTGTGTGGTAGGCCTACCGAAAGTTTTAACATTCGTTGTTTTCCTCGTGTGTGAACTGTGTTTGTTAAGTTTTAATTAATTTGTGACGCGTCCCACTTGGACTTATTTGTTTTCTTTAACCTGAAGATGCCGTCCGTATTCACGGCGAAACATGTAGTTGTTATCACCATCACACGCTGTGAACTGTTTGACGGAAGGTAAAGTAAACCTATTTTAGTCTATACCAGGATTGGCATTTTTTCTTTTTATTTGATATAAAGAGATGGAGATAAAGAGAAAATATTTGCTGTATTGATGATTTCATAAATAGTGGCGGAGTCATAAAATGAAAAAGAAAAAAACACACTTGCACACAATTCAGTTCTTCAGTCGCGTTGCCGAAAATCGTGTAATAGGCCTACCTCACTCTCTGGCCGTTAACGAGTTGCGCGCAATCCTAGCTGCGTTAATTGCGATGTCCCAAGAAGGCCCCAAACCAGTACTCGAGTTGCGCGCAATACCGATCTCAGGTAGTCTGTCCAGTCTTGGCCGCTCAAAAATGCAACTTAGACCTCAAGCTGTGCTATAGAAATATTTCCGTAAATATCACAATCCCCCAAAAATAACTTGAATTTTCACTGGTCTGATTCCGAATAGCACCAAACTTATACTACAAAATAAGCACATATCTGCTTATATTCTGTGCTTATATTTTCTTGGTTATTGGTAAAATATAATAATTATCTATATCAGCTGAACTTGTTTCAAAGATGACAAAATCAGGATTTCATTTTTCTTTAACAACTAAAGTGTGACAATATCTGAATTGATTTTGGGATTGAGTTTGATAAAAAAAAATAACCAATAAAATGGAAATATTTTTATTAATATTTATTATTTTGGTGTACGGTACTAGACTAACAATCAACGCATATCCTTTGTTTTTCCTGTAACGTTTTAAGTACAGCTCGCACGTTTTGTTATTGGACCCTCTTCTAACTCTCATTAGTGATTTAAGTTATCACCGTAATACTATATCCTAATTAATCTAATTTGTAGCTAAATAAGTGCAAATAATATAAGTTGTTTGACTTTTAGTCATCTTTTTAACCGCAGATGTTTAATATAAGTATGTTTGCCATTCATTTAAATATTACTATTAAATTACAATAATTTTTAAACATGTATAGCCTATATTACTCCCCACGGCCCACAGTTCTAGAGTTGAAGTGTTTGGTTATTAAAAAAAGGTCCCTGTTCTTCTACTTAGGATTAATTTATCTAATTTGAAAGTGTATGCTTATCATTAATACGATATATATAATTGTTTCAATTTGAAACCATACTATTACAGTTCAAAATATGCGCAAAACCCAAATTTACGTATTATTTTTTAACTATATTATTGTTTATTTGTAATAGTTATTTGTTTATATAGTTTTGTTAGTTCTTGGCATGGTTTGTTCTGTTCATTCTCAGTTGTGTAAATAAGTCATATTCGAATTGTTATAATTAAAAACACCACAGAGTGCGGTTATAGTTAATTTTGTTATTATTTAGACTGTTGTTACTTAAAATTAGTTATTTCTTATGTTATTGCTGGTCACGCTACTTGTGAAGTGTTACCAGTGTAATTCCAGAGTGTCTTTTCCAGAGAAATTGAAAATATAAATAAATTGCAGTTTATCCATACTTTCACATCTAGTAAAATAATAGTATGAAAAACAGATGTGTTAACTTTAATTTTATTTGCCTTAAACATACGTTTTACAATGGTCTGATTCAATCAATGTTATAAATCGGTATTTTTTAAAGGGGGACATAAACAAAATTTACAATAATTTCACAACCTGATTAAAATAATGAAAATTGAATCTAAATAATCAGTAGTCTAGTTATATTCTATCGGGATAATATTTCCTAACCAATTGCAATTGACATTGAGATTGTTTTTCTCAAGAAGTAATAATAGAGTCACAACTCTTCATGATTCCGAAAAAAATAAAAACTGACCATTCACCAAACAACGAAATATTTTACAAACAATCATGCAATTACTTGGAACCAAATAATATGTTAATGTTACAGATAGTAATAATAAAACATATGTATAATATAATAAAATTAAAAATAATGCTATTTTAAATTAAATGCCTATACACAGATTGTCTGAATCAGGCCATAAGATGAAAGCTATTTTTATCTTGTATAGAAGTAAATTAGTGGATTTGTTATGATTTGTTCTAACCCTATCATGCAATTTGAATCTCATTTGGGTTTTATATTTTGCCCAGTATTATTCTATATAAATATCATAGGCCTATTTCAATATTTATTTTGTCAAAGAAATAAATAATGTCACATTTTTTAATATTTCACTATAGGCTATTATATATTCCTGGTATATTTGCAGATTAATTTCATAATTGAGAGGAGAGTCATTGATTGGATTTGAAAACAATTTATTTTTTAATCAATTACTGCATATGAAAAAACTAATGATTGAGTACAGCAGTCGATTTAATCACCTAATCGATGGTTAAAATGCAATAAATAAAGATTTTTCAGATGGGCTATATAATATGAAAATGTTTACTTAAATCAGCAGTAATTATCGCCAGCATTGCCGATAAGTTAGCGGTCTATTCAAGTGTGTCTATTAACAAATACACTGTGTGTTAATCATATAAATCAATATGGTGTTTTAATTTATTCAGTTATAAATATTTCTTTATTCAATATGAATGTCACACTGAGTTTTACTGTAATAGTATCAACACAGTATTCTTTATTATTCGAAAGAGATGCAAGCAAATATAAAAACAGAGAACCCGGATAAACGTTGGCCATATGGAATAACGTAAACAATTATCTAAGCAGGACGTTGTTTGTGTGTGGGACCTGAGGAAGGAGGGGGCGGGGCGGCTGTCTGGAGAATGGGAGAGTGGGTTAAGAGGAGGGAAGTGAGAGAGAGAGACGGAAGAGCGTGCGAGAGAGAGAGGAAATAGGGCTATGCGCAGCGCAGCGTGGGGCCTCAAAACAGTTTTGGGACCTCGCCACAACTCTCCCATATGGATGGAGTATCTCTTTATATAGTAAAATCAATGATATAACCCACCCACCCACCCATACAGTGGTACTGACCCACCCACCCACCCATACATGTACAGTGGTACTGATCCACCCACCCACCCATACACGTACAGTGTTACTGACTCACCCACCCATACACATACAGTATTATTGACCCACCCATACACGTACAATGTTATTGACCCACCCACCCACCCATACACGTCACATGGTACTGACCCACCCACTCACCCATACACGTACAGTGTTATTGAGAATTATATGCTGCTGAATTATAATGTAAAGTAAAATAGTAATTCTTTAAAAGAGATCTGTAATTTTCATTTAAACTTTTTCATCTACCGATTTCTTGTGTGATTAGTTACGCCATTTTTCATAAACACAATGTTGACTGCTGTCTGCTGCTACGCATAGGTTGGTGCCATTTTATTTAACATTTATTTATCTTTTACTTTTATACAGAACTAGCTGTACCCGCCCGCTTCGCCGGTCATAATATTGAGTTTGATTTAGAACCTAATAGCTGAAAGAATTTGAGCATTTTTGCTTCTTCTACCAATATTAGTTTTTTTAGGAGGCATGTCATAAAAAGTAAACTGCAAAACAAATAATTATTTATTTTTTAATTTCACGTTTCACCACATGTTTTAATTACCGAGGAAAAAGGTTAACACCAAATAAAGATCACCTGATCAAGTAAAAGTAGTGTGTACTACACTCTCAAGGTGAAATGTTGAACTACAATAAATCAAAACATATACAGTACTGTTGTTGTGAGAACTTCAATCTGCTTATGGCATGTGAAACTACATTAAACCACACAGTCATATGTTTTTTGTAAACAATTCAGATTCTCCATTTGAATAACATGGGATCTTTAGGAGCCCGTGGGGCGGGACCCTGTGGACGGATCTGCATCAAACTTCACAGAAACCATCTCGGGAGTATACAGGACAACATCCTAAAGTTTCATGGCAATCGGTTGGATGGTTTGGCAGCGCATAAACTTCAAACATATATATATATATAAACATCCTCTTTTATAAATATAGATAACATGCACCTTATTAAATACATCTGTCTAGCATATTATGCTTATTGAGAGAGTAACTATGTTAATACATTGTACAAATATGGTAATACATGAAAAATATGGTATGGACAATATACACTCTAATGCATACTTCTACAATGCAATTTAACTAAAACAAGCTATAGTAACATACGATATAACAATATTAACAATAATATTCACGAGAAAAAACACAGCAGGACAATTTATAAAAAGCAAAATAAAATAATAAACAATTATGCTGAGGTAATTAATGTAGAGTTAAGGTGCTCAAAATGGGATAAATTCTTGGTTTATATATTTTTAATACTGTTTTGTGTTGAAATATCTTAATAACATTACTTTTATAAACAGTCATGTCAATAAACGTAAGATTCAAAACAAATGTATCCTATTCAATAATTCTTGGAGACAAGGTGTGTTTAGATAACTAGAGGTTACGAGTTAAAATACTTGTAGCATGCCCAATGGCTAGATATACAGATCTTGAATTTTTGGGTTGAATGAAAACTTTTGTTCAGACTCCACCTTGGAAGAATTTTGTAACTCAAGATAATCATAATGCCCAATATAATTAAAAATGTAACAAACTGGATTCATGTTAAATTATAGACCTAAGATGTCCTGATCACAGTATTATAAATGGTTCTTTCTGTGAATACTCAAGTTAGCAACCAGTGTAGTTTATACTTTATTCACCTTATCTTTCTTATCTACTCAATCTTAAATGGCATGGTCAAATGAATACTGCTTTATGCCACAATAATTGGTATGCTATGTGGTTTTAAGAGAAGTGTTTAACTGATACTATCCTGACAATGTAAATTTTTCATTTATGGGAACTTCAGGGTTTGCAGTTTTTATATTTTATGAGGAAGTTGTACATTTCCTTTTTTGTGCTCTTCAAACAATATACCAAAATTTTCTAGTCTAATAGTCTAGTTTTCATACTATTCTTATTATTTTGGTTAAATATTTTAAAAACAAAACGCTTTTTCTTTGTATTCTAAGTCTTTCTTATAATCTTATTTTATATATTTAAAATCATAAATAGATTTAAGTATAATAAAAAGTACTTACAGTGTGACTGAGAGTAGATTTGAGTTCAGTATGCCAAATTGTTATCAAATGAGATGTATACCTTTTCAAAGTTTAAATTTGACCTTATTTAATGTAAACTCATTCTAGCAAAATACAAGTAACTTCACAAAACACAAATTTACTATAATTTAAATACAAAATGCACAAGTATTATTGTGATCCATTTTGACAAACTAGTTTACCTTCCTCAGACCAGAGGATCCACAAAAGAATAAAATTGGTGTTCAACTACTTTACTTATTAACTAACACGTGACACATGGTTATTGGCTGGAATCGGCAGAATGACGATTACTGAAATATTGTGGGCTAATTACTATGGGTTGTTACATCTTTTCTTTTACTTGCTAAAAATTCTAGCAAAAAATCATCCTGCGAATGAATATAGGATAAATTAAAAGGCCAAAGCTAAAAATTCAGTCCATTTTGATCATTATTTGAGCGATAACCGGCTGGAAGGCGCTAGTGTCCAGTACCACTTTAAATTGGGAGTCACTAGCGCAAGGGTTATTTATTTAATTATTTTAATTTAACAATCTACAAAACAGATATGAAAATCGTTATAATGCAGCATTAATTTTAGAATACAGCTTGCATGCATTAGAGTATGACAAAAATTAATATAAATTGGATCTTAGTATAACAAATGTTAGATCCTCAGACATACTATAAATGACAAGAAAATATATAACTATAATATAAATAAGATACTAGCAGAAAATTTACAAAATATAAAATCTATATAGATTAACAACAACAAATATAAGATATTAAATATAACTAAACTAATCTTATATCAAAAATATATATATATAAAAAAAACAACAATATTTTGAATAAGACATTAACATATGTAGACTGATAAAATTGCTATGATTAAATTTCTATTTAATAACTAATTCTAGTAAAAATTCCATTAATATTCTAGTATATGTCAATTGAATAATTAAAAATATCAGATTTTGAGTGTAAAAGTTATATAATGTTACCATGGGATTAATAGGACAATTAATTGTAACTTAGATTTATTCTAGAGTATGTGGGTGAAAAAAGTAACATATTTCTAGAATTAGGCCTAAGAACATTGATACTAATTAACTTTAATAAATATGGATCATCGATTTTGCCTCTGATCAGTTTATAAGGATAAGATAAAATTAGCACATTCCTTCTCTTAGATAGACTATCAGTATTAAATATTTGCAGCAGTTCGTTATATGGTATAACATTTCTATAGTGCCTAAACTTCTTATAATATAAAAATCTCAAAAAACTTTTTCTGTATGCTTTCTAATAAGTTCAACAGATACTCTGTATGTGGGTGCCAAAGTACAACAGCATACTCGAATTTGGATCTAACCAATGAATTAAAAAGCAATTGTAAAGCCAGGTTTACACATTAATTCGTCTTACATATTGGTTGCCAACCTTTTAAAAAAATACAATAATATTTATAAGCCGGGTTTACACATTAATTCGTCTTACATATTGGTTGCCAACCTTTTAAAAAAATACAATAATATTTATTTAAGGAAGTGATATTTAATATTCGGTAATATATTCTCGTTCAGCTCTCCATAAAATATTGATCTGCAAAGTTTCATTAAAATCTGATGGGTTTTAATCAAACTACAGTTTAATTTATATTTGCTTTATCCTCTCCAATATTGTTCGTAATATTTTTACTTCAGACGTCAGTGTGACGTTATTGAGGCATGGCTTGATTTTACAAAAATGGATTATCACGATACAAAACTATTAGTTTAAAGTATGACTGGGACCAGCAATTTGTACTATTAGTTTTGTCACTAAGTCTTGATCCCAATTCAACTCACTTTCGTCATTCATTGTGTCATAAATAGGAAAAACAATTTATCAATTCAATAGCACGTGTATTTCACTCCAGATGACCGAGTGACAGGGGCTTATATGTAGTCGTACAGCCACAGGCAGAAAACGGAAATAGAAGAGGTCTGCAAGCATGTGCTACGATAGGCGGGAGGGGAAGCGGAGAACTAGTTGGCAACTCTTTTAATGAGCAGCAACTTTTGGTTGTCAACCAAAGTTGACAACTTCCTTTGCTCTTAACCGACTCTTCGTGGGAACAAGTTGGCAACCAACACTTTGGTTGTCAACATCTAGAATTGGTTGACAACCTAGTGAGTTGCCGTTGCGTTTACATCGAATTATCCAAAAAAACTTGGCAATTTTTGGTTGTCAACTCAGGTGTAAACCACTAAATGTTCCTAAGAAAATTACCAGATCTTCGAATGAAACCCAATACAGAGTATGCTGGATTACAATCAGAAAGTACATGGTTAATGAAAGTGGACTTTGAATCACAAACTATTCCAAGGTCTCAATCAAAAGTGGTATCACCAAATTAGCAATCAAAGTGTACTGAAATTTTCCTTAAAGTTGATTTGTTAATTAGATCTGTATTCATTGGTTTTAGTTATTAAAAGTTTGTAATTAAGAAGTCTTTTATGGTTATGTTAGTTAATTATTTTTATGTTTTTATCGTTTAAATTGTTGTTTCAGAAAATTAACTATTGGATTCTTGGTATCTTGTTTGGATTTCCGTAAATTACAATCTGGCTATAAAGTCCTGATTGGTGTTTGGAGTACTGATAGACATGTAAATACACTATTGAAGAGATTTAATACTATTCATAAAGCCTCTTTTTCTCTTTGTGTACTTCAAACGTATTTTTTTTACAGATCACTGGATTTGCTATTTAGCCGGTCGGTTTTCAATAAAATTAAGTTTTATCTGAGTATGTTACAGGCTATCTGTTAACCCTTTCCAATCGAAAAAGATTCCTGGTATGGTTAGCAGACTTTTTCTAACAATCAAAAACCGTATCTGACTTGGCCTTTAACTCATGTAATAATGTTGATAAGTTATGTTACGAGTGCTCTCATCATAATGCTATCTTTTGTAAATGACTAGAACTATTCGATAAAGCATTTCCATTAAGTAGCTCAACATATTATTACAAATAACTTATGTTACAATCAGTTTATTTCACTGTTGACTGGTACTACCCTTACATTCATTCTGCCATCTGTTCTGCGTTATTAGTGGTGTTACTGTTTATCGTGATTGTCTGAAGTATTTTTCTTATTTATTATTTTTGTCTAGTTGCTTTAGACTATCTATAAACTGTGTTTAGTTTTTAGGGATTGTAATATGAGTGTAAACTGTTTAAAGTGAAAAAGTTTGTTGCATTAGAATGGATATATTTAGGATCAACGTAAGTTATGGTAATTTTAGTACTTACATTAATAAAAGCTTTTATTTTTTCATGTTCCCCAAAACAAAATTGCCATTTTCTTTTAAATCATTACTATAGTTCTATAAAAATGAAAAGAGATTATGAAATAATTTTACTACTAGATCATAGCTGAAAGATTAGTTTATTTACTAAAATATAAAAAAATATCTAGGCTAATAGGTGTAACAGAGCTAAAGTTATTATATCAATTTGATACAATTCATGATTTGTTTGCATATAAAATAGAATACAAGAGAGAAATAGGGCATTTTTATTGTGATAGGTTAAGGGTTACAAAATATTTCCTTTTCATATTATTGCTATATCATTATAGAGGTGGGTAAGTAAAAAAAAAAAACCAAAGTGTAAAACTTTTTTTTAATTTGCAAGTCTTTTTTAGTAAAAATACAGTAGTACTAAATTTGAATATTGTTTTCTTATACAATATTATCAGTACCCTCAAGCAAGTTCATAACAAAATTAATGGACTTTTAACTATAACACAAGTACAAGGTATCAAACATGTGCAAAATTTAATTTGAAATAAGTAAAAGGTGTTAATATCTCAATAAGTATGAAATAGAATTTTTGAGATTTTGTTGAAGGAGACAGTTTTTGGTAACAAAAAAATATCATTATATTTTAAATGTTAAATCCAACATATGATCTATAAAAATAAACATAGAAGAATAACAGATTAAATACACAGAGTTAAAAGTTAGAACACCAATAAAATAGCAAAGCAAATTAGGCGTACGTTGGTGGTTTCCTGATTCGTAGTTTTTCCATATTGGTATAGCAGACTTTTTACTAAACAAGCGTTTCTTTGCCTTTATTTATAATTTTTTTCTTTTTACAAAAAACCACAAATTTATAATTCAAAACTAACATACTCCCACATGATGCTACTCATAGATGATTTTCACATGGAATGGGTTTCAAAAATAGTTTTGTTTAGTATCAATTTGGAATGAAGAAAAATTACCAGATGAATGGAAGATAGCGCTAATCGTACCAATTCATAAGAAAGGGGACAGACAGAACTGTAACAACTATAGAGGAATATCTCTCATTAACACTACATATAAAATTTTATCCAAAATCGTGAACAAGAGAGTAACAGAGTATGGAGAAGAAATGCTGGGTGATCATCAGACAGGATTCAGAAGAGGTAAATCAACCACAGACCAACTGTTCATCTTAAAACAAGTCATCTCAAAGTACTGGGAATTTGATAAAACCACACATATCCTTTTTGTTGACTTCAAAAAAGCGTATGACAGTATAAACCGTAAACATCTATGGGAAACACTTAAAGGATATGGAATACCAGAGAAATTAGTGAAGATGGCAGAGATTTGTATGGAAGAATCAAAATGTAAAGTAAAAATAAACAATGAATATTCAGAGACATTTGAAATAAACACTGGCGTAAGACAAGGAGATGGGTTATCACCTTTACTGTTCAATCTGGCAATTGAAAACACACTAAAAAGAACAAAAAGTTTGTATGAGGGTCTGTGGATAGACGCAAAGATCAAATTATTGGCTTTTGCAGATGATGTAGCCTTATTAGCCGAAAACGAGGACAGTCTCAAACGTCTGGCTGAGGAGCTCATTACTCAAGCAAAAATAGTAGGCTTAGAAATCAATGAGGAAAAAACCAAATATCTTAAAATAGAACGGAATGCATTAGAAAGAGAGCAGGTTTTAGAAGTGAATCCATATAAATTCAATAGTTGTGAAAAATTCAAATACCTTGGTGTCACTATTGATCAACAAAATAAAGAAGGAACAGAAATTGAAACAAGGTTACTGAACGGAAATAGGTGCTATTGGGGCCTTAGGAAAAATGTTGAAAAGCAAAACCTTATCAAGAAGAACCAAAGAACAAATGTACAAGACAATTATAAGGCCAGTAGTCCTATATGGCTCTGAGGTATGGACAATGAGCAAGAAAACAGAAAGGCGATTAGTAACCTTTGAAAATAAAGTATTAAGAGCAATATATGGGCCAGTGAAAGAAGAAGAACAATGGAGAATAAGGAAAAATCAGGAACTTAGAGAATTGTTTAAGGAAGCAGACATAGTAGCAGAAGGAAAATCAAGACGACTCAGATGGGCAGGCCATGTTAACAGAAGGGAGGAGGAATCTGTATTGAGAAGAGTAATGGAAGGAAGACCAGCAGGAAGAAGACCTTTGGGTCGACCAAGGCTGAGATGGAAAGATCAGGTGCAAAGAGATATGCGGAAAATGGGAGTGGAAGAAGAGATGATGCAAGACAGGAGGAAGTGGAGGCAAATTGTTGGCGAGGCCAAAAACCTTTTACGGTTTGAGTGGCCAACTAAGTAAGCCAACTAAGCCATCAAGTTCACTCTCTCTGACAATATACTCCATACAGTTAGAACGAGTATTAGTTTTGACATCTAAAAACAAATGGTGAAGTTTACCCACCAACTGGTTTCTTCTCCATTATTTTTAGAAAGTGATAATTTTACCAATGAGGTGTGCCATACTTTATCGTAAAGTTGCAGTGTGATTTTATTTTGTTTTCTATGATGATAATTATACCACATTTACAGGCAAAACACAATATCTATATTTAGATTATGAATTAACAGGTTCCTTTATCAGCTTGCATTGATGTAAGTTAATGTTTTCAGTGTAGCTAAAATTTGAACTCATGCCTGCACTGAATTTAGGGTTAATGTGAAAATATTAGTTGCTTTCTGTGCTTTTTGTTTAACTTGTTAATTAATAGTACTAATTGACTTCTCTAAGATCTACTGTTAGTTCAGCGTTTTTTGAGAGTTGTTGTATTCTTTTAAACTGCATGTTCAGGATTGATACAAGGTATCCGTCCCGGAGTACCAAAAATGTTACGGGATGAATGTTGCGGCCCGTAGGACCAAAAATGTTGAGGAATGAGTTATCCCAAAAATGTTCAAAGAGAGAGTGAGTAGAGAACGTTAATAAGTACGGAGGACCACTGCTCTTCTGGAGCAGACGTGAGAATCTAGTGAATAGGGAGGTGCTAGAATAAAAAGAGTTAACTCACCACAGAGCTTAGGTGCACACTTGTCCAGCAGGAGTAGTTGGAGACACTTATGGTAATCCAGTCCACCTTCCTTGACCACAGTCCTAGAGCACTGAAGAGTAGTCGCGGAAGTACGGACGCTTCGAAAGTCCAGGAGACCGATCACGTACCGCACAAACGAAGTTCTTGAAGGTCTGGATGAGTAGCACAAAGTTAAAAGTTAAAGCACACACACTAATTGTTGATTGGGGAAAGAGAACACGCGAGAGAGGTGCGTAAGCGTTGAGAGTACCGTGCTGTCGAGAGTCTACGTGAGGTCTAGACGAGAGAGAGACCACGCGAGCGAGGTGTGTGCATATTGAGACTGCCGTGAGATCTGGGGTGAAAACGACGCCTCGCATCGCATCAGGCGAGAGTAATTCTAGTCCACCAATAAGAACTCGAGTTACGGGGTGGCGTGATGCCTATTCTGAGGACAGATAACCCTCTCTCTCTCTTGGTTTCCGTGAGAATGTGAAATACCAAGCTTCAATGCTTACAACTATAGAATATATGAACTATATACAATTATCTTATTACCTAACATACCGGCCACCTTGAAGTTATAAACTTCAACATAGAGAGAAAATGAAAAAATTACACACAACATATAAAGGGTGATGAGTTACATGACAAAGAGCTTATTATTAAGTTATACTAAATTCTTAAAAGTTAAGAGTCCACTTAGTTTAGTGGCAGAGGAAAGACCTTGATTGCAGGTCGAGTGTAAGTCCCTGAAGGCGTCTTGATGGTGACCACTCGCACGGTGCCATCAGGTCCAGGGTGAACGTCAGTGATACGTCCAAGAGGCCAGGTAAGAGGTGGTGTCGGGGATTGCACCAAGACGAGATCTCCAATTTTGAGGTTCTCCTGGGGAGTGCTCCATTTAGAACGTTGTTGTAGAGAGTGGAGGTATTTCAATTTCCAACGATGCCAGATGCGTTGGTGAAAGGCCTGGACTAGTTGCCAATGGCGAAGTCGATTGGTAGGAACATCAGAGAGATCGGGTTCTGGTAGGGCAGCCAGAGGAGCACCAATCAAGAAGTGACCAGGTGTTAAAACTGAGATTTCAGAAGGGTCTGAGCTGAGAGCAGTAAGTGGTCGAGAATTTAGCATTGCCTCTACTTGAATTGATAGAGTCTGAAATTGTGGTTCTATTGGTGTGAAGTTAGGAGTCGGCCAGTGAGGCTTAGATAGACTTAACCATGGGGGGCCATGCCACCACAGTGGGTGGGTGACGAGTTGAGATGCAAGAACACCTCGGGAAGCACAATCGGCTGGATTGTCTGTACCTTTAATGTGTCGCCAATGATGACCAGGAATAATTTCTTGAATTTGAGCGACACGATTTGCTACAAAAGTTTTCAATCGGTAGGTAGGTGTTTGTAGCCACGTGAGCACTACCGAAGAGTCACACCAAAGTGTCAGTTCATTAATCTTGAGATGAGAAAACTGTCTAAGGCAATAATCAATTAGCTTAGACAAAAGATGAGCTCCACAAAGTTCTAAACGAGGCAGGGTCACCCGTTTCAGAGGGGCCACACGAGTTTTTGACAAAATTTGTCTCACAGTCACTTCTCCGCTAGAAGATTCACAACGGAAATACACTATTGCGGCATAACCACATTCTGAGGCATCAGAAAAGCCGTGTAATTCAATTACATTAGAGTGGGCTAACGGAAAAGCTCGAGGCATCTTGAGTTGAGAGAGGTAACGGCTAGTGTCATTAATGAATAATTGCCATTTATCGGCGAGATCAGGGGGGAGAGCATCGTCCCACTTTAGGCCTTGAGCCCATAGGAGCTGCATATAGCATTTAGCTACCATGATTAATGGAGCTAGAAAACCGCAGGGATCGTACAATCTTGCAATGAGGCTTAATACAGTGCGCTTGGTTAATTTGTCTGTTTGATATTGGAAGGCATAGCGAAAACAATCTTCTTCAGGGGACCAGTGCATACCCAGGATGGAGAATTGATGAAGTTGTGCTTCTTGCAAGAAACTAGGAGTCTCTAGATGTTCCGAAGGGAACCTGTCGAGGAGCTGGTTGGAGTTGGACGCCCACTTCCGAAGTTCGAAGCCGCCACGACCTAAGAGTTGGATGAGCTGGTCTTGAAGTTCAAGAGCCGCCTCCACAGAGTCTGCACCAGTGACAATATCATCCACGTAGGTATGATGACGTAGTGAGTTAGCTGCCTGAGGAAAGTCAGCACCTTCATCCTCCGCAAGTTGAGTCAGAGTTTTAATTGCCAAGTATGGAGAGCTGTTCATCCCGTAGGTGACAGTGGTGAGTTTGAATGTGGATATTTTTGCGGAAGGATCATCACGCCATAAAATGAGTTGAAAATGTTGATCGTCAGGATGGATTTTTATTTGACGAAACATCTGGCGTATGTCACATGAAAACACTATTTTATGAGACCGGAAGTTCAAAATAATGTCACAGATATCAGTCTGTAACTTTCTACCGGTGAAAAGAATATCATTGAGAGAGTAACCAGAACTGGTGTTGCTACTGGCGTCAAACACAGTCCTGAGTTTTGTTGTACTGCTAGAGTCTTTCAATACACCATGATGAGGGAGATAATAGTGAGGGATGTCATCAACATGGTCTATTTTGATCATGTGACCAAGAGCTCGATATTCAGAAATGAATGAGCGGTAAAGCTGAGCAAACTGAGGTTGTGCGTTAAATTTTTGTTCAAGAGACAGTAAACGCTTTTCAGCAGTACTTCGAGAGAGGCCAAGAGCAGAGGGATCCGTTCTGAACGGAAGTCGCACAACATAGCGACCAGTTGAGTCACGAGTATGAGTCTTCACAAAGTATTCGTCACAAGTGATCTCTTCTTGTGATTTAACACTGACGGGTGGTGCTTCTTCTTGTTGCCAGAATCGTTGTAAAGATGAGTGCAAGAGATCATCACTAGTAGACAGAAGAGATATTGAGAAGTTGACCGCAGCATCCGTAGTCGAAGCACAAGGAGCTTGACCCATGAGTATGTAGCCGAAGTGTGTGCCTATCACATGAGGCATGTGAGGCCCAAGCGAATGATTCTCTTGAGTAAGAATTAGAGGTAACAGAGAGCTACCTATTAATACATCAATGCCACCAGGTAAGTGGAAGGAAGGGTCAGCGAGTGTATAAGGCTTGACCTTGTCCCACACGTCAGAAGCGATACGAGTGCGTGGTAAATCCACGGAGATTTTATCTAAAATGTGAAACTGATGTTTGTTGGCCAATGTGTGGCCGGAGAGCGTTTCCAAGTTTAGATACATTGCTCCCTTTGTAGAGGAGGAGTTTTGAGCGAGTCCAGATATTTTTAGATTTGAAGCATGTCGCTTGTCGTTCAAGATATTAGCGGCACGTTCAGAGAGGAGTTCACACATAGAGCCCGTGTCAAGTAATGCTCTAAAAACATGAGAAATGCCTTGAGAGGTGGTTAGCTTAATTAGAGCTGTACCGAGTAACACCGTATAATTAGATGAAGAGAGAGAGTTAGAGCTATTTTGGGCAGAGCAATTTAATACATCAGCAGAAGAGACAAAAAGAGATGAAGTTGTAGCTATATCCCTCGAAGTAACATTATGTTGATCTTGAGGTCGAGAGGACGTATGACTATCTCGTGAGGGTTGACTAGAGAGCTTAACATCAAAATGTAACATTGTATGATGTCGCTTGTCACATGTGCGACACGTTGATTTAGACTGACAATCTTTCGAGCTGTGATTACCAAGGCATGAGAAACAACGTTGGTGTTTTTTTACTAACTCGTATCTTTCATGAGGTGAGTTCTTTTTAAATGTATCACAAGCATATATTTTGTGACCTGTTTTATTACAAGCAAAACATTGCCAAGCGTTGTGTTTATTAGTAGTTCCCGACTGTGACTGAGAACTGGTTTGTGTTGTGATCATAGAGACGCCACTATGTGAAGAATTCACCCTTTTTACCAAAGCGTGTTTTTGTTGAGTTTGTAACCGTGATGAGATATTTTTGTTCACAAAAGGAGAGTTGTGTATATTAGCGTCTTCAGTTTGCGAGCACTCAATGTTCAAATATTTTATTATTTCTTCCACACTAGGTAAAGAGTGAGGACTAAAGTCTTCATTCGCATTGGATCGAAAACTTTCAAGTTTTTTACAGAGTTCATTGTCAAGTTTACGCAACAATAATGCAGATAAAAGTGGGTTATTTTGAGTTACATCGAATCCTAATGCCTTCAAGGCTTGTGAATGTTCAGTAAAAATGTTCACGAATTGACGAAGTCCCTTCAAAGAGGTAGCACTAACAGCAGGTAAGTCTAAGAGTTGATTGAGGTGTAGAGATTGCAACCTGCGAGTATTGTGATATCTATCTCGTAGTAAATTATAGGCCACGAGATAATTAGGTGCGGAGAGAGTTAAACTTTTTACTAATGTTAAAGCATCACCTTGTAACACACTGAGTAAGTATTGGAACTTAGCCACACTGGAAAGGCTTGCATTACGATGAATCGTCGTATCAAACAGATTAATAAAACTTGTCCACGTTAGTGGGTCACCAGAAAACTTTTGCAGGTCTATTTTTGGTAACCTGACTAGAGAGGATCCAGAATGTGAAACACTACTGCTATCACTCAGTGAGCTAGGTGTTTTTGGTTCGACAGGAGGAGCAAGCACCTCAATGATTGCTGTCAAATACGCAAAGAGAGTTTCAACTTCATCTTGGTCGGAAGATAAAGTTTCATCTGACACACCATCGTCAGAATCAAGAGCTAAAACCCGTTGAAGGTTATTATCAAAATCAGCCTTTTTCTTTTTTATTTCATTAGAGAAGGAGTTTAGCTGTTTAACTTGTACAGAGGTTAGAGATTCAGTTTGCGTAGAGAATTCTTCTAAAATATCCTTCAATTTATTAAAACGCACTTTGAGAAGAGCAGTTACACGTGAGTAGATGGAACTGTTAAATTCACCCATTTTGGGAGGCATGGTGAGATAATTAAACGATAGTTAATTACAAGAGACAACAATACAGTGATATGAGCCAAAACATAAATTCCTAAACATAAATTTTTTGGCATAAACAAGCTAATTATTTTGGACACACTGAGATATGAGATAATTAATCAACTAAAAAATAATATACAGGCTCAACTTTCATTAACACAGTTTAAAAGAGAGTGACACAAAACAATTTATGAGGTTTTCAAAAAACAATATTTTTCAAAGAGTAATTTTCCTTTACAAATTACAGTAATTAATAACATGAATGACATAGGAATAATAAAAACATTAAAAGAGAATAAGTAAAATTAAATCTAAGAAAAATACCTTTTGTTAATGTAGTCAAACGTTTAAGTTATGTGGCGAACTTCAATTCAACAGAAACATTTTGTTTTAGTACATATCTAACATATAATTTTTTAGTGCAACCTATGACCTGTTGAATTTAACAATATTAGACAAAAATGCTCAAACGAAAATTGACAAAATGATAATCACTAATCAATAATAACTAACAATAATAATCCATTCAAAGAAATCAAAGTAGAAACAACAACCTGATGTGTAAAACATGAAATACATTAACAATTACTTGATTGATAAAAATCAATTATTACGATTGAACTAATTAAAATATGAATAAATACCTTTGTGATAGTTAATGACAAAGCCTACTATTTGACTGTTAATGCTGGACACTCAATGTTACTTTATAAGTGAGAAAAACAACAATCTCATATAACCTTGTTAGAATAGAAAATCTATGTCCAAATTGCTATTAAAATAGGGTGAATAATTATTCTAATACAGTCATACAAAACATACAGAACACTCTACGGTATTAGTGCAACAAAGTAAGAGCAAAAATAATATAATTCATACAAAGTAAATCAATACAAGTCAAGAATGTAAACAAACAACAATGTTTATTTGACAGTTGTTGACATTTCAACCTTAGAGAGAGAGAGAGAGTCGCTGGAATTTCCTGTCGAGGTATTGATCGCTTCGCGCGGCTATTTCTAGTGCAAGGGGTTGAGAACAGGTTTTAGATACTTGAACTGTACATCACAACACTTAACTTTGCCAAACTGTTTCATTAGTAGAAAATAATGATTGATTGTAAAAGAAACAATTGAGTCGAAAAAATGTTTCTTTTGTTTTAAAAATTAGCAATTCAATTGAGAGAGAGAATAGTGGATCAATTAATCTCTTTGTTGATTAGAGTTTTTGTTGTAATTAACACAATTAATTAAATATAAATAAATGGCTGTTGTCCACGGATGATACAATTTATCCGGCCCGGAGGACCAAAAATGTTCAGGATTGATACAAGGTATCCGTCCCGGAGTACCAAAAATGTTACGGGATGAATGTTGCGGCCCGTAGGACCAAAAATGTTGAGGAATGAGTTATCCCAAAAATGTTCAAAGAGAGAGTGAGTAGAGAACGTTAATAAGTACGGAGGACCACTGCTCTTCTGGAGCAGACGTGAGAATCTAGTGAATAGGGAGGTGCTAGAATAAAAAGAGTTAACTCACCACAGAGCTTAGGTGCACACTTGTCCAGCAGGAGTAGTTGGAGACACTTATGGTAATCCAGTCCACCTTCCTTGACCACAGTCCTAGAGCACTGAAGAGTAGTCGCGGAAGTACGGACGCTTCGAAAGTCCAGGAGACCGATCACGTACCGCACAAACGAAGTTCTTGAAGGTCTGGATGAGTAGCACAAAGTTAAAAGTTAAAGCACACACACTAATTGTTGATTGGGGAAAGAGAACACGCGAGAGAGGTGCGTAAGCGTTGAGAGTACCGTGCTGTCGAGAGTCTACGTGAGGTCTAGACGAGAGAGAGACCACGCGAGCGAGGTGTGTGCATATTGAGACTGCCGTGAGATCTGGGGTGAAAACGACGCCTCGCATCGCATCAGGCGAGAGTAATTCTAGTCCACCAATAAGAACTCGAGTTACGGGGTGGCGTGATGCCTATTCTGAGGACAGATAACCCTCTCTCTCTCTCTTGGTTTCCGTGAGAATGTGAAATACCAAGCTTCAATGCTTACAACTATAGAATATATGAACTATATACAATTATCTTATTACCTAACACTGCACATTTTTAAATTTCCAGTATACTATTTTGGTTTTTGTAAGGTTTAGAACACGTTATTTTGCCAATCGATGCATTCTGAATGGTACTGCTATTGGCAAGTACTAATGTATAAAATGTCTTCATATCAGGCTCCTGCAATGATAAGAGACATTTTAGCAGTACAAAAATCAACTGTATTGATAATCCCAACTCATTAAAAATTTCTCTGGTTGATCAAATCATAGACTAGACAGACAATGCATCTTTTAGGATTTACGATGTACGTTTTTATGATTGGCATCTGACAGTTGGACATTGAAACCATTTTTTACAGACAGAGAAATTGCTGCACTTAGTCGTTGGAATTGGAACTACACGGCATGTTTTACAGTAAATACCATTTTGGAATCCTGCCGTTGTAGTTCTACGGTCGGCGCATGCACACTGTGTACCATTATCTGTTGGCAAGCCAAAACCGACCTACAGATCATTTCAACAGTGTTTAAGGTTGCATATGGGAGCTTAAAATGCCTTATCCAATTGACAATGCCGCCGACTGTGAAGAACGCACTGTTATAAGTTTTCTTAACGCATTGACGACACATCACAGGATAACTCATGATGATTAGCCGAGACCCAATACTACGATCACAAGTTTATCCGTGATGCTGACAATTCATATTAACAAACTATTACTTGACACTAAACAATATTATATGTTCAATAATATGATATATTTAGTTTTTAAAGTCATTGAACATTATTATTTAATGACCAGAACTTATTAATTTGAATTTATAATATATATAAATATATATATTGAATATGTTAACAAAAACATTATTTTGTTGACTTTGACCGTAATATGTTGGCAGTTGGCACACATTGTTGTTTGTTTATATGGAGTCAGTTTGTCAATTGCTATGTTTTAGTAAAAAAAAAAAAAAAAAAAAAAAAAAAAAAAAAAAAAAAAAAAAAACTATTGTTATGTATTATTCACAGCTGTAACTTTATAAATTAATTACAAACATAATAAAGCTGTTTATTTAGATTAGGGTTAGTTATTGAAAATGTTCTGTTTGTTTGAATTTGTTTACAACAAATTGTTTTATTCTATATAAATATATTCATATTTGGGATTTTAATTTGTAAAATTACTTTTTCATATAAATTAGAGAAAATATATTCATACAAAATATTATAATATACATATGCCCATTAAAAAAAAAATTGTATTCAAAACACTGTTTTTGATATTTGTAGTATTTTACAAAATAATTTCCAATAAAAAAACTAAATAAGGTTCCGAAACGAATTAAGGTTTTCCACGTAGAAAATTAAATTATGTACAAGAATATATTATCAAAACAGGGTATAAAACCGAATAATTATTTTTTTAAATATCATACTTTCAAAAAATTGAAAAAATTTGTTTAATATACACAAAAATTTAAATTTTTAGGTTTAAAACATTGAAAACTAGTATAAATTGTAGACAATTTGTTGGGAATCATGAAAATATAAAGTTTTAATAAATTTAAACACTAAACAACATATTTATTTAATTTATGAATGAATTTAATTTATGAATTTATGTATGAAAGCATCTGACATTCACTGTGAAATCTGTAAAGTTTATGGAGAAAACAGAATGAGTGAAGGGATGGGACGGAAATAGGTGAGAGCCTTACGAATATGCATGATGAAGAACGAAGTGGTCAACATTCACTCATTACTGATGACTTGGTGCAAAAAGTTGATGAAAAGGTCAGAGAGAACAGACACTTTACAACTACATCGTTATCTAGTAAGTACCCTCGTGTCGAGAATTGTGATAGAACGTTTGAAATACCTGGGTTCCGAAAATGCTGATGGAGAATAACAAAAACATAATTTTTTAAAACCATATTATCACTGTGACAGATATGACTATGAATGTTGGCTGCTTTAACACCTTCAGCACTAAGAAACTTATCACAGGGTGTACTTCACAGTAGGGGGCATTTACAAAATGGAGGAAACATTTTAAACACTCATAAGCAACCTTAAACACTGTGGAATGGATCCGTAATGGCGACTGTGACTTGCCAACAGATAGTAGTAAACAGCATGCATGTGGCGAAATCTGACTGCAGCATTACAATGGCAGAATTCCAATAAAGTATTTACTTTAAAAACATGCCTCATATTTCTTACCTGCACCTGTCAATCATTATAAGTAAATTAATTACAAACTAATGACATAAAACTTTTGAACTTTAAAGGTATTTTTTTGTAACTATTAGCTGCATAATTCAATTTTAAATCTTCATTTCCATATTCTGAATAGAAATGGTTTGCATAGGCAGGTTATGTAGATAGTTTTGGTAGGATAGAGACAAATCTAAGTTTATGTTGGCAGTACAGCCAGTGGAGAGCACTCAACTAAGTGAGCTACTTCCCATTACAAATGTGTACGGCAAATACAATGGAGTTACTATATCTCTAAAGTACTCTGAGATAAAACTAAAAATAGTTAATTTAAGTAAATTCTGACACTAATATACTCAGAACAAGTTTGAGTATGATCGTCTTGAGACAAAACTGACAACTACCATGCAAGGAGTCTTATCTCACACATTTGGAGGATTAAATAAGTCAATATTGATTCTTGAACTTTCTATCACATTATGAAACAATTCAGTTAAATTAATATGAACTACATGTTTTTACTTGATGTAGAAGCTTATTTTTACGGAACAAGTTCAATCCTAAAAAATCCTCCTTTAATTTGTTTTAACCCTAAATGCCGGAGCTTACACTTCAGATGTGTTCATCACATAAACTAAGTGTAATGAAAAATACACATTGTGTGGTTATCTTTTGCTTTCCTAAAACTTATGGTTATCTACTAGAAATCCGGTTGTTGATGATTCCAATAAATTCAAGAAATCTGTTATGATTATTTAATTAATTTTTGCCTTAAAATGAGTATAGTTAAATAAAAAAACAATCAAGCTACAGTTTTTAAGTTAAAAAAGCTTAAGTAAAACATTGTACAATTAATTAACTAATATATATAACAAAATAAGACGGCATTTCCAAGATGTATTTTTATTTAACTATAACAAAATTACAATGAATATAACAAGAATTTCATGCTGTGTTGTTGCAAGGAATACTTACAGGCATTTGCTCCTTAGCATTTTGAGAAACCCATATCTGAAAAGAAAATCTTTTTTAGTTTTTAATACAATAATATTTACAAAACATCTAGATCACTGCCATGGTAACTTAATGTTTGGCTGAATGATATTTCAAGTTATTTATTAGATATACATAGACCCACAGAAAATGGCATGCGGACAGTCCTTGTGCGACAGATTCTGTCTCCTACCACACAGTAACTTGATAATGTACAGTCTCTGCCAGTATTCTAAATTCTCTTTCTACATGCCAAATATGTTAGATTTGCTACTAAGCTGTTAAACCAATTTAATTTATTAATTTTCAATTCAATTTGTCATTCTGATGTAACTAGAAAATGAAATACATTACAAACTGTACTCTATGTATTTAATTAATCATAATGTAAACAATATTTGTTTATAAATTTTATATTTAATAAAAACAACTGTTAAAATTAAAGTTGTATTGCATTCCGTACCATTTATATTATTTCTGTTTAATATTGTTCATGAGACAATTACACAATGTGTCAACACATATTTTGAGAAAAAATATTCCATGATTTTGCACTTTAATGAGAGTGAATTAGGAACTGGACCAATCCATGTCCAAAATATGGACTTGACAGTTCTTGCAGCACGCTTCCGCTGGAGGGGAGCTGTGGTAGGAGTATTTCTCCGTCTCTCTCACTCTACCCGTCCTAAGTGCCATTTAGTTTGGGTTTATGTTTACCAAATGTTATAAACCATTTAAAGGAAAACTGATGCAGTTGACCTAAGTATCTGTTATTTTATCCTTTAACACATTGAGTGCGGGTGATAGCAGTGCTTGCGCGAGCAGCGGATAAGTCGCCGGCGGTGGACGGATCAATACTGGCTTGTACGCTTCAGTGTCGCCTAGCCCTTTGGCTTAGAAGGGTCGGATTTGCGCCGCATTATAGCCTGTTTCTCGCGTCACATTTCCTTGTTCTTCGTTCGTGGATCACGCCATTTTGAGCCAGTTGGCGGGGGTTAGCGTGCCTGCGCGCGCAGCGGAACTGTTGCCGGCGGTTGACGAAGCAATGCTTGTTTGTGGAATTCAGTGTGGTCCAGCCATTTGCCTTATAACGGTCGGATTTGCGCTGCATTGTTGCCTGTGTCTCGCGTCACGTTTCGGTGTTCGCCGTTCGTGGATCGTGCCATTTTGAGCCACTTGGCTTGCATCAGAGTTTTACCATTTTATTTTTGTGTATAATAGTGAAACATATCGTAGTATTGTGTTGTGTTATATTGTATTGTGATTTGTGTTATATTGTAAATATATTTGTATAGTGCGTTTTATTCTTTTCTGCAATGTTTCAACCAACTCCTGGGCCATCTTCGGCTCCTGACTTTGTCCTGCCGACAGTGATGGTGAAGTTGATGACCCAATCCAACATCAGATGATGGGAAATGCTTCAGATAACTCTGATTCTTATGAATCTGATGATTCTGATATCGGAAATGATACTCCTGTATGGCGTATTTCAACTTCAGGAATGCGACCTGCCGTGACTAATTGCGGCAGGCGTCTCGCGGCGCGCATGGGTTTCGTTGCGATGTGCGGCTCCACCGCCGGCGGACAATCACTTCGGAAGCCCCGATCTACCAGAATTGAGGCCATAAACTGGATTTGGTGTATCAACCCTGTTTCCTGACTATATAAGGTATTGTTTTGGTACAAAATATTATTTTAGTATCTGACATGTTTTTAACATATTTTTTCAGCATCGAATGTGTTAAGAAATGAGGAACATTTTTTGGATGAGTGCTATACACAATTATTATCAATGTAAAGAGTATTTTCTAAAAATAACTTTTTAGTATTGTAGATTGTGGCATTGAGTCAAATTTGTATGTTTGAAATACAATTGAATTTTGCTGGCTTAAATATTTAATAACATACAAGATGACATATTATGTTTAGTCTACAACACGCGGCGTTTCGACCGGCAACAGGTCTTGTCAGTGGGCTCTGCCTTAAGCCCATACGCCCTGGCCCCCACACCTGACGGCAAGCGAGGTTCTTCCGCTTGCCCTCTGCAGTCCGGTAAATTATCTTAAACTGGGACTGGACTGTAGAGTAAGGGAACTCAGTTCTTCCTTCTTCTTTCCCTCACACCTACAGCACTACAGGTGTGTAACTGGAGGTTGTTCTGTTTCCCCCCCAGTATTAGACAAAAATAGTAGGGTGGCCACCCCTGATGAGGGACCCGAAACTATTTTTGGCACGGCATTTGGCTCGGGAGCCGTGTTTTTCTCTTTCTTCCCGAGCCGGTAGGGCTGACGAAGAAAGAGAAAAACACGGCTCCCGAGCCAAATGCCGTGCCAAAAATAGTTTCGGGTCCCTCATCAGGGGTGGCCACCCTACTATTTTTGTCTAATACTGGAGGGGAAACAGAACAACCTCCAGTTACATACCTGTAGTGCTGTAGGTGTGAGGGAAAGAAGAAGGAAGAACTGAGTTCCCTTACTCTACAGTCCAGTCCCAGTTTAAGATAATTTACCGGACTGCAGAGGGCAAGCGGAAGAACCTCGCTTGCCGTCAGGTGTGGGGGCCAGGGCGTATGGGCTTAAGGCAGAGCCCACTGACGAGACCTGTTGCCGGTCGAAATGCCGCGTGTTGTAGACTAAACATGTAGTCTGTCCGTCACATTAAGCAAAAACTTAACGTATGACATATTATGTTCTAATTTTCAGGAGGACAAATGTGATCAGACTCCTGGAAGTGAAGTTACTGACTACCCCAAATAATAAGACTGAGGATGGATTTAAAGTTTACATTTTTAACATTCTTATCAAAGGCCTTGGCAACCTAATATAATTTAAAGTATTATAACTTTTACAAAATTTAATTTTGCATCTGCAATTGTAAGGCATGTGCTTGTTTTGCATGCCAAACAAGAATTTAATTTACATGAATATTACAATATGCAAATACTTTGGGAATAATCTATCTTCTTTGATTATAGGGAATACCTTTTAAGATAAAAGGTGGCTACAACATTAAAATGAGCTTGTCTTTCCAAGGGAATAAATCTGTTGAAATTAACAATGTCTCCCCATTAGAAGCCATACAATTAGTATTTTATAACTTTTAAGATTGAATATAGGTATTGTTTGATTTTTTCTTCTTCTTTTGATTCGTGAATTTATTTATTCTTCATTTTTTACTACTTATGAGCCTATACATTAACATGATAAAGAGATTACTAAATAGTGACTTTTAAAAATACTGATTTTACTGATATGACAAATTTTAAAGTTGTACTTTTAATGGTCTGAGTTCATTTTACTATTTGAATCTGAATACAATATATAAACAACAGCAATAGTTTTCGAAGTCAAGTTTTGATGGCTCAGCCATTTTCTCTGAAAGAACTACCCGAAAGTAAATTTCTATAAATATAATCAATAAAGCAACTATAAACTCTACTTAATTATTTTACATATCTTACATTACTTATACAGGGTGTTCCCAAACTATGTTCCAAAACTTAAGGATTCACTGGGTAAATATAAGAAAAAAATCTTCCTATACATATAGGTCCTAATATGCTTAGTTTTCAATATAGCGGCAATTTTCCTATTTTCATTAAATAATGTATAATTTCATGACTCCTTAAAATACAGTGCTCAAATTTGGAATGAAGGTACATATTATGCTTTTTTAAGGGTGTAATAATGTTATTTTATTACGTTCAAAATTTCAATACTTAAAAAATTGTAATTGTAAATTGCACAAAAAATGCTTAATCTTAGAAAAAACAAAAGTTGCAAAACGTAATAACAAATCTAACAAGTCCTGGTTTAATAAAACCCGTTCATAAATAAAAGAGTAACACTAATTTAGGCAATACGATGTATGCTATGTTTCTGTTAGTTCGCTCAACGGCAACAATGTTCAGATGAACATTGTTGTTACTGACAGTTACAATATTAATATTTATTTCAGTAATGGATTAAAAAAAATCACAAAATACTGAATACAGTTTATGTATTGGTTACTGCATAGTAAATAAATACAGTAACCAATACATAAACAATACGGTACAAGAAAACTAGATAACAAAAACTACAGGAACTGCTCAAAGTTATGGCCCCAGTTTAGCATGCACGCATCTAAGCGCCTCCTCATAGATTTGAAAACCAGTAATAGAACAACAATTATTGTACTAGAACTCACAAAAACTACTCACATCATAATCTAATTTGTTAATAATGAGTAATCTGCATTACAAATGCTAAAATATCAGCTGTTTAGTATTTGCTTCATCAGCTGATATGATATGAATTTAACACCTGCAATTCAATGTCTATAGTTCGGTCACTTTGATTGAAACCTAATAAAAGAACCTGTGTGAGAGAGATAAAGATAGCCATTGAAGCGAGAAAGAAAATTAGTCTTTTCCCACCATTGAACCTTCGTGTCACTTTAACATTTCGTTATCATGGATATGCAGTGGGAAGCTCTGCCTATTATGTCATCGTGCTAGGTAACCATTGGCAGGCTAGGAACGTGGGGGGAACTGAAATCATAAAGGGAAAAGGGGCTCTGATAAGAGTGAGGAATCAGCTGGTGTAGGGCGGTTTGTTGTCATTACCAATTTATATTGAGGTTATATTATAATTTTATTTACGATATTCATCATCGTATTGTACTTTATTATTGTATTTTAATATATATTTTATTTATATACTTATAATGTGATTGAAATGTTCAGTGACCTACCTACCTTCAAACTGAAATAATATTTATCAATAATTTCATTACTGCTTTATTTAAATATTACTTTGTATGCAATTTAAAAGGTGTGCTGCTAACTGTATAAGTTGTGACAGATTGAGGAAGAACGTAATATTCAATTTCAATATGATTATAATTTAAAATGTAATTTTACTACAAAAATGATAATATAGGTACAAGATTATAGATACATTATATCGACTTTTATAATTAAAGCAGTTTTCTTCACTTAACTTCACCAGCTGATTATGTCCATTGTCCCCACTCCAAACACTACCTCTCATGGCAACTATTAATGACGGAATGGTGTAACACTTCCGCTCTGCTGCTGGAACCCGTACATGCACTCTATATATATATATATATATATATATATATATATATATATATATCTATATATATATATATATACCATGCAGGTCACTTTCAACCTGGCCCAATTATAATAAAATGAAATAGAGCATACATCGTATTGCCTAAATTAGTGCTACTCCTTATTTATGAACGTATTTTATTAGAAATCCGTTCATAAATTAAATACTATGAAATTTAATTTTCCTTGATAAAAAAATGTTGAATTATCAAAATCATTTATTTGCACGTAATAGTTACATGAATAACATTAAAACTATCACATTGTAATTTTTTACTGTAAATAGTTTTTTCTAAATCTAGAATATAAATTTCCTAAAAATTCAATGTTCTATAGGCCCAATACATCATTTAACATATTTCCTATACTATAATACGCTTTATTCACCAACATTTAATTTATTGTTGTTATAAGTTTAGAATAAGGTAGGTTTTTACATGGAGAGGAATTTTATTATATAGTTTAATAATATCCATGTAGGTGGGACTCTTTTCAAACAAAGTCAAATTATGTAAAGTATACTTAAATAAGTGTTTATGCCTTGTATTATAAGAGTGGGCATAGTGATATTTTGGTAAGCTTTCTAAATTTGTATATACATATAACAATTCCATATCTTAAAATTGACTGAATGTACCCAAAATTAACAATTCTGCAGGTTTCTTTGAAGACTGAATTTGTTAATATTTTGAAAGCATATCTATAGGTACTTAATTTCTTTACTAAAAAATCAATGTGGTTTTTCCAAATTAGGTTTTTATCAATGAAAACTCCCAGAAATGTATGGAGGTCAACAATATTGAAATTTGGAGAACTCAGTTCATTATTAGCACAGTTTTTGGCTTTAAATTGTAGAAATTTGTTTTGTCGTGATTTAATGTTAAACCATTATCTTTGAACCAGTTTTCCATTTCATTTAAGGTATCATTAATATTGTTAATTAGACTCTGAAGAAATTTATCAATTAATAAATCAGTTGTGTCATCAGCAAAAAGTAAAAATTGTCTTGGAATGTCAATTGGTGGATCATTAATGTACATTAAAAAGAAGACAGGTCCTAATACTGAACCTTGAGAAACTTCACAGATTATTTTTCTCCATTTAAATTTGTATGTATGTAAATACTTGCATACATACATACTTGCAGTTGTAATGATCCACCCACATACTCATACACGTGCAGTTGTAAATCAATCAAATCAATGCACTGACCCACCCACCCGCCCACACATGTACAGTGGCACTGACCCACCTGCTAGCCCATACACGTACAGTGGCACTGACCCACCCACTCGCCCATACACATGCAGTGGCACTGACGCACCCACCTCGCCCATACAGAGTATGCACAGTGGTATTTTTTATTAAGTATGCATTTAAATTTGTATGTATGTAAATATTTATTTATAACCATTCTTTGATGTGTGTTCAAAAAATATGACTTTCACAATGAAAAAACTTTTCCCCTAATACCTACTTTCCTCATTTTGTTTAAAAGTATTTGGTGATCAACAGAGTCAAAAGCCCTGGATTAATCACAGAAAACACCTGCAGTTAAGTGTGACCCATTCAAGGCCTCTGTAACACTGTTTACAAAAGAAGCCAGCGCCAGTTCTGTACTCCTGTTCTTCCTGAAAACATATGGTTTGTGTGTCGAATGAGATTATTTGCCTCTAGAAAATAGAATAGCCTGAGATTGATAACTATTTCAAAAAATTTAGATATGTTACTCAACACTGAAATGGGCCTATAATTTGATATATATTTAATTGAGTCATTCTTATATACTGGTTTTACTTCAGAATATTTGAGCTTTTGAGAAAAATTCCCTTCTTCAAAGGCTTGATTTATGAGTGAAGTTTGGAAAGGACTAATAACTTTAACTGCAAGTTTGAGTTAGAATGTTGGAATATTGTCCCACACAGAGGCTTTACTATTGGACAGATTATTTATAATAGTTTCCACTTTAACATGACCAAATGAGTTTAAATTAAAACCTATATAGGCCTATTTGAATCATATGAATGTAACTTTTAATCATAATTTTTACTATTAATATTTACATAATGTAAATTGAATAACTCAGCCATAATTCTTGGGTTATGAACTCCCTTATTTCTAAACAAATATTATTGTTGTTATTTTTACTTCTATTCAAGCCAATCTCTCTTTAACTAAAGACAAAGTTGCTTTTGATCTGTTTCTAGATCTACTGATAAATTGATCATTTTCCATTATTTTTGCCCTATTAACAACTTTTTTAAAGATTTGTTTATACATTTTAACATAGTTTAAAAATTGTTTGTCATTGTTTGTTTTTGTTGCTTTATGTAATTATCACATCACTGAAGGAATTAAGGATACACTGAGTTGTTCCTTTCCCAGGTTATATCATGAGTGTGAGGGGAAGGTGCAAGAGCAAGTTAGCAGCAGATCTGAGATATGTCAGAGGCAGTTCAAACAATAGAAATGCTCATTTATGTGTTTTATTCTGAAACCCTAACCAATAGTTTAATAGGAATCATGGTATTATCCATCGTTGTAACATTCAATGGTTATGTCATTGACATTTCTAAAACTTAGTTATAATCTGTCCAATAGTAAAATACTTAGTTTTTCCTGGCACAGGCATTTATATACTTAATGCTCTTAACATCAGCATTTCAGGAAGCCAAAAAAGCAATAGTTCTTCTTTCATAGCTTTAAACATTTTTTTCAATTCTACTATGTCACATGCACTATTTCAATATTTGAATAAGTAAGAAAATGCAAACTGTACATGTAAGACTGACTGCATAACTAAGCTTTAGAATAGCACATGTATCAAAAGGATTACAGAAATGTTTTTCCATCTATTAGCACATCACTTTATGTAATAAAAAACCACCATAAACCTTGAATGTAGCATAGGTGAAGTTGATCTCTTTAGTCTGCATGGAGAACTGCGATAGAAGACTACCTTCATACTCGGACTATCTTTAACTTTCTGCTGTTATTAAACATGAACAGTAGGTAAAAACTAACTCAAACAAAAATACTTAAGCTCAGCTATTTGTTAGACTTGATAAGTCGTATCATTGCTACAAATAAAAGTAATCAGAACCTTTGTTAATCTGGAAACTTCCAGTCCCTGAACATACTAGCAGTAACAGTCCTTTACATTCAAGAAGTCATCATACATGACAACAGATTAGACCTGCAAGTGCACAGTAATATCCACAATCACCAGAAACGGAACGGATTCAAATATGTCTTGTTGAAAACAGATCTAAATATGTAGTCACCAAACCGCACTTTACAAACAAACAAAAAGTCTTCGTATATTGGAAGGAAGCTTCATAATCTGCTACTTGTGCATCTCAGAAATCTGACCATCAACCAACTCAAGAAAGAACTCGAATACTACCTAACCAGACAACCAATATATACCCTTGAAGAGTATCTGACTAAAGTACACCAACCATCTACCTTACCTCTTAATAATGACGGTTGTACATAACATAATACTCAAGTTTATATTATAATGCAACATTTTTGTAATCAATGACAATATTACTGTACTCAAAGTTCATGTAATATATACAAATAAATTAAAATAAAAAAAAAATAAAAAATAGTCTCCAGTTTGATTATTTGGGAAACCATTCCTAAACAAATTTGATACTTATTCTCTAGAACCTTGCGAAAGTTCATCTTTGTAACTCCTGTCATCCTAGTATTAAGGAAATTACAAAATCTGCATTGAGAAATTAACTGTGCAATGAAAACTATCCTATAAACTTTGTAACATCCTTATGTTAAGCAGTTTTGTTACTCTGCAATTCATTTCTTGCAAGGTAGATGTATTAACAAAAATTTACTGCATCAAACATGGAGATATCAATTTTGACCGGTGACAAGCCAACCTGTGCTCTGACAGAGTTGAAATGAGTTATCTGTCAACATTTCTTCAGTATAATTTCTTACATAGACTACACTCTATTAAATGTCCCCATAAATTGTATAATCAGCTTAACCGTCTAGCTGAAGATGTACCAGAAATATCTTCCATAGGAGGCTAAATTGAAGTACAAAGACTTGATCATTTGATCAAATGATACAAATAAATATTTCTGTTTTGCTTTTTTATCTACAGCACCAAGAGGAACCAAGCATATTGTGTCAACATTTCCTGGAGAGAATAGCTGATTGGAAAAATAAATATAAAATTAATAATGAAAAATAAAATAAATCCTTTTCATAGATTCGTTCCTTCCTGGCATTCAGTTTGTTTGCCTTACAACTGTATAAAGTCTCTGGGTGTTGTTTCCACATTATCCGTTGGATATCCATTATTGATATCATATATAGTAAGAATAATTTAATTAATGAAGCAGTTCTTGATTTGTATAATTCTCTTTGTACAAATGATGAATAAAGTTGTTCTGAATCTGAATAACACACAATCTCCTTTCTTTAGTTTGGTAGTGGTGTATCTCCAAATACCCTAATAATTCACACATTTGTTTTATTTTCAAACTTCATAATAATATTTCTCTCTTAAGCGTAAGAAGTCATAAAGTGAAGCTCCAATCAAATGATAAGTCCTTTTACTTCCAATCATATCCCTATTGATATTATAATGAAATGAATTTAACTAGGCGAATTTAGAGCTGCAAAATCCTCTCTTCCACTCAATCTTCCCACATAGTTATCAAATGCTAAATAATTGACAACAAATCTATTGAAGTATGTTCCAAAACAGCTTTGCAAGGTAGTATGCACAACAAAGCCACGGCTCAAAAGGAAGGTATTTTTAGATTTTATATTTTGTTGTACTAAGTTAAATTTTGATAGCAAAAAGGAATAATTTTTGAGTGTGTGTGTGTGTCTGTCACATATATATTACTCATAATCATATACGAGACAGAGGTTTTAGGATCCAGGACTGTATATAATATAATTATAAATAAATATAATATAATTATTATATTATTACCAGTGGATATGGCTTAGACCTTCACTTTTTGTTCACATGTCCAGTGTAAGGTGACCAGATAGAAATGCCCTAACCCTCTATAACTACAGCCCTCACATTAACTACGTACTTTAAGTAAGTGGTTCCTAATAGCCAAATATCAATATTATTTTTATTGCTATTCAGAATGAAATTTTAAAATAATGAATATTAAGAGTTTAATAAGGTATAACACAGAAGAGACACAATGAAACTTATTAAAAAAAAACCCTTCAAACTACAACTGAGATAATTTGTTATTAAGAAGTTTGCTATTTGATTCTATACAACTATCAGTCATTTTTATTAATGGAGCCTGTAACCCCTAAGATAGGTTTTGAAAATGATTAAATTTTTTCAATGAAAGATCTTTTTAATCAACCCTACAAGAAAATATCTGACCTGTATTTAATGTTTGAGGTAACCAATCAATGTAGAATGTAACATTCTTTCATTTTGCTTGCAGTTAAATTTAGCACATGTTTTGAAGAGGTGCAAACTCAGATTCAAAGTATTTGAAACTAAATAAAGACATTTTCTGCTTTGTCTGAATTTACTCCTTATCCTGTTACTATTCTTGTTTTACTTGACTAAAGGTAAAAGAGGAAGGTCTAAAGGATCTCTTATTTTACTAGGCGAAGTTACGGCTAAGGTTAAACTTAACCTGGGAACTAATAGCTTAAGTGTGACTTCTGAACCATCACCAGTGACCAGGCAGGTGGGCTGCGTGCAAGGACGGTATCGCTCAAACGGTCACCCCTCCAAGGGACAGCCACACTCGATGTTGCTTGACTACGTTATTTTACGATAACGTCGGAACCCTCCGGTTAAGGTCTTTTATATGTTTGGGGTTTAATCACATTTATTTCACGCTGTAAAAAAGTTTGATAAAACCAGGCAATCAATACATTTTTTAACATCACAGCTGTTTTTTATGTAAGCTTGAATTTTTCAGTGAATTCAATTCAATTCAAAGGTATCTTTATTTCACAGAAAAAAACACATGTACAATTATACAAAAACAAACCTAATTGAATAAACAATTACTGAAATTGCCTAATTTATGTAAACTAAAATAATAATAACCACTACAATTGTTATTTAATTTTTTCTAATAAAAACCTCTTGAGAAATGGAGTTTACTGAGAGTGAGTTTAGACACTCAGTAAATAATCATATGCTACTTTAGCATCCTTATAACCGCCCATTATTGTTGTTCACTCTTTTACCAGTGTGGCCATGAAGCACTCTGTAAAAAAATTGCAGGCCAGTCACAGCTTGACCAGTTAATAAAATAAGGTTGATAAATTCAGTTCTGTACGCGTTTCCACTTCACCAAGCTTTGGAAACTTCCACTCCATCCATGAGAGGAATTTCCGCTGGATGGCCTTGACGGCTGTATTTGTGACAACCGGGTCCTATTCCAAATAACAGTGGAATACTCAAGGTGACTTAGCACCAAGGAATTGTACAGTGTTAAACAAGCGTACTTATTGTTGAAATACCTGGCGATCCACATGAAGAGGCACAAGTTCTCCTAGCTTTTGATAAGACACAGTTTATAGATTCAGAGAACATTAACTTGGAGTTTACAAAGACGTCAAGATCGTGAACAGCACGCTCTTTGGATTCTACAGCCACTGATGTCATAAAAGAAGAATGACGAATTAGTTTTACGTGTGAAAGAAACCACACTCAACTAGGGTTGAGTGGCATGTAATTATTTTTAGCCCACCTCACAGTCGAATCGAAACAACATTGAAGAGCCAGATGGTCACTTGTGTTAGCAATCTGTAATATAGCTGAACTGCACAGTTCAGAAAAGATGTAATGTTCTTCATAAATAAAAAAAAGGTCCCAAGTTAGAGCCTTGTGGTACTCCAGAACTGACAACTAAGTTCTCTGAATACATATCACCAAATCACACTTTGAATGTCCTATCCAAGAGGTAAGATTTTATACCCAATGAATAAGGTCTGGGGAGAACCCAAAGGAAGGTAGCTTCTTTAAAAATACAGTAGACTCCCGATTATCCACGAGTGGATTAACCACGTTGTGGATCAACCACGATCGTGAAAAAAATTAAAGCACATAATAATACATAGTTTATGCAACGATTTTATTATAATAGAAATAATGATAAAAATTTGGTTTGTATTCAAAATTTAACTTATAATTACAGATTAATAATGATCACTAGATGATCGAAATGTCTCTTGATATGTAATATATGATATATAAATTTTGAAATTATTATCAATCAAATTATTATCATTATTTCCGCTCTTCAACATTATTTTCGAAACATGTAGGGTAGTTGTTTACAATGTACTTCGCCTGCCACTGATGAGTCACGTCAGGCGTGGCAGAGGCGCGCTCTATTGTTTTGAGTTCACTGCTGTCTGCCACTAAGAGTCAGTTGTGTACAGTAGTCAGTGCAGTGTGGAAGTGCTTATAGACTGATTTACAAGATGGATAAACGGAAAAGAGTAGTGTTACCTATTGAGAAGAAGCTAGATATTATTTCAAAGTTTCAAAAAAGGTATACGGTTAAAGCAATTACCATTGAGTATCGTATAAACGAAGCGACAGTGTGCGGTATTATAAAGCAAAAGGAAGCTTTGTTAAAGTTTGCGTGTTCGTCAGACTCATCATCTTCTATGAAGAAACGAAAAACAATGAAAAAATCAACTTACGACGACCTAGATAAGGCGTTATCCTGTAAATGGCCCCATTTGTGCCGCAAAAGCAAAGGATTTTTTAATTTCTCAAGAACTAGAGGGCGAGTTTGACGCATCAAGTGGTTGGTTGACACGTTTTAAAAAAAGGTACGGAATAAGAGAACTGGATATCCAAGGAGAAATATTAAGTGGCAACAAAGAGGCAGCAGATGAATTTCATGTAGATTTTCAAAAATATGTAGAAAACAACAATTTGTTACCAGAACAAATATACAACGTTGACGAGTCTGGATTATATTGAAAATGTCCCCCGTCAAAAACTCTAGCTGTGGAACACGAACGAAGTGCTCCTGGTCACAAAGCAAGCAAGAAAAGATTAACAGTGATGTGTTGGTCTAATGCCACCGGTACGCGTAAGCTTAAGCTTCTAGTTATAGGAAAAGCCAACAAACCACGCTCTTTTAAAGGAACATGAGCAGTAAACTTACCAGTTCATTACTATGGACAGAAAAAACGATGGATGAATAAGATCATTTTTCATGATTGGTTTCATAACAAATTTTGTCCTGAGGTCCGTGTGTTTTTAAAATCAAAACAACATCCTGAAACAGCTGTCCTTACTCTAGATAACGCACCTTCTCATCCAAGCGAGAACCTTTTGCAGTCAGAAGATGGGAAAATCACCGTCAAGTACCTACCACCAAATGTTCCGGCTCTAACACAGCCTATGGATCAGGGCGTGATCGCTAACCTCAAACGTCACTACCGTTCAAGTGTATTGAAAAAACTCATCTATGAGGGAAATGACTTTAAAGTGGAAGCGAAAGTGAAGAGGAAGAAAAAACTACTGTCAATCCAAAAATAACCTACGCAACTGCACGATATTATGTGGAGGGACTACTAGACTTCCTAGAGGGGGAACAACAGCGTGTGATATTATGGTGTTACAAAAAATTCACGCAAGCATTGTAAGAAAAGAGTCTAGCGCTAAGAATCAAAAATCTATAAAAGTCTTCTTTCCAACCCAACAATAAAAGTATTTGTTTTACTTTCATTAAAATATTATTATGTGATTCAAGTGATACTTAATTTAACGTCAGTATCTACTGTACTACTGTATTTTGTTTTATTTTTAAACTTAAACTTATAGTAAAGCCTAATTTAGGGCTCAGTTTTGTTTCAGAGTTGATTTTAGTTATTGCCAGGCAATTTTTGGATTATCCACGATTTTGATTATCTACGAAGAGTCAGCCACTCATTATCGTGGATAATCGGGAGTCTACTGTACATGGTGAGACGCTTGTCAAACGCCTTCTGAAAATCTAAATAAATGGCAACAAAATGTGCTCAACTGCAGGACCAGTGACTGCAAGAAATGAGGAAAAATTCGTAACAGTTAAACAATCTTTCATAAAGCCATGCTGATGAGGAATACAGAACAGATATTGGTCTGAAATTAGACACATTCCTTAGTCCAGTTTTTAGAATCAATGTTACTAGTGCTGTCTTTAAATTCGAGGAAAACTCTCCAGTTATTTAACTCCGGTTGAATAGTGAAGCTTGCACAGGGATAATTATGTCAGATAATCCTTTCATAGCAAAAGATGGATTATTAAAGACGCTGAGTGTGTCTTAAAATTTTGATGGCATATTGAACAGTGTCAACAGATATGAAGAGAATGTCAATAACTGAAATGTTAACCTTTTTCAGGTGGATATATAATGTCAGGTTCTGCATTCAATTACTCATCATTAAAATTTTTATAAACAGACTTGAAGTATTCACCAAGTTTAAAACACAGCACAGCAGTGTAGTACAATATTTGTCTTCGATGCTCACTTCTGGGATGGAAGAGAAATCGTCCCTAAAATGGTTAACCTATTTCCAAAAGTTAGTAGGTTTTGACTTCAGATCACTCTCAATACTGTGAACATGCTCCCTTCTGCAGCGTTCTACTTCCACTTTCACAGCTTTCCTCAAACCATAATAAACCTCTTACTTGTCTATACCTCTTGAACGCTTAAATTTCTTATGAGCAGAATGTATGATCTTGAGTAACATTATAAGTTAGGTGGAAACACGTTAGGATACCTGGAAGCTCTCCGTCTTTTCAGTGGTATATTATTTCTCATTGACTCAATAATAGCTAAATTAAAGGCCTTGGCAGCTGTATTAACAGTTGTTCAGAGAGCATATGTCCAGTTGTACAATGAAAGGTGATTGTATACTTGAAACCTCTGAGGATTTTAATATTTTCACAGTCACTAACCTTTATACAATATATATTAACACCAAGTGAAACCATTGATGAATTTCAAATAAGACAGGAGGTACACATTTATCAGAATATGAGAAAAAATGACAAGATATTCCACAACACAGATAGACTGGTTCGGGCAGATCATTTATTGTATGCAATTTTTTTAATTAGGTACCTGAATCTTTAAGAGTGTTGTATTGGCTGAAGTACCAAGTTTTAGATAACAAATGTATACCTGGCTCATAAAAACCCATTTTACAAAATTAAAAAAAAATCTTTTATCTCCAGTAAACATTGTTTAAATAAGTCAGTGACATTTTTATAAATTTATTGTGACAATGCCATTTTCAATACATTTATTAATCAATGGCAGTAAAAATTCTTCTTAAATAAAGAAATTTACAAGATAAAATGAGGATACTCTGTGGTGGTTTGCTTGGGCGGACAGCCTGTATTTTGTGCTCTTGCGTTTATGTAATATTTTTGAATTTTTCTGAATAATTTCAAAGTATTTACATTTATTGTATTGTTCATTTAATATTATTGTTTTAAATATGGCACTTGACATTTGTGGCAGTTGTAAGGAGAAATTACCTAAAATAGGAGAATTTGCAGCCTGTTCTGGATGTGGCAATGGCCTTCATTTCGACACTTGTGGTGTAAAGAGGGCAACTTGGAACAACATGGGTGTTTCCAGACAAGCTTCGTGGCTTTGTTCAAGCTGTCGGAAAAATAAAAAGGGATCCGTTACGCAATATGTTGACTCAGGTGATGAATCAAATCAAACTAACAGCCAGGAGGAACAAAGTGAGGTTAGTAGCCTAGATGTACAGCGAGCTATACTGTCTAAGGTCGACTGTCTTATGGACATGAAGGTTAAATTAGATAGTATAGAGGCATCTATGAAGTTTTTTGCTGACAAATACGATACCCTACTTAATGAGGTTACTAATATAAGAGAAGAAAATAAGCAGCTGAAATCCCAACTAGAAGCAATAAAAATCCAGGAAGCTACTTCTAGGAATTCAATTGAAAGACTATCAAGTGAAGTAGCAGAGCTGGATCAGTATGGAAGAAGGCTTAATTTAGAAATACATGGTCTGGAACCAAAATGTGACCCTAAGGATGAAGACATGATACAGGTCATGGAGAAGTTGGCAGGTGACATCAAGGTACACTTTAACCCTTCTGATGTCCATCAGGTACATCGCCTTCAGCCTCGAAAAGACGGTAAGCCCCCAACAGTTATTGTTCAGTTCTACTCAAAGGACAAAAGAGACATTTGGTTGAACAACGGCAGGAAGGCTAGGTTGAATAAAATATATTTCAATGAAAACTTAAGTCCACATTATAGACGGTTGCTGAGTGAAGCCAAACTTAGAGCTAGAACTTATAATTACTCTTTTGTGTGGTTTAGAGGCGGTCGTATACTAGCAAGGAGGAATGAAAATGACAGGAATGTTATCATTATAAAGAATGCTTGTGACTTGAACAAGATTAATTAGGCCTAGATAACATGCAAAACCGAACCATAATAAAACATAATCTTAGGCCTAATTTAAGGCAGCCAATTCATTCCTCTATTGCTGGTGTACTAACCAGTGCATTGACTGGTTCTAGGTGTTGGTTCTTTATGTTTTTCACTTGTATATTTCTTAATTTATCTATTTTTGTTTGGGATTTGGATGTTTACAATTACTTTTCTATGAGGGTTGAAGGGTTAACTTATATTGTATTTACTGTGATGGTTTATTTAGTATATGGTTTATTGTTGTCACTATTGAATAATTGTTTACTGTTAGCCTTTTTGTTGGAATTTATTTTGTTATTTTGTTGCGGTTGTTACTATTTCTATTATTTAATGAATATATTTAAAGTTACCTATATTTTTAGAGTTTATTTGGTTAATAGTTGTATAGGCCTAGTCATTCTTGGAAGTGATTTGATTAGTTTTGTGTTGCATATTTTATTGTTGTTATTATATTGTCTTTGGTTATTAATATATTACTATCTAATTTGGCATGGAAGTTAATATGAAAGATGAGCGACTATTCTTTTATAGCTATTATGATATGAAAGATTGGAGCAAGGAATTTAATGCAAATAGGCTAGGTATTAGCATATTCCACCTAAACATTAGGTCACTAGGCAAACATTGGGATACACTTAAATTGCAGCTATTTCATAATAATACGCATTTTGATGTAATAATTCTTTCTGAAATTGCCTGTGATGAATGTAAAGTAAACTTTTTTAACATTCCTTGTTATACAAAGGTATTTTATGCTCAGACATGATAAAAAGGGAGGAGGTATGGTTATGTTTGTTAACACAGCTACTGTAAGATTTAGTATGATTACATTTTGCAAGGACATTTTGTCCTATGAACACATTACAGGTGAGCTGGAATTATTGAGGTCAAAAACAATTGATAGAATTGCAATACATGCTATTTACAGACCCCCCACCTCCTCTAGCGGTATTCCACTTCCAACTGCCTTTGAGGAATTGGAATATGCCCTAAGCTCCTTAAAAGAATACAGAAATCTAATTATTATAGGAGATACAAACATAGATTTGAGGGACAAAACTAATAACTATGTATTAACATATGAAGCCGTTATGGCGAAATGGGGCTTAGAACAAGGTATATGGGATTATACAAGAGAAGAGATAAGACTAAATAATTTAACTAGATCGTGTATTGACCATATTTATTACAGAGTAAATAGGCCTATAGACAGAATTTTTACAGGGGTTATAAAGACAAAGATATCAGATCACTACCCTATAACTGGCAGATTTGAGATATTGGAGGGAGGAATAGGAGACGCAGAGGTAGAAAAATATACGAAAATAAATAAATTGTTACTGAAAGCAAAGTTAAAAGAAGAGAACGGGACCGTAAGCCAATACAAGGATGTAAACAAGGGATTCGAAGAAATAATCGGAAAGTTTACTAAAAATTATAAAATCTGCTCCAGCCCGATAAGAAAAAAGCAAGGTGGGGGGAACCATGAGCAAAGCCGTTTATATAAAAAATGGCCTATCAAAGAGTGGATTAATAATGAACTAATAAACCTAATCAGAGAAAGAGATAGAATTTTTAGACTGTGGAAAGGGGACCCCACAAATAACAGTTATAGGAATTTATACAAGCGGCTAAGAAATAGGCTTAACAATTATATAAAGAGAAGGAAAAATCGATACTACCAACAACGTTTTGAAAAAAATAGCAGTAACATGAGAAAATTATGGGAGAATATTAACTGTTTACTAGGTAGAGGATACAAAAATAGTGTTGATTCAACAATCGAAACTGCTTTGGGGAAATCGATGAAGAAATATGAAATTGTAAATGGCTTTGCTCAATTCTTTATTGAAGGTATAGAATGCTTAAAGCATGATTGTGTACACAAAACGTTAGAACAAGACAGGTATGATGAAGCGTATGAATATAATAATGAACCGATATATAATTTGTATATACCAAAGATAACACAAAATAAGATGAAATCAATAATACTTAAAATGAAAACTAACAAATCTCCTGGTGACGATGGGATACGAATGGAGGATATGAGGGAGATAGTAGATGAAATCAGTGAACCTCTAAGCAAACTGGTGAATGAATCAATTTCACAAGGACAATTCCCTAACTGCTTAAAAAAGTCACTGATAAGACCAATTTATAAAAGCAAAAGTAAGAAGGAATACCAGAATTATCGTCCAATTGCAATTTTGACTTCTTTAGATAAAATAATCGAGAGATATGTATTAGACTGTCTAAATAAATATTTAACAGAAAATGATATACTTAATGGTAAACAATATGGATTTAGAAAGAATTGCAGTACAGAAATGGCATTACAGGAATTTTCAAATGTAGCTAATAGAATTATGAATAACAAAGAGCATGGTCTGGCCTTATTTATTGATTTTTCAAAGGCATTTGACACAGTGGAACATAACTGTATAATTATGGCGTTGAGCAAGATAGGAGTGAGGGGCCCCTATTTAAGATGGTTCAAGAGCTATCTTAGTGGTAGAAAACTTGCCGTTAAAGCATTAAACACTACAAGTGACGAAAAATATATTAAACATGGTGTTCCACAAGGAAGTCAGTTAGGGCCTGTCCTGTTTATAATTTATATGAATGATGTGTTAAACAGGATACATGAAAGCCACATATGGGCTTTTGCAGATGATGTGCTTATCCTAGCAAAAGATAGGTATTTACATCTAGCAGAGGAAAAGCTACAGAGAGATTTTAAAGTTTTCACTAAATGGGCTCATGATAATGGATTGATTATAAATAGCCAGAAAACTAATTTAATGCATATACATCAAAAAAATATTAAGATTGAAAAAGAAATCAATATTAAACTTCATAACTGTAAATGTTTACATGGGGAGGAGCAGTGTCAATGTGAAGATATTAAAGTAGTAAACGTTACCAAATATTTGGGATTAATGGTAGACAATAAACTGACGTGGAAAGAACATATAGTGTCACTACATAAAAAACTTGTGCCATGCACTGCGATAATGTATAGATTGAAAAATAAAGCAACACATCTGGTTAAGAATACAATATATAAGGCTTTTTTCGAATCATTGTTGAGATATGGAATATCAGTCTGGGGGACATCAGCAAAAAGCCATTTAAACCAGATAATAAATCTGCAAAAAAAATGTTTGCGAACTCTATATGGTGACGAAATTCAGTATGTAAATGGCAATATAAATTTAAATGAATTCAGTTTCATGGGACAATTGACACCGAAAGGTATGTATGAATTAAAAATTATATTAGATAACTTTAAAAACAGTAAATTTAAAACACCTAACAACAGGAGTTTTGAAACTCGACATGTTAAAAAATATGTTACCTCATTCCCCAGAACAAACTATGGGCGAAGACTCCCAGAGTTCATTGTTCCTTATCTTTATAATTTATTACCTGAAGAAATAGAAAACACATATAACTATGCAGAGTTTAAGAGAGCTGTGTTTTTATGGCTTACATACTTCAGAACTGGAAATGAAAACAATTACCTGTACTTGTAATCCTAGAATTTCAATGATTCCAGCTTCAGGACACTTATGCACTGCACTTACACTAATACTCTTAACGAACATATTTTAATGTAACATGTGATTTTGAATTTAATTTATTTAATTTATGTGTATAGTAGGTATTCAAAATGTAATATAGTAAATTTAGTGTTAATTGTATTGTAAGATATTAAATTGGAAAGACAACAGGTTGTGTGATGGGGCAGTGTCGGCCACGGATCGCGCGTCATGTAACTCGTAAACGAACAAACTTGCGAAGTTTGTTAGTAGGCTGATGATGAACAACTGACATTAATATCAAGAAAGGAAATAGGCAGGATTCCAAAATATAAACCTGTCTGTTGCATGAAAAATTCAATTGTTCATTTCAATTTGACAGTGCATCTGGGGCCGGCACGTCCCAACTTTCTCTTTCATTGTACTGCCAAACCAGTTATAACATTGTAGTGCCGCCCTAAACCACCACAATTACTTTGATAATTTTTAAATATAGTTATTTATTAAATGTTATAATGGACCTCACCGACAAGTTACACCAAACTTGGTGAGGCCAACTCTGTAAAAATAAATGTATTAATAAATAAATAAATAAATAATAAATAAATACAGGTTGAATTTAGTAAGTGTGCTACCGATGGGATCTTTTAAACCTGCAAAGATACAACAAACTTAAAATGAGGAACTTCACCTACTTTTTCCTCATTAATAAAAAAAATATGCATTTAGCGATTTTAAAAACATGCTATTTTCCAAAATGGCATAAACAACTTGATTTTTTCTCATTGAACACTATGTATTTAATGATCATTTCTGTTAGAAAATGTAATTTAAAAACTTTTTTGATTCTTTGCTCTTTTCCCGTAATATTAACCGTTTATAATCTATAGGCACTGAAATAGTTTAAAACAGCAACTTTTATCATTGCTAAGTTTTATTTTGTAATATTAGGGTGCATGCTTAAATTCATACATTTTAGTTATCTAATATTAGCACTCATATAGCATAATAGTTATTCTAATATTATGTCTAAGGACAAAATAAATAAAATTAGACCAAGGCTATCTTTTTATAACTCAGTTTCTACTACTATCATTAAAGTGTTTATTTCTTTTTTCGACACAATTTTACAATTAAAACTTGTATTTTTATTATACAAAATTAATTTTGTATAATAAAATAGCACTTGGCACACCATAAGTAAAATTTTGCATACTTTATGCCCTTGCTCCAGAAACAGACACTTAATTATTGGGATTAAACCTTGACTGGTCTGTCAGCTATCAGCTGTTGCATTGTTGTCTGACTTATATTTATTACAATTGCATTCCTACAATTGTGTGCCAATGGTAATGACCTATTTCGTTACATTAGTTTAGTTTTTTGTAGCAGTACTGAGTACCAGTTATAAATAGTATTACTCAATTAGTTATGTTTATAGTTGTTCAGATCAGTTTTTAATCATTTATTAATTAGTCATTACCACGGGCACACAATTATAAATTATAATTATAAATTTGACAACAATGTTACAGCTTATGTTTATATAAACAACTGATGGACCAGTATTATGCAGTGTTTTCTTAAACATATTCCAATAATGTAGTGTCTATTTCTGGAGCAAGGGCACAAAATATTCAAAATTATACTATGTTGCGATTACAAACCTATCAATGATTTACTCAAGGTGTACTAAGTGCTATTTTATTATACAAAATACATTAATTGTGAAACTACGTTGTAAGTTAGTAGTAGAAACTGAGTAGTAAAAAAGTCTTGGGCTAATGTTATTTATTTTGTCTAAGGTATTCGACCTTTATCATAACTAAAATGTATGAATGCACCCTAATATTACAGAATAAAACATGCTTGTTATATCAATATTGCATACCAAAAGTTGCTGTTTTAAACTATTTGAGTGGCCATAGATTATATACGGCTAATGTTAGGGGAAAATTCCAAAGCATAAAAAAAGTTCTAAAATTAGATTTACTACCAGAAATGATCATTAAATACACAGTGTCCCAAAACAAGATTTAAGTTGTCCGCCATTTTGGAAAATAGCAGTTGTTTCTAAAATAGCTAAATGCATATTTTTATTAATTGGGAAAAAGTAGATGAAGTTCCCAATTTAAAGTTTGTTGTATCTCTGTAGGTTTAAAAAATCCAAATGGTGGCTCGCTTAAAAAAAAAAATCATCCTGTATATCTTATTACAGTACAACCTCATTTAATCGGCCCTGTTTAATCCAGAGTCTGCTTAATCCGGATCAATCCCTTACGATAAAAAAATTAAATATCAACAAATTTACTAATGATTAAAGTGCAAAAAGTACCTACAAATAGTGTCGAATCATCCTTATACCACTTCTAAAAGTACAGTAGTGCTAAAATAAAACTATTTTAAAATTTGACATTAAACTCCATATGTACAGTATATTTACTGTACATTACAAAACAGAAAATAAACAAGAAAATAAACAATGTTGTGGTGAAGAAGTCACAAGGTGGGAAAATGTATAGGAATCACTGTTGAGATGTGTCATTTCACGACAGGGTCATTCCGTTCATCTGACCCGGATCACGATACTGAAAAAACTTGTTTAAATCGGACCCTTTACCGACACATGGATCCGGTGATTCAACCAAATACATCTAATGGTCTGGGTCAGACATAACCGCTGTGACGACAGGGTCATTCCGTTCATTTGACCCGGATCACGATACTGAAAAAACTTGTTCAAGTCGGACCCTTTACCGACACATAGATCCGGTGATTCAACCAAATAAATCTAATGGTCTGGGTCAGACATAACCGCTGACCAAGACCTGTTAGGCCTACTGAGACCCGAACGAACCAGACTGACAATGTTAATGACAAAACAAACCCGGTCACCTGGATCCGCTGACCAAGGCCCGTACGAATGAGAACCGAACAAACTATAGCCTTGATCTGATTATTTTTAACGTTTATTAAATTGTATTCCTCTGTTGTTTTAGATATTAATGTTCATAGTTACATATTTAAACTTCTTGTATAGTGTTTATTTATTTTGTTGTGTACAGTAATTATTTTGTAATATGGCATCAAAGCAGAAGAAAGTGTTTTTAAATGAAACATTTTTAATAATTCCAGTTTTTAATTTTTGATTAATGCATTTTTGCCAATTACGGCATCTTCAGATCATAATAACCAAATTGTACAAAAATACAAAACATATGTTAGAAAATATACAATTTGTAAATATTAAATAACATTGATGGATAAGTAGTTAAAATTTTAAAACAAGGTTTTGAATTATTTAAGTTGTTTTCTAGTTCATTTCTAACTACAGGTAAAAATAATATATTATTAAAATTAACAGATGGTTGAGAAATACAGTCATCTTTTTTTAATGCCATGAACGCACTTTCAATTTTATTTCTCTTTTTCCAAGATTTTTCTTTATATATAATAGACGACTCTTCAAATTTTATATTATGCTTTTTATCAATAGCATGTTCAACTAATTTTGATTGTTCAGTATTTTCAGTTTTAAAATTATATATATGTTCCTTTATTCTTGTTTTAACAGGTCTTGATGTTTGGCCGAAATATGTTTTATTACATTCACAATTAATTTGGTATATAACATTAAAAATTATATAAAAAATTAAAGAGAGGAAATAAACCTAAAAAAGCACGCAATCCTCAGGACAATGAAAACAAACCTGTAACAACTGTAGTCATACCCTATGTTAAAAACCTTTCAGAGAAAATTCAAAAAATTAATTCTAAATTTAATATTCGAACAAGTTTTACATCATCAGGAAGCCTTCGTAGTAAATTATCTAAATTAAAACCAAAAAATGAAAATCAATCAACAAAAAATGTTATATACCAAATTAATTGTGAATGCAATAAAACATATTTCGGCCAAACATCAAGACCTGTTAAAACAAGAATAAAGGAACATATATATAATTTTAAAACTGAAAATACTGAATTAGTTGAACATACTATTGATAAAAAGCATAATATATAACATTTGAAGAGTCGTCTATTATATATAAAGAAAAATCTTGGAAAAAGAGAAATAAAATTGAAAGTGCGTTCCTGGCATAAAAAAAAGATGACTGTATTTCTCAACCATCTGTTAATTTTAATAATATATTTTTACCTGTAGTTAGAAATGAACTAGAAAACAACTTAAATAATTCAAAACCTTGTTTTTAAATTTTAGCTACTTATCCATCAATGTTATTTAATATTTACAAATTGTATATTTTTTAACATATGTTTTGTATTTTTGTACAATTTGGTTATTATGATCTGAAGATACCGTAATTGACGAAAATGCATTAATCAAAAATTAAAAACTGTATAATTATTAAAAAAGTTTCATTTAAATCCATTGAAATTCCACCAAGTACCAAATAAACAGAAGAAAGTGGTTATGAGAGATCGTTCTGCCCGAAAGCAATGTACAAAAGTCACCTAAAAACATTGACTGCGTTTTTCAGAACATTAATACTGTAGCATCTAATTGTGGCTAAATAATATGGCAACTAATTTGATAAAAATGTATTGAAATTTATATTTATTATTTTTTAAATACACTTGTGCTTTATTTGAATGCTCATTTTGAATTTCCTGTTAATCTAGATTTTTGTAAATCCGGATTACCATCGGTCCCAATTAATCTGAATAAATGAGGTTATACTGTATCTAAAACGAGCAACTCTCAGACAACATCTTTTTTGGCTTTAAGGATTTTTTGGCCACGATCAATTGATTGGCACCAGTCTCAACCATGGGAAAATTCTTATATCTGCTAGAGGCTCCTAGACGTCCCGTGTTATTGACTTCTAGCAGAAAAAAACAAAATGGAACCATTATCGGCTTCTAGCAAAAAAAAAAAAAAAAAAAAACTATCCATCACAGGTGATGTGATGATAAGACGACCCACATCAAAAAACAACAGCTGATCTAAAACATGTTTCTAGTTTTCATTATTTTTGTGCGGGTTTCCCTTCTCAATTAGTTTTATTTTTTATTGGGTCTACCTTGTTAAACACTGTTAGTGTGAAGTATTACCAAGAGTGTAATTTCGTGTGTTGCTATAGTTACTTAGCAGAATAAGGTAATTTATTTTGCAGAATAAGCATTGTTTACCCGAACTAATGTTTGAAAACCAAGAAATGAAATGCAGAAGACCTCTAAAACAAAATTATATTAATAACCTACAAGGTAGAGCAACAACAAACGATCCTCTGAGAGATATGGATGCTACCTCTTCAGTTTGCAAAATTCAACTGAGCGAAGCTCGGTCTCCCTGTACATAATGTAAATCACAAGTGTACAAAGTTTTAAAATTATTGGTAAAATAAAACGAAACAAACCAATGTTGTACATTAAAATGATTTTCTAACGTAGTATCTATTTTTGTAAAAATAATTAGAAACTTTAAGTTGAATCCATCTACGTACGAATAGCTACTGCACCTGCATTCATATATTTTATATAATTGCTATTAGTTAGATTGAATCAATTATTTTGAGTCTTTGAACTTGTCAATAATTTTATCATGATAAATATTAGCTTCAGTATTTCTGTGCAAATGCTTTAAAGTAAATAAACAATCCATATTACCTATTGTCAATGAAAAAACTATAAATACTTGGAGTTTGAAACATCACTGTAAAGAAACTAACTACACTAGAAAAATACAAATTACATTAAAAATTTCCTTGTTTATTCCTGCGCTTTTGTGTATAAAAGGACAATTTTTATCTTTTAACAGTTTTTTTTAATCACGGGTAGAATAAAAAAAAAGGGTGTGATTTCTAACGCTCTTTACCAAAACGTCAACTTTAAAACTTTCTACAATAAAAACCTCTGGTCAGTTTAAATTGAAACTTTAATAGCTCATTTATCAACTGCTTCACTAACTTATTATGGAATTTAATTAATAAAAATGTTCTTATGGAAAATATAAAACATCTTTTTCTAGTAATTGAGTAATCCTACGAAATCGAATAAAACTTCATTTTGTACATCACAATACAATTATTTCTAAAAACGAACGAACATTTACATAACATACTTGTATGAATTTATATGGATCAATAATCAAACGCAGGGCACTGTGTACCGCGGCGCGTAAAATCACGGCGCCTCTTGACTATCTCACTATAAAAAGTGCTGCAGCGTTGACACTTTGAAAAGCCAGCTTTAGAGGGCTTGTTCAGGGAATATAATCATTAACTGTAATCACAGCTAACACTTTAATTTTAGTTAGATTGTTATTTTTAGAACCTTGTACTGATTTTTTATGTATAATTAATTTTTTATCACCATTTTTTTCCCTAAATTCTAAAGAAGAAAAAAAAATGAACATAAAAATAAAATAACCTTCAGTGTAAGATTTTTAATAGTTTCTAGTACGTTTGATCGTAATAGATCAAAATTGTTACATAAAAACTGTTGTATGAACATAAACTATAAAATCAGAATTTGTGAAACAAAGCTCATATCGGAAGTAAGGAAAGCTGCTGGAACAGAACTCATTGCGGCAACATCGCTTTGTTTTGCCCGATCTGATCGTCAATAGAAGTGCCGCCATTTCACCCGCCGGTACACAGTGCCCTGCGTTTGATTATTAATCCATATAAATTCATAGAAGTATGTTAAGTAAACGTTCGTTAGTTCTTTGGTATTGTGATGTACAAAACAAAGTTTTATTCGATTTCGTAGGCCTTCTCAATTATTAGAAAAAGATGTTTTACATTTTCCATAAGAACATTTTTGTTAATTAACCCTTTCACTCCCAGATTTTTTTGGACGATCTGCATAAAAGCCCAACTATTTTCCATAGTGATCAGCATAAAAGCCCAAGGCACTTTTTATGGTTTTGACAGTATTCTAATTAACACCTTATATTTTTATTATTTTCCAACCAATTTCAATGATTTTTTTTTTGTTTTTTTTGGAAGGAGTTTCGTAACAAATATTACCAAGCATAAGATAAAAATAGTCATACAAATGATATAGAAATAAAAAAAAAACACTTACCTTTTTTTACATCCAAAAATAAAATCTGTAGAAAGTTCAATATATACATTTTTATTGAATTAGTAAAAATCAAACTAAACACTGTACACTATTATATAACTGATACTGAATAACATTTCAAATTTTTGTTCATTTTCTTCCATAGATAAAGTTTTTATGGACACTTTTCAAAAAAAGTACGTATTAAAAAAATAGGCCATCCTTAAACATCTATTTTGTTTGTTGCTAGGTTACCAATAACTACTTATTTCATCTATTAATTATGTTTACAGCACTTGAATAAATTACACAAATGTTCAAAATCGAGAAAAAAACATCATTTACCAAATATTTACAGTTTATATACAAACTTTGTGTTAAAAACTGAGTAAACATTACTTTCACTTGACTCTTCAACAACTTTGGCAAATGTATTTTCACTTAACGGTTATCGTGAACGTTTCATTATTCACTGATATGAACACAATAATACATTCGCTGAAGTAAAGTAAATAAACACAATACAAACGACAATAAAAACAAACGAACTGTGATGTAAACAAACAACTGCGACAAGCTTGGTATACTGCAACTGCACTGACACAGCTGACAGACGACGCAATACGTCAACACCCACTAAATCATTTATTTTAGTTCGTTGTTTCAAATCCAAAGACATTTAAACTTCCATATATGAATAAAATAGGTCTTACTGATTATATTAACATCAAAATATAATCGATTTTGACGAAAATTGATTTTTTTAAATTAAATACCAAAACGTCCGGCTAACCGGACGTTGGGCTTCTTTGCAGATATGACCGACGTCCGGTTTCCCGGACGTCGGGCTTCTTTGCATATACATGTAACGTCCGGAAAACCGGACGTTGGGATTGAAAGGGTTAATCAAAGTTCATAAAACTCTAACATAAGTTATTAAAATAATTGATAAATGATCTATTAAAGTTTCAACTTAATCTGACCAGAGGTTTTTATTGTAAAAATTTTTAAAGTCAACGTTTTGGTAAATAGCATTAGAAATCACATTCTTTTTTTATTCTACCTGATTAAAAAAAAAAAAAAACTGTAAGATAAAAATTTTCCTTTTACACCCAAAAGCACAGAAATAAACAAGGAACATTTTAGTCATTTCTTTTTCTAGCGTAATTAGTTTCTTTATACGGCCATGTTTCAAACTCGAGTGTTTTTAGTTTTTTTCTTTGACAGCAGATATGTGACGAATTTAAACAGAATACATCATACTTATCAAAGAACACTTGATTGCAAAACTTTTCAAGTGCCCAAAGTAGAAAATGCCATAGTTAGCTAGTTGCAAGACTTTTGAGAGCATATATGTGTTATGCCTTATCTTTACTAAGTTGAAATAAATTAAGAATTACATATACGTCTATAAGCAATGACGAGTTATTTAGTCATATATAGATGCGCAGATGACTAAGCAAAATTGTTAAAACTGAAAGTTTTATATTTTCAATGTAAATTAAATAATATATCTATAAAATATTATAGTTTGTCAAAAGAATTACGCAAAATAATTAACACTGAGCAATAGATTCTCTATTATTAGTGCATCTGTTTCAGTGGAGTATCCGCCTTCTCACCTCCATCCCCTTCCATATCACGACCTTCAATACCTGATGCGTTATTAAAGCCTTTCTGCGTCTAGCGAATCAGTTATACGTTCGGCTCTTTCTGACAATTTTCACCTGCATTTGCCACTAGTAGTCAGCGATTCTCGATCTTATTTCTTTTTGCCTTCACGCTTGTTTTGTTTTATTCCTTTAGTGATGTGTCAAATGGGGAAAGTACTAATTTTTTTAGTGAGATTATCATTATATATACACATATACCGTTACATGTATATGTGTATATATATATATATATATATATATATATATATATATATATATATATATATATATATATATATATATATATATATATCTGAAACCATTAAGCTGTAGCAATAACTGAGGTAAATTATTGCAGTGATTTTATTACAAAATTGAAGAAAAAACATTTTAATTAATTTCCTTTTCAGGATAAGCTAGCAATAATATAGAACAGACGTTCTTGTTCACCACTTAAAAATTGATCATGTGAGTTATCTGAAAAATATGGATTTTACAATATGCACTTTACCATTTCTAATTATGAGTATCTTAAAAACTGAAGGTGGAGTATTGAGAATTTATCAAAATGATTTAGTTGGCCTTATTTTTTTTGTTTTCAAGATCTCCAAACAAAACGTTTTGGGTTGCAACTGGCTTTTGTAATTTGAGTGGATTTGCAAAATCAGCTTAGTCATGAAAAATCCGTAAGTTATCTTCAATGGTTTATTGATTTCTATAATTTTGGTAAACAAAGAGTTGATAAAGGAACAAACAACACTTTTAACTGTTATTTGAAAAACTCATATCAGCATGTTGTCACCTTCTTCAACAAACGAGTCAGAAAATTCAAGAAACACTTGAGTGCTCTTCTGTCAGGAAATAAAGGACCCAGGGAGAGCAGTTTCTCTAAGTTTAGGTTTTCAGAAACCATTTTGTAAATCACAGAGCTGACATTACTGGAAATTCGTCTGAGAGAGTAGTGATCGCGGAATGTCACAAATTTCCACTTCAACTGAAGCCACCAAATCGTCTGAGATAAGAGATGGAAGACCAGATCAAGCCTTGTCACGGATGTTGTCACAGCCATCTTTTCCATTTACACTTTTCCTCCATTCATGGCATTAGCACCATAAACTTCAGAAATCTGGTGAATTTCCGCAGCAGAAATTTTTCTTACCAACAAAACCATATCACCTTTGCAAGGGTTGGGCGATTCGATAATCTTAAACAAATCTTTGCAAGCACAAAGCACACCTAAAAGGTTAGCTACAGAGCTGCAATTGAGCACAGTTGTTGCCAAGACATGCCAGTACGCAACGCAGATGCTCATTGTGGTGGGCAAGCAAATTATGTGTGAATAAAAGCAGACAGCCTCTAAAAAAACTCATCTCATATATGATACAGTGATATCTCTACAGTCAAAAATGTTTAGATCATATCTAGTTTCACCTTCTAAAATAAATGAGCTAAATAATTAATTTTCACAAGCTTTAACTTATATGTGCTATGGTGAGTCTATCATTTATGTTATAAGGACCTAAGTTCAACTATAATAGTTAAAATAAAAATTAATATAAATTTTAAAATAATACTTAATAAAACTCTTTCCATTCCTGTTCCTAGTCCACACAGTATTTAAGACATATTTACCAGCCACTCACATTGAATCTTTACATGCCATTATAATCAATCTTCATGTATTACTCAGTAGGATAGGAGAGGGAGGAGTCGGGCCCTGTCTGGTCGCTCGCTTGGCTCTCTGTGCGATGCTTATTGTCGGCATGACAAGATCGGGCAATGTTTTGGTCCCTTTGCCATACCCCAAACAGACAAACAAAGCACAAAGAGCAAAGATTTGGACACAAAACAGAGCCCAATTTGAGATCATACCAAACAATAAGTACTTCACATCTGAGGCTAGAAAGAACTTTATTCCCTCCAAATTACATTATTTCTCACTTCTTAAATTACTTATATAAAAATTACGATTAACCGATTTCGTGACAACATGTCACATATTATGTACAACGATTATAATATGACATGGTCACACCATAATCTATTTATAGCATCATAAATACTAGTAAAACAATAATAACAATATACTAAATAAAAAAGAAAATGTACAAAACTTTTAAGGTGTCTTATATTTATATATCTTACATCTGATGTACATAAATAATTATCTATTTACATAAAAAGTAATCAAGTTTTCAGAACACTAACATGCTCATTTTTCATCCTTTTTAACAATTTATAGTAAAATAAAATTTATATTTAAAATATAATAACGATTTTATGCTATATGTGATTATATATTTTGTATAAATAAAAGCGGAACATGGATTGAGTGATTTTACAATTTAATGGTAATTAAAATAGGTCCAAATGAAAATCGTGTCTTGAATAATGTTCAATCAAAAACAAGGCATTCATTAACTTCTAGAAAATATACAGGCCTACTAACGTATCCATGTTCATTATTCAAAATACACTGTTCTGCTATTTTCATTCAATTACCTTAAAAGTTACAACTGTTAGTTGACTGTCAAATGTGGACTTGTTATATTTATAAATAGAGAATTATCTATCCCCTTTTCACCAATTATTAAATAACTTTAAAACAAATTTTCCAACAAAATAGCGAGCTTAATTAATGAAAATATTTGGTCATTAAGTTTTTTATACATTGTAAGCTATGAAATCAAGCCAAGTATTAATCTACACTGCATGAAAACTTATTCCAAAGACCTTAAAAGAATCTTACAAGAATAATATATTGAAACCATGGATAAACAATTTATGTTTAATGAGGCCACTGAAAGGCCTTAACTTGAACCATGGCAACTTATTCATCAACTCTTAATTTGCTTAAGACTTTACAAAGCAAAAGCAATATGTTTTAATGTCAAACATATTAACCAACAATGACAAAACAGTAGAAGAAAATTATTAGTTTATTATTATTAGGACAAATCAATGTAGAAGAATGCTGGTTCATTTCCTGGATACACATACATATAGGACCCTGCATGTCAACGTTTAGTAAGTTATAAAAATGAAAAATAATTTCCCGACAATTACCATTTTATTCAGACTAAAATATGTTTGCATAAATCTACTTTTCTTCAATTTTATTTTTTAGAATGTTATACTATTAAATTTTTACAAAGTAATTTGGTAAAATAATGTAATAAATTATATAATAATGTTGTGTGGTAAGAATTTTAGTTATGGATAGTTGTGGATCCTATTTTAGTTATGAATAATTAAGAGGCCAATTTTAATAATATTATTTATTATAAGAGATAAAATATGAAGCTAATAAATGTAAAAGAATTATTTGATAATTTACAATGTCACTGATAACTTGAAAAATAGTTCTATTATAAATGAGGAAAATGATTCCCTGAACTGAAAGTAACATTGTTGGGATTTAAGATAGTCTCTAGTCCTCAAATCATAAATTTATCTAAATTTACAAAATCTTAATTATATTATGGTAAATAAGCCTCTTATGTGATGGGGATTAGTAGGACTAGATCACATTCTCCAACAAAGCAAAAAATAGCACTGAATTAGTGCTTTCTCTATAAAACATAGAATAATAGAACTGTATGGTTTTAAAATGATATGAACATACAAGGTGATCTTGCACTAGCTACATGGAACACTCTTCTTCACATTATATCAGGAAAAATAGTTTATTGCACTAAATTATGTGGCCAAAACTTATGTTTAACTATAACTGTTGTACTAATTAATATAAAAAAATTATCTTGAGGCCCTTAAATTATTTTTGTAACAATAAAATGTTTGATTGCTTGTGATGTTTTTTTATAGACATTATGTAATTATCACTTTGTAGCCATTCAATTCAGAGTATCATTACCCCAACAAATGAAATACATTGTCGTTACCATTTAATTATAAACACCATTTTATGAATACATTTATAAAATTTAAATCAAGCAAAAGAATTTTACTAAAACGTTGGAGTTTTGTGTCTCAGAAAACAATTGGTATATTCTTTAGATTTAGAAAAATTATGTCTTTTTTTTTTAACTACAGTAGTATATTTGTGTTAGCAGTTAGCACAAACAAAATTGTTTACAAATTTAATTCTGACTATGGACTTTCAAATAAATGTATCAAGATCAGAACAAATGCATAAAAGCTGCAGGTGATCTTAACCTTCTCTAAAAAAAAAAAAAAAAAACACAGGTATTAATATATATAATTTCAATGGGGAACTAAGTGTTATCGAGATTATAGGTTATGAATTAAATAAGCCGTGTTCTCAATTAACACAAAGAATACTAGATAAGTCTATGTTGACAAATGTTGAGTGATGACCAGGGTTCGAGATGTTGTTTAGAGGAGATAACTACGAATCAAGGCATAATGGTTGCCATCAGCCAAACAATACTGTAGAAGTCTAGGATGAATACCAGGGAAGGGAATGTTGATTGGGGGAGAGAACTAAGAATGAGGGCTCATTGATTGTCATAAAACAGACAATACTGGAGCAGTCTAGGGTGACCATGTTGGGTGATAACCAGGGTTTGAGATGTTTTTTAGGGGAGAGAACTAAGTACAGATGCCCAGGCAAACACGTGTGTGACCTTGAGAAGTTGATATAAGCCAGACAGGGTGGGGGGGGTCCTTTTCAAAAAATGTTTATTCTTACTGACCAACTGATTGAAAACGAGTAAAATATATTAAATACTAGGGCATTTCTAAATTACGTTTCTGAATTATCTGTTTGGTTTAATTTTTACTGATTAGGCCCTAATTTGATTCGAATAAACATTATTGATCGTTTACATTAAAAAACTTCTCAGTTAATATGCATCTAATTCATTTGTGAATATCAATTACACCTATATTATTGCAGTATTGTTTTTATTTTATAGAAGTATTTTGTTATATTTTATATTACTTACGAAAGTGACTCAATGAGCGATAAAAAAATTCAAATCTAAATAGTGTAGAAAGGTACTTCACTGTAAAACTCGAGAAATTTTGCCAAATGTACACACTTTATGAAATTTGGGGAGTACAGTGCTAATTATTCACCTACCCTTCCATACATCAGTGATACTGACCCACCCGTCCTCCCAGACAAGTACAGTGCTAACTATTCACCTACCCTTCCATACATCAGTGATACTGACCCACCCGTCCTCCCAGACAAGTACAGTGCTAACTATTCACCTACCCTTCCATACATCAGTGATACTGACCCACCCGTCCTCCCAGACAAGTACAGTGCTAACTATTCACCTACCCTTCCATACATCAGTGATACTGACCCACCCGTCCTCCCAGACAAGTAAAGTGCTAACTATTCACCTACCCTTCCATACATCAGTGATACTGACCCACCCGTCCTCCCAGACAAGTACAGTGCTAACTATTCACCTACCCTTCCATACATCAGTGATACTGACCCACCCGTCCTCCCAGACAAGTACAGTGCTAACTATTCACCTACCCTTCCATACATCAGTGATACTGACCCACCCGTCCTCCCAGACAAGTACAGTGCTAACTATTCACCTACCCTTCCATACATCAGTGATACTGACCCACCCGTCCTCCCAGACAAGTACAGTGCTAACTATTCACCTACCCTTCCATACATCAGTGATACTGACCCACCCTTCCTCCCAGACAAGTACAGTGCTAATTATTCACCTACCCTTCCATACATCAGTGATACTGACCCACCCGTCCTCCCAGACAAGTACAGTGCTAACTATTCACCTACCCTTCCATACATCAGTGATACTGACCCACCCGTCCTCCCAGACAAGTACAGTGCTAACTATTCACCTACCCTTCCATACATTAGTGATAATACTGACCCACCCGTCCTCCCAGACAAGTACAGTGCTAACTATTCACCTACCCTTCCATACATCAGTGATACTGACCCACCCGTCCTCCCAGACAAGTACAGTGCTACTTACACATCTACTCAGGGACAATATGTATGGTTTTTATTTAATGTGGATGGACAAAAACATTTTCTACTTAGTTTTTCTAATATCATGATTTCCCCTACACATTTAAATAAGTAAATATAAAAATAATCCAATAACAAGTGGCTTTTGGAGTTTTAAAAATATTCTTTGTGTAACAACTGAATAATCATATCACAATATTATGTTATAAACAAAACCTTATAGGGAGAATATTTATTACTCTTTGGACACAAAAGTGAAATAGTAGTATGTGTTGAGAACGATTAGTACAGTCAAGTCCACAAGCACGGCTTGGCTGGGCCATCTATAACAGGGCTAATCGACTTTAAAATAATCAATATCTGTCAATACTAGAACATTTTATAAATGCTAACTTTGGTATGTAAGCCGAGTAATTTAGGGTGTCTCAATTGATGCAAAATATATGTGACATCTTCAATTCTGACAGAACCTATTTGGTTTAAAAGCCTTCTATCAACCCTAAGAAGAACCTTCTATTAACCCATCTATGATGGACTGAAGAAAAGACCAGTGGTTTTGAAATATCTCCATGAGTGTTTTATAATTTTGTATTATTGCTCTTTGAGTACTATCACTTTCAAAGGACTTACCATTGGAATTTTTAAAAAAGTATCCCGGCTTTTATGTCCTAAACAAAGCCTAAATATATCGGCTTCATACAAACAAAACTTCAGACCACTACTACTACTATTACAGGTTTGGATTCTACTACAAGTTGCAGTTTCCTTAGTTGCCTTGGCTATTGGGCTTTCCCGTTCATCTATAATCATCAAAGTCATCCACAATTCTTTCCGCCATATCAGCCATAAAAAATAAGGTTAAAAAAACTGACCATACTAAAGACAAGTTCCAGGTACTATACTACTGGTTTTTAATCACTATATAATTTATTAAAAGATGCTAATTTTAAGTTATGTATGAATATGGCCTGTGAATTAATGATCTTGTCTGTTCAAATTGATAAGTAGTCAGAGGAGTTACAATAGATCCATTTGTTTAAATTTAATTTTTATTAATTACTGTAACACCGTTATTAGACAAATATGACTGAGAAAAGATCTGTAGATTTGATTAAATAATCATTGTAAAGAATTTTCCACTGACGCTTTTAATTAATCAATAGCCTAGTCTGGAATACGTAGCACAGGATAATCAATTGATCTTTTTCGACACAAGGTTGAAAATGAAATCGGTACTTCTGTGATATAAAGCTAAGGTTTAAACTAACTGTACTAATGGCAGATTTACTGCTTATTTTAAATTGGATTTGTAAAATTGCCTATATTTCGACCATATGTCTTATGAATATAGTTTTTAACTAACTACACTAAGCTAATTAATTTGTTAACATAAGTTCTGTGACTTGACTACTGCAATTATTAGATTTTTTAAGGACTTATTCTAGCAAAAACAAAACATTAATTTTCAAAAGGAAGAAAATACAAATACAGTATACGTAGAGCCATGATTTTATATACAAATAGATTTCGCATCATTTGTTAAATTTTGAGTATCAAAATATCAGCTGTTTTTGTGGTCCATTGTGGAGCGCTAGTGTAGTCCCATGTAAATGCAATGCAGTTTAGACCAGCTGTGGTTGCAGGCCTCACTAACAAACAAAATTACAGGCAGAAACATTCCTGTTCGAAGGAATATCTATTGTAGGTGTATATAATCAAGGGCAGGACCTTGCCAGCTTAGTGTTTGCTTGCGATGCAGAAGGGTTCAAATCCTGTTAGGTTCACTTAATAACTTGCTTGAGGGTTTGGTCCATTGTCCCTCCCTTAACAATGTTTATGTTCAAGTTAAAAAGCCACTGGCACAGACAAAATAAATTGACAAATAAAAGTATTGAAAGAATTACATCGATATTTAAACAAATTTTGCCTTATTATATATCTTTAAACGATTGCTAAAGATAAAATTGATATTTTCAAATGCTCTTTGCAATATAAAGTAAGCATTCAATCCTATCAAATTCATAGCATTAAAATTCCTAAAAAACTTCCATCAAATAATTCATTACAAACTCAATTATTAAGATACAAAGATTATTGTTTAATTTATTACTAGGATAAAGAATTTGTATCTCAGTTACTCTGATTTACAATGGATGTCAAAAATAATTGATTCAAATAATACTACTTTAACTTTACTGTTAAAAAGTCCTCTACTAGCGTTCTAATAATGATTGCATTAATAACTGCTGAGTTTATTTGCACTACAGGAATTTTAAATAATATTCATTCATTTTAATTCTAACAATAACAATTAGATAACAAACTTCCTGATACTGAATCAACTTTAAACCATACTAAGATACCAATTCTAGAAAATTTTATGAATAGGTTAAAGACAACTTTAGTCTGTAAGCCAAGCAATTAAGAGTGCTTCAATTGTTGCAGTATAATACATGTGATATCATGAACTTTGACAGAAGCCTATTTGATTTAGTTAAATAAAATTATCAACTATATTTAAACAATAATTTAAAATCAAAATCTTAAAAATTGAATGAAAGGAAATCAGCTTCTATTACAGTCTTGTACAGATTGCCCAGATTGCTGCACATGTTGATTATAATTTAAATATAGGATTACAGTAAATTTGAAATATATTGTACCAATGATGGTTTAATATACCGCAGGAGAGTGTAAACCTATAACAAAACTTATTAAGACACATAACAAAATGCACCATGTGCAAGTAAACGCTAACTATAGTCAAGCTTTGGTGTTTCACTGTAGTTAGCGTTTTTGACGAGATCACAAAACCGGGCCGTTTCCCTCTACACTAGATGACTTATTAGATGACTTTGCTTTATTTAACCGGGCAACTTTTCTTCCGACCAGACAGGGGTCAGATACATGGTTATTTATGCCCCATGTACTTTTACTAAGGATCGGATTTGTGGAAGCACGTCTAGTTCTAATCACTAGGTTAGGATTAGAGTAAGGGGCTGGGACAGTACAAGTGGTAGTAGGAACAGGAAGGGAGGATGAAGATGAGTTTATCTTTTTATCTTTCTTAGACTCAACCTGTGAAAGAGACTTGGTAGGTTTATCTTTTTTTGCAGATTGAGTACAAGGAATGGGGCTAACATCAAGTGTCCACAAATCTATTTGGACAGTGGCTTTAGACCGAGTACGAGGCTGAGGTGTGTTATTGACCTGATTCTGAGCGTCTTCTCTAGAGTAAGTGAGCAGCTCTTCTGACGCATCTGTCTTGTCTCGTTGTTCCACTTCCTCTTGGAGTCGCAGAGCCGCTAACCTCTCTTCTTCCCACTCACGTTTCTGTTGCTCTATCTCAGCCTCAGCTGCTGCCAGCTGCTCAGCAGACCACGCTGCTTCTGTCTCCTCGATAAACCTCATCGCATAGCGTTCAACACCACTAAGCTGAAAAATAATCCCATTTTAAATTTTAGTTTAAGTACCTCAATGTTAGTTAGTTTGTAAACAAATGGATCAAGAGATGTCTGGCCCAACTTACAACTAAAATGTAAACAAATTCAATTCACAACTAGACTGGACTCAAAGAACAATATTATACACTTAAGAAATACGTCTAACTTGTATAAAACTCCTTGCTCCTTGTTCAAATCCGCCACAACAACAAAAATACTATATTTGATGAGGTCAGGAATAATAATTAATTCATAGGTTTTTGAAACAATGTAGCTAAAAGACCTAAACTGTACGATAAATCCCTTTTTTGTAAATAGGCAGCTTTTTTTAATCTTGGAAAAACTTGTATTAAATACTCACACTCCTTTACTTGAAACATAAGCTATAAAATACAACACAATGTCTTCAATACACTAAGTCAGTGGTTCTCAACCGGTGGTGCGCGGGGACATTTCAGGTGGTACGCAGTCATATATTAATAATAACAATAAAAACTGTTACGATGCAACATTTCCTCGTTAAGAATACAATTCCTCCATCTGTGTTTTACATAGAATAGTGGCAGTTTGACACTGACCTTGCCGCTACACAAACAACCCGAGTGACTCAATTCCTTCTCCCACTCCTCACCCCCCGCCACTCATCACGATCGCGACCATCCCACCCCGTCAGTTTTGTTTTGACAGTGGCATGAGCTGGTGTCACGTTCTTTTGTTACTTTCTCACCCAGTAGTTACATTCTGATGCCAATGTTAGCTGTTTTTCGATTGTGTTCCATGAAGTGAAGTTTAAATTTAGTTTTTAGTAGTAATTCAGCATAGTTTTTAGTGGACATAATGAAGCGATATTTGACTAACCCCTCCACCTCTAAGGACAGTCAAAAGAAGATTAAACCTCAGCCAAATCGTAAGTACGATGCAGCGTATTTACAGTTAGGATTTATAGTAAAACCTGGCACAGAAAATAACAATAATCCTATTCCACAATGTGTTGTATGTTCAGAAACACTTTCAAATCAGAGCATGAAGCCTTCCTTACTAAAGCGGCACCAGACTACTACGCATCCCGATTTGGTTGACAAACCTATTGAATTTTTTCAAAGAAAATCTGAATTGTGTAAGAGAGAAAATCACTGCATGGCAAAATTTGTAAATATAGACAAAAAACTGGTCAAAGCATCGTACCTTGCCAGTTATAGAATAGCTAAAGAAGGGAAGCCTCATACAATTGGCAAAACACTTTTACTTCCGGTCGCTAAGGATATGGTCGAGGCAGTATTAGGCGAAAAGACAGCAAAGGAAATCGAGAAAATTCCGTTGTCCAATGACACAATAAAGAGGCGAATTGTTGAGATGTCTTCGAGTATTGAAGAACAGCTTTTACTTCAACTGCGCGAATTTAATTATTTTGCACTGCAAGTAGACGAAAGCACAGACATAGCAAATATGGCGCAGCTTCTAGTATTCATAAGTTTTGATTATCAAAGTGAAGTACAGGAAGAATTTTCATTTTGCAAACCTCTTGAATCAAACACTAAAGCTGAGGACATATTTAATTCATAAATGAGTACATTATGAAAGCGGGAATATCATGGTCTAAATGTGTTGGTTTGTGCATGGACAGAGCAAAAGCTATGTCGGGTCATTTCAGTGGATTAGGAGCAAGAACAAAAAAAGTTGCTCCAGAATGCCAAAGTACTCACTGCGTTATTCACCGAGAAGCTTTGGCTTCCAAGGGTATGGCTGCCAACCTTAAGTCTGTTTTAATGGATAGCGTGAAAGTCATTAATTTTATTAAGGCCAGGGCTCTTAATTCACGGCTTTTCTCTTTGATGTGTGAAGATATGGTGCAAAATATCAAACTCTCCTCCTACATACCGAGGTTAGATGGTTGTCACGAGGCAAGATCCTAACTCGTCTATTTGAACTGAGGTCAGAAGTATTTAGGTTTTTAAGTGAACAAAATCATGACATGAAACACTTGTTCAATGATGATGAATGGCTATCAAGATTGGCGTATTTGGCTGATATTTTTGATAGGCTTAATATCTTGAACATGGGACTTCAAGGGCCGAGTACAACAGCGTTCATTACCAACGATAAAATATCATCCTTCAAGAAAAAGTTGGTCCTGTTTCGCTCTCAAGCACAGGACAAGGATTTCTCTGCATTCCCTACTCTTGCTGCATTTTTGGAAGAAAATGATATTTCTCTGAAGCCAGAAGTGACTGATGATATCACTAGTCATATGGAAGCCCTTCAAACGAGTTTTGATAAATATTTGAATCAAGATTTTTCTAAATATGAGTGGATTAGAAATCCATTTTCAGGAGAATTTCCTAGTCACTCAAAAGAGTGTTTCATCGACCTTACAAGTGACAGCTCAATGAAAGATTCGTTTAAAGAAAAATCTTTAATAGACTTTAGGATGGGGACAAAAACTGAATACCCATCAGTGTTCAAGCAAGCAATAATCTTTTTACTTCCATTTGTAACCTCGTACTTATGTGAATCGGGCTTTTCAGAACTGCTGTACATAAAAAATAAATACAGAAACCGCATTAGTGTTGAAGAGGACTTAAGAATCAAGTTGAGTTCAATCGACCCAGATATAGAAAATTTGGTCAAGGACAAACAACAACAACGAGCTCATTAGGATCTGTTTAAATTTAAATGACTGTGTTCAATGAACTAATTTGAGATTGTTTTTAATGTAAGATATATTTCATTTTGTATCTAAGTAAATTCTATGTACATACATACAGTTGTAGAATGCATTTTTATTTTCCTAAACATGACCAAATGTAAATTATATATAATTATTTATGAAAATGAAAATATATATAAATATAAGGTGGTACGTCAAAATATCTGAAAATTTCAAGTGGTACTTGGTTACTAAAAAGTTGAGAACCCCTGCACTAAGTAAAAAGACAAACTATAATAAATAAATAAAATTAAAGAATCAATTAAAAAACTACTGTACATATGTACAAAAAATGTAAGTTTAAAGTTGATGTATTTTATATCACAGGGAGTCCACAATTATTAATTTATAAACTTCAAGCATTATTTAAGGTTTCCAAAGAATTTTTCTGAAAAAATCCAGGTTATAATAATACCATAGTTTGAGTGTAGCTTGTAGGTTTTTTAAATTCATAATCAGTCTTCATTCGTAAAAAATTATGTAATTAATCAAAAACCATCACCATATTTAACTGTAAATAGTAGGCATGGGTCAGTTCCAAATTTTCAAGCTTGAAACATTGCTGATAAACAGAACAATCAAACAACAATATCTGGCCCCAAGATAAACAAAATATCTTTGTCAGAAAATATCTGCCCATAATCAGGCCACTCTTTTATCAGCACTGAAAAGAAACAGGTAACATACATTATAGGATTAAGAATTCTCAAGCAAAAAATAAAAATAATGCCATTTGTTTTTTGTTCAATAATCTTTCATAGCTTCACCCTTGTTTATCATGACCCTTTGTAATACTTCCTGCCTGATAAAACACCTTATGGCAATATAGTCACAAACTCATTTCACACTCTGGATAGGAATGGACGGGTCTCGAAATTTCGGGAATTCCCCGGAAAATTATAATTTTTGTCCTGCGAGAAAGAAATTGTTATACTATTGGGAATTCTATTCGAGTTTTTTCAATTATTATTGTTTCCAGATGTAACCAACTAAATAGTTCAAACTCAATAAAATGGTTTTAATCATCATTCACAGTCAATTTCAGATTTTTCAATGAATATAAATTAAATTGTAAGGAAAACAAAAATATCATAGACTTGTTTCTACTAGCGCGAAATGTAATTTATTGCTTAAGTTGTGGCAGTCGACAGTTGGGGGCGAAAGTAAATGTGGCGTTCTCATGACCCGTTCATTTGACGAGGTATCCATCTAAGTGAATGAGATATCTTGATCACGGTGCTAAAAAAGATCCGTTAAAGTAAAAATCGTTACCGACACAGAGATCCGATGATCCAACCAAACAAATCTGGTTTAGGAGATAACCGCTGACCGAGACCTATATTCCAATGTTCATTCACGTCAGTAACGTAAAATCATTAAATCTAACTGCTCCCAAGGACATATCAGTTACAACTTTCCAGAATCGATTGATCCGGATCACTGTGAAGAACAAACTTCCCTTCCCGTGGTAAAAGTCGTCCATATTGCTCATGTTGTACGTAGAATGAACAGTTCTGCTCGTTTCAGAGCTGAAATTATCGTATATTTCCTGTGAGGTGACTGTGACCCGTTTTGTTGTTTTATCTGAGCATGGAATCGTCCAATTATTTGACAGAAGAAAATATCGTGTCATAAAATATTGTGATGGCGTTCTAGCATCATGCGATGTAACAATATTTATTTTCAATAAAATAAAAAATAAATAGATATATTCGTGGCGAAAGTCAATTAATTACTTGTTTGTGAACAATTACATCGTCAAATTAGCATGTAACATTTGCAGGGATGCGATTTTTTTTCTGTCAAACGGTTTCATGACTAGGTTAGACAGTAACACAGATGGAGTAATAAATGTGGTACAATATGATAATTTTGATTTGTAAACTCACTGAACAAACATAACCTAACCCCTTGCTCATAATTGTCGATGTTTTAAAAATGCAAAACAATTCAATCCAAGTCTTTTATAGTTATAATACGGAAGAATTTGGCTATACGGAACAAATTCTTATTGAACCGAATCATTATCATACTTCTCGTTTTTAATTCATTAATTTATAATTTAGCTGCACACTATCTTTATTGTTAAGTATCACCATTTGGCACTTAGCTGACATGTCAGATTGTATCTTGTCTGGCTAGACCTACATCTGCCGATTACGTATACAGTTTTCATTCCAATAGGTCATAAATTGCTCGTGATGAAATAGTTCATCTTTTGTTCAGTATGGCTTCATGTATTGAAGTAGTTTCGAGTTGCACACATTTCATTACCGATCATAATTTATTAAAAATAATTGATCCTTTGGCCGTCTGTGTGATTATCACAGTTGACAATCACAGAGAAGAAACAGAGGTTGCTTTTTTATGACCACAGCGAACGCATCAGTGGCAGTTTATATACAGAATTAAAAGGAATTTTATATATAGGATTTGGAAGGAATAAGGAAGGGACTGCCAAGATATGTGTAATTTCATTTCAATTCCTAGTTATAATAGTTCAGTTAATTGATTGAAGAGTTCATCAATGTCTAGTTTTTAAGGTGATTTAAATTAAAATTGGCATGTAATACTGACTGAACAATTAGTCTGTATGTGTGGCCATATTGCTACTAACCATATTAATAACAAATATTACAATAATAAACATCAGCTGATAGCATTAATAGATATTTAATACTTATTTCAGACAAATTTTTGAGTAGGTTAATGTTTTCAAATAAGAGCCCCCTTCACTTCTCACCTATGAACAGCTGTCACTGGCCGTGAGCATATTTTTTCAATGTGGGTTTTTCAGTCAGTAAGTAATTATAATTTCTTATTTATTTCCTGTTTTGTAGATAACAGGCAAGTAATAACATTAATGGTTTAATTTCTTATTACACTGAGGTGAAAAAAAATTGGAACAATTTTTTTTAATGTACTTGCTTAAACCAATTTGTTCGTCATGAATCATATTTATATAAATAAATGTAATGTACAAATTCCAGTTCGAAGCGAAAACCACTCATTTCCTTACAGAAAAGCTGACAAACCGGTTCATTAGTCTCATTCTGCATGTATATTATTGTCATAAGTACTAGTGAATTCTTATCACGCCAAATCTTCACCCTTGTACATTACTTTAGGCCACCATATCTATCTACGGCCCACGGTAGTATTCGCGCCTTGGTTTTAAATTCAGGGTACCGTTCAGTCCGATTACCGAACGAAATTATCGTATTTATCCTGTAGTTTAACAGAATCTGAATTACTCTCTTAATAGTGCAGGGAACCGTTCAACATTTTAACAGAACAAAATGATCTTATCAATACACATTTGTCATACACATTGGCGACGAAAACACAGATTGATTCATTATTTCAATTTCGTTATAAGCAACTGTCAACCATTTACTATTCATATCAAAACACTTGAATAAAATATTTAACAATAACAATATCAACAAAAAATTACGACAATATTTCCAATACTGTATAGTAAAATCACGAAAGTCAACACACTAAACCAACCACATTTAGTGTGAGAGCAGTCGACTAAGCCGATGGTGTCAGGTGGTGATGTGTCATGAGTGAATGCATTTGGGTGGGAAAATTATTCCCATGCTAGGGTACAATATCATAAATACGTCTTGTGACAGCCCTGCAGCACCTTAACCTGGGACCAACAGCCAATAGACACACTGATTACTTGTCAAACGATTAGATGATGTGTCACGCTATAGTTTTCCTTTTATGTTTATTTTTCATCATGTGATGACTAGCCCGATAAATCTGGAGGCTCAGTATAGTAGAATGGTTTAGTAGAATCAGGGCTGGATAACCAAGATTCTACTATACCATAAAATGATTTGGTTTATTTGTTCATTTGGTTAAACCTGATACTAAGTTTGAAAATTAATGTATCAGGGTGTCTACTCAGACCTTGAAACAAAAATAGGTGCCTTTTTGGGGCTTTTAAGGGCCATACTCTAAAAAATCTGGGCTCTATTTAACAAAGTGTAACTCGCATGACAATCCCTGTAATATGTAATATAGGACAGTTATTTAGTAGCTTGCAGAATGTTGTTTTATGCTTATAAGCCTATATTACTTATATTTAACGAAGATGAATCAGATTGGAAAGGAAGTGGTGGGGAGTCGAAAGTGATTTCCAGGGTAAGGGGAAAATAATAGAAACATAAATCTTAAAATATATTTCAAATTCACTAAATCTCAGTATCCGTCAGTGTTTATGTAATAAACATATGGGTTGTAAATATTGAAGGAAATTTTAAATGCTGCATTGTTTACTGTCATAAGTTCTCATAATTTTAATGCAGTTTCTTTAATTATATTTTTATAATTATATCTGTACATATTATGACTGTAAAAATTTATAGTAATAATATGAAATCAGAAAATAAAGTAAAGTTAGCCTCTTCACAATTTCAACTTTGAATTTTTGGGGCCATCACTTGATTGTAATTTGAATTTTTGACGCTTACATTAATAAAGTAATAGCAAAACTTAGTTCTTGCTTATTTTCACTACGGAACTCTTTATTCAAATTTGCAACTACTTTTGATAATGTATTATGGTTGCTTTTAACCCCATATTGTTTATACCACTCCAGTTTGGGGCCATGACAATTTCAGAACAAAATAGCTTTTTAAAATGCAAAAGAAAGCTTTAAAGACAATATTTGGTTTGAATAGACCTTAGTTCTTAAAGGAAATCATATCTTAACTTTTCCAAGTACATTATTTTTATTTGAGTCCCTGATTTTTTTAGAACAAATAAAATTAAACTCTTTAACTCTGCTCCCAAATATTCCGTATATGCACTTCGAGCAAGATCAAAGGCTCAATTACCTCAACATAACAATTAAATTTTTAAATAATATTATAACAACTCCATTCAATTTTACAAATCTCTCCCAGTTAATATAAAAGAGCCCTCCATAAATTTATTTAGAACATTTTTCTCGTTGAAAAAACCTTTTACAGCGTCCATGAATTTACTGAGTAAAAACATGTGCTATCACTTTAGAACAGGTGTTGATTTTGTGTTTCTTTACATTATTAATATTATTTATTTTTTTTTTTACACTAGAACCTGCTGTCAATTATATGTACATTTGTATTTGACTTTTGATAATGCAAGAATTTGTTTTATGGCAATAAAGGATTCTCGAACTAATTCCTACACAAACAATTTTTATTTATTATATTTTAGTGTTGCTTAAGTAAAACTATTTTACAGAAGTAAGTTATAGAAATATGACTAACATAACAAGAATGTTGAAATTTACCGTATAAGAATATAATAAGTTTGCAGCCATGTATGCTATAGAGATAAATTTTACCAGGTAACATTCCTTTCCAAATTCAATATAATATTGTTCAATATGAAATTTATTCTATTGTATGGTTATTTTTAATGCAAAGTAATGTAATTAACCCCCGTTGACAAGAGGGGAACTTCTTGTACGAAAATTACTTTTTAAATGGCAATTAATTGGTAGATGATTATTAAATTACAAAATAAACAACCAATAAAATAATTCAGCTTTGGAGACCGATATTTTTTAAATAAGCGATAAGAGAATAGCCAAGAGGCTCAGATAATCAATCCATTTTGGGTAAGGAAATAACATCTGACGAATGATGAAGGTCGATGTCACTTGTAAAATTTCAATGGGCTTGATTATTGCTAGATGCCATCATCATTTCTTATTTTATTCATTGTCACTACTATATATTAAAAATAAGGCAATATTAATTTTCAAATTCTGGATTTCGCCGGCCATGGAACCATAAAATTCCTGGTCCAATAACTCGTCCCCAAACTGCACACTTTAATTTCCTCTCTATCTAAAATATTCACAAGCATTAATTTTGGTTTTATAGTAAAGTATTTAAAAATTACTAACACGTTGAATAGCTGGGAAACATGAGAAAAAAATGGCCCCTTTTTAAGAAAAGTAGATATAAGCTAAGAAATTATAACTCACATACAGTACAAGTAAACGTCACACAACACAAATTTATTACAATATAAGCACAAAATGCACAAATATACTACAATACAAGCACAAAATGCACAAATATTATGGTGATCGATTTCGGTGAACCACGCTCACCTTCCTCAGACCAGAGGGATTCACAAAAGAATCAATCAATCAATGATTCTTTTGTGAATCCCTCTGGTCTGAGGAAGGTGAGCGTGGTTCACCGAAATCGATCACCATAATATTTGTGCATTTTGTGCTTGTATTGTAGTATATTTGTGCATTTTGTGCTTATATTGTAATAAATTTGTGTTGTGTGACGTTTACTTGTACTGTATATGTACCAACACGTATTATGCTAATTAAAAAACTAATTATAACTCAGCGATATTATAAATTAGTGGGCGTTGACAAAGAGAACTTTATTCAGTCTAATAAGAAGCAGTGCATATGATTAGCTAAAACGAATGACAATAAGATTGTGAAAATAAAATTAATTGGGTAGTTTAATAGCTTGGCTGATATCTAAAACATTTTATTCTCAGTGATCTATGAATGGAAAACATGCGACCAAAACTAAGTACTGTAAAGGAACTGATAACAAAACTTGAAAGCAGTTCAACTAAACGGCAGTAAACAAATAGCAAACATTCTCTACGCCCACTCTTTCGTCTTAACGAGACTGGCAGTGTCAGTCAAAAACCGAATTGCATAGGAATATTTTCGGACAGGTGCTTAGTTAATTAATCTGAAGGTTATGCCGCCCCAACCTTGCCAGAATCAGATCTCTGTTATCAGTGTTTTTTATTTAGTTTCAAATATTTAATTTCAAAAATTGTAGTTACAAATGATTTTTGCGCTGTTATTAGTGATACGAACTCAAGTTTGGTTGTGTTAGTCGTAATAAGTCAATTAGTAGTGATAAATGAAAACTGTTCTTTTATTTAAATAACAAAAGATAAGCTACAAACAATCTCACAATATGATAAACGGTGCTCACAGTCGTAATTGTTCAATCCTAACAAAACTGTTCATGATTTGAGGGGAAGAATTTCGACTGCTGTCTAGCCGAAAAAAACCCAGTTCACAGAAAATTTCTAATAAATCACCATTCACTGCAAAAGTAAGTGTTTATTTCCTATCCTTTAGATGAAAAATATCTACTGAGCTCGAAACAGCCAAGATTCCACGAGCTCTTGTATGGCAGCCTTGGCTCAAGTTCTTGCAAACTTCTAATTATATGCTTTACTGAGAAATTCACGGCTTATTCCCAGTGAAATGGCCACCCTGGCTGTTATTAACAAATTATTATGTTAAATAAAATTATTTTACAAATGCAGGTAGTTGATATCGTTAACAATAATTCTAGGCGCAGTATAATATAAAGTTACAATAAATAACGTGCTTTTGAATTCACTTAATTACAAAATGTATTTAAAATTATAACTAAACCAAAACGAATGACAAGCTAAGGCATTCATTTAAATTAATTTACAGACCCAAATTATTAGATATGTACAATTTACACAATACTTCCCAAAGCAATCAGCGCTTAAGTTGTTTTGATTTTAAATATTTCAGCATGTTTGTATTCTTTTTGAATAACAATAAAATCCCTACAAAAATAATAACCATGCAGGAGTTGATTTTTAAGAATTACGTCTTAATATTACATTAAAAAAAAAAGACAAAGAAGGAGCACGACATAAAAACTGAAAAAATTTAAGTCCAAACAGTTAGTGCTGGAAGTCTGCTGTAATTACTTTATAAAATAAAAGGATACCTGATGTTACAACAATCACCATGTTAGTCAATAATTTGTTACATAAAATTTGATTCCATATAAATTGATTTGCTTTTTTTTCAATTACGTTTGACAGCATGATTCAGATGCCGACAAATGATAAATTCTAATGTGGTTTTGACAAATATAATAATCTCGTACATGAGCAAACTCTTTCTAGCTTCGTGCAAACTTCTTTTATTCAATGAAAAAACCAATAGTTTGAATTTCAAAATGAGGTATGATAAAATGTACTAAATTTCAAGAGATCCAATCCTGTTAATTAGGCTCCTAGTGATTTAAAACAGGCTAAAACACCACCATGAACAAAACTTAAATTATTAAACTTTAACTGTAAAACAAAATTGTGATTACCTGTAACTATAATTTTGTTATTTTTACTCTTGACGCCAATTCTGTACTTAATGTATGCGAATAAAGTATTCTGATTCTGATTAAACTCTATAAAATCTAAATTGGAGATAGGTGTAAGCATCAGCAATGGCCTTGACTGGAGAGATCTAATGTTACATTAAAATAAAGGAATCATGCAACATTGAGTATGGCTCTTGGACGGGTGAGTTATACCATTGATTTTATACACAAATAGATTTCCCATCCAATGTTAAATTTTGAGTCTCAAAATATCAGCTGTTTTTGTGGTCCATTGTGGAGCGCTAGTGTAGTCCCATGTAAATGTAATGCAGTTTAAACCAGCTGTGGTTGCGGGCCACACAAACTAACAAAATTATTGCCACAAATATTCCTATTAGATGGTTTATCTATTGGAGGTTTATATAATCAATGGTTATACCATCCTTACATGCACCCTGTTTGCCCGGTCACCGGTAGTAGTTTGGAAGTCATCTTTAACCTCTCAACAGTTGTTAACAACTGTAGTCGTTTTCAGAGTTCTCGCCAATACAGTGCTACAGAAAATTGCTAATTGCATGAGTACTCCGTACTCACAGCGCAGTGTGCTGCTAACAACTGAAGTTGGTATTGTTTCTTTGCAACAACTTGCTCATGACATCTGTGGGTGTTTAGGTGAGATTGATTAATTATGGTATTATCAGAATGGGTTGCATTTAATTTTGCCTGCTTCTTATTTATGTTTGGTAATATTGTGAAAATGGCGTCTGGTGGTGGTTATCGAGCACCAGTTATGGAGGCGTAAATTGACAGTTTAATAGTCAAAAGCAATGATCTGAGTGATTTATTTTCTGATACCAGTGACTATAATGATCTCATGAATATGAATAAAAAAAAAGAGATTGTGAAGGCACTGATAAGACTAGTGATCCACAGTCTCCTTCGGCTAAAAAATGATACAAACAAGCAGCAGGTAGGCCTAACAGTTTATAGAGTAATTTATAACTGGACTAATGACCTTTTTAATCCAATTGTTTATAATTATGACTCATCAAATAGTAGAATACATAATTTTTAGTGATAGTTTTGTAAAAGCTATAGTGAAGTTAAAAAAATTCAGCACAGATGGATAACAGTTACTATTAAACCAGCAGTTGAGAGGTTAAGCCATTTGCCCCCAGAGTAAGTGTTAAGGGAGGGCTTAGCCTAAACTTCTTCTGGCGAAACAAGACCTCATTTAACACATTCGCTCAGCACCATGACCGCACGCTTACTCATTTCAACATTTTGGCAAGTGAAATCGATATATGTATGTGCAATTCATGCAATATTTTTAGTTTGTAAGTTTGGTATATACAATATTTAATCCCCTAAAACCTACCGGTTCATTCAATTCCAGGCCATTTATTCAATATCAGAAGCAGGAATAGACAAATATGAATTTCCGTTAAGACTTTGAACTGTAAACTGACTGTCTTCTGACTCACTTGAACGCATATTGTTACTTTGTTAAATGACACAGAAATACATCATCAGCGATGTGCTTGCTGACCTGTAGATATGATGTATATCTACAGCACTCACAGCGAATGTTTTAAACTTTTTACCATGAAATAAAAAAACCTTATTTTGACATCTTCTACAAAAAAACAGCCATTTCTATTCCACTTATTCTATTATATCATTAAGAACCCCCTCCTTATTATTCCTACTAGTGATTTATAACCACACGATCAGTACCTGTTGAATGAGAGCATTGACCTCTTGTTCAGCTTTGCTAATCTCTTCAATAGGCTCGCCATCCTGGTCTAAAGGAATACTTTCGTCAAACTCTGCCAAATCTGCTACAGCTTCTGCCTTGGCTGTCTTTGCTGCTGCTACGTCTGTCTCATCTTCGGCTGCAGCTAATGCACTTTCTAGCACTCCAAGAGCAGATTTCTCTTCCACATTAGATCCAGATTGCTGCAAATTAAATATGAATTTATCTTTCCTTCAATTTTGTAATTTATAATTTCACAAAAGAGGAGCTATCAATTCCTGATAATCAGTGTTAATCAAAGTTTTAGAATACTCAATTGTGAGTCAACTTCTATAAACAGAGTAGTTTATAGGCTTAGTTATTAAATACAATTATAATTTGTTGTTAGTCAAATTATGAATTGACTTCGTATTTGTGTAATAATTATTTGGTGGCAAAAATAAATATAGTTTTTCAACAAAAATTGTCTTTATTACACAGATATGTCTAGTTTATTATACATATCCAATAATACAGCAATAATACAACAGGAATAGTTTTCAATTATTATTGGCCATTTGCTCAGAGAACAGACGTAGTCAGAAAGTGTCCTTTAAAAATTAGGAAAGGGAAATATTTTTGTTGTACCAGAGGATAGAGGAATTTAGGTTACAAGGAACCATTCAAGACATTTCCATTATAGAAACATGACAAGTGTTAAGTTCAAAGAGAAAGAGAGTGAGTTAATGCTTTGCACTCCAGATGAAAAATGTTTGGTCAGTGTCAAAAACTACAATCCATGTTAGAAAAGTACTAGCAAAAAACTCCAAACCTATTTTGCCAATTTTGTCAGGGTTTCATAAAAAATCTTAATTTAGGTATTTTCTAACTCAGAGATATGATTTTTGTTTTATTTGTTATAACATTCTAAATGTAAAAAAACACAAATACAACTTCTTACTACTTTCTTTTACTTTATGAAAATTTAAACCTAAAAATTGTTAAGAACGTTAACTTTCAACCTTTATAACTAAAAAAAATTATATTGACCTATCATAGACCATTGTTATTTTTATGTTCCTTATATAGTTACATTAACTTGTATGCAACATTTCATGTACTTACTTTCATGAGTAAAACCGTAGTAAGCAATTATTGACTCTTGACAGATCAGAAATGTTGTATCAAATCAAATCAAAATTTCTTTATTGCCTTTAAACTTTACAAGCATTGGCATGGGTCACATCAAACAATACTTAAATTTACAAAGAAATACAACTAATTAAATCAAAGTTGCTTAAAACTGTTAAAACTGCTTAAAACAAAATTATGCACATAAGCTATCATTTAAATAAGCTTGAACACTGTAGTAGGTTTTGCCTATCAAGAATTCTTTCAGACCCCTCTTGAATTCACTGACTGAATTTACTTTCTTGAGATGGTTTGGTAGGGCATTGAATAGCTTTATGCAGGAGTAATGGGAGCTTCTTTGAAAAAATGTTGTTTTATGTTTAGGTATTAGAAGATTATTTTGGTGACGGAAATTATATGCTGCCAATCTTGAAGCTGGAAAAGAATCTCTACTCTTCATGTAAAATATTAAGGATTCGAAAATAAGCAAAGAAGGGAATGTTAGAATATTATTACTACGGAATGTAGTCACACAAGATTCCAGTTGTCGAAGGCCAAAAATAGTACGTATAACCTTTTTTTGAAGGCAGAACAAATATTTTGTGCTTAAGCACTCTGAACCCCAAATTGGAAGAGCATAGACGAGGTATGGGAAAAAACAACCGTAGTAGGCAGTCAGCAGAATCTCCTTATTGCAAAAAAATGACAGCTTCCTTATAGCGTAAAGGCATGAACTTAGTTTACAGCTGATACTGTGTATGTGATCTACATAGTTTAATCGGGAATTGATATGTAAACCTAGGAACTTGACTACATCCGTAGGTGAAACAGACGATTCGCCAAGTTGGAGAGAGGTGTGTGTGACAGAGTTATTACTAATGTAAAAATTTATTAAGCTAGTCTTATCTGAATTTATTAGAAGACCATTCTGAGTTAGCCACTGTAGTAGTGAGTTTGCCTCAATGAATGAAGTAACTTCTAATTCATCTCTATTGTTACCTGTAACAATGAGTGATGTATCGTCGGCAAAAAGACAAAGATCCCCTTATTGACACTGTTGTTAACGTCATTCACAAAAAGAAGGAATAAGACGGGTCCTAAAACTGAGCCCTGAGGGAACCCTGCTGCTACTGACAGCTCTTCAGAATATTGTTTACTTAAGCATCTTGAACTATCTAAGTGAGATATTTCTACCACCTGTCTACAGCCCATAAGATACGACTCGAACCAATCCAAAGCTCTTCCCCTGACGCCCAATACATTTTATCAATTAGAATTCTGTAATTCACAACATCGAACGCTTTACTTAGATCTACGAAGATACCAACTGCTTGATCTCTGTTGTCAAGAGCTCTAACAATTTTCTCCACTAAAAAATACATCGCATTAAGGGTGCCCATATTTTTACGGAAACCAAATTGGTTCGGAAGGAGGATTTTACCAGATTCTAAGAAGGCAATTAATCTACTTAACACCACTTTTTCAATGACCTTCGAAAAGGTAGACAGAAGGGATATTGGTCGGTAGCTACCACAGTGAAAATCCCTGGAAGCTAAGAAAAGGCGCGTTAGAATGCTTTTTAATCGCTCTAAGGTGGCCAATTGTCGAGAAGAGTATCGTTTAGCTCTTAACGACTACAATTCATCCATTCGTGATGCCAAGAAGGCTTCATGGCAAACCTTTTGTAGGGGCATTGACTCCATCAAAGAGGCAGCCAGAATCCAGAAAATATTGGCTAGCGAACCTATCAACCCCATGGGCAGTCTTAGAACCAGCTCAGAGGAACTGACAACTTTACCTGGCGAAACGCTCAAGCTCCTTCTGGAGTGTCACTTCCCAGGGAATCTCGTTGACGATGCTCTGGAAGTCTCTGGCCCTCGAGAGATTAGCCCTATACCTAGGGCAACTCGAGAGGACTGGAGGCAAGCTAGACGCATAGTCACCGTTTCCAAAGTTAAATGGGCAATCGACAAGTTCAGCCCATTTAAATCGCCAGGAGGCGAAGGCATCTTTCCCGCACTGTTGCAGAAGGGTCCACCGAACCTCCACTTTCTACTTTGCGAAATCTTCAGGGCGAGCCTTGCCTTCGGGTATATTCCTCAGTCCTGGAGAGTCAGCAAAGTAGTTTTTATTCCTAAGCGGGGTCATGGCGACTACACAAACGCCAAATCCTTTAGGCCAATTAGTCTTTCCTCGTTTCTGGTGAAGACCATGGAGAGACTCGTAGAATTTTACATTCGAGAAGGGGCGCTTAAAGACTCCCCTTTACATCGAAATCAACATGCATATCTCCCGGGGAAGTCTTGTGAGTCTGCCCTCCATTGTTTGGTCAGACACCTTGAACATTCCCTGGAGAACAAAGAAATCGCTCTAGGAGCCTTTTTGAATATTGAGGGGGCATTCAACAACACCTCATATCAGTCAATTATTTGTGCTCTGGGACAACGTGGTGTAGAGCCTACCATTTGTAGGTGGGTCGACCACATGTTACGGGGCAGAAGAATTCAATCAACCCTTCTAAGTGAGGTGGTGGAGATTTCTGCGAGCCGGGGATGCCCGCAGGGGGGAGTTCTATCACCCCTCCTGTGGGACCTGGTGGTGGATGATCTCCTAGTCAGCCTCACGGATAAGGGCATTTTCATACAGGGCTATGCGGATGATCTCGTCCTACTGGTCCGTGGCAAGTACCAGGGCACTGTTACGGACATCATGAACGACAGTCTGGTAGCAGTGAACTCCTGGTGTGCAAGAGAAGGGCTTGCAATAAACCCTTCCAAGACAGTAATAGTTCCCTTCACCAGGAAAAGGGTTCAGGGCTCCTTCAATCCGAAAATAACGATTTTTATGAAAAAGAAAAAAATAATTCTAAACTGTTGCTGTCGTTTGGATCAACTGAAGACAGGGAATTCGTAATACCCAAAAAGACAATGAAATCTGGAACCAACACTGAGCAATCTAATGCAATTAAAGTAAATAATAGATTTTCAGTGTTTGCCACGGATCATTCGCCACTATCTTCATGTGCTGGTCATAGATTCCAAGTCCAAGCCCAGGTCCATAGATCAGGATCACCTCATCCTCCAAAAATAAAATACCAAATTAAAAAGCCTGCGTCTACTACGGCTAAAAAGAAGAGGCTTACTATACTGGCGAACAGCCATGGGAAGGAGTTTGGTAGATACTTGAGGGAGTTGGAGGAAGATTACGATGTCTTCGTGTATAGCAAACCTGGGGCTAAAATCAAGCATATTCTTCGGGAAGGACTTAGCATGGTCAAAGATTTTTCCGAGGAAGATTTTATTATCATCTTAGCTGGTACCAACGATTTAAACTACAATGAACCAGCTCAACTGACTGTTTCACAGGGAATGCGTTCACTTCTTTCACTGAAACTGAAAACTAACATCTTAGTGAATAGCGTGCCATATCGTTATGATGACCCCACACTCAATAATAATATATTTTTACGAACTGCACTTTATCTAAAATGGTAAGGGATTACAAAGGAAAACACAACTTATTCTATGAAGATGTCAGTAGTACGCTGTCGAGGTCCCACTTCACCAAGCATGGTCTCCACTACAGCCGGCGAGGTAAAGAACTGCTAGCAGATCGCTTCGTGAAGTTCATCAGACAGACTCACCGACGGCCGTCCATCTCGCTGCCCCCTCCAGTTGGTACTGCTGCTTCAACATGTGATGGTGGAAATGTGAAGCGTGTTTCGGTCGCAGAAAACAGTGTTCCAGATCAGGTTCAGAGCATTGAAACCTCTTTTATTGAGCCCTATCCTGATGTGTCACCCTTGAGCAATTCTGCCCGAGTTTCTGTCCATGACTGTTCACCCTGGCTAACTACAGATGAAACTGTTCTTCCTTGTTCTTTCCTTTCTATGGATAATTTCCCACCTTTGCCGTCAGTCACACAATCCTCCCATGATAATGTTTTTTTAGGGGAACCCCGCCTCCTACACTTGAGCCAGACGATCTAAATTATGGCAACACATTTACTATATATCACTTGAATATAAGGAGTGCTCGATATAAAATAGACCAGCTTCGTGCCTCGTGGAACCAGCCACCTGACATTCTCTGTCTTACAGAACACTGGCTTCACGAGGATGAACCTCTGATAATTCCAGATTTCACTTGCATATCGAAGTTTTGTCGTGGTTCGAGTTCGGGAGGTGGTGTTTCCATATTTTACAATAATAACAGTTCAGTTGAATTTTTTGCAACAAGCAGTAGGAATGATCTGGTTAAAAAGTTTTGCAACGAAGATTGTTTTGAATTTTCTATTGTAAATATTAAGCTTGTACATAGTTTAGACCATCAAAAATCCAACTTAAAGTTTGTGCTCATTTGTTTGTATAGAGCTCCACATAACAATGTTCAGGAGTTTATAGAAAGGTTAGAAAATCTTATTTATAGTGTAGAGAAGGAGAATGAATTAATTTTAATTTGTGGAGATTGGAATGTAAACTTTTTAGATACTGTTGACCTTAGCGTTATAAAGATAAGAAATATACTAATGTCTTTCAATCTCCGTGAATTAGTGAATAGTGCCACGAGAGTTACAGCAAATAGTAAGTCACTTCTTGATAATGTTGTAACAAACTTAGACCCTGCAACAGTTTCCTGTAATTCCTTCTTCAATACAATGTCTGATCATGATTCACAACTGATAAGAATAAACTACCAATGTAAAGAAACTTCCTGTACAGTAACAAAAAGAGTGTTCTCAAAACAAAATATTATTAATTTTAACAATTTTTTGTCTAAGGTAGACTGGAGTTTCTTAAACAAAATTGAAGGTGTCGACAACAAATTTGAATCTTTTTCTGGAATTGTTCAATCACATTTTGAAAATGCATTTCCTCTCAAAACAGTCCAGAAAAAACCTGGCAGCAAAAAGAAACACAAATTAAGCTCTAGTTTAAAGGATTTTGCCAATCGGAATGTCGATTTGGGGATTATGGCCCGCGATTCAAATGATCCAGCGCTAAAAGAATTGTTGAAGGAAAGGCAAAAACTCTTTCGTAAGCGTTTACTCGAGGAGAAGCGTGCAACAATTTCTCGTGAAGTGCAGAGCTCCGATTGCTTGCAGCGGGCAATCTGGAGTGTTGTGCGTAGAGAGACACGTGAGACCGATCTTAATGCTTCTTTTCCAGCCTTAAAACACCAGGGAGACTCTATTCAGTCGTTATCTAAAGTGGTTAATCTTTTTAATAGTCATTTCTCAAATATTTCATGCACAAATATTTCATCTCATTCAAATTTTCAGTCTAATGTTCCGTGTAATCTGGCTCAAAAACTTCCACCAAGCGGTTCTTTATTTTTTGCTCCTGTCAATAAAGTTGAAGTCGAACAAGCTATCATGTCCCTAAAATCTAAGAAGTCTTCAGGAACAGATGAAATATCCAGTTTTCTCATTAAACAAATTTACCAGGGCCTTCTTGAACCCCTAATACACCTCTTTAACGTTTCACTTTCCTCAGGCATTTTTCCCAACATCTATAAGACTTCTAAGGTTGTCCCTATTTTTAAGAAGGGGGACAAAGGGGATGTCAATAATTATCGACCTATTTCTATTTTGTGCACGCTTTCAAAGGTATTAGAAAAAGTTGCCTATAAAAGGTTGTTGGATCATCTGGAGAAAAATAACATCCTTATAGATAACCAGTATGGTTTTAGGCCAAATCGTTCAACCACTCAAGCAGCTGTTGATTTTATAAATGATGTAGTATCACAGCTGGAACAGCGTGATCCAGCCTTGGGAGTATTTTGCGACCTTTCAAAGGCTTTCGATCGGGTTGATCACAACATCCTTGGTGAGAAATTGGAGATGTGTGGAGTGCGTGGAGTTGCTCTCTCCTGGTTCAAGTCATACCTTGCAGGCCGAAGACAATTCGTGGAGATTTTAGGAAGCCGTTCTGAATATGTCGAATGCAGGTATGGGGTACCCCAGGGTAGCATTTTAGGGCCCTTGCTCTTCATCATTTATATAAATGATCTTGTTTCACATATTCCTTTGGCCAAATCTATACTTTATGCGGATGACACAACGCTGCTGTTTGGGGGTCCTCAAACTGATCTGCAATATAGAGTCACAGAATCTATGGAAATTCTTCAACATTGGTTATCAGTTAACAATCTTTTATTGAACTCAGAGAAAACAGTTTTTATTCAGTTTCTGACCAAAAATAAAAATCCTCAGCATATATCTTTGGAACAGTTTGAAATAAAAGAATGTTCTTCGGTCAAGATTCTAGGTCTGACCGTGGACAGTGGTTTATCATGGTCTTCTCACATATCTCAGCTGTGCAGTAAGCTGAGTCGAGTCAGTTATGCACTCAGAACCTTATATCCTCTCATAGATTTAAATGCCTTGATTATGGTTTATTATGGATGTTTCTCCTCTGTCATGACGTACGGAATTGAAGTGTGGGGTGGGTCTCCACATGCTTTGAAGGTTTTCTTTGCGCAAAAACGTGCTGTCCGAATCTTGAAAGGACTACCTCCACTGCATTCGTGTAGAGGAATTTTCCGACTCCTTAATCTGCTTACCCTTCCCTCCATTTTCATATTCAGGGTAATCATGACCACGATATATAATGCTGATGATCTCCCAGTTGTCGGCGCAAACCACAGGTATCCGACCAGGCATGGTGACGATATCCGCACTCCCCAACATCGCCTGACACTCTCTGAAAGGGGAGTATCTTTTACTGGACCTGTTTTTTATAACAAACTGCCTGCTGAAATTAAAAGTTTAAAAGGGGCTGGATTCAAGAAATCTGTCAGGAATTATTTGATCAGCAAGGAATTTTATAGTTTACAGGAATTCCTGTCTACTTGACCCGAAAACAACAGATTTACATTGTCTTTGTTACTTTGTCATGTGTATATATTATTTTAACACTAGTTGTTTATTTATTTTAAGTTTATCTGTAATGACGAATGAGATATACATCTTTTTGTATTTTATTCAGAATAAATAATGTCTAATGTCTAATGTCTAATGTCTTCAGAGGCCTGGCCCTTGGTGGGGTGTCTCTGCCTGTTTCATCGTCGGTTAAGTACCTGGGAGTAATCCTTGATCAGAAACTGACATGGAACTTGCATCTTGATAAAGTCATCCGCAGAGCTAAGTGGTCCTTCGTGACCACTAGGCGCTGCGTGGGCTCCACATGGGGCCTGTCACCCCATGTCTGCCACTGGCTTTACACAGCGGTCATCAGACCACAAATTACTTACGGGGCTTTGATCTGGTGGCCTAAGGTCAATCAGGTAACAGTCCGGGGTAGGCTTTCTAGCCTACAAAGACTTGCCTGCATGTGCATGACAGGGGCCTTTAGGTCGACCCCTTCTATTGCACTGGAGGTTCTTCTCAACCTGCCGCCCCTTGATCTCTTCATTATTGGGGAGGCTCGGGCGGCGGCTTCAGCTAACTGGCCACTGGAGGGGGTCCTGTACAGGTCACTCCTCAGTGGCCAACCTAGTAAACGACGAGGAACTCTCAATGAAGTCTGACTTTGTTGGGACTAAGTTCCTTTTCACTAGACCCTATACTGTGGACTTCAGGTCGAGGGAGTACTGGGACGGTGTTAGTAACCCGGTTTCTTCTCACGACAGAATTGTATGGTTCACAGACGGGTCTAGAATGGGCAACAGAGCTGGATTTGGTGTCTATACTGGCGACCCCAGGACCAACGCTAGCGTGAGCCTGGGAGCGTATGGCACTGTCTTCCAAGCTGAATTCACCGCAATCCTTCATTGTGCCGCCCAGGCGGTCGAGAGAGGGGTTTGTGGGAAATATATCCGCATCCTCTCAAACAGTCAGGCGGCCTTAGGGGCTCTGGACTCCTGGAAGGTTTCGTCTGGTCTAGTCTGGGAATGTGTGGAGACCCTCAGCATCCTGGGCTCAAGAAATCAGGTCTCGCTGGAATGGATCCCAGGACACAGGGGATTAGAAGGCAACGAGCGGGCCGATGCCTTGGCTAGGGAGGGGGCTCTCAAGCCCTTCATTGGTCCTGAGCCGGCCTGCGGCGTTTCGATTGCAGCTGCCAAAACAGCAATTAAAAACTGGGTCAGCGCCAGACATCTGGAAAGATGGCGGCGGTTCCCAGGGCAAAGACTCGGCAAGGTTCTTGTCAAGAATTCCTCCCAGAAGTTGACAAAGTCACTTCTTGGGTTAAGTAAATCGCACGTTAGGCTGGTGGTGGGACTCATCACCGGCCACGGCAAATTCCGGAGGCATCTAAGAACGGTGGGACTCTTTGCGGAGGATCCCATCTGTCGCCTCTGTGGGGAGGACGAAGAGTCGGCAGAACACATCGTCCTGGAGTGTGAGGCCCTTGGTGCCAGAAGAAGAGCACTTTTTGAAGGCTCACCTCTGGGGCAGTTGGAAATTTCCAATCTAGTGAAGAAGCTCCTTGACTTGGTCAAGGGCAGCCAGCTTTACGACGATTAGGCACCGGGATTGGCACAAAAAGCCTTAGGCTTCGTTGCAAGGGTTGGCTGGACCAACTATATATCCCCACTTAAACAAAACAAACAACAAAACCACAGTGAAGGGGGTCACCCTTCTTAAGAACTGGTTTAACAATTGCTAGTTTTAATGAGTCGGGAAAGGTTCCTTGTTCAAAAGACGTGTTAATAATGTGAGCTAGGGGAAAAGATAGAAATTCCAAACATTGCTTCAATAGATTGGACGATACATCATCCGAACCTGAAGATTTACTATTTTTGAGGGACCTAATAGCGTCTGCCACCTCACTAAAACATGTTGGACTGAGAAAGAATGAATTGGGCACTGAGTAGGAACTCTTGAATGTGTGTGATGTGTGTGAAGAACTATTTACAGAACGGTTTCCAACGCTAGTAAAGAACTTATTGAAGATATTAGATTTAGCAGTTGGATCGCCCACCAATCGACCCTCCTCATCAGTGATATCGCCAATAAGACGTGAGCTTACTGGTTTATTGTTTTTATTTTCATTTATTATTTCCCACATGACTTTAGATTTTACTTTAGCATTGTCCATAAGTTATTGTACATTTTTACTTTTAGCATCTTTAATGGATGATCTGAAATTGTTTTTTAATGTTCTATAAGCAATTCGTAGTGGGTGACTAGCGGGAAGATCTTTGCTTCTTTCATATAATAAAACCATATCTTCTCTCATTTTTAATAATTCATTATTCAAGGTTACCTTTGAGGTCATTGGTTTTTTAACGGTTTTCATTTTCCTCAGGGGAAATGCACAATCCATATAGTATTTAATAAGAGAAAAGAAAGTATCAAACATTTCATTAACTGTACTTTTCGATAGGACATCAGTCCATGACGCTGATTTTAACATAAAACGGAAGATATCTATTGTACTGGAGTTTATTGTTCTTTTCAACATATGGGTCATTTGTGGAGGTGACTGGGGTAGAGAAACAGTCAGGTCCACCACCTGAGCATGGTGATCAGATAGTGCAGTATATATTACTGTATAGTATATGTACTCTGATCAACTTTGTTTCTGAAACACCAGTTAACATTTATTTCACTTCTCTAAATTATGTACCAGTAACTGTCTTTGATACGATATACGTTACATAAAATACCAAAAACATATATTTATATAATGTTGTTTATATAAATGTATGTCAGTCAGTTGCGCGCTGAAACAGCTGAAAAAACCTACTGCTGAAAAAAAATGCTATACAATAGACTATACAGTACTACTACGCTAAACTATATCTATAGAAGTTTATTATATTATAATTTGAGCACATATGGAAAGTTTATAAAGCCAGCAGAATATATATTTTGAACATCCGAAAAATCGGACGTCAGAGTGCAAAAGATTAAGAACATATGATCTATAGAGAGTTGGTTAACTAAAAGAAATGTTTGAATAGAGGGTGGTCGGGTTGCCACTTATTTGTTTAGGAATATAGTGTCTAGAGATATTAATGGTGAAGATTATGAGAAGACTAATGGAGATATATTTTAAACAAGTAGACCACACATTCTGGTAGAAGTTGTGGTATGATTATACAGCGAGGCAAGTTAAAAAACCATGCAAATTTAGTTGAGGTGATTGCATATGTTGTAGGACATTATTTGCTACACATTATGTATGTAAGTCTTATTTTATGTAAAACCAACTAGTTTGGCCACAACTTTGGTGGTCATAGAATAAAAACACTTTAAACACATATTAGGAGTGGCCATGGCAAGGGGCTAATTAGGTGGCTTGCCATGTAAACGGTCAGAATTAGATTCCAGATGTGAACACTGAAAGTTTTTGCTGTGTGTCGCTCCCGGGGTTCAGAAGTCATATTTAAGTTGTTGGTCCCTAGGTTAAGTGTTAGAGAGGGCTTCTTACCTTTAACTTCGCTAGTAAAATAGGACTATGTTTAACTTAAAACACATTCAACTAGTTTAACTATAAATGGTATGAACTTAAACCAGCTGATATTGTGCATACCTGTGTATCCTCATTAAGAATCTGCGATCTTCTTTCAGCATCTCTTTCTAACACTTCAGCCATTCTCATTGATGCATCATTTTCATTCACATCAACATTGAACAAATCTTGAATTGTTGACTGAAAAAGTCATAAATATATGAGTTAAAATTTATAGATAACAATTTTAACATGGAAGTTTTTTCTTGAGAAGGGGTAGAAATGGCAAATAAGTACTGTTGTGCTGCTTGCTAGCTTGAGTTCAAATTTTCATATAAAAAGAAAAAGTTATGCCTCAGACTATGCAGTTGTATTTTGAATGACTTGGTCCATTTTTGACTTATAAAATTGTATTAAAACATTGGATTCTGTTCAAATCACTGGTATTAAAACAATAATTAAAATTAAAAGGTCAATTTGCAATGAAATACCTGAACATCACTTCCTTGGCCCAGACTCCACTACTTATCTGTGAATATAAAGCTAAAGAACTAACAAATGAATATTTATAAGCTATGTCCACTTTAATTAATTACATTGTACATTTCATGATCATGGTAGGAAAGGAGTGGGGGGAAACATTGAAATATATCAGAAAATCAAATTGATTGGATGCATTGCATAGAATACCTTAAGCACGACTAACAAAAAAACAATGTATCAAAAGTATTATGATGCCATCGATGCACCAGAAGTAACAATGTGTAGGATTATCTGATGTGCCAAAATGGCAAGTAATAAAACGAATTAAGTTTTTATAAGTGATAATACTTACTGGGTCATCTTTTAAAATAAGTACTTTGTTGTGTTTTACAATACAATAGTTATAAAATGATTATTATTTGAGTTTCTTTTCTTTTCATTCTTAAGATCATTCTGAGGGGATGGGGTGAGTAGAATCAGACATACAAAACCTGATTAGATTGCGAAAATGATACATGATCTCTAGTAGTTCAACAAGGGATGTCACTAAGAAATGCATATGAATACCATAATGTACAAACAGCAGACCGTGAATTGGTGGAAAATACCCATACAATCTATGCTTCTAATTCAGTTGTTGACAGATTAAATATTAGAGGTTGTGTCTTAAATGTTAGATTAAAAAAACCAGCATGTAGGTTGTGATATTTGTTGTTTAAGACAATGCTGTTCAAGCCTACCCATGAAAAGGTTTGTATTACACCATTTTACCATATAGTAGAAGCAGAAGTGACACTTTAGTGTTTAAGTGCTCTACAGTTGGCAACACCTCATGTGTGACAGTGTATCCAGTTATTAAGTGACTGAATAAGAGGCCAGTGGCCCCGAAATATTTCACTATTAAATTCTTTGTTATGTGATTATGTCTATCTACAGTGTACCAGTCTACCATGTTGCAGGTATGCTGTTTTCCATTCCGTTCATTACTACTGAAATCCTACCAACTCTTCCATTTTCATGCTGGTTACGTTTCATCGATGACATCTTCATGATCTGGACAGACTCTATAGCCAATCAAGAGAATTTCTTACAGAGCCTACAACACTTTTCCACTCTCAATTTCACTTGGAATATTTCTCAAAATAAAATAGTTTTTTTAGATGTCGAAATTCACCTTGAGGCAGATTTTCTACAAACTGATATACATATTAAAGCAACTAATCAACTTCAGTATCTACATTTTTACAGTTGCCATCCTAACAATACTAAACGCTCCATTCCATATAGCTTAGCAACAAGAGCGAAACATATAATTTCCAACCATGAGAATTTAGAACTATATAACAGACATCTAACCAATGCTTTTGAAAAAAGAGGTTATCCTCAAAACTTTATTAAAAACCAGATTAGATTGGCTCAAACCTCTAATAAACATCAGTCCGAAAAAAAAAAAAAAACACCCAGCCTATCTCTTCTTACCACCTGCCACCATAGCCTACAAAAGCTAAATAGTATTCTTAAAGATGGCTTCAACATTCTTAACGCCTCACTCTATACAAAAGGCCTTCTAAACAAACCTCCTACTGTTACCTTCAGGCAGTCTGAAAATTCAAAACAGATTTTAGTTCACCCAAAATTACCTGATCCCACCACAACTCTTAGTCCATTATCTATACAGCTCAAGGCTCTTTTCCATGCAATAAGAAAAGCTGTAAAACATGCACTATCCATAAACCAGCCACTATATTTATGAGCTCTTTCAGCTCCATTTAATATAAAATTAATGGTCATTATACGTGTAACTTCAGTAACATTATTTATCAACTCCAATGTAATTTATGCCCATCTCAATATATAGGCCTAACAACAGAAACCCTCCGTAAAAATATGAATGGACATAGACATGACTGCAAGATAAATAACCCTGAAAAATCTGTTTCATCCCATAGCAGAGCCAAAATCAGAACTTTGATCAATTTTTCACTGTTAAAGTTATTAGATCACTCCCTACAAACTACAATAGCTGTCAATTAGAAGAATGGAAATTGCACATCAATGGATCACAAAATCTAGAGACCCACCTAAATATAAGATAAACCCTGTTTCTCTTTCCTCCTCCACCTAAATAGCAGAAGAATAAACATTTTTACACCATTTTATCATATAATAGAAGCAGAAGTGATATTTTAGTGTTTAAGTGCTCTACAGTTGGCAACACTATCCACCTACCTCAAGTGTGACTGTGTATCCAGTTATTTAATGACCAAAGAAGAGGCCAATGGCCTCAAAAAATTTCACTATTAAATTCTTTGTTACGTGATTATGTCTATCTACAGTGTACCAGTCTACCAAGTTCATCAGGTATGCTGCTTTGCTTTCCTTTCATTACTATTAACTTAATAGTAATATTAATTAATAAATAGTAAATGTTTTTGATTGGGATTGAACTGGTGACTTTATATGAAGCTGGGCTTTAACCAATTATGCAAACAAGCAATCAATGATATATAAAAATATTTCAGTGTATATAACTTTGTTTTGAAAGCTTCCTATAGTTCTATTCATACTATTTTACTTAACTAGTCAAATCAAATCAATCTTTATTGCAGAAACTTCTGAGTACAGTATTACAAACGTCAAGTGAACTTAAAAACTAATAACATAATGAATAATATTACTACAGTGTATTTACAAAAGTACAGAAATATTATGGTACAATAATAAATTATAAAATATCAAGATCTAGAATGCTAAAAAATAACAACAAAAAAAGAGATATTTTATGAACGTTATTATAAGCAGTTAAATTCTATACAAAAAATAGCTATAAATATATTCAGAAAACATTTCTTCAACCAGTAGGCTTAAAATACAATATGTGACATACATAAAGTATAAGCTATACATATTCAAATGCCACTCCAAAACAATATACATTTGCTTTACATTTCTGTGATAATTAAATCATAAAATTCACAAACAAGATAGATTGGATTATTAAGAAAAAATTGCTTTATAGTTTTCTTGTATAAATCAAAAGGCAATTTTCTAATACCAAGATGTAGCTTATTAAACATTTTTATAGCTACATTGGTGAAACTTTTTTGCGTCTTTGAATTTTTCAAGTAATCAGTTACTACTCACTTAATGAAAGTGCCAGTGACACTGGAAATTTGTGAAAAATATGCTGTTCCTGTATTTGTTTACTACTGTGGAGTTAGTTTGTCTTCTCATGTAGCTTTGCTAATCCCCTATCTCTCCTAATATACTAATTCCTTGCCTAGTGCCCTTTAACCTAACCTAAAATTTGAGAATAAACTATGAAATGTTCTTTTAAATGATACATTACTGAACAAACACTTACACTCTTGAAGTACGCTGTGGTGAAATTGCCACCTTCAATAGCCAAGTCTCCCAACATTCTCTTCTGATTTGCCTTCTTTAAGATGTTTTCTTCAACAGTCTTTTCACTGACAAGCCTAAAACAATCATTTTTAATGTAATAAGTAAGGCAAATAGCCAATTGCCTGCTGAAAACCCCCACCTAGACAGACATAGATGTTTTTGTAAAGATATCCTAACTGAACATGATCGTGATCAAGTTAACACACTGAAAACTAGTTTTAACATTACAATGAAACCCCATGACTAGCCTAAATTTTAGTTTACACAACAAATTTGATAATTTTTGATAATAATGATATCATTCTAATTTTAGAAACTTACAAGTGAAAGTTTCTGTATTCGGCATATTGTAATTGATGTCAAGCTCATTGTTACTAGCATTACTTTGAAAACATTATTTATGGTAAATTGAATCTTTCACTGAGCCAATATAAAAAATTTCAATGAAAAAATCTTCAAAAATAGATTCCTAAGAAGTACCTATTATGTATAAACATTTGTTTTCACTGTTTGTTTTAACAAACTGCGAACTCAGTTATTATGTTTGGTTTTATGTTGCTATTACAATTTGTCAAGGTTACTATTGTTGTATTATTTCTCAATATATTAGTTTAGTACTACAGTAGAGTCCCGCTTATCTGAAATTCAGTAATCTGAGACAGAAATTGGTTAAAGATTTTGAAAAAGTACAAAATTAGTTACTGTAAGAACCACTTTTTTATATATACAAATGATAAGAAAATAATAATTCAAGTCCTTAACTGTTAATAAACATTTTAAATATTACGTTAAATTATACCAGCATCTCAAAAACATGGTATCCACTGGGTTTGCGTTGCGGTGTTGTTCTGTGTAACGTGATCAAACGCCACCGCAACGTCTGTGTGGGTTACAACAAAACTGAGATGTGTTAACTCACAAGTTCAAACAAGTTCAAACTGTTGATGCGAGACTGTCAGTGGGAATTGGGAACAGTGCTGTCTGAGGTAGCATATGAACGCCAGAAATATGAACATGACTTCTGTCAGCTGATGTGGCCTAGTGGCAAATGCAACGGCATCAAGTAGTGCTGGGCTTGGGATATATTTCCGCTAGTGACTAACTTTTCATTCTAAGATGTTTGATTGTAGGTCTCAGACGAATGTATTCTTCAATTAAAGGGTTCATTATCTCCTTATTATCTTATTGTATTATTAATTAGGCTTTTATTGCCTTCAAAACCAAAGTACTGTAATTAATATTAGGCATATTATTTATGTTATTTTTTATTGAGCATTTTGGGAAAATCTGTTTAATCAGAAAAATTTGGAATCAGAAATGCGTTCAGTCCCAATTATTTCAGATTACCGGTACTCCACTATATTATTATTAGCTTAGCCACTAGTTTTTTTTGAAAACATTATTTATGGTTAACTGAATCATTAACTAAACCATCATTAAGAATTTGAATGAAAACATATTGAAAATAAGATAACTAAGAAGTCCATATTAGCTTACATATTATTGATGTTTATTTAAACAATGCTTTGGTTTTCATTAGTGATGGGTCTGTTCTATTTTCTTTTTCAGTTTGGTTCCTGTTCTTTACTGAAATCAGTTCCAAGTTCTCAGTTCCCAGTACTTTTGAATATAAGCCACAGAAAACTTTGTAATGCCATTCTTTACACCAGTGAATCAAAAAGTAATGGGTTTGTTCAGTAACAAATTCAAAAGACTATTTTAGATTTATTGCAGAAATACAGTATACAGTACTTTAGGATTATCCCAATATGAAGCATAATACACCCTTACCCTCTATAAAACCTTTTATATCAATATAAAATCATTCAGCATTAAAAAAACTAATTATTACATATTCTAATTATTGATATCAACGTTAATAGTTGGTTGAGATAGATGGTCATGAGACCAGTGAATGGCTGGATGGAAGATCACGGCCTGACTCTCGCTCTCGGAAAGACAGAAATCGTGGTACTTACCAAGAGTGAATGAACACTACCTTCTCAATGGGGGTAGGACAGGTGGAGGCAATACAGTTTGTGAAATCACAAAACAAGACTTGTCTAATATTTGTAACACTTTTCAGAGTCGAAATGTTACTTCACTAAATGAATAAGAACATTTTTGCAAATGTGACAAATTAAGAAACTTGGTAAATTAGTTGACAGTTCAAGTAGCTACAATACATAAAAGTTTCAAGTATATCTGATTAGTAGTTTTTATTAGGTTATTGGTAGGTTTTAAATGTTATAAAAATGTGTGAAGCGGCAGTTCTTTTTTTTTACTCCGACAAATATTTTAAAAAATGAAGAGATTAAATTTTAAACCTACATGGGTTAATGTAGAAATAAATAATTAACATGTAGAATTTATTTTAATTTTTTTACACCCAGTGGTTACTATGTAGTGTTTGTTCAAACTAGGGGTGTGCGAGTACTCGAAACTTCGAGTATTTAATCGAGTATTTTATTACTTGAACTCGGCTCGAAGCTACCGAAACTACTCGAAGTTCGATCGAGTAGTTGTTTTCACGAAATATTAGATTTACATCTTAATTTAGTTTTAAGACTAAACAGTTTTATAAGTTATCAATAAAAAATGTGCGCTTCCTTGTGTTTTATTTTACCCTTAATTGTACGTTAACAGTTTGGTAAGTGTAATTATGAACTAAACAATACGCCTAAGAATAGGTAGTACACGACGACAGTCAAATGAACTAGTCGTGCACGAAACTAGTAGTGCACGAGTTCGTTCATTATGATTTGAACTAGTTCAATTCAAAGTGAATAACAGAGCTGGGAAGGTAGCGATCACACATGTTAGTTGTCCGAGTCTACTAGTCACTTGTAACCTAACCTAAAATAGCGTGAATAAAACAGAAGTGCTGGTTAGTGTCTTTATGACCCAAGAAAGTGGACGAGAGATCCGGTTCAAGATGCTCAAAAAGACCTGTTACTGATACAAATCTAATGGTCTGTACGCCTTGGAAATGATGCATATTTTCGTTCATATCAATAATACGTTCATCTTGGTTGTAGTATACGTACGTGCAAAGAACCGTTCAGCTCCTTTTCGGAACTTAAGTTATTGTATATTTCTTGTGAGTCGATTGAGGTCTGCTTTGTTTTTTAATTTGAGCAAGGAATCGTACAATGATTTGACGTAAGAAAATGCTGTATCGTGTCATATAAAATATGGTAATGGCGTTCTAGCAGCGTGTGACACAACATTATTGATTTATTTTCCAACAAATAAAAATATATATAGCCGTGGCGAACGTCTATTAATTATTATTCTGTAAACACTTTAGATCGCCAAAACTGTGTGTAATATTTGCGCATATGATATTTTTTTTCCTGTCAATTTGTTGAACGGTTTCCTGACTAGGTTAGACAATAACACAGTATGAGCATAAAAGGTGGTAAAGTACGATAATTTTTATTCGTAAACTCACTGAACTTGACTGTAAAATAATCACGAATCAACCCAAGTGAAGGAGAAATATGTTGGAAAACCTTTTCTAAACAAAATACGATGAATTTAGAGATTCAGAAAATAATTTGTATTGAACCGAAGCCTTACCAAACGTCTCGTTTTTTATTCATAAGTTTATATTTTAGACTGCATCTCGTCGCCAATATCGGCTAGACTTATTATATTAGCCGACTACATCTATGGTTTTCATTCGATTATGCCAGGTTTTCATGAATTTTTCGTTAAGAAATAATTATTTATCTGTTGTCCAGTATAGCCTCATGTATAGAAATAGTTTCAAGTTGCACAAATTTCCTTATCGATCATAATTTAAAAACTATGATAATCCTAAGCGACTTTAAAATTTATTTTTAGTAAACCTGCACAGTTATTATTATCAGTCGATTAAACTACAGTCTTTATCATCCAGATTTTAAAATTTGATTATATAATTCACAGCTTATTTCCGGTTAGTTGTAACCTTGTTATTACTGAATTAAATACCCACAGAATACAGATCCACTCTTCTTGGCGTGTACACAATCAATTTTTTGTTGAGAGGAGGCAATTCTGAAAGCAAATTACTGCATTTGGCAATGACGTCTGAATTTTAGCTTCAGTTTGGTTGGATGCATCTTTTGCCAACCAGCTTAGCTACGTTTTCGCGGTACACTTTGAACTGAACCTCCAGTTAAACATATCGGCCGGTTGTGAAACAGTATAATTGGCTTGCATAAAAAATCTGATCTGTGATATGAGTGAACAGATTAAATCCTAATAATCTACATTGTTTCAATTAATAATATACGTTCTTAGTTTCTGTCAGCATATTAGTTATGAAAAAAGGTTAATCAAAACAATGCCACATAAAAATGTAGGAAAGCAGGAAAAAAGTTTTATTTATCAAATGTTACAATTACAAACAACAAATCAAAATTATTGTGTTTCAGTTTGGATGTATATATTTACGAATCTGGCAAAAATTAACATAGGCCTAGGATGGTTTCTGTCTTTTACAGTTGTCTTGGGTAAACAGGAAATCCTTCTGTAAATACTCGCTCGAAAATACTTGATACTCGAAAAAAATGCCAACTACTCGACTCGAACTCAAAAATCACTACTCGCACACCCCTGGTTCAAACTTGGGTATCCATGACAGCAGTAGCGTGACCCTTAGACTGCAGTAATTTGGCATGTACCTATGGAGCTGGAGACACAGATAAGGAAATATTTTCAATTCAGTCAAGCATTATTAGTATGGAATGTTGACACCAGGTTTTTTTATCAGACAGGAAGTGAAAAGAAAGGGTCAGATAAAGAAGAGTGGAGCTTTTTGAGTTGACTTGAACCAGAGTATGACAAAAACTGAATAACATTTACAGCATTTGCAAGAATTCATGAAACGTGTGAAATCATTATCTATAATGATATCATTTTCTTCATAATGCTGATACGAAAGTGGCCTGACTGAGGGCAGCATTTTCTGACATAAACGTATTGTGTTTATCAAGCCAGAAACTTAAAATTTGAGTGTTCTTTATTGCCCTGAAAAATACGAAAGGTATCTGAATGATATGAAAGGTATCTCCCCTCTACGTTTGTCTGAAACTATAAAAAACAAACAATTTTTTTACAATTCTTTTTTGTTCCCTGTTCTTTTGTCAAGAACAGAGGACCAATTCTAGGAACCGACCAATCCCTAATATTGATGTTGTTTTTATAATTAAGCCCACTGTTACTGGTACTATTTTGATACATTTTGTATGTTAACTAAATCTTTTACTAAACCACTACAGAGAATTGCAATGAAAACATCTATGAAATTAGATAACTAATTAGAAATAGAAGTACAAAGTAACTATAAGTATAATCACAGTTTAATTAAACAACTGATAACTCAGTAATTATGTTTGTTTTTATGTTGCTTTAGGAATTTCCATTTACATATCGACAGAAATCATGCGTATGTGACATTCATCTATGCAATGCAATATTCAACAACGTAACTTTAATTACTGTGACATTTCAATTTTTGCTGTGCATGGAGTTGTATTACAGTCAAGACTTTGAGGTAAACAGTTGTTATGTGTGAACGATCGATTTGTAAACAGACGATCAGCTGTTATTTATTTTAACTTAATTTATTCATATGTATGTTTCTAACATTTGTTTTCTGTTCAACAATAAGTTATGTTTTGGGAATAAAAGAGTTCAGTTTTTCAGTTCACACTAACATGTTGTGTTTTTAAATTTTGTGACGAGGATAAGTATTTATTTTGTTTTGTTTTGTTTTTAGGTAGTTGTGTTTAGTTTAACAGTTTTCTTTTGTTTTAAACTCCTGGCTAACCACAGGGAGAACTATTTATTTACATAATTCATGATATAGTGCTAGAACGGAACTTTTACAATCATCAGTACATCTTACACCTGCAGGAAAGTTTCCTTGTTGGAGTCCTGCCATTCTTAGGTCAACAAGGTGGCGCCCTAATCCCTGGCTACTATTTATGAACTTGGAAACATTTATTTGGGTGATAACTACTAAAAACGTTTCCCTTATACTTGGCCTGTCTCTTAGAAGAACCCCACCCCTTCTCCCTGAGCTAGCAAAGTTTTATGCGGACAGGCGTGTCAAATGGCGCACGAACGTGGGGCCTATGCTATAGATTTTGGGAACAATAGAAGAATTAAGATATACTATCAGATTTTTTTTTAAAGCATATAGTGTCTTGTGTTTTTATATAAGTGTCTTGTAAAAAGTATATGCAATTTTCTGATTTACTCTGGAACTTGGTGTAAATATCAACATGAATGTGTATCATCTTCGCAAGCAGGAGGTAGAATATGAACTTAAGATCAGAGGTTTAAATACTGATGGTAATGCAAATGAACTTAGAAGGCGACTACAGCAAAGCATGGCTAATAATGAAGAAATTAGCGTAGCTGTGGTCAATTCCTTAGATGTTTTGCAGGAGCTGGAGGAATGTGAAGAAAAGCTTCAACACTTATTGACTTGTGTTGTTGACTATGAGGGTAATTTTAATGACAATGAATACCACCGTATAGTTGCTCGCTTGTTTCATCTTTATTTGCGTATTGGTAGGATTCCAGTTGCTGCAGATGCTGACAACGACCAAGAGAGTGACAAATCCGAGTTACAAGCTAAAACTAAGGAAATAATAGACTCTCTTAAGGCCCAGTTTTCAGGTGGGAAAGGCGATCAGGTGGATATGGCTAAGGTTGTCATTCCCTCTACACATCTGTCTGCACCGTCCACAACTGATTGTGGGAAGGAAGGCGATAGTAATACTGGTGGCTATGTTTTGTCTACTCTTCGTAATCTTAGTCTTCGTTCATATGCTAATATGGAACGTAATTTACCTGTACAGCGGCTCAGCCTACCTACTGAAATTAGGAAAGGGTCTGCGGTAGTTAACAGCTCAAATTCTGCGCATGTTGAGGAAGTAATGAATCCCAATCCTCTCAGAGAAACTTCTGGTCCTGGTGTCCGTCCTAAGTATGTTCCTGTTTACAAGTGGGGAATCAAGTTTGACAATAATGGATCTAGCGTTGCTGCCTTTTTGGAACGTGTTGAGGAACTGCGCAGAGCTCGCGGAGTTACTCACAGTGAACTTTTTGAATCAGCTGTTGATCTTTTCTCTGGCCCCGCTCTTGTTTGGTACAGAGCTTCTACCAGTAGGATTCACTCATGGACACAGTTATCCAGGGAACTGCGAGAGGTATTTCAGCCCCCTGACTACGACTTCCGACTTCAGCAAGAAATTTTCAACAGAGTCCAAGGAGAACAAGAATCTATTGACCTGTACATGGCAGCTATGGAAGGCTTGTACGGTAGGTTATCTGTCCAGATTCCAGAATCCACTCGTCTGGCCCAGATCTTTAATAATTTGCACCCACAGCTGCAGGACAGACTTGCATTGTTTGAAATTAAGAGTCTAGATGATCTGCGTTTTATGGGACGTCGAGCAGAAGCAGGTCGCTTGCGAACTTCAAGGCCTAGACCTTCTCCCAGGATTGATTCTGCATTGGAACCTGATCTAGCTTACTGGGAACCTCATCGGAATAGAAGAGTGGTCACAGATAGAGTAGCTACCGTGCAACATAAATTCTCTGGTAGCCATTCTGACATCACCTGTTGGAATTGTGGAACAGTTGGTCACCGGTTCAAAGATTGTCATAGGCCCAGGAGGAAATTTTGCTATGGCTGTGGAAAAGATGATACCTTAAAGAGAGACTGTGTTTCTTGCCGTCCAAAAAACTTGCAGAGCAGGGAATCAGTGAAGTAATTGAAGCTGATTCCCAGAAACATTCCACTACTAACCAATTAAGTTATTTGATTAAGAACCAAATCAATGATCCTAGGCCGTACTTATCTGTCCGAGTGTTTGGCAAAAAGACTACTGCTTTGTTGGATTCAGGAGCCTCGCATACCATTTTGGGCAAAGATGGGATGTGGATTATTGATACTTACCCTGCTCATCTTCACTTGACTAATGATAAATTTGTAGAAACTGCGGATGCACAGCGTCATGAGGTTAGTGGGTTCGTGGTCTTACCTATCACGTTGAAAGGAAGGACGGAGCATTTGAAGGTTTTGGTGGTGCCAACTTTACATCAGTCCTTGATATTAGGCATTGACTTTTGGGAAGCCATGCATATTGTTGCTGACTTTCACAATAGGGAGTGGCATTTTGCAAATAAACTGCGTACAGCATTTTGTAGCTCTGTTGATGGTATCAGATCAGAGGAGCATCTATCCGTAGACGAAAAGGCTAGGTTGAAGGAAATTGTGGACGGCTTTTTCAAGGACGAACCTAAAGTATTAGGCCGCACTGATCGAGTTCAGCATGTTATCGACATGGGAGATTCCCCAGCAATTAAACAACAGTATTTTCCGGTGTTACCAGCTAGACAAGCGCTTATAGACAAGGAATTGGCTCAAATGTTAGAATTGGGTATAGTAGAGCCATCTAAGAGTGAATGGTCTTCCCCGATTTTTTTAATCGATAAGCCTGATGGCTCAAAGAGGTTTGTTGTTGATTTTCGCAAGGTTAATGCAGTAAGTAAAAAGGACGCCTATCCATTGCCAAACGTAACCTCCATCCTTGACAGACTTAGGGATGCCAAATTTATCTCCAGTCTGGACATTCGCAGTGCCTACTGGCAAATTCCGCTTGAAAAGAACAGCAAGGAAAAAACAGCCTTTACCATTCCCGGAAGAGGGCTGTTTCATTTCGTCACTATGCCCTTTGGACTTTGTGGTGCACCCGCTACATGGCAAAGATTCATGGACAATGTGCTAGGTCCTGACTTAGAGCCATACGTGTTTGTCTACTTGGATGACATAATTGTAGTCACACCCATTTTTCAGAAGCATCTAGATATATTGTCTGAAATATTTAAGCGAGTCCGTGAAGCTAAACTTACCTTGAATCAAGAAAAATGTAAATTTTGTAGAAATGAGTTAAAATAACTGGGCTATGTAGTTAGTAAGAAGAGTCTACACGTCGACCCAGAGAAGGTGAAGGCCATTGTGGACCTTCCAGTTCCTAAGAATCAGAAGGAAGTCCGCCAAGTGTGTGGAACTGCATCGTGGTATAGGAGATTTATTCCAGATTTTGCCAGCAGAATGTACCCACTCACGTCTCTCCTCAGAAAACGTTCAAAATTTGAGTGGACCCAAGAGGCTGACCAAGCATTTCAGGACATTAAGGCTTGTTTAATCTCAGCTCCAATCTTGACATGCCCTGACTTCACTAAACCTTTCATTATCTCATGCGATGCTTCAGGCTATGGTCTGGGAGCCGTCCTTAGCCAGAGTAGTGGACAAGGCGAGGTGGTGGTTGCGTATTAGTCCAGGGCATTTAGATCAAAATCGACCGGAATAAAGAAAAACGGGTAAACAGTAGATATCGAGATGCGGTTTTTTGCATTGTCTTCGTAAAGCGACCACAAGTAATGTCTACATATGCTGGTGCAGCCATTTTTCTAAAATTGCATTCTGGTGCAATAAATGCATTCTACAGTTGCATAATTTTTTGAAAAATTCTTAAACGATTGGAAACCCGGAAAAAACGGTCGAAAATCGTTTCTCAGGGGTTTTGGGGCATGCCGAGTCCGATTCTGGCATTGGAATTGACCGGGGGGTGCACGGGGGGGTTCTACGGGGGGGCTGGGGGGGTTGAATTTCGGAAAAATCACACGGCTGATATAAATCGCTCAGAAATCTTTTCTCGGGGGTTTTCGGGCATGCCGAGTCCGATTCTGGCATTGGAATTGACCGGGGGGGTGCACGGGGGGGTTCTACGGGGGGGGCTGGGGGGTGAATTTAGGAAAAATCACACGGCTGATATAAATCGCTCAGAAATCTTTTCTCGGGGGTTTTCGGGCATGCCGAGTCCGATTCTGGCATTGGAATTGACCGGGGGTGCACGGGGGGGTTCTAACGGGGGGGCTGGGGGGGGTGAATTTCGGAAGTAATGACGGTGGTATAGGTGATCGAAATGTTAGTTTTATCTTCAAATTTATTCCAAATTTTATAAATTATAAAAATTTAAATATAATCCATATTATAGATTTAAGTTTTTTATTATATTATAAATATTATAAAAATTCTCAGCGAATATCTTCTATACATTTAGCTCCTGCACCTCGCCTTTTTCAAATAGATTTGAAGAAGGCGGCAAACTATCGACAAAGTAGAATATCTGTAGGGTAGACCGGGGCTAGTTGTGACAGGGGCATGTTGTGACAAATAGTTTTTCAGACAATCCACAGGTAGCAGCACCACCCGGTCACGTAGACATATCCTCCTTCTTACCTGCAGTCTGCTGGTGTAGTTTGACAGTGATGCGTTGTGTTTGTGCTAGTCTTTAAACTTTTTTGTAATTTCGTAATTAAAAAGTAAAATTTTGCCGTTATCTTAGATTTGGTGTATCTCTCACATACCACAAGGTAAGGAACTCATTTTATTTTTATTAGATAGCTTGTTTATTCTCCCTACGTACGGTATTGATACATTTTCCCTACGATTGGTTGAGTTGCGTGCAGGTCGCATATAGTAAGATGGCGGACGATGGGGCTAGTTGTGACGACGGGCTGGGGGCACATTGTGACATGTCACAACATGCCCCAATGTATAATAATGCGTGTTTTATTGGGTTTGTTGCAGATAATGGTGAGAAATTACAAAAGGAAAACAACCCATGGTCAGTGTGATATAAAGATCTACGAGTCAGCGTCGTTAGATGTAAAATCTGGAACATATAGCTTAAGACAAGCAGCTGAAAAACATGGTGTTAACCGAATGTCATTACTTAGGTTTATTAAGAAACAAGAGAGCAACCTAGATAAATGTGTTAATATGGGGTACAAAAAACCTAGACTAATATTTTCGGCTGAACAAGAAAAGCAACTCTCTGATTATGCTGTTCAGGCAGCAAAAATATTTTATGGTATCAGCCCAAAAGAAATGAGGAATATAGCTTTTGAATATGCTATTGCCAACAAAGTTGCTGTCCCTGAAAATTGTGTTGCTCAAAAATTTTTCATTTTTTCAGTCTTTTTACAAAATATATCTCAACATTGAATTGCCAATAAGAAATTTCTTCATTTTTTATTTTCAGATGGACAACCTGGGAGAACCACCATTTTGCTACATATGTCGCTATGTCAGGCCATGGACTTCCCCCTCCAGCACTAATACCTCTCTGAAAGAAATGACAGAGTGTAGAGTACAGGCGTTAATTAACACATCCAGAGACTGTATGGATTCTGCTCTGCAGGGAAATCTCTCCGCTGAACGGGTAATACATGTACATGAATCCTGTTACAAAAAGTACACGCACCCACATAATAAAGCTGCTGTCCAAAAAAGAAAAAGCTTTGAAGCAGATGTAGGGGATGGATCTTCTAAAAATATAAGATTGGAGGAAGAGAGCAGTAATTCGCAATTAGAGGAAGCAAGCAATCATTCTCACTCCAATAATGATGATTTCAAGTGGGAAAAACAGTGTTGCATTTGTACCCGCTTTGTTTCTCAGAAAAAATCGCAAAGAAACACATGGAGGAAGAGTAAAAGCCCTGAAATCAAAGAAACGATCATTGAAGCATTCTCGCATCCTGATTGTAAATATGATGAGTCAAAAAAGCAAGCTTTTCTAGAGCGAATAGACAGTGTTGCTAATTTCGAGAACTTCGAAATTGTATATCACACAAAATGTTTTAGGGACATTTATATCCCTCTGAATTGTCCTAAAGATTTAGTTAACCTCAATTCCAAAATAGACCATGCGTTTCATATAATTGAACAATATATTGATAATCATGATCACACTCGATTTACTTTGGAAGAATTAGTTCAACAACTACCTGATGATATATATAAGCCTTCACAACGCACCATTCTGAATCGGTTGAAAGCCCATTACAGGGAAGATAACCTCGTGGTAGTAGGGAGGCAAAAATCTTCCACTGTTATTTGCGTTTCATCGAAAGGTCTGTATGATGCATTAAATGAAAGCTGGCAGAGACAACAGAATAACGATCCCGATATAGAATACATAAAAAAAGCTGCTGAAGCGATTGTAAAGGAAATTCGTCAACAAAAAGGGATTCTTACTGAATATCCAGAAAGTGACACAATGTTAGAAAATTTATATGAAAAAGTGCCTCCAAAACTCAAATTCTTTTTGGATTGTCTGGTTTTAAATACACCGGGAAAGAGAGAGAAAAAAGTCGTAATTATGAGAAAGTTATTGGATCCGTGGCTCATGTATTAATGTCTGCAATATGCCCAAGACTTTACTTGTCTCCACTCCTGTTATCTCTAGCTGTAGCCCTCCATCGAGAATTCGGTACTAAAACCATTATCGACATTTTCCACGCGTGTGGTTTGACTGAATCGTATAAGGAAACTAAAAAATATGAGATGTCCGCTGCCAAGCATATGGACATTTCCTTAAAGCCAGGGAGTTTCATACAATTTGTGTGGGACAATTGTGACAGTAACATCCAAACTATACTTGGAGGTGATTTTCATGTTGCTGGTGAAATTGCTATAATTACACCTTCAACAAGTGTCCTACCTCGTCCCCCCTTACCAAGACCGAAAAAGATTACCGCCAAAGAAATGGAGATGCTTGATAATATTAAAATACGTCCTTATACATTAGCAGCAACTGCTGGGTTGGAAAATATTAGGATACGACCGGATAATCTTGATGTAAATTTAAAATTTACAGAGGCTACCAAAATTACAATATTCTGGATTTTACAGAAATATTTGGACCCAGGTATGCCCCTAGGATGGAACGGTTTTATAGAACAGTTGACTGATGATAAAGACTATGAAGTTTCATTCATCCAGTTTTGCCCGTTTATCAATGCAAAACCGAATGATTATGACACTTTATTTACCGCGATTATGGAAAGTGTTGCTCAAGCTGAGAAACAGGAAATGAAAACTTGCATCATCACTTTTGATCAACAGTTGTACTGGAAAGCCCGCGACATTGTAGCGGCAAAGTTTATTTCAAATGACATCGACATCTTCATCAGACTTGGTGGGTTCCACACTGTCCTATCGTTCTTGGGGTGTATCGGAACAGTTATGAGAAATACTGGACTTCATGAAGCCTTTTGCTCAATATACGGAGAAACAGTTGCACAAAAAATATCTGTTGGTAAGCAATATTCTCGAGCTATTCGATGCCATACTCTAACAGTAGCTGCAATTGTTAAAAAAATATTTGATGTGGCGAAAGTAAATAAGGATTTTGAATCGGCAATTGAAGACCTGAGAAGTGAGTTTTATGAAGTGCCAGAAAGCCTGGACGATTTAGTAAAATCTGACGAATTTAAAAGCTCAGTCAAAGTGATTGAAAAAATTTTTGAAGAAATAGAAAAAAATAATACTACATGTAAATTGTGGATCACTTATTGTCGGATGGTATTTCTTGTGAAAGATTTTGTTTTTGCCGAAAAAAGTGGAAACTGGGATTTGCACGTCAGTACTTTAGAAAAAATGATTCCCTTCTTCCATTCAACGGGACACTTCAACTATGCCAAATCGGCTCAAATATATATTCAAGATTGTAAAGATTTGCCAAGAACGATGGATCCGGATGAGTATGAATTATTCACGAAAAAGGGATATTGGACTTCCCGAAGAGTGGAAAAATTCTTTTCCGGAATATTTACAGATCAGACCATTGAGCAAACATTAATGAAGAGTAGCAAATTGAGAGGGGGGTTATTCCAGAGAGGCGTGACGTCTAGTGTCGCTTATCAGTGGCTTATGAGCAGTGCCGCCACAAGTGAGTGCTTGGGGTCCTTAGAAAAATTCACGGAAATCACGATGGATGAGAACTATCAGCATAAAGACTCCCGTGATTCTATGCTCTTGCGAGACCAGAAAGATCTACAGAAACTAGACGAATTTTTTACACAGTTCTGCCCTTTCCCAGATGTAGATAATATAACTAATATTGCCAATGGCATAAGCGGGGATAATTCTAAGGTTACCTGTCATAGAGCTTTTGAAAAAGGCCTGGAAATTATGCGGAAAATTGTGGGGAGCAACTTCAAACAACTAAAGCTATCTTTGACGAACAAAGTTACCTTTATCGGGGCTGAAAAGTGTTCGGTTAAAGTTGGTCAAAAGAAGCTTTCAAATGTAGATCCCTTCATTCTATTTCACAGAATTCTTGCACTGAATAAGCCGCAGAGTATGGATTATTATTTAACTTTCGAGCTCGTAGCTTACCCCCCGGCTATATTTGACAAGAATGGGATGAGGAAAAATGAGAAGGCTAAATTGTATGCAATATTTCAAGAAAAATCTGTAAGTGTTAAAAGTGAAGACACACAATATATTATTGATGGGGGCATGCTTCTCCATAAATTTAGATGGAAAAAAGGGCAAAACATGTTACAAATATGCAACAGGTATGTTAAGCATGTAAAAAAACTGTATGGGAGCAGAGTTTTTGTCGTTTTCGACGGATACGAGCAGGTGACTACAAAATCGGCGGAAAGATATCGCCGATGCATGTACAAGAATTGCGCAACAATCCGTATGTCACCAGACTCTTGGAAGGTCTTGACTTTGACCAACAATGTGACTCAGGAAAAGTTTTTAGGGAACAGTGAGAACAAGTCCCAGTTGATCCAGTTTCTCCGGGAGGAATTAAAAGCGGCTGGCATAATGTCTGAGCAGTGTGTGGCTGACGCTGATCTGGACATTGTTCTGAAAGCCATCGATACTGCTTCCAAAAGCCTCGGAAATAAAACAGTCGTCGTTTCAGAAGACACGGACGTACTAACTCTCATTGCTGCTCGCACTCCACCCGAGTTAGAAGTGCTCTTGCTGAAGCCCCCTCCGTCCAAAGCAGCTGGAGCTGGAGCTGGAGCTCGAGCACCTCACGTAGCCGACGTAGTATACTCTTCAGAAAGTTTGTCACACAGAAGTGCTTGTATAAGATCACATATTTTATTTTTACACACATTCACGGGGTGCGACACAACCTCGGCGTTCTATTATCAAGGCAAAAAAAAAATGTCTGATATTTTAGAAAAAAATGACGATCTACATGACCATGCTGAAATATTTAAGCAAAAAAATGTATCAATCGATAATTTGATAGATTCTGGACTGCGCTTGGGTTTAGCTCTCTATGGGGCATCAAGAGAGTTTCGGACTATAAATAGCCCAGCGATTGAGCTCGTCAACACCTACCGAGCCAACATGTACGCCGAAGCTAGTATCAAAGGGAGAGTGGATCTTTCAAGGATAATCCCATCTGCGAACGCTTTGGCCGAACACATCAAACGTGTCTATTATCAGGTACAAGCATGGTATAGACAGGCAGATCCACAAGAAAATACACCTTTAAATCCTTTGGAATGGGGATGGGAAATGGATAATGGAGAGCTGAGTCCTGTCGCTATGACCCAGGAAGCAGGTCCAGAAGAAATTTTAAATATGGTTTCTTGTTCATGCGAAACAGATTGCGGCAACAGATGCGGGTGCCGACGCAATGGGCTGGATTGCACAGTTGCATGCAAGAATTGTGATGGAAATTGCTCCAATCAGAAAGTCATTTCTCTCCGGACCGAGGACAGTGAGGAGGATAAAGAGGAGGAAGAAAAAAGAGAGGGGGAAGAGGAAAAAGAGGAGGAAGAGGAGATGGGAGATGAGGGGGAAGATTTGTTAATTAATAATTGAACTTAAACCATATACTTTACTAATTAAGGTAAAACATTTCCATGGATTATTGAATAAGAATACAGACATATTTTTCGTAATTTGTGAATTTTCATTTTATCCATCACCTTTCCCCGTACAGCCATTCTCGTGCACCCCCCGGTCAATTCCAATGCCAGAATCGGACTCGGCATGCCCGAAAACCCCCGAGAAAAGATTTCTGAGCGATTTATATCAGCCGTGTGATTTTTCCGAAATTCACCCCCCCCAGCCCCCCCGTAGAACCCCCCCGTGCACCCCCCCGGTCAATTCCAATGCCAGAATCGGACTCGGCATGCCCGAAAACCCCCGAGAAAAGATTTCTGAGCGATTTATATCAGCCGTGTGATTTTTCCGAAATTCACCCCCCCAGCCCCCCCGTAGAACCCCCCCGTGCACCCCCCGGTCAATTCCAATGCCAGAATCGGACTCGGCATACCCGAAAACCCCCGAGAAAAGATTTCTGAGCGATTTATATCAGCCGTGTGATTTTTCCGAAATTCACCCCCCCAGCCCCCCCGTAGAACCCCCCCGTGCACCCCCCGGTCAATTCCAATGCCAGAATCGGACTCGGCATGCCCGAAAACCCCCGAGAAAAGATTTCTGAGCGATTTATATCAGCCGTGTGATTTTTCCGAAATTCACCCCCCCCAGCCCCCCCGTGCACCCCCCCGGTCAATTCCAATGCCAGAATCGGACTCGGCATGCCCCAATACCCCAGAGAAACGATTTTCGACCGTTTTTTCCGGGTTTCCAATCGTTTAAGAATTTTTCAAAAAATTATGCAACTGTAGAATGCATTTATTGCACCAGAATGCAATTTTAGAAAAATGGCTGCACCAGCATATGTAGACATTACTTGTGGTCGCTTTACGAAGACAATGCAAAAAACCGCATCTCGATATCCACTGTTTACCCGTTTTTCCGATATATTCTCTAAATGCCCTGGACTATATGCCAGCCGAACTCTAACAAGACAAGAACAGAACTACTCTGCTACTGAGCGCGAGTGCCTAGCTGTAATATGGGCCATTGAGAAATTCAGACCGTACGTTGAAGACACCCGGTTCACAGTGATCACTGATCACTATAGTTTGTTGTGGTTAAATAACCTTAAAGATCCGGTTGGACGTTTAGCTAGATGGGCTACACGTTTGCAATCTTATGATTTTCAACTAGTCCATCGTAAGGGTAAGGAAAATATTGTCCCAGATATGTTGTCCCGCTCCATGCCTATTTCTGAAGAGGAGAAAAGCCCTGAACAGCCTACTGTGTTTGCAGTTATGGAAATACCAAATGAGGTGAAAGATCGGTGGTACAACAATATGTTGAAAAGAGTTAAAGAGCAATGTGACAGTTATCGTCAGTGGCGTATTGAAGGTAAGCAACTTTGGAAGAAAGTTGAAGGGCTTGACCCATCACTCGATGAAGATACTTGGCGACTGGTACTACCTAAAGAATTGCGATCTATGGCGATTGAAGGCTGCCACGCCCCACCAACATGTGGACACCAAGGCGTATTGAAGACCTTCAAGAGGATGCAACAAAGTTTCTATTGGCCGAAGATGAGGAAGGACATTGCTTCCTATATTTCAAAATGTCACGTTTGCCAATGTACCAAATATGACCAACAACGGCCAGCTGGCATGATGGGCAGTTACCGTGGTGTGGATGCCCCCTTCAAGATGTTGGCTGCTGATCTCATTGGGCCTCTACCTCGATCCATGAAAGGATTCAAATACCTCTCTGTTGTTACGGACACCTTTACAAAATTTACAATTTTACGTCCTCTTAGAGCAGCTACAGCCAAACTTGTAGCGCAACACCTGGAAAATGAAGTATTTCTAATGTTTGGGATACCAAAATATATCATTTGCGATAACGGTTCAGAATATATTGGAAGACCTGTGACCCAATTAGCAAGGAGTTATAACTGTAAGATACTGCTTAATGCCAGCCGACATCCTCAGGCAAACCCTGCTGAACGTGTGAATCGTGACATCGTGTCTATGCTACGAGCTTATGTGAAGGACAATCACCGTGATTGGGACAAATATATTCCACAGATTGGTTTTGCCTTGCGCACCGCTCATCACGAGTCCACAAAGCATACTCCTGCGTTCCTAAATTTTGGGAGGGAACTTGCCATTTCCGGTCCGGGTTTCGAGGTTCTGCAAGATGGGGATACTCCAGATATTGAAGATTGTCAGCAATATGGGGAAAAATTGAAGGAGCTAAAAGGTTTCTACCAAGAAGTTTCTGACAGACTTAAGGAAGCGCATATGAAGAATGCCAAGAGATACAACTTTAGGAGGAGACACGTAGAGTTTAAAGTTAATGACCTTGTGCTAAAAAGAAATTACCCTCAGTCGGATGCTTCTAAACACTTTTCGGCGAAGTTGGCACCCCGCTTTATTGGACCACTTGTTGTGACACGGAAAATCTCAAGTTTAGTATATTCTCTGGCCGATCTAAAAGGAAAAGCACTTGGTAACTGGCATGTCACTGATCTGAAGAAGTATGTTCAGGATTAGAACATTTGGGAAATTTTCTGGAGGAAGGGGAGTGTTTGTGACATTTCAATTTTTGCTGTGCATGGAGTTGTATTACAGTCAAGACTTTGAGGTAAACAGTTGTTATGTGTGAACGATCGATTTGTAAACAGACGATCAGCTGTTATTTATTTTAACTTAATTTATTCATATGTATGTTTCTAACATTTGTTTTCTGTTCAACAATAAGTTATGTTTTGGGAATAAAAGAGTTCAGTTTTTCAGTTCACACTAACATGTTGTGTTTTTAAATTTTGTGACGAGGATAAGTATTTATTTTGTTTTGTTTTGTTTTTAGGTAGTTGTGTTTAGTTTAACAGTTTTCTTTTGTTTTAAACTCCTGGCTAACCACAGGGAGAACTATTTATTTACATAATTCATGATATAGTGCTAGAACGGAACTTTTACAATCATCAGTACATCTTACACCTGCAGGAAAGTTTCCTTGTTGGAGTCCTGCCATTCTTAGGTCAACAAGGTGGCGCCCTAATCCCTGGCTACTATTTATGAACTTGGAAACATTTATTTGGGTGATAACTACTAAAAACGTTTCCCTTATACTTGGCCTGTCTCTTAGAAGAACCCCACCCCTTCTCCCT